>JAGRRH010000004.1:2400000-3108069 GCA_019154785.2 Nitzschia inconspicua
TTGTCGTCGACACTAGCCGCACCCAAGGAAGCTGTTGATTTCGAGGCGACGATTTGAAAAGGAGGCGACGAACCGTTCGTTTCTTCCATTTCGGTATCTTCGGTTTCCGTTACTTGCTTGGTACCAAATTTGGCGATCGAAACAGACGTTTGACCGTGTCCCATATCAATGACGAGACAGGTTCCCTGAAAGTCTGGAAACTTGCGATGATACGTCGCCGCATAGGCTGAGGATGAATCGACCAACTGTACCGTTTCCAATCCCCCGGCATAGGCGGCATCCAATAGTTGCTCACAAAACTCGGGAGTGGACTTGGGCGGAATCGACAAGATATACGAAATCTTACTGCTGGAATCTTCGTCTAGATTACTTCCTCCCATGCGTCGAATTGTAGCTTGGACGTTCTTTTGAATGCTGCTCAGTAACATGGCCACAAGAGCAGATGCCGAAAACTCCTTGGAGGTGTCCCCCTGGTATTCGACTGTCACATGAGTTGTCCCGTCGTTGGACGTCTTGGCATCAAAGATATAATATTCCTTTAGAAAGTCATTGTCCTCCAACAAGAAGAGACGATTCAAATGTACAATCTTGTTGGAAGTTGTGCCGGTGGCTGTCTCTCCCACATGCCGCGATTGACCTTGAAAACTAATGGCAGTCGGAAAGCTGTGCAATCCTGTATCGGTACGAACAATTTCACAACTGTATGCCGATCCCAACACGACTTTGGTCGTTTCGGCACCAATGTCGATACCAACCGTCGTTGGAATAGTAATTGTTGTCATGGTGCTTCGGATTGCACTAGTAGAGTAGTTGGGTGTTAGGTAACCAATAATGAAGGCTGATGGTTTTTAGAGTTAATGAAGCAGCAAACAGATCGCATAGACTACCCGTGGTAGTGCACTACCTACCGTAGTAGTCGTAGTGAAGAGAAAGACGATCGAGAAAAAATACTACTACTACGTAGTATGACGTAATAATAAAATCAACAGTGGAAGCAACCGTGGGGAGGGGTGCGGTTGGCTCGAGATTTCGAAAGAGGAGAACGGTAGATTCACCAACACAGCGAGCGACGACGTGATGACGGACAGATCGATGTTTCGGAAACGATGCCAAGACGTGTGATCACAGTCAGTTCAGGTATCAGCTATCAGCTATCAGCTATCGGTCTGACAGTGAGTCGAAAATCCCGGTAGTAGAAACGGGATAAAGTACCGTACTACCCGTTGCTATCGTATGATTCGTCGTCTGAGGCAGTACGTCGAATCGAAGAAAAATGTCCATTATTATTACTATTATACGTACTAAGTAGTAGTTTTTTGGTTGTGGTCTTTGATCAATATATCACATAACCACATTTTTCTCCTCATTTGTTGTTCACTCTTAGTTGAGTAGTTATTGGTTGTAGTTGAAACAAGTTAGGAGTTATGGATCAAGACAATAGATATTGCAGTTACAATCACAGCATGGTCCAGTGGCATCTGCAGCATTGCAATTTACTCCTTGACCACTGCATGCAGAAGCACTTGGATCACCCTCACAATCACAAAAATTGACACAAACATCCGCACAGCTGTTACCACAATTATTGGATTCCGGAATGCATATCCCAGTGGATATTCCCCGATTGGATCCTGGACATGCGAACACATTTTCGTTTCGCACACACACGCCCAAGCCATTGCAGAACACATTGGAGGCTGTGCCACTAGTATACTCACAGCATTTGTTATTGTCTGGTTGGAAGCTTTCTGTGAAGCAACCTCCATTTCCAGTTGCAACACAATTCGCAGTTGGAGGAAGAGTGGGTGGTAGTGTTGGAAGAGGAGTGGGTGGTAGTGTTGGAAGAGGTGTTGGAAGAGGGGTGGGTGGTAGTGTTGGAAGAGGAGTGGGTGGTAGTGTCGAAGGTGATGTTGGAGGAGGAGTCATATGTGGGGTGGGCAAGATGGTAGGAGCTACAGATGGTTTGGGGGTGGTAGGGACAGGTTTAGCGCCACCCTTCTTGCCAAAACCATCATCTTCACCCTTCTTGCCAGAACTACCTCCTTTGCCCCCCTTGCCCGCTTTCTTGCCCTGGCCATCATCATCATCGTCATCATCATCACCTTTTTTGCCAGAACTACCTCCTTTACCATCCTTGCCTGCTTTCTTGCCCTGGCCATCATCATCATCATCGTCATCACCTCCTGTGTCAACAACATCGCAGCCATCTTTATCATCATCTTCAAGCCCAGCAGAATTACTATCCTCTTCGTCGCCGTCTTCCTCCTTTTCCTGACCTTCGCTTTCCACGGATCCTTGCGAGGGTGATCCTCCTCGAACATAGGGGATGGTTGCGTCTCCATCGACAAACATGCCAGCTCCAAAGCCGTTGATGCGCTTTTCCAGACGGCGGAACTCATCTTCGTAATCCACGTCGAGACGATGCTTTTTATGACAATCACCTGATACACGTATCTTGTTTGTTTGACTGGCAGCTACGGGTTGTTTCTTTTGGATGGGCGTGTCGTTCAAAAGAGGGGCCGACTCTTCCAAGTGCAGCTCCGCGGCGCCAACCAATGAGAGTGGTGAAAGAACCAGCACGATCATACTCAAAAGCACATTCAGGGTGTGAGCCATGGTGTTAGTCAAACTTGGTTTTTTTGTTACTTTGTTTTTGCAGAAGATCGCAGGAATTGGAAGGAAAAGAAGTGAGTAGAATCGTAGATATACGGTTTGAGAATGTCTCGTGAGATTTCGTGTTTGTATTGTGTAGCTATCTAAATTGGCACAGCGTTCTCAGTCAGGGCAGGCGATACTACTATTGCCTCAATTAACGTAGCGACTGCGAACAAAATATTTTTTTACCGAATAATTGTTTTTGGTGGGAAACTTATTTCGGCGTGTTATCCTGCCATCCTGGATGAATAAAATCAACGGAACATTGAATAAATAGCAACGGAACATTCACACCGACATAAATCACACATGCCGACTCATTCTGTATCGGTTAAGTGCAAGAAAGGCACGACGAAAATTGTGTTCTACTTACGCAGTTACCGAATTGGTTCGCACGTCCACTGATCGTGAAAAAAGTGTTTCCCTCGCACGTCCACCGATACACTGTAGAGGGAAAAAGCACTTATTGTTAACGTGATGCACTACCGTAGTAGACTACAGTAGAGAAAAAAAATAAGTAGAAATAATAATATTACCGGTATTATGAAGTACTCCGGAGTAGAACGGATAGAACCCTTCTTATCCTTGCAAGTCCATCGTCGTCGTCATCAGGAACGTTATTTGCTACTACTTGACGACTGCATCTTTCATTTCGCGCTTGATTCTCGCGTGGGAGACGTATAATCCCAAGTTGGTTGTAATAAGTATGACCTATTGAAGATTCGCGTGCATGGATTAGCCTCGAAAGCTGTGAGGTGGCAACGAAGAAAGAAAATACCAAGAGAAATCTGCCTTTGTCAACGTAGAATCCGGTACTATGTTCGCGTACATTTCACGGAAATGCACTCTTGTTGGAGAAAGAAATTAGGTATTCTCCTGTAACATGCATAATATTAGAATATCATTTACAGTTAGTTTACACGCAACTGTCATCACTTCCTGTAAGCCTACTGGATTTTTGACCCTGAGATCTTGACGTAGTGGACGCATCAAGCAGGATATTCTTAGACCGGCTCCCTTCTGGAGGTATTCCCTGATCTTTCTTTCAAGTTGTCTTTATCGCTGTTAGCCTCACTGAATCTGCCGGAGTTTTGCTCCCTACATACAAGGTACCAAGACTCCAATCTGGGCAGAATCTTGTCAGATTAACAGTCGCACGGAGTAAAGCAGTCAATTATGACAGATTGACTGTGAGTTGATGACGTTCTTCCATCGTTCGGTAAATGCAGTCCAGCCGCCTGAGAACAACAATGCGGCACAAGAACTCTTGAAGGAATCCTCCTTAGAAGCCAAGAAAAGACCAAGGGCATGTTTGACCTGTTGACGGATGGTCGCTATCATTCTTGCCGCACCACAGCAATCGCTCAACACGTCAACATGCGGTATCCTAGCTAGTAGTGACATGACATTCAAAACCTACATCTCTCTCTTGACTAATCTTGTGGAAAAATCTGACGGTGGAAAGAAGTGCCGGTTTGAAGGACAGTACGTTTCCCTTTGGTCGTTCGTGCGACCAGCAAAGAGAGAACGAATACGAGAGTAGATGGCACAAAACAACCATGTTCCGGCAAAGCAGAGAGGAGAGAGAAAAACAAAATGTCGACTCTGTACTATTTAATTGGTGGAAACATGCTGTGAAAAACAGCTTCACAATCAACTTACAATCGAATTTCTCTATATTCTATGTTATATGATACGTATTACTTTACCGGTATATAGATGGGTATTGAGGTTTATACACGAAAGAGTAGTCTGTAGTGATTGTATAACTGTCGGACTACCATGGTCCTAGTAGTGGGTTAGGTCTCTATGTTCTATGTTATATGATACGTATTACTTTAACGGTACATAGATGGGTATTGAGGTTTATACACGAAAGAGTAGTCTGTAGTGATTGTGTATCATAACTGTCGGACTACGGTACCGGTACCATAGTCCTACGGAGTAGTAGTAGTCCGTACGTATAATGGCTAGGTACTTGTCCTACTACCTAATTCCGGTAGCTACCTACGTCGTCGTAGGTAGGTAGATACTCGGACTATGATACGTCGCACTGGAGATACGGTACGTGGTATTTTCGTTCCTGTGGCTACTTCAAATACTTCAGACTCATCCGATACACCGTACTTTTGATGAATCACCGAACGAATTTCACACATCGAAGGCTTCTTGGTGACTGTGAATTATCTACGACTACCTACCGGTAATACTAATAACTTTATACAGTTAGAATAATAATTCCTGCGGAAGAAGCATTTATCACCTTCTACCAAAAGAATCTCTTTGAAATCATTTGGCAACGATCAGTTTTGGTAGAGGTCACATCA
The DNA here is from genome assembly GCA_019154785.2 of Nitzschia inconspicua. Taxonomy (NCBI): domain Eukaryota; phylum Bacillariophyta; class Bacillariophyceae; order Bacillariales; family Bacillariaceae; genus Nitzschia; species Nitzschia inconspicua. The sequence continues at coordinate 2,404,983 of JAGRRH010000004.1, forward strand.
TTGCTCTATCAACACTGAATTCGCTCCACTGGAACGCGGTCGGTAGTTCATTTGACAGAAGAAGTTCCGCTGCTGTAAACAAGGCCAGTCCAACAGAACTCTTTTGTTCAACGTAGTGTTTCTTGTCTGTTGCTTCGTCCTGCCGGAATGCTACTGCACGTTAGTAATCTTTACAACAGTCGATTTGATACCCATTAACGTAAACATAGCTCACTTACGGGCTTATCCTCGGTCGATTCTCAGAATATCCATGTCCAACTTGATTCATAACGTTGTCACTTGAATGTCCTCCCATGCAACTAGCGATGGCAACAGCCACAAAAGAACACAGGAAGAGACGTTCAAGAGACAGTCATCTTCCATCTCCGCCGCTTCCGATGCTCCGTCCTTGTCGTCATCTTCTGAAACCAAGAGTCTCAGCAAACGACCAAGAAGAATCACAATGGCTGGAATGATATACGATGTACGTGTTTCGTTGTTCCCAACTGCTTCTTTCTCTTTGGGTTCGACGGTAACTCACGACGCACCTCTTCTTTTCATGACACATGACACCATTCCTCCCCCATCCGTAGGCCAATCACATTCTCGAACGAGCATTGGACCCCAACACCAGTGGACTCCATCCCGGACTATTTGATGACGATTTACTTGGCATCGGATTTTACACCATTTGGGAGGCAGGTTTGATTTTCAGTGGTAATATCGGTACCGGAATTGTCTTTGCTCGCAACCCGACCAATGGCAATTGGTCTGCACCGGCGGCGGTCGGTTTGTCCGGAATCGGATGGGGCTTGATGGGTGGTGCAAGTCGCAAAACAATCGTGTATCTTATCTATGACTACTTCACGTTGCAAAGCATGAGCGGCGAACACGGTGCCATGCTCCGAGCGCAAGCCGAATCGAGTTTGTTTGCTTGGGGACGGTCGGCAGAAGCGTCGGCCGTCGTCAGTGCCAAGGGTATGGGGACGAATCTGGCTCTGTCGTACGGGCGAGGGATTTTCGGTGGAATCAGCGTTGAGGGAGCGCTCTGCAAGGGACGAAATCGCATCAACGAGCAATTTTACGGACGGAAAATATCCACGGCCGAAATTTTGTTCAGCGGCAAATCACTGGGTGTGCCCGATGGCACGCTGTTACCACAAGTCTACGATAAGCTCCGACGATTGTGCGACGGACTCTCCATCTACACCCCACCCCCCGAGGAGTGTCTTCGCGTCAACGAAATCTTACCACTAGTCAATCAAGAAGGCGAAGAAGCTTTGAAGGAAGAAGTCATTGAATTTGTAAAGGTACCGGAAGAACTCATGTCATCTCCTACCGTACTGCTAGTGGACGAATTCACTACCAACGAAATCGAAGTGACAGAAAACATGGATATCTTTGCCGGTCTGGTCGACAAGGAAGACCAGTCGCGGCATCGCCCGCATTTTGGCATTCCTCCACCGATCAAGTGGCCCATCTCGTTTGGTTACGAAGAGGAGGATAGCAAACAATATGGAAGTGGCACTCCTCCGAGAGACTTGGAACACTGCTGATGGGAGCAGCGAATATTTGCACCTGACCGCTGTACCAATTTCTACTACGGACCCTCCTTTTAGTTCATATTAAAGAACGTATTTCCTAACAATAAAGAGGGCGACAGTAGCAGAAGCACAAGTGCCTTCTGTTTCACCATTTTATTTCTTCGGGCAGATGATTGAAGTGCCTTTTTGTCCATGTTGTTCTAATACTTGTAGCACGCTTTCATTTTCCCAGACATCACTTCCTACCGTAGTAGTAGTTTGATTGAACTGACAGAGAATTAGATGTCTTAAAAATAGTTTCTCATTTGCAAGTTGCTTACTGTTAACTGTAAGTTGCTCTTATTAATAGTAATACCCGGAGGAGGAGACAACGTATTGGGATACGTACGAGAGGTATGGTCCAAGCCGGTCAAAAAGATTCGGCCAAGATTCTCTTTTGCTCTTTTGGTCCATCTTGTGATCAGTTGTTGTCAGTCACGCGTCAAGCGTCGTACCATCCATTCGTCGTTAGTTCCTGTCAATTCAATCGAAGTTCGGGAGCTAAATCGCCGTGAATGACATCTACCCGGCTGACGATGGAGGGAATGGAAACTTCTGGATCCAGTTTATCGTGAGATTCTCAGCACGAACAGTAAGATTCACAAAAGTGCTGAAACAAGCAGCAACATGATGAACGACCACGGCAGCACCGAAAAGTGCCTACCGGCGCCGGAGCAACGCCCTCCACCAAGTCTCGACGGTGTTTACGGCGGCACCGAGTTGCATCGTTTGGCTCGTCGCAACGAATGGACCATGTTGTTGGCCTCGTTTGACATCGAAAAGGCTAAGATTCTAAATGAACATTATCGAACACCGCTACATTATGCCATCGAACAAGGTACCGCTCCAGACGAGGTTGTTTTGGAGCTGATACGAATCGCTCCCTTTCAAATCCGTGTTAAGGATGTGTCCGGTAGCACTCCGTTGCACTTGGGATGTCAGTTTGGAATAGGGTTGGCTGTGGTGGAATACATGCTTGAAATGGATGATCTACTTACCAGCGGTGACGACAACAAGTCTATTGTGACTATGCGTAACAACGATAACAAGATTCCACTTCAGATTTTCAAATTGTCTCAGAAAATGTCGCGAGCGGTCAAAAAACTTTTGGATACGGATTGGAGTTGCAACTTTTGGAAGCATCATCGAGAAGAATTTGTTCCCGTTCTTCTAACTTTGACAGCAGCTTCCCCGTTGGAAGAGGAACACAAGAAAGAAGCCATGGGAAATCACCTTCCAAGGTTCCAAAACCGAATATCACAGAGTGGACGTCAATTGTCGGCACGCCTTTCGCAAGTGGTGACTTCCGTCAAAGAGCGGCAACGGCAGCAACAGCGAGAAACGGAGCAATTTCATGGCGAGCAACGTCGAAATGCGTTATTAGAGGGTCGTCGTCGACTCTCAGCAGGCGTTGCCACTTTGGTTGCATCGATGAAAGACGTCACGAGTCACTAGAGAGTGGACGATTCTTATTCTTCGAAGCGTCCGTCGTGATTCCAATCACTTGGGAGGTGACTCGAATACCACGACCAGACGGTCGCTCAATCTATATGTTGCTTTTACATGTGTTGATTACGATCAATTTTTTTCGTCAATATTCTATACTTCTCAGATTAAAGGTGTTTACTGCATATGGTATAAGAATGGACACGTATCGCACAAATCTCACCCCCCCCCCCTTCGAACGCAGTAAAGAGAGGATGGATGTCGGAAGAACGTTCTTCTTCCTCTTCATTTGCAGGATAGGTACGATTGATATCACCAAATCGAGTCGGACCTGCTAAGATCTTCATCGATAGCGTGTCTTCGAGGTTACTGCGAGCTTGATCTGAGAACTTTATCTTGCTGGGATGAGAAAGAAGATAATTGCTATACGTACGATTACAATACCCCGGCCCGTGGTTTGGATCGTAACTTAGAATTATGAGATTAGGAAACTACTCTTTTTTCGAATCTCGATGCGATCGATTTCACCGATCGATTGCGGGAGTCGTGATTGACGTTTCCGGTTCAAGATCGACCGCTTCCCATTTCACGTCAAATGTCCTTCAATCAAGACTTGATGCCTTGGCCCTACCATATATAGTTCCAAGCATCCTGATCGTAGTCTTGATCTTGCCTCTGTAACCTGGTAGACTCATGATGCCCCTGCAGAAGAAGTGTTGTCTCCTGGTTTTGATGATTGGAGTTAGAATGATGATGTTCACTTATGCATCAATGCTGCCAGAAGTTCTTTAGCATTGGAATTCCGTTAGGATAGGGATATTGCCGGCGGAACAGCTGGAGCATTTCATGGAGAGAATTTGGACCATTTCAAGGCCGTAACTGAGAAGCATGTGAAATTCTACAATGGTGTTTGTGGTGGTCGGATTGGTTTAGGACATAATGTCAATCGATGCTTGTTTTGGTCTGCCACATATGGCAAGTTTCAAGTTTATCCCTGCCAAAATGATTGTTGAAAACAAACATCAGGAGTTGATTTGATTCCAAATGAACTTGTCGACGAAGCAGGAAGCGATTCATGGGCCCATAGCATTCCAACCACTTTAGAGAAGAAAGAATAGACAAAGTGAAGAAGCAGTAACTTACAGTTATCTACCTCGCTTCGCAGCAAAAGAGGACCGAAAGTTTTTCGCTCCCTTCTCTTCCTGTACAACATGACCTTCAGAACTCCCCATCACGAAGATATGTCGAAACTAAATACCAACCTGAAAGAATGAATCCGAAATCCTCCGTTCGTTTCATATTTTGAGCCTTGCCTGCGGCCGGACTGACGAAACACCAGCAGCCTCGGCTCCAGGTTACTTTCTCTCCCGATTACTGTATGATCGGTTAGGTCCAGACGCCGCTGCAAGGATTCAGGTCGTTTCTGACAATGCCCGACCTGGTGAAGTAACAACACTGTCGCTCATAGAGAAGCATCGCAAGACACAACTGCACATCTCAAACCGATGGGGCAATTCGAGTGGAACTTCTGGCAGCCGACCACAATGCGTCAGACAGTTAATCCCCGTGGCACGACGGGAGTCAAACGCAGAGGAGCTTCAAAGTTTCATCTATTCAAAACTGAGGTGAGCTAGAATGGAACGCCTCCGTCGCCCATTGCGTGACTTTCTCGAATCGCCTTGAATATCGGGAATCGACAAACCGTGCAATGTCAGATTCCCCGTCACCCGTCATGCTTATATTGGAACTTTGAGTTTGGGTCACTGCAAGTTAGAAATGAAGATTTCAACTATACTCAATTGCTTGTGAGACAACACAAGCAACGTCCAAATTCCGTGATTCTTCTCCTCTTCCATCGAAGGTAAGCCTCGTCTGCAGAGAATTGTTCCCAAGAAGCGTGACGTCAACTAGACTACCACTAAAGGACGGTCATTATCGTAGGACGAGGAGGGAGACGAACAGTAAGATTAAGTCTGCCTTCGTCCAATTTTTTTGCCTATCCATCGCTTTCAAGCTACATTAACAACTGGACTACCACTAAAAGCTAATTAGAATGAGGGAAGTCAAAGTACTTCGTACCATCGCATGCCAAAACCTCAGAACTCCCTACAACTACTAAGTATTTTCTCTATATACGTACTACCGTACTTCGTCGTTGTGCGTTGTATTTTTGTATGAAGCCGTGGTTTTCGTCCAGTGATGGTGCAGGTATGATACAAAGTAAATAAAGGTACGCACTCGTTCAAGAAAATGTGGGGTCCAACCATTTACTATGCACCTGACTAAATTAGCTGAATAAACCATTTCGTCGTGATGGTTGGCTTTTGAATGTTTGGGTAGTGGGATATTTTCAAAGGTTCGCTCTCATATAAAATATAAAAACGACCAATCGTCGCGCGATTGTTTCCAGATACGTCGTACACTACTGAAGGAAAATGACAGTGAGTGCCAAATACGACTCATTCGTGCTTCCACATGAGAAAATACCCGCCGGGTCTGAGGATGTCGTGGCGAACAATGATGCTGTAGACATTGAAACTCTCTTCTCGGGGGAGGTCGGGAATACAGTGGCCGCGTTCCTTGGTGTTCAAGATCTTCTCCGGATGAGTGAAACCAACAAGTTTTTCGCCTCCATCCTATCGAGAGAAGATCCCCACATGATTTGGAAGCAGGTCGAAGACACGGAACTCACTCGCCATGGACAACCTCCAAGAGACGATACTTTTCCACGGATCTATGACGTCAAAACGCACGCCCTTATACTGCGAATGCAAAATGAAATCAAACACTGTTCGAACCTTCTAAACCAGCTTCGCAATCACCATGACATTATGTTCATGAAGTGTTTTCGGAACCGCTCTTTCTATAGGGAGCGTATGACAAAAGAGAGAGAGCTTGCTGCTATTCAAGTATTCTACAGAGAAATACCTATGATTGTGGCACGTCGAAGCAATTTAGAAGCAAGCCTTTTTTATCCCAATGATCCACGGGCAACAGAGGTGAAGGCCTCGGCGATTTATGAAGAGAATTTTGATGGCGAGGACACGTTGTGCGCTTCCGAGGAAGAGACCAACCCGCCTAGTACCAAGAAGAATCATGGCTTACAGTTAGTAAATCGTCTCCTAAGTAGCATCAGCCCAAGAGGTTTTGAGAAACGTCGGATGGACCGGCAAGAACGTCTCCTTGAAAATCGTCATGGCCCCGAAATACCATGGTGGATTGTCAAGGAAACTGGTCGTTTGTAAAGGGAAAGGATTATTTATTGTCTCTGTAAAAAACCATTTCATTTTATTTTTTAGTCGATCATTTTTCCTTATAAAAACCACACGCGCGATCACAATGAAGGTTGGAAAGAAATTCGATCGAATTGGACCGTTTTCTAACCTCACCTTGTATCATACCGGTACCCGAGAAAAGTCGTACCACCGTAGCTAGCTACCGTAGCTAGCTACCGGTAGCGACGGTAGTAGAGTTGTACAACACCGTAAGTACGGTAGTACGTGGTACGAAGTATTTACGACTATTTGTCAAAAAATGATGCCGTGTTTGTGTTTGTGCCATGTTAAACGTCGCAGTATTCACAGTCATCAGTGGTATTACAGTTAAAAGTAGACTACTCGGAGTTATTCACAAGCACAACATCATGCGAATCCTGGAGGGCCCGAGGACCTTAGGACAAGTTGATCCCATCACTGCATTCATTCTCTCTTCCACTTGCGTTTTCTACTACCTGTACTATCTCGCAGTACGACTATTGCTACCATACTAGACTACGGCAGTCTGTCAGTGGTTATTACTATCCAGTAGAGTACGGTAGTCTGGGTAGTACCAGGTAGTACCGTATTGTTATTTGGTTCTTTTGCAACTCATCATCACCATGACTCGTCTTCGTCTTTGGATTTCCCTCCTCACTGCTTCGGTGGTTGCACTCATAGCCATTCTTTCCGTTCTGGACGATCGCTCCGAGTCCGAGTGGCAACGTTACGAGGGATGGTCCGTCAGCGTCATTTCCATCAGTATTGCCTTTTCCTTTTTCGGGGCGTTGTCATCCATGTTGGCGCCGGAAATGGCCATGAAGGTGGAACTACCGTTCATCATCATTGTCCTGGGATTTTGGTGTGCGGGCCTGCCATCCATTTTGAATCCAGATCAGAACTTGGCCGTATCACCTGAATTTGCCATTTCTAATGCGAATCTATTCTTTTTCAGCTATGCCAGTCTGATATTCTCTCTGTTGTTGTTGGGAAGCTGGTTTGAACAAAAGAATGGAGAAGATTCAACACCCACGGCATTGGGATGGGTATTGTTAACCAGCACGAGTCTCATTGTCATGTCATCGTCAATCAAGGTGTTGCAGGAAGATGACTGTCGAAGGGATGCGTCCCCATATTGCAACCGGACTCGATTTGGGATCTTTGGAGGAATGGCATCTGGAGCAATGGCACTGATAGTGGTGCTATTGAGGAAGCATGTGCCCATGAACTGCCAAGCAGTCGTTGGTTTTCTGTTGCTCATTCTTTGGGCTTGCGGGTGAGTGAAAGAGGTGGTGGCCGACTTGTTGTTGTCTTTTGTAGTAAGATGATTGGGATGCAAAACAAAACAAAAAAAGTCCTCTCACTATTCCTGTTTCTACGACGAAGTGTCTCTTATATCACGTTCGGAAGCGGACCGGGAACTACTTTGGGATCTCTTTATTTTGCCACTTGGAGTTCATTCTTTATCTGCATCAACTTGACTGCCACAGCCGCCAACGAATACATCATTGAAAATGATATCCGCATTGTCTCTGGAAAGGATGGTGGTGCCGAAAAAAAGAAAGTGGAAGAAACTGCAGCAGTGGTGGTAGAGGAAGAGGGTAAAGCGACAGAAAAACATGACGAGGAGGAAACGACAAAGAAGTAGAAACATGATGTAGATCACTATTAGAGCAATGCAGCCATACACTGAAGAGCGTCAGTTTACGCTCACCAACATTTGATACGTTACGAAGTCCAAAAATTAGCTGTTGCTCAAATTGTCGAAATTTTTTGCAGCCCCTGCCGAAACCAAAGCTTCTTCAGGATCCATGAACTGTGCAGGGGTCGTGCTCCCGTCTACCTTGGGAAGCTCGGATGGCCCCTGGCGTGCCGCTTCTCTCCGTTTCTTGGTGAGCAACATCTTCTTCAAAAGTGCAACCTCCTCAGCCAATTCGTGTTGGTTTTTCGTTGTCAAAATTCTTTCACCGCCGTCGCAGGAAGCTGCATCGTCGTCATTTGTAAAATCATACGAGACGTTGATATCGGAGGGGATCCTGGATCGTGTAAAGCCGCCGTTTCCAGAACCAATATCAATTCCACTCACCACGGCAGTCGTATGGGACTTCATCTCTTCTTTGTATCGAATCTTCGGTACGAATATCAGGAGAAGTATACCCATGCAAGTCACAAAAATGATGGCACTTCCAATGAATATGCTTGCATCCGGAATCGTCCTGGCCAAAAAAATCACTGGAACGCCGATACATATCATAAAAATGATGAGACGGATTGCTCGGAAGATGCAGTCAGATTCCTGAAACTCCGTGCTGAGATTGCGTGCAAACCAAGCTTGTAACAAGGCTGCCCCGATCACAAAAACATTGATGATACTACGGGAAAAGTGAAACAGAACACCAAAATGAGATGCGGAAAGTCTCTCGGCACTGATTCGCAGACAAGAAAATGGAACATCCATTCGACTTACGCAAGAGGAACGATGAATGCAACAGAACCCGCAAAATAGCACGAACCATACGTTTCTATTTCTCGTTCGTAGCGATCTATTTTCAGCGGATGAACCTTGTACTCCACAGGATCGAAGATCGTCATAAATAAGAGAATCGCAACATTTACTGGACATTCAAAGTCAGTGACATCATGATACGGGGGGAAAAGCAGGACACATCGGCGATAACTTACGGCTGACCATGACCGACATCGGTTTCAGCGTGTCACGGACTGTGACCTTGATTCGTTTAAAATGCCTCGCATTCCTCATGATTTTGTTGACTCGGTGTGTTTTCGAAAACAACGTCGAAAATATCATAGTCGCACCAAGCATGAGAAGCCAAACTTGCGCTGTGCAAGATCGGTTCAGCCCTTCTATCGACAAGTTGCCTCCATCAACGCTCATGGGAATGATGGTGGCAGCTAAAACTATAGTTCCAAAGCATAAAAGACACAAGAAGAAGGGTTGCGAGGCCCGTACTATCCTTTTGTTTCGATTGTACCAGGTCCAGACAGCACAGAAAATAGCTGAATCAATGGAAATGATACAGAAAAGGAGTACTATCACTCGAGTCCACGTATGGATGTAATGCTTGTTGACAGTTGGTGGCATGAGACTATCAGGAAGCTTAGTGGTGCCGTCACTGAACAAAAACGGCCTCTCCATCTTCCATTCGCCTCCGGAAAATATATGGGTTACGGTTGGTTGGAACTTGACTTGCCGCGCGGTGTCATTCCCGACGACATCCACGAGATTCCAAATTTGGAAATGTGTGCTGCTCGGAATTCGTGATCTGGTAATTGGGTCCAAAACGACATTGCCTGTGATTCCTTGGAATGCTACTTGAGGAATCTGGTTGTACAATGATGTTCCGGTAAGATAAACGTCTTGAGTTACGGCATCGCAGGCAGCGAGGCCCATTAGGATCGTCGCATCAAAGAAAAACGATGTAGAGTCGGATCGTAATGCACCAAAAAACTCGTCGGAGTTTGTTAGTCGAGACGGATCACCCGGTAGTAATGACGTTGCAAAGAGGACGTCAGATTCAGATTGCTTAATTTGTCTGAGGCTATCGCTCAATTTGTCATAGCGGGCTTCTCCTGGACTTCCGCCACTGGCACGAATGATTCCGGCACCAGAATACGCTCGATGCAATGTTGAATTGTATTCAAAGACACGATTGGTCAGACTGCCCGCATCGAAGCCATCAGTGAAAATAAAATTGTGTTTTCCTGTCCCAGCCAGTCCTTCCCTGGCTGCAATGCTCATGAAAGCGTGGTGGGATTCGGTATCTAGCAAAACCACGACGCAATACAAAATCTGAGATTGTTTCAACATGTGAAACGCTTCTAGTATCTCTTCTTCCCCAAGGCTCGTGGTCGGGTCGTGATCCAACGGGACCTGCAGAAGTGTCATGTTTGGAGCGAGATGCCGGGCCACATCTCGAATATTCGTCGCATAGTCATTTCCAAAGGAATCGTTGATGTTGAGTACGGCAAAGTAATCCAGGTGCAATTCGTTGTGCAAAAACAAAACCAACGCTTCGGTCGTTCCAGCATCTGAGGGGATGGTCCGCGCAAACCGTGGGTACTTGTTTCGGTCGTCCAAATCGGTACTCGTGGATTGTGCGGACAATTGAACAAAATCGTTGAGACCTGTAACGATGCTGGTAGGTCCACTGACAGAGGACGCCGTGGACCCCAAAATGGCGCAGGGGGGGGATTTGATCTTTGTATCCGACTGCTTCGTTTTGTGTACCTGTCTCATCCGTAGTGTTGATTTGGGGATTTGTCAAAGCGATGACTTGCTTCAAGGCCGTGCCAGTATCGTATTTCGTGTCGAAATATTGGATAGAAAAGCGGATGGGGCATCGGTCCGACAGACCTTCCACCTCTGGTATGATCGAACCATTTCCTGTATTCAAGTGCTGGACTGCTAACATTGAGGCCGTGGCGATTTCGTAAGAAACATCAACGAATACGGTGTTTTCTTCGGTGATTCTTGTAAATGGAAGGATGCACGCTAAGTGACAGATCGCCGTTTTTCGGCCGGTTGACGGATCAGTATACACTTCAAGTTTGTTGGCATCCTTTTGTTTGGAGAAATTATCGCCCCACTGAGATTCCCACAAAGCCTTGTTGAGAGTCAAGGTGTTGAGCAGAATCGGTTCCGAAAATGGCATCGTGTCGTCATCAGTGTTGCTTGTTGTTGGTGGTGGTTCCATCTCTTCTTCCGGAACCTCTTGTGCTCGTCGTCGTCGTTGGTCGCTCTGAACCATCATATTATCTTTTGTTTTCTGCTAATGTTGTATTTTTGTTGTTCGTATGGCAGGGCGATATTACCGTGACCGTTCCTTGCTGTCGTACTGCTGGCGCCTGGATGCGGAACATTGAGGGAGGCTTGGGGGTTGATGAGTTCGATAGTTGTTTGTGCAGATGAAGAAACACCGGAGAGAGATCTTATCTTTTTAACTGTAATATTCCTTCACAGTGGCCTGTCGAGAAGTAATACCGGTACTTTTTTCTCTCGCTCTCTCCCTGCCGACGAGCACCAACCTCTCTCCATGCACGAAACCTCCCTTAACATATACTCGTGTACATATGACCTATCCCATGGTCACAGCGAACTCTTCGGCGAAGTAATGATCGTGTTTAGCCGTCACAATTAACAATAAAGAACAGCGGAACGCAGTTTCCAGTGGCATCCGCTTTAGGCCCCCTATGAAAAAACAGCCTGATAAGAAACGCGATCACATTCAGGTCTTTGTGTAACGTCAATGTGCATTCTTCGATTTTCACCTTCCTCTTCTTCCAGATACCTCATTGTGTGTATATTTCGACTGTCTGTGAAACATAGGGTATTCTACTACAGCTTGGTGCATTTTTTTACAGGAATATTTTATCATAAATAACTGTATTTACTGTTAGCACCTGCTGCCGACCAACAGACGTCGATGAATGATGGTGGAGGATCGATGAACGCTTTTTGCTCTTCCCGAATTGCCTGCTGTTGTCGGAGATGTGAAATGGCGATCGTACGCAATAGCAACAAGCGTCGCTTCGTCAGGTGCATGTTTCGGCTTGCGATAGTCGTTGCTGTCACTAGTACAGTCCTTTCCTTTTCGTCGTCGTTGCCTGCCAAACAGCGATCGACGACACCGAAGGTGTTGTCGAAACAACAACATGACTCTTTGGTAAAGGGATGGAAGCGATTGTTAGAGCGAACGGAAAAACCAAAGATTGTTAATCCGGAGACTGGTCGTCTCATAACGACAGGAAGTAAAACCCATCAGAATCTGTTACTGAAACGACAATGGATCGAATTCAATCGATCGTTAGTTGCTCTCGGAGAAACAACCACGCTTACGTTCGATAGAGACAACAACAACAACAACAACAACAACAACAACAACTCTCTTATTTCCAAAACTCTCGACGAATGGTACATCGTGACGCCGCAGTTGATCGATACACTTGGAACCAACAACGACTCGTACCTCCAACCCATCGATGTTTTGTGTGTGCACAAACCAAGCCAAATGCACAGTGTCCCTCCACGACGACAAGCAGCAACGAGTGATGCTCCAGCGGACTTGACATCACAAATCCAAGACTACTTTCCTACCGCTAAACCATGTCATCGATTGGACTACGATACCAGTGGAATCATGGTCTATGGACTGACAGCAACAGCGCATTCTTTCATTTCGCATCAGTTTCAAGATCGACTTGTGAACAAGACGTATGTGGCATTGTGTCATGGACACTTTCAACACGATCAAGGCCTCGTTGATATTCCTATTGGTAAGCAACTCACTCCAGAGGGATATCATGTTTGGGCCTTGAAACGGAATGATGATGACGATCAAAGCATTTTGATCAAACCACGTTCGGCCGTGACGCAGTATCAAGTCTTGGACCGCCGACGACAGGACAACATTGACTACACTCTAGTCGAATTGTATCCACAAACTGGAAGAGGACATCAATTGCGACTGCATTGTCAAGCGCTTGGACATGCGATTATAGGGGATACTTTACACGGTGACCGAACGGAACGAGACGGACCGTTGTCACCGCGATTATGTCTGCACGCGCATCGATTGGAATTGGAACTGGAACTTGATCCAAGCATGTGTGGTGGAACAGGATGGTCCAACAATAGGATGGATGGAAACAGCATGATTTCGAAACGGGCTCGAGTAATTGTGGAAAGCAGGAGTCCATTTTGAGATCAGCAGGTTTGTCGTCTTCTTCGCATTTCACTTTGCCACCTTGGCTTGGCAGCGAGAAATTGGGCTTTGAAACACAAGCGATTCTTTCAATCACCAATGGTATCACCACCATTAGAAGTGTCAATCGCAGGAGTCGGAGTTGTTGCAACTGATTTCTGTTGGGAAACGTGGTACAAGTCATTATCAAATGGACGAACGTTTAAAGAATGCGATGAATCTCCTCGAAAGATCGGACAGGCAGCAGGTTTTCTCTCTGATTGTCGTCTGGATTTCTTTCGAATCAAACAGAACAGAAAAGACAACGTGAACGGGCTACACTACCAAGAAGTGTTTCGTAGGAATATGAACTCCAGTTGTCACTCGTACTTTTGTGGGACCGTTCAGTCCAACCGTTCCAAAGATAAGTCATCATGATCAGGTCGTGCATCAGTACCTTCATTTTCGACCAACTTCAGATCTTCCCTAAAAAGTTTTATGATGTACTTGTCTGTGAATTACTACCGTACTTCTAATAACACACTCGGAGTACCGGTACCTCTACTGTCGTACGAAGGTACTACCCCGTAGTCATACGGTAGTCAAAAGACCTCTACTCTCTAGTAGCGGGCCGACGAGCCAGCCGATCGTGTTGACGGTCAGACGAATGTCCCGCCCTATCTGTTATAGTAAAAACTATTACTTCGTACAAAACAGTAGTATTATTCACTGATCGTTTCAACCGATCCAGTACCGGTATGATACGGTAGTCGTATCCGCTGCGATGGTTCCGTCGACAAGGTGCGAAGTTGTATCTACGTATCTACCGTCGTGCCTTCTTTGGAACACAAAATCATACTCCGAATACAACATCGTCTCTCTCCTTCCGATGTTCTTTTCATAGAAGAAGAAGAAGAAGACGACGACGAAACGACCGTTTTTTTCATCAATAAAGCAAGATGAGCGATACGACGACGAAACTGTCGCGAGTGGCGTCGTTACGTCAGGCATTGAAGGAGGCAACCAAACCAGTGTCTCTATCTCCATCTTCGTCGTCCCAATCTACAACAGTGCACACGTTCTTGTTGAAGAATGTTTCCATTCCCATTGCTGTATTGCCCAAAAATATAACTGTGACAGAAACCAAGGGAGACAACTCCCAAAGTCTCGTGTCCGAAGAGGGTTTGGTGTTGTGTCATGTCTGGATTCGAAACGGGAAAATTCATAAAGTGACAACAACAACGTCGTCGTCGTCGTCGTTCACGGAGGATGATCATGATGTTGCAGTAGTGGATGATAATGACAACGCAATGGTGGTAGATTGTCAACGCTCTCTCTTGATTCCGTGTTTTGTCGACTGTCACACACATTTGGACAAGACTTGGACTGTCAGTCGTACTCGTAATAAAAGCGGAACTATGGACGAAGCTTGGTTGCACAAGGAACCCAGCGATTGGAAACATTGGACATTGGACGATTTGACACGCCGGATGAGATTTGCCGTTCAATGTGCCATTTATTACGGGACCAAAGCATTACGGACTCATTTGGACGGATACAATTGCGGGGAGGATCATGCGTTGGAAGAACAATTACAGAATAACGTCTACGCAGCTTACACAGCCATCAAAGAAGCGTATCAAGATCAGATCACGTTACAAGTCGTCGCCAACTTGTATTTACCGCTATACTATTCTCATCCGGACTTGGCACGGGCACATTGTTCACGAGCTAATCAAGTACCCGGGGCCGTGTTGGGAGCATATATCGGTAATACTACCCAAACACCAGAGGACGATACCTGTCAACATTTAGATGCCATGCTGGATTTGGCCGCTGAATTTGACATGGACATTGACTTGCACATTGATGAAAGTAACGATCCTCACTGTTGCGCATTACGGCCTCTTTGTCGGTCCTTGCTCAAAGCCAGACAGAAGGGATACCAAGGCAATGTCGTCCTCGGGCATTGTTGTGCTCTATCGTTGCAAGACGATGACACCAAAACGTTCATTTGTACACAACTCGCGCAACTTGGTAATGTTTATGTCGTCGCCAATCCGTTCACAAACTTGAGTCTTCAGGATCGACGTGGAACGAAACCACCGTTGGGCGTGGAAATACCAGCAGAAAAACCCCGAACGCCACAATGGAGGGGAGTGACATTGTTGCAAGAATTGCGCCAAGCAGGAGTGACGGTAGCGTCTGCTTCCGACAATGTTCGTGATTTTTGGTTGTCGGCTGGAAGCGACTACGACATGCTATCAGTTTGGTCCACCACGCAGGCGTTATGTCATTTGGATACCGCCCCCAACGAAGGATCTTGGGCGGATATCGTCACTACTTGTCCAGCAATGGCCATGAATTTGATGAAGGACTCTGAATCACCTCTTGACGTGGGACAATCAGCTGATCTTGTACTGTTTCCAGGAGCACGGTATGCTTCCGAACTTTTTTCACGACCCCAAATTGATCGCATTGTCATTCGGAAAGGAATCATTCTCGAAACACAGCTACCAGACTATGCCGAGTTGGATGATCTGATGGAGGTGGCTAGTGCCGAAAAGGGCAACCCAAACAACAAGAAACCAAAAGGTGAGGCTGAAAATCTTTTGGATCTGCTTGGACTCAACGAAGGTGAAACGTTAACATCTCAACACCTCCCATTCACACGCATACCTCACCTCTACCAGCTTGAATCTTGGGATTGCGGCCCGACATGCTTGATGATGCTTTTGAGATGGCTTGAGTCCAATGACACTTTTTCCACAATTGACGAGTCGTTCCCATCTTCCATCCTGACACCACGAGATATGGAAGAGCGACGACGAATCCTCGATGCGGTGAACACAAAGTCTATTTGGACGTCAGATTTGATGTGGCAGCTGCAAAAGTGGAAACAGCATGATGAGAAACGCTGTCAATTTGTGTTAATTTCAAATAATATTTCTACTGCTGACCAGGACTACGAGAATTTCGAATACTACCAGCAATCCTTTTCGGATGACCAAGATCGTGTCTGTTGGACATTTACCGAACTGCATCGGCAGGCTGTACCTATGATGGAATCTTCTCACTTCCCTTTGTCAACGGTATTACATGTTACGTCGAGATACAAGGATGTGGTTGCCATGCTACTCGTGGACAATAGTATTCTTCGGAACCGTCGGGAACAGTTGGACGGCCATCCCAATCCAAGTAGCCCGACCGCCTACGCTGGCCATTATGTTATCCTATGCGGTACGAGCGATGATCCACAACATGTCGAAAAGGCAAATAGGGTTCGACCAGATAATACCATCGCCACCCAGAGACTAACGGACACACGCTTCGGTGTATGTTGCGTCTTGGCCAATCCAGACCCAGCCAGTCCGTCTCCGTTGGAATTTGTCATGCCAGATCATCTAGAGGCGGCTTGGCGGTCCAAAGGTACAGATGACGACATTATTTTTCTGCGAAAGTTTGTCTAATCGCTCCCTTGTTCAATGGAACCGTAGAGAAAAAAGTTACTGCGGAGTTGAAATACGACGAGAGTACAGAAGTAGTATACTGGCCCGGATCTTTGCTGTAGCTAGCTAGTACAACGACTCAATTTCACAGTCAGTCTTTTTTGCGTAACGTTTGTAGTATAATAGTAGGTTGCGCTGTAAAAGGTTTCCGTTTCTTAGGGTAATGAGAACGCGTGTCACAGTTTTGGGAAGGATGCGAAGCCGGGACACACTCGTTTGCTTGTTGCTCCTCTTCGTTGCTGTTCTCGTCAACTCGCCCGGAAGATCTTTTTTGCAAGTTTTGTTAATCCTCACACAATCTGATCGAAAGTTGTGTTCTCATAATTTTCGACATCTCAAACGTGAAAAAGGAGAAAAACCGACAATCGACGAATCGACAATCCGGAAAAGCTCAAAGAAAGCCAAGAACTAAGAAACTCACCCCCTTCTGAGAAACAATATCAAACATGGGAAAACAGCAGGCTCATCCAAAGCAACACGGAATCGTTCCGAACAAGGAGGGGACGGGAGCAATCACAATGGCGCACAAGGTAGAAAACACACATTTCATCATTGTGTTGGATGATTCGGCCAAGTCACTGATAGAAGAAATCCAAAAGCATCCCGACAAGGTGGGAGACGAGCAGCTTGGACAAGTTTACTCCAGCTTGGCGATTGAAGAGATCTACGCCGATAAGGTTGGAGAAAAAGCCAGCGAGCAACAGTTAAATTCCGCTTTCAATTCGGTCGATACGAAGGCTATTGTGAAAGACATAGTAATGAATGGCAAGTTCCATTGATCACGCGGCCGACACGACAACCCGAAAGTCAACTAGGTAGACTACCGGTAGTAGAGAAGTATTTCATGATGCAACAACACAGGTTGCCGTAGCATAATTAAGTAATGACTCGGGTTTCCGTTGTGCACAAATATTGCTATAGTTTTAGCGGGGCGTCATTTGCACCAAGCCAGAAACTCACCAAAAGTCCGATTTTCGAAAAAAGCCGTCATCGGTGGAGCAATACTGCCTCGACTCCGTACCACAGTGATATTCGTTTCATCAGGAGATCGTTGAGGTATATTCTTGTGTGTGGACTGTGGATGACCAACGATCCCCGTCGAACGCGTAGAGCATCATGGTACTATGGGTCGTTTCTTTCAGTTATCTTTCTGATATCGCAGAAAGGTTACGTCATTACAGGCAGATCGCTTGATTGTTGGTTTTGTCAAAGAAAGGACTGTTGTCATTTATCTAGCATCCGATCCCAATGGCACAACAGAGCGACGCAATGTTCGTTCGTTTACAGCTCATCCGACCCTTTCAAGGATTGAATGGCTTCTAACATGGATTCTGCCAAAGTCGCATCCGGAAATTCGTCACCGGCTGGGTCATCTTCTTTTTCTGCTACTCTTACAATCTTGACCACTCCATCGACAATGAAGAGAGCAAATCGTTTGCATCTACCGACCAATCCAACACCGAGGGGGCCCTTGTGAGTCAATTCCATTCCCAAAGCCTCTGTGACTTTGCCGTACGGATCGGCAAACAAATGTAAGATCCCGTCCGACAAATCGGTGGGCACACCTTGGTCTTCGGACCAAGCTTGCATCACTGCACCATCATTGACACAGTATATGATGATATCATCCACACCCGCTGCTTTGAGCGAGTCCACACTATTGAGGTACCCTGGTACCTGTCGACTGGATCAAGTCGGAGTAAAGGCGCCTGGAAGACCACTGCAATGTAGGCAAGAAGAAGAATATTGAAACACCCGATGAGATGAAATAATGCCATTTTGCTTTTGTAGATGATTGATAGAAAAAAGGCAAATAGATCGTCCACTAAAAAGGGTGGTCCCATCACATCTCGCGGGTGCTTTCTTCCCATGTAGACAGCGATACTCCTCACAAAAAGAAAAACACACAGTACGAAGCAGTTCTACTTACATCAAGAGAACACTTTTGCCCTTGAACCGATCATTCAAGGAGATTTCCTCGGGTGGAAATCCGAAGTGCAACGTTAGATCGGAGGGAAGCGACTGGCCTACTTCAATGGCATCAACCAACGATGCCCGTGATGCCGATAGGAACAGCAAGAGACCTCCCGCCAAAAAAGAAAGGAACGGTGACACAAACGATGCGAACTTCATGTTGTTCGATGTGGTCAAGAGCTGTTTCGTGATCTACTTACTGTAACTACGGAAGACTACTGTCGTATTATTTTATTGTGGTTTGCATTGACTGTGATCGTTGGATCGGCTGATGTCGCTTTCACCAGATTTTCGAAGAGTGCGGAGGGGGGAATTGACTGTTGCATCGTGCATCGGTAGGGGGCAGGGTAACATACCATACGTACCGTACTCTCTACGACGTACCGACAGAGCCTACCGTAGGTAGAGTGCCGGTAGTACGAACGGTAGCCCAACAGGGGGATTTTGAATTAACAGTGACTTTGAATGTGAGGGTCGATCCCCCTTAAATGCTATGTAGGCTCCAACAGAACTCCAATTGATACCCTCTCATCTATCACGGTCCAGGCAATCTCTTGAGTAGTACCTGGCATATCATATTAGAAATGCAGTAATAATTAACGAAAGGTATTACTAGCTAGCTACCGGTTGGCCAGCCTCATCAACAAAGTCGAGACAGATTGGAGGTCCACACAACGTTTCTCTTTCTATGCAAGAGCCGTTGGCTGTGACCGATTTGGTTTTCTACGAATTTCTTGAAGGGAATTGACTGTGACGACAATGTTCAGCAACTTTGGGTCGTCGTGTGGAAATATATAGCATGTATGACGTGCCGTGCGAATACTGTTTACTCGGACGATACGGAATCGGCAAAAGCTGGTACGTCGGTAGTTGGAACGGCCTAAAAATAAACAATGATCGTTGCTATTACTGGGGAGTAGTTTTACGGTAGTAAAATAATGGCTGTCTTTTTCGCGATAATTTAATTTATCGTGTCAAGTGCATGGTTGAATCATTTCAAAAAAAAGAGCAACTATTCGTTCCAAATGAATCATCAGCTCGAGAGAAGGAAACTGATGATACTTCCTTCACCAGTCGATTGATGGCCCTTTCTCGTATGAACTTCTTCTTCATCTTTTGTCCAAGATTGACGCCGAACTGGCGGAAGGAGAACCGAATCCTCCGACAATTCAGATTCTCTAGAGGAGGTGGAGTGTTCCATTAATCCCATATCATGCAGGATACGATCGATTTGTGAAGCAACCTTTTGGGACGACGATGGAATTGAGCCGTGATGAGTTGCGATTATCGTATCGAGAGCTCTTGCTTTCTTGAAAATGCCGTATCGATCATTCCAAGAATTGCGTCTCCTCGGAGTTGCGAAAGCAGCATCGACTTTTCCAATAAAGGTGTTGTGGAGAGGTTCATCTGATACTCGTCGCGTCGATTGTGTAGACGGGATAGGATCAAGGGAGACCGATCGATGGGTTTGCCTTGCATAAATGCCTTCATCCTCAACTCCTTCTCCTTCGCCTATTTCTCCCGCCTCGTCCTCCTCTCCTTCTTCTTCTTCACCCGTGAAACAAACTTGAAGCGCTGCTATCCGAGCAAGTTCGTCCTCTTCAATGGAAGCTCGCCTCATAGGAACCTTGGGAGAGGCTGGAACTCCAGGAACATCCTCTTGACTGAAACGTGGCATACGCAAAGGACAAGGGCGTCCTAAATGTCCTTGTTCTGCGGGGTCTAATGGGAGTCGCTCGTCCTTGACAATGCCGCCTCTTTGCACACATTGATACATTTGCTTCTGCAGCACGGGACCACCACTATTACTGCAACTATTGGAAGACCAGCGACATTTGCTACTTGTAGGCAGAAGTGGGGGCGGTTTCGTACTAGTAGCAGTAACAGCGTGAAGTCGAATCCATCGGTTTCTTTGACGAATTGTGCCACCATCAGGCTTGGCATTGTCCTGTACAATGATCATGTTTTTCACACCGTACGTCCTCAACAAGGACGAGAGAAATGAATGTGTGGGAGAAGACGGCGGGGAAGATAGAGCTCCGGATGCAGGGAGCATGTTGTTTGATCGGGTTCTGGCTGGTGATGATAGTGGTGGATCCTTTTGTTAGAAATTTGTTACTCCTTAATCGGCTCCCCAATAGACGTGACAATGCAAAAATAGTTTCAGAACCCACACAACAACAAAGAAGAAGAGGCAATTCTTATTGAGCACTGATGATGGTGTTTTCGATGAACTACTGTGAGTAAAACTTGTTGACTGTGAATATTGCATTCACAGTCAGCCTCTTTTCTTCAAATCCGAGGGGAGTGAATCGAAGAATCCAAGAGTTCCGGAAAAGTAACAACGATGACATGACATGCGACCAAAAAGCTACTTGCACTTCCCATCGTATGATCATCACTTGTAAATACCTTCAATGTGCCAATAAGTGAGTGAGTCCATGAGAAAGTGATGGGGATATTAATGTATTTTTTGACAACAGAAGAATGTTTGATAGTTTCTTCTTCACAGCTGCTTCGGATTTTGACAAACGATAAGTAAAACTGTAAATAGATTCCTTCGCTGAGACACGTAGCCGTATTAACATCTTACTTAGCCTTTTTCAAGCCCATCTATTAAGTGGGTCTTTTGAAAAATCCAGTGACACTTGAAGTATTGTACGGAGACGTTTCGTTGTTTCACAACAACTTGTCCCAAAAAAGTAAAACGGTGTACAATGATAAATTCTCGCTTGAGATTTATCTCTTCCAAGCGTTTGTACCCAAGCAAATTTTAAAATGAGAACACCTGAATGGACAACTTTATGGAGATGCCTCATCATGGGGCGAGCGTTCCACCGGTTATTTTCAGTTCTTCGATGCAGATGTCCATCTTTTCGCTTTTACTGTTGGTTTTTTTTTCCATCCGAAAACCGATTCTATTCGTAGACCAATCTGGTACTGCGTACTCCATAGTATTAAATATTTCTTTTATATCCTTTCTGGCTTCACTTTCTCACTTACTCTGGAGTAGTGAGGAGTTGTGAAGTCCTTCCACTGGCTTTTGGTGGAATAGTTAGCTTGTGGTGGCCTGGTACAGGTGCATAGCCGTAGATCAGGATTCCAAACAACGCTTCTGGAAGACAGGCACCAATGCGATTGGTGGGCGGCATCTAAAACATCTTGCTACCCATGGCAAGGTAATGAGAACCATGTTGAAATCTTAGAACTTTCTCACTCTAGCCAAGATTACGTAAACTTGTCGACGCATTGAGTAGATCAAGGGATCATGGGCATGCCACCCGCCCAAAGAACATGGGCTGGTAAATCCGATAGAAGTTGATGGAGAAGCGTGATGGCACTGGCAGAATTAAGAAAGATCAAATATATCTTCTCAGAAGAAGGTCCGTCATAATTCTATGGCTCTATAACTAGCTAGTTTGTTTGAACCTTGATTGTTTCGATCCCGATTGCATTATCTCACTGATCTCTAGTATTGCTGTAAATGGTTGAACATGTCGACAAGGAATCACTGTCATCATCGCTAGCGTCGCGTTCATTGTCGTGACTGCAAACTTCTTCGTCATGAATGTAGATGGGGAGAATGTCAAGAACGGGGACTGTAGTTGTATGCAATTCCACCGGTGATGATGCTAGCGATGTGGTCTCGCTCAAATGCAAAGGATGATGACTACTTCTCAGCAGACTTCGAGGCGGAGTCGGCGTCCGAACTTCGACCGATCGTAGTAAACCTGGTTGAATGCTTGAATTTCGACTAAACAATCTTGCGGTGCCATTGCTAAAAGGATCAATTACATCATATTGCCGCGATGCTACGGAAGTAGCGGCAACCTCCATTTCCATACAGGTTCTTTCCAAAGCGGGTTTCTGGTTGGGTGGAACTGATGGGCTGGGTTGGCGACTTACAGGCCTCTTGCCACGACGTTTCTTTTTCTTCTCAATCGATCCTCGTCGCACCGGTAAGGATGGAATAGTGTCCACCGAAATCGATTCTATCGAGGATGATGACTCGTGCGCGTAGTTACTGCTAATGTTTTCTGTACTACTGTTGATAGTGCCGATGTTCTGCATCGATTCGTCTCGTATATGATCCACTCGACTGCACAGTCGCATAATCAACGTCGATGTAGCATCTTTTGCCCCTTTGTGACGTCCCCAATACGACACGCTACTTGCTCGAGCAACGCTTGGACGTTCAGGTTGAAGTTGGTACAGCTGTGGCGTCTCATACTGGCGTGCAGAGTGGAGTTCGCTCCAAGAGCGTTGTTTCCGCGACAAGAACTGGATGCGATGGCCATGTGTAGGTTCGTTTTCAGACGAATCGTGTCGTTCTGCATTGGGCAACTTGTCCACGAATCCCATGCGCTGCGGAACGAGCAAGGGCCGCGATAGAGATCTTTTAGTAGTAGATGGTTGACAATTGTCATTGAAAGAACAGCAACTCTCAGTGGTAGCTATTGCTGCCTCCAAGTCGATCGAGTGCTCCGATGTGTGCAGAGTATCATCTACAGATACATTTCCAAGCCCATTCTCTTCTTTCTCCAACGACGTTTGTCGAGTAGGTGCCTTTAAGGGAAGAATAGAGTCAAATATTGGTAACCTTCTTCCTTGTTGCGAGGATTTGGATGCCGATGGCGATGGAAAGAATTGGCGTGATGATAGTCCAGGCAACGGGCTAGTAGATGCCATTGCTTTCAGGCAATCTTCTTCCTCGTTAAATGTCAGCGTACTTCTTCGACTGGAACTGCTGACGTTCTGCTTGTCGACGACAATGCTATCCCAAAGCAAAATCTCCTTCGATATCCTCCGCTTAGGCATGGCCAGATCGGTGTCGGTACAAGTGGTGGGAGTTGATTGTGACGATTTGCTGCTTTGTTGATGTTGTCTCACAGACGGGGACAAAATCTTGCGAGACGAGCTCGACGAAGAAAACGATGGAGATTTGGTGGCATCGTCAATAATGTTCAACCACCGGCATTTGGATCTGTTTGAGTGTGGATGGCCATCTACCGTTTGCAAGACGAGCTCTCGTATCCTCTTTGTTTTTGCATTGTCGGATACAATTTTCACCGTCCCAATATCCAGTTGTAAATCCTGAAAGAGACTTGAGAGAAAGGCGCCAGTGACTGTAAGATCATTGGGTGCTGGTTTTTTATCTCTAAATTTTCTTCTGTTCATTGTGGAATGAGTCCGTGCTTCTCTCCGATGTCTCTCCATTTGAAGAAGCGATTTCAATGTTTGCGAAGGAAGGAAGAAAGAAATGAAGAACCAGGTGTGGTGTACCAATAATGATGATGGATGGACGGGCGTGAGAATGTGACAACAATGCAATCGCAACGTTCATGAGCTACTGCCGTGGAACGTGTGCCTGGCTACTGGGACAGTGCCATGTTGTAATCATAAAATATAGTTGCTTGTCAAGTCCGTTGGCGTTTGCCCCTCATGCCGCTGGTGCGGAGCCTTTTTTTTCGGGAATTTATCTATCATCATCTCATTGCTATGAACGAGCACACTCACTGACATGTGAAACAAGCCCAAAATTCTTTGAGGCGAAGAGACTATTAATTCCAACTGTTTCTTGTGGCCCACCGGGAAATTGATATGCTTAAACAGCGAAGACTCGAAGATTTAGAGAAAGGGCTTCTAGGAAGGTCTTGCGATCAAACAAAATGATATGCCTCATGCTTGAAGATGCTGAAACTCCTACCGGTATTCCGAGTAAAGTAAAACCACCAAGAGGTAAGAATGTTGTCATGTTTACGACTCTACTAGGTAGAGTACTAAAAAACTACTTCGTACTCGAAGTACGACGTATAAAAATAATAAGACAAATTTATTTTATTTGTGTCGTTCATTTCAGTTTCTAACGAGCTATTATCGTTATTACTCCGATTATGTACCCTATTCGACATGCGATCGCAGTACGAAAGCACACAACATCATCATCGAGTTTCGAGTTTCATTCCTGTCCCTGTCCTAGCTAGCTAGCTTAGTGGCTATTACTTCGTATGACTTATAGGTGTCATATTTATAAAACGAAAAACTCGGAGTAATGGTATTTATCGATTACGAATTTGAGAATGCCCCGACTAATAGAAGCAGGCACTTGCAACATCCAAATCCCTCTCTTCATACCCACTAGGTAGTCTACTACCTTCTATTACAGTCTACACAGTCAATCGACTTTCCAATGGCTGCCGATAAATCAAAGAGTTGGCATGAACCGTACATGAACAACATGAACTGCACGACGTACTACGGATATCTGTGTCGTTGTTACTGCAAAGTAAAAATCCATTTTCGAATGTTTCTTCAATCGTACGTCTACCTAGCTACTAGTAGAGGTAGAACTTCGTCGTAATCGGAGCTCGGAGGTACGTAATACCGTATGTCCAACAAGGTCTTACGGTCTAAACACAAACATACTAGTCGTATCATACAGTGAAAAGAACACGACGACAGGGTGTTCGCAATCGCGCAACCGAAAGTTATTGCCGCTTCGGTTTTCTGTTTTCTGCAACACATGAAGACGCACGAAACAACAGTGTACTTTGTGTACGAAACCAACGAACTCTCATAAAATACAAGATCATACCCGGCTGAGTTACATATCTCCGACGCATGAATGGTGTCCTCTTAGTCTCTTAGTGATATTCCCACAGTTGGCAGAGTGGCGACGTGGGATGAATGGAAGCAAGCAACGGCGACACAACTGCCAGAGTCGTTGTGGCCTTGGTTCATCTGCAACTTGCTTGGTTTTATTTTGCTTTGGATCGCTGTCCTCGATGAAAAACGTGGGCCCGAAGTTGCACGACGTTTGTGGGGTTTTTTGCTACTAATCGCGGGCTTCATGAACAGTTTCATTCTGTGGACGGACCGGACTTCCTATCTCAACTTTGGCACACTTGCCCTTCCACCGTTGCAACATTTCATATATTCGCGGTATTTCTCGAATCCCACGTATGTGGTCGGACCAATCATCGTTTGTCAATGGGCCATGGGTGCTGTCCTACTCCAAAAATACCCCCCTCCGTCAATTTTGAAAATGGCCTTGTGTGGAAGCATAGTTTGGTTTATAGGCATTGCTCCGATGGGTTTGGGCAGCGCCTTCCCATCCAGCTTGATTTATGCTACTACCATGCTTGTTGCTTTGAAGCACAGCACCAGCAGGCATACAACAAATTGCCTCCGCATGAAGACTGGGGCTAAGGTCGTTGTGTCGGATTTTCAGCGAAAGAGTGATTAGCAACCCGACCCTCCTCAACGACAGGTAAACGACGTACATATATATACGCTTACTATCCTGCTTGAGGGGCCGCAAATAGACACACCCACAAGGTATCCTATTTCCGGCCTAATATCTTGACTTGAAACGACTTCCAGCCACTGTGGTAACTTGCTTGAATGGTGTCGTATATTAAGAGACGGAGAAAATAGTGAAAGTCGTAGACGAATTACCGTAGTACGGAGTTACTCCGGTAGTACATGATAGAAGCGACACTACGTATTTTCGATGGTTTTTCTTTCGCAATTTCCTCGATGAATTCTAAATCCTAGAACAAGGAGCAATTCAGTCTCAGAATCTATTTTACCGACTGGCACCAGCCTGAAAGCTTCCAAAAACCGTTCAACAAATCTTCCTCCGCTGCGTCTATAAATATCTTGCCACCATCTCTGGCGCAGGTTTTCCAAAGATATCTTTTATCTTTACGGACGCAAAAACGGGGGAATAAAATCTGGACAATCAAAAGGTAATGATATCCCCAAAAAGTCACAGAAGATCGTCCCTGTTGTTGCAGAAGAATACTCAGTTGATAAAACAAAGCAAAACTTACAGGACTCGGAGAAAATGACAGTCTAAATATATCCCAAACGGGAAGAGTTTTGCTTCTAAAAAGGTACTGCATTCTGCGAACTGTGTCGATGAAGTATAGAGCAGAATCCGTACCAGTAGAAAGAGATGAGCAGCCAGCAAGATCTCGAGACCTGCAAATCAATAGCGAGAACGTTCAGGGTGAGGAAACTTCTTCCGATAAGCTTGATTGCTGACGTTGTGGCGGAGATACAGTCTGTTAATGATAAACCTTGTGGTTTGTGCAAATGGTGCCAGGGCTAGGATTTGAATATCATCGTAACTGATCGGGGTCGTTGGAAATGTTGTTCCCACTCCTCATTTTCGTTTGTGCTTTGGTTCCACCGTGTGGAAACGTGAACCCTCGGTAATCAAGCACAGTAACTCGTCATCCACTGGGCAAACGGTGTGACTGGTCACAGACAAATCGCTGAAGCTGTCCTCGAAGCAATGATGTATACAAGGCTGCTAGTAGTGTGAGAAAATCCTTCAATATTTCCAGCAAGAGACCTTGTCGGTTGCTATCGGTGATTGACAATTCAAGATCTTCCTTTTAGCATCTACCTCCTCTTTAGCCAATGTCTCTACCACTGCTTTGTGCAGGCATTATAAGTCGTAGTTCATTTTCAATAGTTTTGAGTGTTGTTGCGTTTGTTCTTGCCATTGTTTCTCCAGTTTGGACTTTAAAAGAATGACCATGGATCCTTCGATCTAAGAAGAGCATTTCACGGAGTTCTGGTCGTTCATTGTCTGTGGGGTAGGATTTTTCTTATGCTCGGCTTTGCGATAAATCCACACCCGCCCGGAAAGAGACGGTTCAGGAACTGCCAAGTTTTTCCACGGAATCAAACTTTCAACTAAATGCTCCAAAGATATGACGTGGTCAAAGTAAGATGCTGATTTTGGTAGTATTTGGATCCAGGTGTGAAGAATGATCGATCTGCGGTTGGCGGTACCAACCCAACGAAAGGCAAAGTTGTTCAAGAAGACAGCCGGCTTCGCACTTAACATCGCTCATGGGACAATATCGATCAATGAATTCCCTCCAGTTGGTAGATTCATCGTCTTTCCGATCGCATGAAAAGTAGTGGGATGTACTGATGGTTCGTGAAGGTGTTTCTCGTAAGATTGTGAAAAACCAAAGTGGCTCTCGTAAGTACATATTGCAGGATGTCCGATGCTTCAGAACAGAGTGGTGCGTAAAGGCGTCATGCTTGGGGGCTTTCGTGGCCTACTACATCTTGTCCGGGCCATCCGAGATGCGCTTTATCGGAGCCAATCATATCAATCGTACCAAGGGCGTACAATATGCGATAGACGACGCCCTTGATTGTGGTACTTCCTGTCCTATGGGGTCGGATATATCCCAAGCAGCGGTTGGAATGGGGGTGGGATTTCAATGAAGGTGAATCGGTGCTTGAAACGCCCAACTCATCGAGTTTACAATTAGTCAGCATCGACTGAGGGATAAAGGGATACCTTCATGATTGCAGATGAGGTTCGGTTGATTCCGTCGATGCTACTTGACATTTGTCAATTGCTACAGTTTGGTGTATCAATCCTTGTCTCGATTTTTGTTTTTTGATTGAAGACTTAGACTTGACATTTTTATTTGTTTGGATTACAGCAAGAGGTTTGGTGTTTGTCCCCTTGCTAAGACTATCTTTGGAACGTTGGTCGGAAACTTCAGTGCTGAGGAAGATGTTGGCAGTGATTCCCTTGATCATTTAGGAACTGGTATCTGCTGCACAAGAACTTGCTCAGCATCGCCATACAGTACTCCGATGTAAATACTGTCTTTCGGTGACCAAGCATTTCAAAACATCTTGTGGTGGGACGAGAAAACCACCATTAGTAATCCATGCAAGTTAGGGATGAAACTACGACACCAACTGTGCATCCTCCACCAGACAGCTTGTTTCAACTGCGTGTTGACTACTTTCAGCTCGGTCAAATTAGTGCCCGGAATACCTCGGAGATGGCGGGGTGTTTTTATGATGATTTTAGAAGAGAGATTTTTGTTCCCAACGGCTCCTTCTGCCGCTGATGTGTGTGTCACGGCAATACGGGATTCTATCCACGATTTCTCGTTTTTTTATGATACACTCGGATTTCTCTATTCATTGGATTTGCGAAGGTTTTTTGGATATTAAATGAAAATGTTGATAAATTTCTTGTACCTGAAAATAATGGTACTTGGTACTACCGTAGTGATTCATGGTAATCAGTAACAGGGTTCATGTCGAACATTCATCAGGGATCAGACATATTCGTTATATACACGTTTAAAAACACTTTATTTCATCACCAAACTCATGTTCTAATTGAAAATGCCATGCCATCCACGCATCTCTCGTCCAGTTGTTGAATTTTTTGTTCGTACGTAGTAGTATTACATGCTCTGCCATGATCTGACTGTGAAACCACAGTACCAAAAGACCTTTTCTTGTTTTCAGTTTTGACTGTGAGTCAACAGAAGTCAAGCCACTTGTATTGACTGTGAAACAAGTAAACTGTTCGCAAAGGATCGTCATCAAAGGTCCAGTCACATTCACCGCTACTTGTCTTCGCAACAGACATTACATTCATTAATATTAAGGAAACAAAAGCGGAGTCAATCATAATAAGATAGTTTGACATACAATCGTGACGATGGCAACTGCTGCCATCAGGATGAAGGACTCGTTACTGTCGTCATCGTCGTCGTCTCCAGAAACAGATGTGACGCAGATGATCACTCCCAGCAATATTGACAATGTATTGATCCAAGAACTCAATGAACTGTCCTTAAATGACCGTGAGAAGACCATGGAAGAGATACATGGGGCGCACGCTCAAACTGTGGCACAACACGAGCAGCCAGACAAAATTCAGGAAAGTCTCCGACAGATGCGATTGGAAGTGCAGAACACGCCACCAATCAACAAGCAAGCCTTCGAGATCGCCATTGCTAAGGATCCGCGGTATGTTGACCATGACAAGTTCTGGATTCGATTTTTGAGAGCGGAGGAATACGATCCCCGAAAGGCTGCCAATCGAATGATGAGCTTTTTGGAGTTTAATCGCGAATTCTTTGGCGAGCATGTATTAACAAGGCCCGTTTGTCAAAGAGATCTCAGCCCGGCTGCAATTCGGACAATGACAGAGGAGGGAATGTTTCAAATTTTGCCCTTTCGAGACAATTCTGGCAGACGCATAGCTGTGTTTCTTGGTGTTGGAGAAGTGGGAATGTCATTTCCAGACATTGAAAAGGTAAGTTCTATGGTGCTTTAGCTTCTAGTCTACCGTTTTCAGTCGCGAAGAGAAACTCATAGTGTAATGACTGTGGACGACAACAGCAACGAACGTCCATGTACATTTATCAGTGCTTGAGCAACGACGAACAAACCCAACGCCTTGGGTTTGTGTTGATTGTGGTTATGCACACGCAAGGCCCGTGGTTGATAGTGCAGCCGAATGCTGAAGCGATGAGAAAGACATTTGTAACGTTCTTTGAAAAGGTTCCCGTTCGAAGTAGCGCTATTCATGTTTGTTTCCCCGATACTCCCGTTTGCCATGCCTTGAAGTCGTCTCTGCTGTTTTTGATGAGCAAGAAAGATCGATCGAGGACTCGGTTTCACCTTGGTACGTCCCAGCAATAAGGGGGGAAGAATCGGTAAATATAATTTTTCGCACTGACTGTAATTACTCTTTCGTTTGCCAGGTTCTCCGACCGAATGCAGGTATAGCTTGAAATCGTTTGGTATTCCTGGGGAGTGTGTACCTTTCAGTGTTGGGCCGAATGCCCGAGATGAGATGAAGTCCCATCAGCAGTGGTGCCAGCTCCAACAGTCCAAAGAAGAGCTACTGTATAAAGACACTGACGATCCATCTCGTTCTTGTTTCGAAATGGAGTCTTTTGTCGTGGAATGTCCGCAAAATGAGGATTGTTTGTTCGGTAAAGGTCGTGCTATCATGAAACACCCTGGTACTTTAGCTATGCACAACATCTTGAAGAATCGTATGGACTGTTGGAACAATGCTTCCTTCAAGGAGAAGAATGGACTTACCTGGGAAGTCGTAAATGAAATCCTGAGTGGCGATGGGCGATTTCTTCGGCAAGACCCATGCCACGGATGGTTTGTGCCTGTCGAAGACGAAGTCGCGCGCCAAAAAGTATCAATTGCATTCCGGGATATGGCGAAAAGGATCCGCAAGAGATCGCAACGACAACAAGAAATGAAGACAGCGCAAGAAAAAATAATCCATTCGGTGGCATCAAAGTCTTCAAGAAAATCCCAAATTCCGGCGCTCAGAGATCCAGAACAACTTCTGAGTAACAGTTGCCGTGCCTACAGTACTTCTGACTCGGAAGCTAGCGACGGAGGGATGTGTTCTTTTCTCTTCGATCGCACCAAAGTTTCCTCTAACAGGAAGGGCCAGAATGGCTTCGAGAATCGGGGTTGATGCCGCCCTCTAGTGTGATTGTTGCTGTGGGATCCTCGCCCCCCAAGTAAGTCGACTCTTTAGCTATTCAAAGCTAGTCACGATTTGGTGTTCAACAACCGCGGCTCACAAGGGCGACTGGACGCCAGCAATTTCGCAGTGAGCAGGTGGGTCGTTGGGCCATTCGTATAAGGCATTCTATTAGCACTTGCAAGACCAATATCAATCTTTCTGTTGTTGGCCAAATGGCTTCGAGAGTCGGGGTTGATGCCGCCCTCTAGTGTGATTGTTGCTGTGGGATCCTCGCCCCCCAAGTAAGTCGACTCTTTAGCGATTCAAAGCTAGTCACAATTTGGTGTTCAACAACCGCGGCTCACAAGGGCGACTGGAAAGGATACAACTGGCTCCGCCAGCAATTTCGCAGTGAGCAGGTGGGTCGTTGGGCCATTCGTATAAGGCATAAGGCATTCTACTACCACTTGCAAGACCAATAACAATCTTTCTGTTGTTAACTGTAAGCACTACAATTTCGACCTCTCCCTGCCCGAGATAACGCCACCATATCTTCAAACATTTTTTCACAATGCATTATAACATTACATCGCACGTATGTTACTATAATTTAGAGATAATTTCATCCAATCCTACTCAGCTAGTTTATCATTGTATCAGTGCTAGAATGTGGTCCATGGCTCCCGTGATAGCCGCCACTTGCGCTTGATTGCAAACGTCGGCCGAGACACCGCGGGGGCTGTCGGGATAGACTTCTGTGGTTGCCGTGTATGGAGCTTTGGTGGAAGAACAGCAGAGTCCCAGTTGTTCCACGGGGACCAAAATGATGCCTTCCGACACAACTGGTTCGTCAATAATGTTGCCATTCGAATCTGGCTCCGCAATATGCGTTACTTTCTTGACCGACTCTATGATGGCTTGACAAAATGCCAGTTGTTCCGATTTCTTGCGACCACTGGACTCGTCATCACCCACCAGATAGAATCCATCGGGGATCACGTCGCCATTGTACGGGAGTCCGGCTTTGGCATGCTTGGCGGGCATAAATTCAGTCAAATCCGTGTCGGTCGTTTCGTGTAAATCAATTTGCATATACCAATTGGACGCCAATGTGTTCAAGTAGGACATGAGTGCGGCACTTTCTTTGGTTTGCACTGAAGCATCGTCCTTGAAAGAACGGTTGGGATCAAGTAAGTCCGCATTCCATCGCTGTACGTGTTCGTACGCCCATGGAGTGACGCAGGGTGCAACGCAAATACGAAACTTCGACAGGTACTTTGTTTGGTATTCCGAACTCTCGACCAGTTGCTTCACAAACAGCAACGCTCCTTGCACACCACTCGTTTCATATCCATGGACGCCGCCTGTCACGACCATATTCCACTTGGTGTCAGATTTGGTATCCGTCCATTCTCCCGAGGAACGAATGGCATACAACGGATATTCTTTCTTCGTGTCGCTGACGTGGATACATCCGTATTCTTCCACGACGAAATTCTGCTGAAAGACATCGTTTTCCTTCAAAGCCTCGATTCTCTGGACGACTTCCTCTTGATACGATCGATGCCATTGGACGGATGCTTTCCATTCCTCATCCTCTTTGGTCGTCCATGGAGTGCCGGGTGTACCGATCGGATAATACCGTTGGATGGGAGCGTCTGTTGCAGGAGGCGGTGCGATGGGGGACATGATCGATGGATATAATCAATGAATGAGTAGATGAAGTAAAATGATGTACCGGTATGATGATAATAATAATTACTTCGTATTCCAGTGACGTTAACTCTGTTGTTGCCTTGTGAGCAGGTTTGAAGCTGTTCGGAAAAGGTGAGAAGAGTTACGGCACGGTAGTTGGTCTACCAACGGTACTCGTAGGACGGTTGGATTGACAGTGAGTATCATAGTACGTCGTAGGTACCGGTGCTGGCACCACAATAATGTTGTATCATAGTTGTTTTGACAGTGATTACAGTTTTAGTACGGTGGTCTACGTCGTACACTTCCAGGAAGTATGGTACGGCCCCATGAGTGTATTGACTACGACGTATGAATGATATTGTCGTGGATGTGGGTATGATACGTGGATACCGTTGGAGGGTATGATAACGAGCACTCCGATTTTTATATCATAGAATACGGAACTTTCGTACATGACTACAGACCTATTTAGGTAGGTTATCGGTACTGCACCCGCTGCTACCTAGTGATGAGTATGACATCCACCTAGCGCTATACAATAGTACATATGATCTTTGGGGTGTCCCGGACAATACCTTGGTGCTAACTTGGTCATAACCACTCACACCTGGTATCATGGTACAGCCCAGTCATAAGCTGGTCGTAGCATCGCAGTTAGAAGTGAATGTGAGGCTGTTTCTTTTATATTTAGTTGTTCAATTCGCATCAGGAGATCTACTCCCTCATGCAAAAAAATGCCAAGGGATGTGCTAACAAGCTTCCAGTCATCATCAATGAAGTGAGCGGTCATGCCAGTGTAGTTCTGGTTGGCAACAGAGGTCCAGTGATCCAGGGTCAAAGACACAGACTTCCCCTCCATGCTCTTGATGCTAGCTTCCCTCATGTACCCTTCCAGGTTCAAAATGTGTTGCTTGATCTGGTGTCTTCCCATGGGTTTGGCCTTCTTGTTAAATGAAGCAATCATGGAGCGAAACGAAGGATCTTCCACACCGATGAGGGGCTGGTGAGTGGTGGCAATCCACTTGGTGACTGCTAGCTCTTGATGAGCTCTTTCTTCATTTGGGCTGAGCTTCAGAGGTCCAGACTTGGACCAGAGGGTGAGGGTGCTCTGCTTCTGTGAGAAAACAATCTTGTCAAGAGCCTCAGCGGTCGTTGAGTGTTTTGCAGATTGCAGATGAGTTTTCATGCCCTGAGCAGTGACTGATCCAGGGTTGAACTGCCTGTTGTTTTTCTCGTCACGGGTGGCAGAAACAACAAGCTCACCACATCCATTGCAAGACATGAAGGATTTCTTGTTGCTATTTTGGAACCACTTGTAAGGTAACTGTTTATCAGGGACATTGGTTTTGGCTCGCTTGACCCTGTGATAAAAGTTCCAAACAGGGTTGCTGCACCTCTTGCTATCAGATTTTTCGAGCTCAAAGAGCGCAGCTGCTGCTTCATTAGGACGCAGCCAGTAGGAAACATCCATATTGTTGGAAGCCTCATCGGAGGCTCTGGGATTAATCTCAGATGGGTAACTTGGTTGTGACATGGTTCCTGGAGAGCATTTGTGAGGAGACGACACACAACACACAACATGCAACATGCAATTATTCCCTTGCGCAGCACTCTGCCTAGTAGAATGCACTCAAAACTGCTGAAAAAGATCAAGATCTTTTCTATGACCAAGTAACCGGTATGACTGGGGCTTGGAGAATAGTAAATATCGTTAATGACTATCGTCGCTTATGACTACGACTATGTCTGGTTATACTCATCACTACTGCTACCGGTACTCCGAGTTCAACTACGGTACGAACCGGTAATACGGTACCCAGCTGCTACCCTGCCGATCTTCCCGCGTCCTCAATACACACACAAGGGACGGACTATTTCGCATTCCAACATGTTCAATGTGCACGAGAGCAGTAAGGGCAATCGTACTTCAAAAAGAGCAAAAAGCCGACACGGGGAACAACATTGCTCCCCACGCGAAAGTCAAAGAACAACCAAAATTGGTTGGGCACCAATTAACACATGCTTTCTATTACTGGAAAACTCAAATTTGAGTTCGGTTCGCATTCGTCCTGATCTGATGATGAGTCCTACAACACCATCAATTTCAAACTTTTTTGTCTTTTCCCTCTTGGTTTCGTTGGTTTTACGTTACTGCAGTAGAGAACTACCTTGATTTGAGATCCAGAGATTAAGCAAACTAGCATTTACCTTAAGCTTGTCTAATACTCTATCTACCAATGCATGCGACTCTCATGGCTGCTAGTAGAGAGCCGGTGAATCTAATTACACGTACTAAGCATTGTTTTTCGTAACAAAGTAGGTATCTTTTTCTTACAATAAGTGTTACTGGGGTCTCTCTACAAACAAAAACTTGAACGTCGTGTTGCTGTTGCTCATCAAAGCTCAAAAATAGATCTGCTAGCGCAAAAAGCAACATAGTGATGTCTATCCAGCGCTTGCCACTCTAGTTTTGGAAATGAGTGGAGTTACATTGACAAAGAACGGATGCAATTTGGAGGACAATCGATCCCCGTATCCAGCATCAGTCAAACACATGAGTGTCGACAGGATGTGTTGAAAACACTTTCTCGACGCGTCGTTGTTGTGCAATTCCCGATGGATTAGTCCCAAGTTGTTAACGATCGCGAGAGCAAAAACCACATTGGCACCTCTGTCGCATGCACATTTTTTACCCTGGACGTCGCGGTGCATGTTCAAGACAATTTCGTACAGTTGTTGTGCCTTACGAAATCCAGCATATATCTCTTCGTCACTTGTGGGTTCTTCGTCACTGGTGCTCTTGTCGGATTGTCCTTCCTCATGGTGGAGCTTTTGAAGTCTATCGGCTTCCAGATGGTGCGCCAACGCTAAGTTGAAAACTACTACGGACGATATCATGCTGCATTCCAGATACGTTGATCCAATCGCATTGTTGCTGCAACCGTCAGCACACGGGACTTCAGGTATGCGGATGGGATCGTCGTAGAGGTATTGAGATTCGGCGTCATCTGTGTCAGTGAACAAGGAAATTTCGTTGATGAAATCATCGATCACTATTGTGTTGGGGCCATTTGTAATACCTGTCTCCGTAGAAGTTATTAGGTGCTTGAAGGAGTGAATCGCAGCAGTGAGCCCGGAAATCGAACTTCGGTATTGACCAGCCTTGATCTGAGCCACAGCAACATTGTTTCTTGAAATGGCATGGTGCGATGGAAGATTCATCTCTTCTTCTCTGTTTGATAGAGGTGCTGTGTTAGTGTAGTGCTTTGCTTTGTTTGATAAAGCATGGAACAGCCTCGAATTGTGTGTTTTTGCAGCTTCGTATTTTGTTTTTTTCTTTTCTCTCGAAGACATACAGGAGTTTTTTCACTTCCGCACGGAAGAGAACAGTGCTTGTTCCGTTGATCGTCGGCAAGGATGCACCTGCTTCACTCAGTTTGCCACGGGAATTAACTGTAAACAAACATAAAGCTTTATGTGCAATGTTCAGAAAAAAATATTCATAAATATTTGCGACAAATATATAGATGAAAAAATGAGATCGATTGTGTCTTCACATCAATGCATGTCCGTCGTGCCAAAAAATGCCAATATGCTTCGTTTCGAAGACATGAAAATGAGGACGATGTTCTTTGTTGAGGCGATTTGGCTCCGTTATTTGGCAGCGCTTAAATCTGAAAATTCTTAATAAATTTCTGTCATCGGTTGCTCAATCGTGGGACTACCTATTCAACAATGCGAAGCTTCAACAATCACGTCCATTTATACAATTACCTGTTGGTAAGCGTGATTTCCTAACAGTAACTTTCTCTTTTATCTCCAAAATCCGAACAAAATACGGTACTAACAGTAATCGTAGTAACTACCGTATAAATTCTCTCTACCGGTAGCCAGAGTCTATGATACCTACCAGCTACGGTAGCCATAGCTAGCTCTACTAGCTAGTAGAGAGATCTTCCGCTCAATTCCATCGAGGCATGTGCGGCAAAGAAAATCATGAAGGGTTTTTGATGCGCCCTTCGGAAGGAAAATGCTGGGTAGGAAAATTCGAAAGAATATTGCTACCAAATATTGCTGTGGTACTTTAGCAGTATCATACTTTGATCTCCACCTCCACTCTTCAGAAACTCGCCTTTGGTTTGTGGTTTCGCAGCCTACCAGGAGTTAGGAAATGGCTGCTTGCTAGCTAGTATGTGATTGTTTCATGAATAGCTATCATACCTACGAGAGCTGTCGACTACGGTAGTACGATGGGACATGATGAAAACCCCAACAAGGGCCCAATCAGGCCATTTTGAAGTCTTTCAATGATTCATTAATGCTCGCGATTATTAGTTGTCAACCTTCACGGTGCTCTCGATGTTTTTGGTCGTTAACTGGACCCTTGTTTTCGCGCGACCTAGTTTTTGATGTGCGCGTAGAATATCAGTACCGTATTCATTCAAGGTATGTTCGGGATCATGATGCGGTTTTTGAGAAACGGGGAATCAACAAATCCCCCCCAGAAACGAAAGCGCCTATAAAAAATATGGGCGCTTTCGAAAGCGCCCATAACGCCCATAAATTCCTTGGTAGCGTCGTAGACGAGCAGCAATACGAAAGTTCCATCAAATCGACAAGTAGCAAAGAGCAACAGTACGGTTGTTCTATCCTCCTCTTGTCGAAGCCACATTTCACCATGAGAAAAAGTGTAAACTAAGACCCGGTGTTGGCTGTAAAGCCACTATCCTCACTAAGTTCATCCACCCGAAGCAAAATAACATTGATGCCTCACATCGGTCCACCGTTGTGCTGCTGTCAAATGAAAAGAAAACTGTAAGCCGGAAAAGTCAAGACTGCTGCACTTTTCGTTTGATGATGGCAACAACAGCCACATTTTCTATGCTGTGAAGACTCATTTCAAAATCGTTGAAGAGGGCAGAAATGACGTTTTTTTATTCGGTATCAGCTTGAGAGATCCGTGTTGAGTGTTGAAGCACAGTCAAAAAAATTCAAAGAGCTGAAGATGAAGTGGCGAAAAAGCAAAGCCAAACAAATCCTCTACAACTCTCTTTTGGAGGGAATCATTCCAGTTGATGACAAGAATTTTCCAGCAGATGTCATTGGAAGATGTTTACTCTATTGATCCAGAGCTCGCATTGTACGATTATAGTATATTGAAGAATCGTTTGAACAGGCTTCGAAACACGATTCTTGAATTGGATCGACGAGCAGACGATGATCTCATTGCTTTCAACAATTACAAAATGAATTACAAACCATCACTTTTCTCTCACAAGGGCTTTATCCAATGGCAAGGTTCCTCTGCACAGGAGCATCTTTTGGATGACTTGGAAGATTACGTCAAAGATCCGAGCACGAAGCCCATGGAGGTGTGGAAATCTCGACCAGAATACATGAATGAATTTCTTCTGGACGGTTTTCGAGATGTCGTCAATCCGTCTCTCGTCAACGATGAAAACGAGTTCCCTGGATTGTCCTTGACGGTAAGTGAAACCCATCCAAACGCTAGTGGACGCAGTTTGGAACATTTCGTCTGTTGGAAGATCGGTCGCTCCGATATTCGTATGGCCAAGAAAGGACCGGTGCAGCAGATGCGGAAAAACCAACTCGGCTTTCAGTTTGGATTCGCTGGTAACGAACCCTCAGAAGGGGGTGGTGCGGCTCCGGATATGTCTTGAAAGCAAAGGGAAAAAAGTAATTACGATGTAATCGAATTGTTGCAAAGGGCACATTTCGTTGCTGGGATGTCTGATATCGAGACTAAAAACTTAAAAATTTATACAACTGAAATAGGGAAAAGTTTCATTACCATCTAGTCATCACAAGAATAGTTGTCTGACAGTTGCCACAACTCTACCCTCATGATCTCATTATTATCGCAATCGATGCCTTCTTTGTTCGAATGATTGGATATAGTCCCACTTCATCATAGTCGATTACTAGGGGCACTATGTATTTGGCTTTACCTTTTGATTGAATCAAGCAAGAACGGCAGCAAGTGCGAGCGATATCATCGTCCATGTCAAACGGAGTCTGATGAAAAAACAAAAATATTATTTTGCTTCGTGTGGATGAACTTAGTGAGGATAGTGGCTTTACAGCCAACACCGGGTCTTAGTTTACACTTTTTCTCATGGTGAAATGTGGCTTCGACAAGAGGAGGATAGAACAACCGTACTGCTGGTCTTTGCTACTTGTCGATTTGATGGAACTTTCGTATTGCTGCTCGTCTACGACGCTACCAAGGAATTTATGGGCGCTTTCGTTTTATGGGCGCTTTCCAAAGCGCCCATATTTTTTATGGGCGCTTTCGAAAGCGCCCATATTTTCTGGGGGGGGATTTGTTGATTCCCCGTTTCTCAAAAACCGCATCATGATCCCGAACATACCTTGAATGAATACGGTACTGATATTCTACGCGCACATCAAAAACTAGGTCGCGCGAAAACAAGGGTCCTGTAAATACCAGATGACAGATGACACTGCTGTAGACTACACTGCTGTGAGTACTTCGAAGTACTACTACCGTACCTTAATCTTCAGGGTTACCTACCGTAGTACCCTGACGTAGTACGTAGGTTGGAACAGGAAGGTTACAAGGACTCCAAAAAAAGAAAGTTGTCGTAAATGTTTCGTCATATTGATGAATTAAAACAATCTATTTAAATGTTTAAAACGTATGTTCCTCTTGACTGTCTTACTCTTTCTTGAGAGAATGAATGAACGATTCCACTTCGTCATCGATAGCTTCTTTGGGTTTCATCGCTTCAATGGTGGCTGCCACAGCGACGGCATGTCGCGGCGAGCGGATTTTTCGATCACCGGGATGCACGATCGTGTCATCGCCTACCTTTAAACCGGGATGCACGATCGTGTCATCGCCTACCTTTATTTGGCCGTGATCAAGGTGGTCGTAATCCTTAATGTACTTCAACCCCTACCCATTACTCTTCTCAATGCAACTCTAGGATTTGCTATCAACCTTGACATGTTATTCCACGATCCCGGAGGCGGAGGCAATGGGGATGCTGTTGTCGTGGTTTTGTTCCGTCGGTTTTCCCTCGTCTCGTCGGTGGACGCGGCACCTCCGGTGTCGCCGTACGGGCATCTTTTTCCAGACTGGCGTTTGTCGCAAGCACGCATGGTCAACGTTGTTGCTGCTGCGGTGGCTGGTGCGGCAAACAGTAGGATGCAGTTGTGGGGATCGGTCGATTCTTACCGAACGAACTGTCCGTCAGCTTTTTCTCTTCAGGTTTTGTGGGGCACCTCCAGGCGTGCTGCACGGCCGGCTTTGTTGGCTTGGCATGTGCGTGTGATAGCCTCCTGCCACGCTCGACTTAGGCGAAGTTGGTGGTTCGTCACCCTAACTGATTTTGAGCTGATCAAGACTGGTCAGAACGGGCGTAGCGTCGTTTCGGACTGACTGTGAATCAGGATAGACCCAAATATCCCCTTTATAATTCACTTCTATTGACTGCACGCATTGGCTTGTCGTAGAGTACCGGTAGTACTCCCATGTCCCATCACCCCTGAGTGGATCACCTTGTCGTGGTAGGAGGGCTTAACCCAGGTTTGTCAGAGCCTGGGGAACTAAGAATCCACAGACGATCTATCAGTGCAACGGAAGAGATCGTCCCGGCGGTAGTACAAACTACTGCTGTCTTGTGCATGGCATCATGCAGAACCGGTGGCCGACCGGAAAGATTGTGTTTCTCTTATTTAGTCGGAAGGGGGCTAAGGGAGAGGAGGAAGAGTGCTAATTGCATGATTCCTGATAGAGTTGTGATGGGCACTGACATTTCTGTGGAAGAAATGGCATCATAACTCAGCCGAGTGTCAAGTGCAGAGGGACGGTACTATTTCATTGGAAATATTACTGGTGCTTGGCATGGAAGGCTTCTTTTACACGTACGATCCGCCCTATCGGGTTGCAACAGGTAAAAGATATCAACACACCCAACACAATTTTTGTGGTTAATTGCTGCCTTCCCAGCATTGTTTTTGGAAGACCACGCCATATCTGACAATCACTGGTTTGGACTGTTCCTCATTCGTGAGGTTTTTTGCCTTTCCAGTACTGAGTGGTGGGCAACAGGGTACTGAGTGGAGGGAAAGCTGTTGCATAATTTGCCCCGCCCCCTTGGGGGCCAGGCGGGTGAGTCAACTTCTTAGATACGGAACTGCCGGTAGCTAGTAGTTGGCATAGCCATAAAATAGAGTTCATTATCAGTACTCCCATGTCCCATGGCATGCGTCGTAGAGAGAACGTCGAAGGCCCAAGAAATAATCATTCTGTTGTTTCCGTATGATTGAAGCTACATAAAAGTCCGTTTATGACTGGATGCATTAGTAAAAAAACTACCACGGGATCCCTCTTTCTGCTTTGGCCACCTATTGACGATGCGACAGCATCTTCATTAGACGGCTCCGTGATTGTACTCCGGAGTATGAAATGGTGCTCGAACATCTCTCACCAAATCGGTATCAAAACGAAGTGATAGTACGAATTGGTGCTTCCCATCGAAAGCTGGTGATTCTGTTATCTCATCATCGGTTATTGATTTTAAAAGTCCGTTATGACTGGATGCACTAATTGACATTCACAGTCAAAAAAACTACCATGAGATCCCTCTTTAAGCTTTAGCCACCAATCGACGATGCGACAGCATCTTCATTAGACGGCTCCGTGATTGTATGATGCTCGAAAATCTCTTACCAAATCGTTGTCAAAATGAAGTGATGGTACGAATTGGTGCTTCCCATCGAAAGCTGGTGAATATGTTATCGCATCAACATTAGAGTTTTTCCCCAAGACAGAAACGTCGCCTACCTCAGCGACTATCAAAAAGAAACTCGACCGACAACGTAATCGGTCCCAAGAGTCGTCACAGAATGGAGAATCGACTTCCGGAAGCGACAATGAACGGGGGAAAAGACTATGCACTTCTTGCTTTGGACTTGTCGGGCGCTCCCCGAATGATTGTCGATCTGATGGAAAAGTATGTTGGTGGCGAGGAGAGCTCGGAGCAATCAACGTTTGCAGAACCTCCTTTGTCTGGATCTCTCAGAGGAGCTAACTCCCGTTT
The DNA here is from genome assembly GCA_019154785.2 of Nitzschia inconspicua. Lineage (NCBI taxonomy): Eukaryota > Bacillariophyta > Bacillariophyceae > Bacillariales > Bacillariaceae > Nitzschia > Nitzschia inconspicua. The sequence continues at coordinate 2,446,505 of JAGRRH010000004.1, forward strand.
CCCACCATCCCGCTCTCTACGGCCCCTCCAGCAAGATGGACACCCTGTCGGCAAATGGGATTGCTTAGATCTTGATATTGTCGATGCGTGTCGTGGGACATCCGTCAGCCAAACCTATCGTGGCAACTTCAAGCTGTATGATGGTAAGTGCACAGGTGACTTTGTCGATGGTCTGCCCATTTATATCTCCAGTGATCGGCCAAACCGGCCCCTTTACATCTACCCACTTGGAGTTTATCCCGATGGGTGGTCTGTAGCTGCGCTCCGAGGTCTGGTCCGATGGCGTATCGTTTCATTTGAAAATTTCGATGACAAGAGGTCCTGTCGCATCGAGACGGCCAATGTTTTTCAAATTGAGTTTGCAGCTGACGGACAGCCCTACAATTACTATCCTACCATTTATTGTTTTGATCAAAACGGTAATGACTTTTCCGGATTTAAGTCGAGTACCATCAACATTCGGTGCAATGACAAGACCGATACAATTGGAGGGAACAGCCCATCAGATGGAGGCAATAACAAAGTTGGTGTTGCCATTGGCATTATTGTGTGTTTGGTAGTACTCGTTCTGGTAGGATACTACTTTTGGAAACGGCCCAAAAATCGTGGACAAATTCTGTGTCCTTCTCCAAGACCAAAGTCTACTGACAACGTTGACTGTGACAGCCGCTATTACCCTAAGAATCGTGCTGAAGAAAGTCACAACACCAGAGATAGTCGCGTAAAGAGGGGCAGTCGCGTAACTCGTGATAATGGCACTAAGGATACGAGTAGTCGGTACACCGGAGATGCTGGCTCCCCAGATACTCGAAAAATTGGAGAATATGTCGATGAGGCTCCTCTCACCTCACTGAAGAACGACTCTCCTACTTACGTCAATGGTAACAAGACGCCCGATACAGTGTATGTGCCCACGCTGGAGGAGGAACCAAGCTATATAGACGACGTGATTGAAGATCCTATCAACGATTTGAGTAATGCTTCGGAGAAGAGAGGAAACTTTCCTGGAAAGCTGAAGATCCCAGAAATGTTCAGCAAATTGGCGCAAACGACCGGAAACCACAGTTCGGACCACATTTCGGACGTTATCTCAGATCATCAACCGAATGTTTCGTCTCCTTCCCCTTCACCACAACGTGAATCTCGGGCTAATTCATCGTCGGTCCCTTCCAGAAATTCTAGCCACAATACTCCCGTCCCAGCGCCATCTGGACACAGACTTAATGGCGACAGTCGCCTAGCACCACAAAGGCGCCCATCACGATCAGCTGTCTCGAATGATATTACTGATATTGTAGAAAAGATCGATCAAGAATTGGATGAAGTCATCAGAAGTGGTGAAGGCAGTCGTAACAGAAACAAAGACGATAGCAGCAGAAGTCCAAGCATGGATGACGAACGCGCGGATCGCGCCCGTTCTCGATCCGCAGAAGATCCGCCCCAGCGGCGTTTCGGTGGCCTCGGCTCAAGCAGTATTCACATTCGAGATAGACCTCAAAACCGTGCAGGAGGCAGCCAGCACAGGGAGAAAGATCCTCTCATGAATTTGTCTCGGCGCTCGAAATTCCGTGAGATTCGAAAGACATTCAGCGACAGGAGTCGCGCGTTGGGCCGGACTTTGGCCGGGGACGACAAGCGATCCAGATCCGAGGAGCGCTCGAGACCAGAAACATATGCCGCTCGTGGACGTGACACCTCTGGTCATAAAGATGATAGATCTCGCTCCATGGATCGTTGGATGAACGCCAACACAAACAACGGACGAAGCCGATCTCAAAGTTGCACGGGGTGCCGAGGTAGGGAAAGGTCCAACCATGGTGAGAAGAGAGATGGCCGTTCTTTGTCCAGGGAACGGTCCAAGGTCGCAGAGTACTATTCAAACCGCAATCGCCCAACCGCCGATGACAGATACGATTCGAATGGCTACTGGGATAGAGACAAGAAAAGGAATCGTTCTCGGTCCACCGATCTCTCTCAAGCAAAAGAATTCGCCAACCAAAATCGGCCCTCGAAGGCGTCGGCAAGCGGTCATGGATCGAGTCCACAAACCAATAGGAATTTTAGTGACAACAAACGAACGGCCGCAAGCAATCACGGTGGAAAGCGCAACGGCGTTCCTCCGGGTCAGGACCGAATTGCATCATCCAGTGAACATTCGAGGAAGCCAACATCTGATGCTTGGACATCGGCTGGAGAGCAAGCTGCCAAGAGAAGGGGCCGTTCCAATTCACCAGAACGTTCTCGTCATGACTACAGTGGCACAAGACAATCCCCTTATAAAGATCGGAATCGATCTCAGTCGAAGGATGTTGCAAATGAGTTTGCAGATCGCAAACGACGATCCAGCCGCGATCGTTCTAGTGATGGTCCCTCTGATAAACGAAGTTCGAGAAATTATTCTTTCTCAAGCCCGCTGGAAACTGGAGGAGGGCGTGGAACTCTCGACGCATCTAATTTGAACAGAAGCGTCACGAAGAATCCAGATGGCTCCGTCACAGTTGCCGTGAAGAGAACGCGAGAGGATGGTGCCATCGTCACAACGAAAACAAAATATACATCGGTTTCCTTGGCAAAACGTCACGGAATCGAAGTTGATTGACTGTGAAAAGATATTCAAAAAAAATATAGTCAAACGAATCAAGTACATGATGAACTATAAAAGGGAGTACAATGTGTAATATGTTTAGCATTGCGAACCATCAACGGAATTCGATTCGTCACCTTCAAATAAATGTTCGGCTTCGTCTTCTGCAATGACATCATCCCTTGAAACTTGATCCGAAGGGGGATCGCAACCGCCTCCGGTGACTAACTGGTCCATGGTCTCTTCAACGATCTGCCGCAATCGATTATCCATGTCACTTAAATATTTGCGTGCTTCAATCTTTCCCAATGTTCCATCCTCGGCTGTTCTCTCAATGAATTTCATGAGTCGATGAATAATGATCCTGGAACAATAATGTGACAGAATGATTTCAAGATCTATTTTCGAGATTTCTTTTTCGAGCATTTCTTGCGCCTCCTTTACTTGTTCCTTGGATTCTTCTTTGACTTTCTCGAGCGCTGGACGTATCGTTTCTCTGACCGAGCCATCGTCGGGGATATCGATCCGATTGATGAATAGCTCGAGTTTGGACCTGGCCATTTTATGACCTTGCTGGAACGCAATGGTTCTCAAAACGTCAAGACGTAATCGCCTGGCGGCTGATCGGTCCCTAACGGCCGGCACTGCCGAATTTCCGACTTGCATGTTGGAACTCGCCCATGATGCCACTGAATCTCTCTGTTGCGTATGGATCTCGTCCGACTCTTCCTTTTGTGCAGAGTTCAGAGTCGGAGTACCAAAAATGAATTTTTCTGTCCATTTCCAATCTTGGATGGTACTTTGGTTGTGTTCAACTTCGTTCCTCGCCAGGTTGACGCTTGCTTGTAGCGTGTCGTAGATATATCCGTTATCTTCTTGCATGTCCAGTTCGCCCAAATCAAGCAGCACCTTATACGCCTCGCCTAACAGCTCCAGGAATATTTGGCGGACTTCCAACAGAATTTCCCCTTCGTGTTCCTCATTCCCCTCGGCGGCGAATGTCGACGCTCTGTTGGAAAGACCTGTAACTTGCAGATAATGGGCGCAACCACTATCTTGTCGATTGAATCTTTGAACACTATAAGAATTGAGATCGACCCCTTGTCCGTGTCTTTTGGTTGGCTCTTTGGTAACGAAAGGTACCTGCTTCTTCAACACCTCAAAGTTGACATGTAGGAATCGGGATTCCTCATAGAGTTGAGAAATTTGCTCGTAGACGAAATCCATGGCCATCCCCTCGAATAAAAGCTTGACGCGCTCTGTTGAAATGGAAGGCTTTGCCAAGCCTAGCATTTTTAACATGGGTCCCGCGGACGTACCATTGATGGAGAGAGTCAGCAGTGTCACACCTCCACCCATGAACTGCAAGATTGTAGCCAACTTTCGAATCTGGAAGTCATCCGTTTTTTCGAAGACGTGTCGGACCAGGGACAGCCCAAGGGCGACTCCGACCGCTCCACGCAATCCACCGTATGCTAAAAAGACGGCTTCTCTCCAATCGGACTTCAAACCGATTCTAGAAACTATTGGGTAGAAAATGCCGACTTGAATGAACCGAATAAAAAGAACAAGTAGGTAGAGCACCAGCAACCAAGCGCAATCGACACCTTGGATTTGATAACTTTCAATCGTCTCAAAACTGATGGTTGCCCATATGGTCCCACCTAAGGTGAATAAAAGCGTATTGAGCAAATACTCTGCAAGGACGAGATAGGACTCCATGAGCTTCTTATCGTTGATCATGCCACGACCAAAATGATTCACAATTACTCCATAAGTGACCACTGCAACCACGCCACTCATGCTTAAGATCTGGTCACAAATGAAATAACAAAGATAAGCAGCCGTCAGTCCAAAAACCACTTGTAGTATATCAAATTCTCGCTCCAACCGTCGATCCAGTTCCCATATGATGAGTAAGAGAGCTGCACCAAAGCCGGCACCTACGCATGTCCCGCCTATGGACATGCGCACAAACACCAATAAGCCATCCCAGACAGTGATCTTATCAGGACTGTCCTCGTCAGCAATGCCCATATTGATATAGAACAATTGAGAAAATATGGTGAAGAACACAAACGAACTGCCATCGTTGAGGAGTGATTCTCCCGAAATTTGTATGACAAGTCGGGGACTTGCACCGGACGTCTTCAAGACGCTTGCCACGGCAATGGGATCGGTCGAAGCCAAAATGGCACCCAATGTTGCCGCTGCTGGCAAGGGCCATTGATACGGCAAGACATAATATCCTACGACTGCCGTAAGCGTCGTTCCAACCAGTACCATTGGAAATGCCAGCAACCAAATTTGTAATGATGCAACCACGAACAAATGAATGGGAATGGTCACGGCGTCTTTGAAAATGAGACCGGGCAAAAAAACCAAAAGCAACAAATCGGAATCAATGTTCGTCCACTGCGTGATACTGTTTGTCAATATGTTGTTGGCTTTGGACAACGACGAGACGGCACCCATGATCGCTCCCAGGATGAACATGATGGCGGCGTATGGAAGAGGGATATTAAATCTCGTCACGAGAAAGAGTGTGACACATCCCATGAGTTGCACCATCCATGGATAGAGAATAGCGTCTGTGGCTCTGCAACCACTGCAATTGACAATTTCCACAGGATCAACGACTGCATCATCTACATCATCTACATCATCTAGATCACCATCATTGTTGACGAGAAACTGGTCGTCTGTGGTAATGTTGTTGTTGGAGCCTTGACCGTACACAGACGGTACCAGAAAGAGCAACAAGAACGAAATGCATATAGTTAGGGATGTGAGAGCGGAATTGGATACAAGTCCTTGTATTCTTGTGTCCCAAGAAGACTGTCTCTGTCTCATGGAAAAAATTCTCAGCTTCATGGTTGTTGTTGTTGTCACAAAGGTTGTGTTGCCTTGTTGATCGAGTTGTTCTCAACCTCTATCACTTTGGATAGAGCTTTGAAATACAAAGTGCCAGACGTTCTGTTGTCTTGTGTGAGTTACAACTACTACTGTTTCAGTTTCCTCTCTGTTTCACACAGTCAATTCTAATATATTAATACTAGTAATTATGGAGGTGGGTCAATCCGTCAATTCCTCCTCTCATGAAAAATGCGGAAGACAAGAAGAGAAAAACAATCTCTTACTCTCTCTGTTAAAAGAAAAACGAGACGCGATGCGTGGTTTCTAATAATCTCCACACCGAAAAGAATCGAAACCGAGTTCCTACCTCTCTGCACTGGTACCGGACGTATTCCTTTTTTGAGGCAGGTGACTTTCTCTACCCTCTCTCTATTGTTGTCACACACCGTGCCTGCGCTTCTACCGAGCAAGATAGCAGTCGCGAGAAAGTTAGTACTTCTGACAAGTTTTCATCCACGAATTCTTGATTCCGCTCTCATCTCTACTACCTTTTGTACTACAGCCACCATCCGGTACTGCTACTGCTACTACTACTACTACTGCTACTACTACCACTGCGACGTACCGGTAAAACGATATCGTACTACCGGTAGGTACCAGTTCTACGTTTAGACGTGAAGATTGATGATGTATGTTGTTCCCAACTTTTGGAAGAAGTTCTCGTTTTTTGCCGATTTTGATCGAAGCCTTTCGATCCCAAATGACGTCAAAATCGGAGAAGTTCCAACACGGCAACAATGGTATATTATTTTATCATATATATATATATATATTTTATCATAACTCGGAGCACGTATTATTATTTACAGTTATGTACAATAATATTATACTAACTGTAAAAATAGAGTATTATTGAAATATTACCTATATTGTTACCAATAGAACTGAAAGAGTCTTTTCTTCGGATCCGTTGAGAGCGCGCCAGTTTTGTCCTGCTCCCTAATTTACCGTATGTATGTCAACAACCACTCACAGTCAGGAAACTTTTGTCGTAAACAATACGGTAATTCGTTTGTCGTTTGGCAGCACGTGGGCGTGGGTGACAGGGGAACAACACTAAAGTTTCGCAATAACAAGGGAAAGGCAGTCGTTTTCTACCGTAGTGGTCTCTCTACTAGAGAGAGAGAGAGAGAGAGAGAGGTAGATACCGGTACTGTTAGTTACGGTCCTTTCTGTTCTCAACTTGCACTTCCATAGGTTTACAACCACTGAAGTTGCACACTTCACGAGAGGGGCGAGAGGAGAGAAAACCCTTTTATTTGTGTTGCACCGAACGATAGAAACGTCTACCAAAAGTGACTTTGGGAGGGTTCTGCTTTCCGTCTTGGAAGGGAGCAATTACGTCCTTTTGGTTCTCTGGGTTCTTCCGTCCCAATACGAAGTATCCGTCTGTATCTGTGGCTCGTTTTGACAGATCATACGTAGTACACATTTCATCCTGTACTGTACATCATGGCATCATCTGGTAACGATGGAACGAATCCGTTCGACTTTGATGTCGATTTTGACAAGGTTCAAAAACGGCGGGAACAATATTTGGCCCGCAAAGCGGCAGAACGTGGTGAAACATTGATTAGTGGGATGGACAGCGACGACAAAGGTGTCGACGATGATCAGAATACCGGGTCCTTGAATCAAGCTGCCAACGCTGGACTGGGAAGAATGACATTAGGATTCAAAAACTTTATGAACAATGCTCGAGCCTCCCAAGTTGGAGGGGGAGCTATCGGAGGTGGAGGCGGTGGAGCCTCCGTTTTGGAAGAAGGAGTCGTGGGTATTTTCAATGGCAAAAAGGTCATGCGATGGCCCTACGATGACTATCACGTTGTTCAGCAACAGTACTATGCCAAGCTGGAAGAACTTGGCGAAGCTGCAGACGCTGCTGCATCCGGAGAAGGGGAGGAAAAGTCTTCCACCACACACACATCCGTCATGGGTCCTGCAGGCTTGTTTTCCGGTATTGGTGCCAAAATTGGTGGTGTTGGATTGGGTGCGGCGTCGACAACTAGCAGCTCTGCCGTGTCCTCTTCCACCAACAAAACCTTGCAACGACCTGCGGATCCACCAGATATTCCTACGGCTGTACTTGGTCTTCCGCTCTCCGATTTCGAACGAAAAGCCGAGGAACGGGCCATCGCCATTGTCTCCACTTGGCTATTTGATTGTGGTTTGATTGATGAGCTCTTGGTTCATGGTGGGATGGGAAAATCAACCATGCAAGCAGTCAAGACCAACAATGTCAGTGCCACGGCTGCGGCTTCCGATAATGTATCGGTGCCCTCGCAGGAAGGCATTGAAATTGGCACATTTTCTCATACACCCATCGAAGGACCCTCTAAAATGGACAAGGAAATCGCGAAATTACGTGGCGGGACAGCTCGTCAACTGGCACTAGTCAATTCTCGTTTGAACGACGGTGTGGCTGCGTCCGGCGGAGAAGTGCAAGAACTTGTGAATGCCGTCAACTCGACCAAGGACGATTTGGGACGATTGCGGGAGCTGTCCACTTACATCTCCAACACGGGTGATGTCCAGTCGACTCGTTCTCAAACATTCATGTTGACACGATATCCAAAATTGAAGAAGGCTATCAATGCTCGACGAAACTTGGCTCGTTGCTTCCGTGAGCTCGACTTTTACTCTCAAATTCCCTTGACGTGCGACCGACTTCGCGAAGAACTACACAGTGCCGAATGGACGGAAGTGGAATGGAGCTCGTTGCGAGAAGTCAGTAGGGAGCATGTGGAACTAGAGATTTTCTTGGTGGAGGCCGAGGCTGGAATGAAGAAACGCATCGACGAGGAGGCGGCAGAGAACGCGAAGGGTCAAATTCCCGGCTCTATGCAAGATCATCGTCGCGCAAGTATCAATGGCGGCGGCAGCAGCGGAAACCGTTATCAACGCCATAACTCGTTCATCCCCAAGGGAGGCATCACAAACTACGAAGAAGTGGACAACTTTTTGCACGAGCACGTCAAAAATGTCTGGGAGTTGGGAGATGAGATTCGGATGCGTATCATGAGTGGGATAGGTAGTGCGTTTGAACTTGCCATGAATAATCCCGCTGGTTTGGTTGCCTTGATCGAGGCGGTGGAAGTATACGAGACGGCCAATGAGGAATACAAAACGGTCCACGGTGAAGAAGCCGGCAGCAACCAAAACTTGCGTTTTACCGACATGAGGGCATCTGCGCTGAAACAAATGTATCAAGATTTCGAGTTGCGTGGGCTAGAAGTCTTCCGAGAAGTCCACGAAGTGGCACAAGAACGTGGTGCAGATGAGAACGAAGACGCTGCCAACGAATACTTCAACTCAATTCTTCGAGCATGCAATGGCCTAACGTCCGAAATCTCGTTCGTCCAGAATCAAATGTCTCCCTGCTTTCCAGAATATTGGGCCCTGGAGATGTTGTGGAGTACATGTGTCGCTCATGTTTGTTCGAAACAAATTTTGGATCAAATTGGTGGCAAGGAGGGACACCGATTACCTGATCTTACCGTCACTCAACTGCTTGATTTGGTGGCATGGATTGAAACATTCCGTTCGACGATTGAAGAGTCGTTCCCGAATATCGGTGAACACATTTCAAAAAAGACATACTTTGATAAACGGCCCGATCTGCTGCAAGAAGACAATCGTCAAGTTGATATGGACGTTGCGAAGGACTCGTTGGCATGGGCCAACAATATGCTTTGGGAGGTGCACGATTTAGCAAAAGATGAGTTCTTGTTCCGTACAAAGGAGCAGACGGATGAATGGTTCGACAATGTTTACGAGTACGTATCTTTTTGCTATGGATTGTTTGTATTTCTTGTTATGGGTGTTATCTCACCATTTATTCTCTGCTGGATTTTCAGGGCCGAACATACCAAGAGTCAGACCTCGGAGGGTCGTCTCATCACATCGTTGAGTGAAGATGTATATTCAGTTGCTGGCGTGCAATTGCGTACTATCCAAGAGCGTCTGACTCGTCGGTCAGAAGCCTTGGTACAAGCTGTGGGTGTAATCTTCAAGAACTTGTACGACAAGCAAATCAAGTATCGTAACAATTTCTTGCATGATTTTGAAACGTGCTGTGCGGCCGCCAATGACTTCATTCGAATGAGTGAGCAATGTGAAGAAATGATTGCCGACCTGATGGCGGAATGTAACCTGTCCCAGGAGGCCTCAGAACAGCTCGAAGAGCAGTCGTCTGTGTTGTTGGGTCTTTACAGCGGAGACGCAGTGTTTGCTGCTCAAAAGGTGCATGTGTACATTTTTGAACCCATTGAAGAAGCCATCTCTGAGGAGCTGTTTTCCGAAGAGTGGCTCAACGAGCTGACGGGCAACGAGTTGGCTTTGACGTTAGTCAAGACCTTGGAGGATTTCATGGGCGATTTGGAAGAATTTGTGGACGAACTCATGGTTGGAAAGACGCTCGATGCTTTGGTAACGGCGACGATTATTTTTTACTTGAAATGCCTGTTTAAAAAGGCGGCAGAGCACAAAAACAGCAAAGGATCCCTTTGGTCCGACAATCGACGTGCCCTTGATCGTATGAAGGGAGACATTGACACCATGCGGGGATACTTTGAAGATCTTCAAGATGGATACCCTGCATTGAAGCGTGCCGTCCCTCACCAATTTGAGATTCTCGATACCGTCCACGAACTGTTGGCGATTGCTGCAGGACTTTCCAACTCTTCGGATCGTGATTTCATCATTGTTCTCCAAAAGCGAATCAGAAACATTCCCATCACGAAACTCGTGGTTGGTGATTTGTGGCATTTGGTGAACCCCTCTGCCGAGAAGGCGATTTACGAAAAGATGGAGGTCATGGAGACGGAATTGTGTGCTGTGGCACCCAATGATCCCGAAGCATTTGATGTCGCGTTGGCTCGTCAGACAGTCCCTGGATTGCGTTTGGATCAAGAACTTGCCATGCTGTGCGACAAGAACAAGCGCAGTCGTCCTGGATACAATCGAACGGCAGCAGAAGCTGGACAAGCAATGATTGAAAAATGGAGAAAGACATGGGACAAGATGGTCGAAGAGATCAAAGACAATCAATAATGCATCTATACTCTATTTTATTGTTCTATTAATTATTTGCGATGCCAGACGAAAATCCAAACAGCAGTTCCTACGATATAATGAAAGTAGCCACGGAGTGCTTGTCTGGAAAACACCTTCCGCAAGACCAACACTCGGAGTATCAGTGAATCAAGAAAATGGTGTTGAACATGCGCGCGCGCAGTGAGTCACCATACCCTGATTACTTGTAGTGTTGACAACCCCTCAACTCTCGAAGATCCTTTTTTTGTTTTTTAGGGATACGTCGTACATTTTCACTCTCATGTGAACTCCGAAACGATCCTCATACCGGTATTGACAGAGAATATCGTTGCAGTAGTGTTTCTCCATTCTTTGTTCTGAAATCATCAAGTGCAACCTTCCCATGATGAAAGGACGTGCATCCTTTGTCACACGAACACGTCGTATTTTGGTGTCGTTGTTTGCCTTTGAAAATGTCAACAGCATCAGCAACAACAACAACAACAATAACAACAATCATCCATCGATTAGTGTGGTATCAACCTCGGCATTGTCAGAGCTTGACGAAGGAATTGTTTGTCGATCCAATGCAACACATGTCGTTTGGAGAGGCGGACAACATTTTCTAGACAACGATTCCATTACGATGAAGTCGTCATCGTCGTCATCGTCAATCCGAAAGGAACGTGGATTGACAGACAAGAAAAATGAATCTATCGAAACAAGCGGTTCCTCCTCCTCCTCCTCCTCTACTTGCTTTGTACAGTCACGTGTACAAGCAGAGCAGGACTGTTTGAGATTCTTAAAAGAAAATCTAATGGCATTCGACCAACCGTTTCACGATACCATGGGATTTCCAGAGGATGATGATGACGATGAAAATACTACTTTGGACACTGACGGTTTGGATTATGGGATGATTCAACCCACTATACGACTGGCGTTAGATGCCAAGGTCCAACATCCATGGACCGATGCGTTGCCACGAGACATTTTTATGGACTACGTCTTGAACTATGCCAATTTGAACGAGGCCCGTACAAACTGGCGACCACTTCTCCTCGAGGCCCTGAAATTCAATGAAAGCGATTTGTTTCTGTCGGGTCAAGCCAACATTTCTTCCGTTACGACATGGGTCAATCAACATTTATGGACGAAACTAGCGCGACAACCCGACAAACCAATTTACTTCAAGAGTTCTCAAACACCCTTGATTTTTGATCCCATGTCGACCGTTGCCTTTGGATATGCCAGTTGTACAGGAACGTCCATTTTATTTTGCAATGCACTCCGTAGCCTCGGTATTCCAGCTCGTGTCGCTGGTACTCCCGCATGGTATGGTGATGCCATCCAGGGTAATCATAATTGGGTGGAAGTCTATGTGGGAAGAGATGTTGCCAATGGGGGTGACACGTCCACTGATGATGGATGGAAATTTTTGGAACCGTCGCCAGCACTCCCACATGTTGATACACTCGACTCAAATCCTTGTGACCGATGGTTTTGTGATCCGTCCCGATATCCATCTAGCAAAGTCTATGCTGCCAAAATGAACAAACATGACGGAAATTTACATTTTCCGTTGGCATGGGAATGGAATTGCAAAGATGTACCAGCCATTGATCGTACCGACTACTACACCAGGATTTGTGGATCGTGTCACAACAAAGAGTAGTAGGCATGGAGTTATTTGGGAATAGAAAAAATTGTCTCGCACATGTCAAAATTTTTGGAAGGCGAATACCACGATAAATGGGATGATGCAGCAATCAACATGAGACTGTTGTATAGTGTTTACTGTTGCCAATCTCGACCACGACGAGCAAGACAGTTTCAAAAAGTTTGCAATGGAACTGAAGCTTGCAACGACCATGCGTCAATCCTACGTCGTAATCGACTAAACATTCTTCCATTTAGAAAGAGTCATCACATTAATCAAAATGTAACTTAATTCTCTTAGACAAAAGAGCATGTCTGGCAAATGCAGCCCCTTCCGCCGAAGACTCAATGGGAATTGCGACAAGTACAATGATACGTAGATATTGATTTCAACTAACAGTAAGCTAACTTCCATCTTGTGCCGGGGACAAGCCAACGCCGGGCCATCTTCACCTCGGTCACTGCTGATCACGTGCAGTTCTGGGAGACATAATTGTTATGGCGCCCCTCCGGAATTCATCTTCCCCATTTCAATCTGTTCATCGACGAAAACGTCGTCGTCACTGTCGTCACCTTCGTCGTCCATTGTCAAGGCATGGTTATTTTTTGACGCTAGGGCAAGTTTACCATTCTCTTCGCTTAGAATTGGGGTATTGCCACCATCTTCGTCCACATCGAATCCAAGCACTTTGCCGATTTCTTCCAATGGCACTCCCTTGGTTTCGGGCACGCAGCATACGACCCACACTAACGCTACCATCATGAAGATGGCAAACATGAAGAATGTAAATTGTGGAGACGTCGAATCTACAACTTCTGGAAAGAACGTGCTGATAAGAGCCGCATTGATCCAATGAGAGAAGCTACCCAAACCTTGACCTTTGCTTCTGTATTTGGTGGGAAAGATCTCAGCCAAGTAGACAAATATAACCGATCCTTGCCCGATAGCATGAGCTCCGATAAATCCAAATAGAGCCCAGGGGACGATGGAATATATCCTGGCCCAAAATCCAAACGCGCACGTCAAAAGTGTGACGATGTATCCAATCGTTCCAATTATCAACAAAGTGCGTCGTCCAAGCCTGTCAATGAGGCTCAAACCCAAAAAGGTAAAGACCAAGTTGGTGATGCCAATACCAATACTTTGCATCAGAGCATTTTTAGCGCCAAGGCCTGCCATTTCGAATACTCGCGGTGCAAAGTACAATATTGCGTTGATTCCTGAAAGTTGATTGAACAGTCCGATGGTAATGGCAAGAAAAATGGGTCGCGCTAGACGCCGACTCAAAAATTGATCGTGACTCGCTGTGTCATTGTCTTGGTCAGCCTCTCGTTGAATAGCGTACACTGTCGCTTGTAGTTCTTCGGAAGAAGCATCTGGTTGTACATTTTGCAAAACAGAAAGCGCAGCATCGTGGTCCTGTCGGTGTGTGATCAGCCAACGCGGACTTTCTGGAAGTCCACAAGAGAGAAATGTATACACCGATGCCGGGACCGCAGCCACACCCATCATCCAACGCCATGCTATTTCCGGACGGGATTCTCCGATCAATGCCATAATGATAGCATTGCTGCAGTACGCGATCAAAATTCCAACACAAATCTATATATGAGCAGAGGCAGGCATCATTTTGTTGAGAGTCATCATTTTGGATCTGCAAGTAGGATGAAAGTACCAACCTGAAACTGAAAGAGACCAGCCAATCGCCCTCTCCATTGAGGGGGGGATATCTCAGAGTTGTACAATGGTGATGTCACGGTGCTGATCCCCACCCCCAACCCGCCCACAGCCCTGGCAACCATGAATTGATATTCGTCTCCCGCTTCTGCCGACCAAATGGCAGAAACTACATACAGGACACCGATCAAAAAAAGAGTATAGGTCCGTCCCAATATCTCGGTCGGCCAAGCTCCAATAATGGATCCGATCACGGTCCCCCAAATGGCCATGGAAATTACCAACCCGTGCATACCATCACTCAAATAACTGTACCAAAGAAAATTCCAAAAATCGTTGCGAGAAGGAGGCGAAAGATGCTGTTCTGACTGTGTCGATGTCTTGGTGGTACGAAGCTTTCACTCTTTATGTACAGTTACTTCGAAGTACTTTTCAGTCAATACCTCTCTATGATACCTATAATTATTTTCACCGTCGCAACCTTCCGAAAAGTTACAGGTCTATTGTTTCTACTTCTACTACACTGTTAGAGTAATTTTTACTGTTTATGTATGATACTACTCCCCGAGTACCGGTATTATCTATGATACTTTTAGATAGGGTCCTGGTCTTTGTGGTAGGGACGAGTTTTATTCTAGACTCAAGCTAGCTAGACTAGTAGCTGACTAAAAAAGTGCATTGCCTAGCTAGGTAGCTAGACGACGTACTTCTATTAATTCGTAGCCACTCTACTAGTAGAAGTACCTGGACTCCTGCGATTACAAACGACACGCACACCGCATCACGCTGTCCCCTACTAGCGTTCCGTATCCAATTCGACCTTGAAATGATCTGATATTGCAGAACTGAAATGGCAAGCATTTACCAAAATGTCGTCACTGGCATTGCTACAGTCCCGCATGGCCTTCATGCACACTTCCCTACATAATCCCTTGACATCTGCACCAGTTGCCCCTTTTTCAAAGAGATTTGCCGCAACGTTCTTCATGACCACACTCGAATCCATTGGAATCCGATGAAACTGCATTGCCAACATTTGTTCAAGATCCTCTGTAGTAGGTAAGCCCATGAAAACATGCTCCTGCAGCCGTCCTGGACGCAACAAAGCAGTGTCAAGACTTCCAAGGCGATTGGTACAGGCCACAACCAAGACCTGACTTTTAATCATTGATGTAGATACACCGTCCATCTCGTTCAGTAGGGTCGAAAGAATTCGAGAGGAATAGTCGGTTGCCTCTTCTTGTTCTTCTCGGTTTCCAGCCAATGAGTCAATCTCATCCAAAAACAGAATGCACGGAGACGCGCTCCGAGCCTTGGCAAACAAGGAACGGAGAAGTGATTCGGACCCGCCGAGCCATTTGTTTAGAACGTCTGCCGCACGAACCTGGATCATCGGCAACTGCAATGAAGCAGCCAAGCACCAAGCGGCTTCGGTCTTTCCTGTTCCGCTTTTCCCATGAAACAACACCCCTGGTGGTGGTTGCAACCAGGTCTGTCCGACAGAAGATTCGACACTACCATCCATTGCACATAAAAAACGTCTCCACGGCGATACGACGTGTCTGTACAAGTGCTTCTTTGTCTGTTTATACCCACCAAAATTTTGAAAGGCTTGAGCATGTATTTCCTTGTCACTTCGGTTCCAATCCAGTGCCATCGGTTTGATG
Source organism: Nitzschia inconspicua (assembly GCA_019154785.2). Lineage (NCBI taxonomy): Eukaryota > Bacillariophyta > Bacillariophyceae > Bacillariales > Bacillariaceae > Nitzschia > Nitzschia inconspicua. The sequence goes on from JAGRRH010000004.1 coordinate 2,462,043, forward strand.
ACATCCAATTCTGCAAGCTGGGACGGAATGAGCGTTCTGACGGCTTCGAGCAAGTGCTTCCACTCCAACGAATTGTTCGAATCTCTGTCGATCAACGAGCGATCTTTTGCATTTTGGTAGGCAGTAATCAAGTCTCTGGCCACGCATCCCGGTGTCAATGGAGTCAAGGCTTCGGCCCATTCCAGACAAGCATTCTCAGGTAGGGTATTGCCATCCCGTTGAAGAAGACTTTTCCATATTTGAGTCCGTTGTGGTTGCGTCGGCGGCATCATTTCAACACTTTTCTCCAACCGATCAATCTTCGCCAGTTCGGTTGGCAATTTTTGTTCGTTTTGGGTGATACCGATGATTCGACAAGTTCGACGAAACCGATCAATGGCTTGAATGAGAGCATTCCGTACCATTAATAGCTCCATGTTCGAATTTGGAGCGGCTGCATCCTCACTGTCATCCATTTCCAATAGGTGCAAGTCATCTAAAATCCACATATCACAATCTTGGAGATTCGGGCATAGCACACTTTGGAGCAAGTCACTATTGGAGCTGGATTGGAAAATCAAGTCTTGTATTGATAAGTAATACACCTTGAAGGATGACGGTGTACGGCCTTGATGAGTTGTCTCTTGACTATTGTCTTTGGGTAGACACTGTCGTCGAAAAAGGGCTGCAACACTGAGTGCCAAACGAGTCTTGCCGACTCCGGAACAACCAGTCAAGAGTAAACCAGAAATGGCAGCACTAGAAACCGAAGGATGGATTTGAAGCAGATCAAAAATACCATCCCGAAATTCCTCGTACCCAGGAACACTGTCATCGTTGTCCGATGAACCGTCCCTTGGAGAGAGCAGCGAGTCCACATCGATCGAAGGAGGCGGTTCGATAAACAGCTGATACTTGCCGCTACCAGTTATTCGATAGGCAAGGTCTTGTTTGGTTTCACGGGATGATGAGTTGAGTTGAGGACTTGCTATTTTCAGGACCTTGGCTAGGATATATCCATACGGAACAGTGTGAAAGAAAATGATGCTACCTTCCTTGATGATCCGACCTGCTATGAATGTGAGGATACATTGCTCGTCCATGGAAAATTTCGACTTCGCGCCTGGACTATCGTTGTCGTTGTATCCCTCTGCATAGATAATGGAGAGGTGTATTTGGCAGTTGTCTCCTCCAGGGAGGTCTTCAACTTGTAGTGGCTTCAATTTCCATGGGGGTAGATCCGTCGAGACGTACTTTTTGGCCATTGCGGAAATTATGGGTTGAAATTCCACGAGAGGGAGGGGTGCAATATTGAGATGTGTTTCAGGATTCTTCCCTGACGAATAAAGTTCTGTGGAATTGGCCAGGTACAAAAGGTTGCACAAAATGGGATGTACCATCACCACTTTATCATCAGAGCACTTCTCTCGATTAAGATTGGATGATGTGATTTGAATCACCAAAGAGGACAACAGTGAATTGTCAACATCATCTTCCCTGCATAAATGGAACGTAAATATTGTGCTCCTGTCATGGCAGTGATCCACCTCCTCGCGTAGTTCTTTCCACAGCGATGGCGTGACGTAAGCCAACTCCAACCATCCATCGATAATTCCTCCATGGGGCAATGTCATAACCGGACGACACTTTCTCTCATTGGCGAAAAGTAGTAGGATGTCGTAGGAGTAGAGAGTGATTGAATTATCTTGTAACAGTGAATCCCAACGACCCCCAAAACACAACGAACGGGCTTTTTGTGTCTATATCTCTGTCTGATGGACAAGCTTAAACTGTGAGATTCTATCTCCGTTCAAGCAGTGTTGTGTGTTAGGGTTACAGAAAAGTCTGGCTGGTGGGATGGTTCAGTAGACGCTACCGTTTCTCTTTGTCACATGGCAGCATGGAGCGATCATTTTCAATTTTGTGATGGAATCAATCAGTTGTCACTGTTAGACTGTACCTGTTTTCGTCTCCACTATCGTCCCTTAGACGATAGCTTTGTCAAAGACGAGTCAAACACAATGATCTACGACGAGAGTAACTAGTAAAGTCAGAGTCTCTTCGTAAATTGGATTAATCAAAGAAAGTGACAGCATCCTCTGTCCCTTTCTTGATATTACTCTTTCTTGCGCTAACCGCGCTTCTCTTCTTTACAGAGACTACTCCGTCTCCGATCTTGTTCGCAGAGACTACTCCGTCTGCGATGCTCATGCATCCTCGGGAGACATTACCTTTGTCTCTACCAATGATTCCGTTTACCATGTTTGCACTTGCCTTAGGGCCCTCGCATCCTCGGAGGACATCAGCATATGTGCGGCGACCAGGCGCTTCTGGGATCAAATCCTTGCCTGTGCGACCTACCGCTTCCGAATGCTTCTCTGCATTCTCTGCATTCTCCATCAGGGTTCCTGTTCTCATTAGGGTTTGTGTCTCGTCATCATCCCTTCCAACACGCTCCTCACGCAGCGACGTGACAGGGACGGAAAGGGAGCTGAGTGGTTTGTGTCCAAGAATGACATCTCGAAATTTTCGAAATAACGCTCCCTGGAGCGGTTTCGTGAAGAAATCAGCCAACATTTCCTCGGTAGGGCAGTGAATGATGTTAAGACCCTCAGTCTTTACACGATCGGTGATGAAGAAGTGACGGATGTTGATGTGACGAGACTTCTGCCCAGCAGACGCACGACCGTTGAGTTCCAGCTTCATGGCACTTTCGTTATCCTGTGCAAAATCATTGACGGTGATGGGATATCCTTGTGCCTCCATGAACATTTTCACCCAGATAGTTGCCGGGAGGAAGTCACTGGCGCCAACAAGTTCAGCTTCGGTCGAGCTCTTGGTATTCAGCTTTTGCTTTTGGGACTTACACATGAAGGCGCCAAGTCCCAGGGACACCGCACCGCCAGTATGGCTCTTGAAGTCAGGATGTACGGCATAGGACGCATCCACCCATGTCTTCAACCGGGTGAGTGTTCCCCCCCCAAGGATTCGAGGCAAAGAGATGGTTCCATTGATGTACTGCAGGAGGCGACGTAGTTTGTTCCAGTCTTGCTCACGTGGGTCAGACAGCCTGGTGCAGAGGAATGCAACGGCGGGCAGGATGTCAGGACGGGCGCGGAGGGCCACATGAAGCAACTTGGGGACGATGCTGCCGTAGAGGTCGACACGCTCCTGAGGAGCCACGGCTGGTGAGTCCGGGTTTATGTTGAGCAATCCCTTGCCCGCGGCACTGCTGGCGGAGGATGAGATGGGTTCACCAAAAAACTCGATAACCCCTTTCAGATATTCTTCCATCAGGATACTGACAGTTCCGTTGGAGTTGAAAGTAATATCCATACCAAGGAACTTGTGATGACGACCGCGGGTGACAGTCATTTTACCGAAGTGTTTTTCAATGGCCGTGATAACGTCGGTGACGACTTGAGGATCAACATGACTGATCTTGTTGTCATCCACATACCATACAACAGTGCATTGCTTCCCATCAATCATTTTGTTTGCAACGCATGGATCATACGGGTTAAGTTCGAAGCCCATATCCATGAGGGTGGAAGCAAAAAGATTATACCAGAGGAGCGCGGATTTTACACATCCGTACAAGGCCTTGAGGAGGCGGACATAAAGTGTCTTCACACCGTTTTCCATGACCACAAACTTAGCATAGGCGGGGTTCACGCTGCACATGATATCCACGGACTGTCCGGTAATTTTCATGAGTACAAAATCATCCATCCATGCATGAAGAAAAGCTCCCTCGACATCAGCCATAGCGACGTCACGTTGTTCCTTTGCATCAATCATTAGTGACACGAGAAGCGCATCGATGCTGATAGTGGGGGATGCTGTTGCTTCCTTTGAGTACAGTGCCTTCTGCGGCCGTCCGTCAGCACAGGAACGCCCCTTGATGGAACCGTCACGCTTTTCTTTTATCAGATTGACAGCCCGCAGTGCAGCCCGGCGTTGTTCACGAGTGAGGGTCCGGCTGTCTAGAACCTCGAACACCGTCTTGTCATCCAGTTGGGCAAATTCGCGAAAAAGGGCATCCACAGCAGCTTGTCCGTGCTTTTTGATGCCTGCTGTGGCTGTCATTTGGGTCATCATGTAACCAACAATGTGGTCGCATGTGGCCTTAGCTTCAAGGGAGGTGGAGACAAATTGCAGGAGCTGGATGTCATGTCCAAAACGGTGAGTATAGTTGCGTACTCGGTTTGGGCGAAGATCATAAGCTGGGCCGCCGGGTGGGAGATGATCGGCGGGCCCTCCCGAGCGCCGGTTCGCTCCTTGGTTCGCTCCTTGGTTCGCTCCTTGGTTTTCTGCTGTGGTGTTGACCACATCCGCGCCGTCTTGTTCTTCTGCATCCGCCGTGTGAGTCGCTCCTTGGTTCGCTCCTTGGTTTTCTGCTGGGTTCTCCAAGACTTCCACATCCGCTCCTTGGAACAGGACATTGTCCCGGTCCACATCCAGTGCTGGAACAGCGGCGTTGTCGGCAAGGTCCAGGAAATCATCCTGAGGAGGGAGAGGGTCAGCGAGAGGAGCATCAGGATCGGCAGCGGGGAAAAAATCTGGCTCCACAGCGCCATCATCAACAAGGACAGGGGGATCATCAAAGGCGGTATTGTCTACGGCTACATCCTGGAGGTCGGCGGGAAGATCGAAGGGGTGGTTGGGGCGCCACTCGAACAAGAGGCCATCAGGCCCAATGACGGGATGACCCTGACCGGCAGCCATACCCTCTACAGCAGCGATGACTTCGTCCGTGATGGGAAGTGGAGTGTACTGGGCCCGAGAGATGCGAGAGCCGGTGACCAGAGACATGAAATGGTAGTCGCCCTGTGCATTCCCGGTGTGGTTCAGGGCAATAGCGCCAATCGTGCGGGGATTGGTGCGGTTGGTTGGCCGAGGGTCGTCATAGACCTGGACATAACTGCCAAACTCCAATTTGGTCTAGGGTGCAATTCCGTAGCATGATACTAATAACCTTTTAACAGTCACAGTCAATTTCGTGGTTGGATCTTTCTTGCCAGCGTACGACGTACAGAAGTTCAGCGTAAAGTTGTTGGGAATACTCGAATCTAGCTACATACAAGCATCATCAGAAGAACTTGAAAAGACTACTACTACTAGTAACAGACCCAGGCATCTAAAACATCTAAAATACGTCGTATATAATCAGAAAACGAGTGCTTTCATGATTTACAGTCCACCTAAGGTTTGTATAGCCTTTTCGGTTTTCCGTTTGTATTCCTCAGCCTTGTCTTTATCGGCTGGTACCCCATCATCTCCATTCTCATACATGACAGCCAAGTTGAAGCAACTGGGTGCATGGGCGCCTGTTCGACACGCAGCTTTTAACAATTCTTCTGCTCGTTTCGGATCACGAGGGATGTAATACTCGTCGTCGTGTTTGTTCCCCGATTTGTGCGACGATCGGTCTTCTTCGTTGGTACGTTGCAATATGGGTTCTTCTCCCTTCAACTCTTTCGGGGTTGCATTCCGCGCTTGTTTGTTGATCTTATCTCCTCGCAGTAACATGGTCGCCAGGGTAAAGCATGACACGGAATCTCCCAAATCACATACCTGTTGATACAGATCCATGGCCTTGTACGGGTCGTAGGGAATACCCTTTCCCAGCGCATTCGGTGGACTTAACAACATCTTGGCTTGTATGTGACAGGCTCCGCCATGTCCAGCGCGACATGCCCGATCAAACACATCGTAGGCACGTTTCCGGTCGACCGGTACCTGTCCCTTTCCCGTCATGAGCATTTTTGCCAAATTGAAACATGCCGGTGGGTATGCTTTCGTCCCGTCCACTTCCTTTCCGTTGGGTGATTTGTCATGGAGGGGCCGAAAACACGTGTTTTCGTACAGTTGAAAGGCCTCTTTGTGTTTCCGTTCGAACATGCTCAAAAATTCTCCAGTGGCGAAACACGCGACCATCTGCGAGAAGGGATGGATGGATGGATGGATGGATATCAACCATGCACGGAAACGTGATGAGCTCAACTGTCACTAATCACTTGGATTCCATTCCTACCAGTCAAGAACATGTACAACTTACCGGTCCCTTGCCACCATTGCAGGCTTCTTTGTAGTCATCGACTTGTTGTTGGGATTCTTCATCAATAATGGCAGGCAACTCGGCCTGCAATTTGTCAATGGCATCGTATTCATGTCCCGTTGGATTGGGAAAAATCGGTTGTTGATCTGGATCATTATCATTTGATGACGACGATGATGCCATGTTATCGTCTCTTCCATGGACTCTATCGGTTGGAGGGGGGATTTGATGAGACTGATTGGCTCCCATATTTTGTTTTGGAAATAATGGAGATCCTTTTTTGGCTAATGATATAACTGTCAACGAGGAAGTGGTAGATTGGTTGTCGTTTCAATTGGGGGGAAGGAAGATGATGGCTATGCAATTGAAGTTGTACTTTCTGAAAGTCTCCACTGATGTTGGAAACAGAATAATAAAAATAATATGACATGCAAGAAAGAAAAGTGATCGTTAAAAAAGCGAAAGGAATGGGCCAAGGCGTGAGTTGTACAGGTATTTCATATAAGAAATTAGGTTCGTTTTCAAAACCACAACGGAGGTGCTTTGTAGGTCAGTCTATCAACACCGAGCCGACAATTGTTCCCCTCCCCAAGCTGCAATCATGACAAACAGGACAAACGCGACACGACGACGGCCAAAAATCCCATCGACTTCCAAAATGGCTCCATTCTCTACCGTTATTTGGCCGCTCCTCTGTGGGGATGGGAACAAAACCGTGTCATGGAAGCAATGATCCACACGGACCCCCTCAAAAAAGAGAGACGGAGATCCGTCGATCGACGAATCGTTGGTTCACCCAAACAAAAACGACCGTCACAACAACACCAGCCACAATTCAAGACTAGCTTTAGCATCGTCTGTAATTTTCAGTCGACTGCTTACCCAATATCGTTCACCGTACTTTCGAAGGCAAGAACAAACTTTGTTTCTCTGGAAGAAAGACCAACCTAGCTAGAGAGGTAGTATTCAAATATCCAACTCGGATCGATGAATCAGCATGTAAAAAATCTGTCGAACATAGATTTAGGAGTCTGTACATTGTACGTCATTCTTCCATTCTTCCAACATCCTACTCCGAGTATCGATAGTACGGTACTCCGAAATACGTTGCATACCGGTACTCCGGGTACCGTAGTACCGTATGTACCCCGGTACGGTAGTGGGATTCTACTATGTGCTCTGGAGAACTACTACAGTAAAATAAAATAAAACAAATACGAAAAGAAGAAAACGAAGTACGGTATCATACTCTGCGTATCACTATTTTGGATCTTTATCGCTAATCATAGCGTAATTAGGTAGTCTACCGCCTCGTGCTCCGTACCACTGCTTGGAGTATTGAGTAGTAGTCTACAACTCTATAACATATGCACAGCACTACTTTGAAAGACTCCAACAGGAGCATGGTCCGTCCCCTACTATTGAAAAAGGTACGGCAGTTTGAACAAACATCACGCTTCAATTTTTTTTGGTCATGCAATCAATCAAAATAATATGGGCATACTTTTGTTCTCCCCCCAAAATTCTTTCCGGTTGAATAACAGTTTCTCGATATCATACATGCCCGTATTTTTTTTTTTTCTGTTTCAGTCCGAGTCTGATCCATAACTTGCCAGCAAAGATCCCAAAGTGTTTTCTGGCTCGGTACTACTAGGTTTGGATGATATTGTTTCCATCGATTCTGTTTGTGGATCTGGAGGTTTCGTCTTTTGTTTCTTGTTGGCATGAGGTAGTACATTTTTTCCGTCACCTTCTGGTTTCTTGATCTTTTTGCGTTTGATTTTGACACTGGGCAAAGATGATTTGTTTTGTTTGGCTTGTTGTTCCACCAACCGTTGTTTGAACTCCTCTGCTGCCTTTTTCCGACGTGTCTCTTCTCGTTCTTCGTCCGATTCACTTAACCTCAACGGTTCACTGGACTTCTTCTTGTTTTTGTTTTTGTTGTTGATTCCAAATTTGGCCGCTTGGACCATTGCCTCCTCCTCTTCTGTTAATCCATGTTCGTTGAGTTCTAATTCATCCACTTCAATAGCCGTATCCAAGTTGGTATTGGTTCGTTTTCGAGCATCCAAAACAGCGAATATTTGTTCATTGTTCAACAGATGGATATGTTTCTTGTTCATGGCCTGGATTTCTTCCAAATTGTCCCAATCGGCCATTTCCCGTTGCGAGTCCAACACCCTATTTTCCAAGGCTCGCATCGGATCGTCCTTTTCCTCCTGTTCCTTTTCGGCGGCGAACTCGTCTTCGGTTGTCTTCTTATCCTTATGGACATCATAATTCCGTGTCCCACCCGATTCCATCTCGTAATCGGTATGTTCCGGATCCGTCAATATCGTCAACGTTCGACTGCAATGATTGCATTTGAAATAGAACCGGTAGCGTTGTATTCCCAGGTACCGTCCCCGGGGGCCGTCCATATTCTCCTTTTTGGAGTTGAATTTACGACCTCGATACAAGAACGTGTTACAACTGGCACATTGGATGGTGAAGGGAAGCATCATCCGGACCGGAACGGTACCATCTTTTTGAGATAACTTTTTCCCACGAGGAACCAACGACGGATCAAAATCCGCGGGGATGTACTTGTTGAGGACTTTGCGTTCCCCCATACTGAATTATTATTACTACTATTGCTGCTGGTGGTGGTGGTGTTATTGTATTGTTCGTTGTAGAGAGTTGGCAAGTGTTGGCGACTTGATATTATTTCTTCGATTGCATCTGTAGTGGGACAAAGCTCGGTGTGAAGATGATTCTATTCTTTTATGATGTTCCATTTTGTGGATGCCTGCCATCCAGTGGAGATTACTACTCGGAGTCGTGTACCCCCACCAAACTGTATTGACTGTGAATAGACTCTATGGTATCAGGTACCGGTACCTACCTACCGGTAGGTATTAACAGTAAGTACTACCGACTACCGACACGACTTGATAATAGGACTACGACAGTACGTTCCGGATGCATCAACATACCGTACATCCACATGCACAACTTTAACTGGCGACAATTATTTCTTACAGTTAACAATTCGTTTCTTCTCTCGCCATGATGGAGGAACGGCCAACAAAAGTTGCTCCCCTCCGACCAGGTTCGAAACTATTGATCTGTCTCATTTGACCGATCATTGAAGGAAACTCTGTCGGTGTGAAAGAAGACCGTTTGGAAGAAAACTTTGCGTAGGAAGAGTGTGAAAAAACAAACTTCCATCATTTTTGTTGTTGTGATTTTGTTGATGTCCGCCGGCCCATTTCGTTCGGACATTTCCAAAGGGATCAGTTCTGTTTGAATTCCCGACGAATTTTTTTCTTTTTCATTCCATGGAATTGCTGATAGAGTTTGGATTCGATAAGAACAAGAACCATGTCTAATAATGTCATGAAATCGGAAAAATCAGCATCATTTTCGAAGCAACGCCAACTCTCGGTTCGTACGAGCATTGATAATCTCTCGGAAGACGAGATTGTGTTCCTGTTCTTTTTATTGGTGGCAGTACTGATAGTTCTAATCATAGTTACTCTGAAACAATGCGAAAACCTGCAACAGACCATGCTCGAGAGACGTCGCTGGGAACGAGATCACGGGATAAGTAGCGGTTCCATGTCCAGAAGGAGAAAGGCCGATCGATCTTCCAAACGGAGTGGCGAGTACGATTTCTTCACGCATTCATCTGACGACATCCAAGAGCAACACGTAAATGTCAGACGCAATCGTCAAACATCGTTTCAAGAGCTCCAGGTCGAAGTCCAACACATGCGGCAGTTCCAACAAAGTGTTCGAAGTCAAGTATCCATGTTGGAGGAATTTGTGGAACAACGACAACAGACACAACATCGTCAGCAACCAAACCCATACAATGGTTCATCCACAAATTCGCCAAATTCGTCTCAAGCAAGTCAAGCAAATAACACAATACGGCCACTAGCGTCAGAAACAACGCTTCGGAAACGTCATCCAGTCAAAGGATGAAAAATTGGACATACGTTTCGAAACGACTTCCATCCCCCTTTAAGTTACAGCTTCTCGACGCCCTTTTTGGTCTCATTTGTGAAAAGACAACGATATTCCAAGTCTTGACTTGGACGAAAGGAAGCCGCAAATCCAACGTCATCGGCACATTTGCGATAATGACAACCTTTTCAGTACCGCTGGTTTGCATGAACTACCATTCTTTCGAACAAAAGGAGAAAAAAGGGAAAAACTGGCAGAGGAGGGGAGGAATCCCAACCAGCGAATGACCTTCCAAGTGCAATGCCGAAACGGCATCAATAACGCCTACATAAGATATGAGCTACCGTTGGTAACCCGAGAGCGCAAATGGTAAGCGTAGAAGGCAGCATCTCGAATGAAGTGATGCTACTTTTATCATCCTGTATTTGCTACCCGGTTATGCTTATGATTTGCCCTTTCCACCAAAGAAATGTCAATGTCAACGCAAATTCAAATTTTCCTTTGTCTCAGTCATGGGCCCACCGTACAACTGATAAAGAAGAAACATGATCTTTCCAGGATATGTGTGAGGCAGTACATCGATACTGTGAGAGCAGTACCAAACTCTGCAGCCCGCTCGGTCAGTGTCTCCCAGTACTCTGCTTCACTGTCAATATCTGTACACAACTCTTATATAGTTCCCCAAGGCCTCAATAGTACTTGTATTTCCCTTACTTTGACATCCGACGTACAGTAGTATGAAGTTAGAGCGAGATGATCCAATTCGATGGTACAATTAATCTCTACCTCTACGATGGCTACGGTAGGTACCGTAGTAGAGACAAGTTCGGTTCCTTGAGAGATTGCGCCGGACTACTAAAATAACTGTAACTGGAAACGGTCATCACAGTCAATATCCTTGGACGGGAAATTCCACGTGGAGGCTTCCGCGAATCACGACGATCTGTCTCTTTTTCGCGAAAAAGATTGTTCAAGACAGCAGCTGGAGAGAGAGAGAACGAGTGACAGTATTAACTGTAATAACAAATACTACATTACAATACTTCTGTTGACTGGGACAAAAAGACGGCCTATCACACGAGCGAGCCCTTGTGCCAACATCCCCACATCTAGCTGTGATATCGGGTGGAGGATCGAACTTTCACAACCAAAAGTCGTCAATTGAGCTTACAGGCCTGGTATTTATTGTGCCCGTCCCCCACCCGAGAAATGGTCACACAATCCTCTTCGTTTCTTACAACAGCAAAGAAATTACTACCATCAACAGATTCGATCCTAACGCGGCTGTTGCAGTGGACCAAGCATGTCGGCGAAAACCACACACCTGTCGTCGAATGGGGACTTGCTTGGACGACCGTGGCCGTCTTTACGATTCGATACATTGTTGACTACATCAAGTTGAATCGACGGATGGCAGTATTACGTCGTCATCCCGAACAATGGTGGTGTCATCCCATACCGATATGTACACTAGCACATACTCGAGCTGAGTTGAATGTTCCATTAATAGAACGGTGGCATCGATTGACAAGGGCACTGGAAGAAGCAGTCGGAACCCAAAGAAGTTTTCCCACGAAGTCTAGTGGAACAATTACCCTCTTATCGAAAGAGCTTCTGGCTTGGAGTGACACGGAATGGATAACTCTGGTTCAGTCAAGTCTTCCAGTGAGAAGGGAGATGTCATACATCATGCGGAACCTGGTAACGAATGACTGCAATAAAGCCATTTCTATGTCTTGCAAGACAAATGCCAGCGACGGCATCCCAAATGATGGTGCATTACCATTCTCTGAAGTGATACCAATTTTAAAGCGGCTGTGGCCTCGATTCTTGGAATTTCCTCTTCACATTCGACATCCCAACCGTTCTAATGACCCCTTTCAGATAGCTGTCATCGTGCCAATGTACAAGGAAAGCATAGAAACAATCCGAAAAACACTTTTATGTGCACTTTCAAACTGTCACGGGTCTCCACAGGACATACAAATCATCATCGTGCACGCCGATGGTGCTGAAACGACAAACGACGACGGATTTGAGCTGTGCGAATCATTGAAGAACCAATTGTCAATGTCATGTCCCAAAAACTCAACAACAGCAACAAATCCCGCACTTGGTACAACAACTTGGGGCGGTTTGGAAGTGATTATGCTGCCTTCGAAATCAACATGCAGTACCAATGGAGGGCGTGGGAGAACACTCAATGCTGGAATAGAGCATGCCCAAGCATCGATTCTCACCTTTTTGCATGCAGACACATTGGTTCCAGATGGTTGGGATGTCCAAATCCAAGAAGCGCTATTTCCATCCCAAAGCAACAATAAGAATGATGGCCTTCAAATCTTTCCACAAGCCTGTGCGTTTATCATGGGCATTGACATAGATGCAACAAGATGTTGGGAAACACCGGGATTGTTGTGCGCGCAGTGGCAAGGAATTCTCCGATGCCATTGCGGCCTTCCATATGGAGACAGTGTGCTAAGTTTTACCAAGTCCACTCTGGAATATATCGGGAGATATCCAGAACAGCCTTTGATGGAGGATTACGAAGTCATGAATTGGTTGCGAGTTCGAAGTATGGTGCTACGGGACGAAACCAATACTCCTACAGAAGGACTGGTCTTGCTGAAGGGTCAAGCTAAATGTTCGCCACGGCGATGGCAAAAGTATGGTGTGGCATACACAAGCTTGGTGAACGCTGTTTGCATCCATCGCTATAATCATCTTGGAGTGTCTGCGGAAGAGTTGTTTGATTTCTACTACAAGCAACCTCAGCAACAAGGAGAATGTGGCACCCTACTGTAAAAAGGTAGCGCAATTTCTGTGGTCCTTTTAAAAGTTAATTCAAAAAGAACTACAATTATTGCTTGGTACTCACAGTCAGTAGTATTTTGTTGTGAGAGATACTAAAAACTGATCTGCTACTTGGGAATATATTATTTTGTCGTAGAAGATACTAACAACTGTCTCAAATAATGACACATAATAAGGGGACAAAACCGTGTCCATGATGTAGGGTCACGTGTGGTTTCGTCAAGGTCAGAACAAAAACGAGTTTTAATGAGAGGGCTTTCCTTCTTCCGCAAGCTCAAGGTCATCCTTCATCTTGTGCAAATCACGCATGGAGGTGGTTTCATTGGAGTTCAACTTTTTCAAGGCATAGATCTCCAACTTGAGTGACTCTTGGAAGACAGCCTTCTGTTCCTCGGTTTCCGCAATCTTGATTTCGTTTCTCAAATCAGAGATGTTATTGAGGATGTTCTTTCGTTGAGTGGAGAAGTTGGAAGCAACCAAATCGATGTACTTTTGATCCACCTTGGCACCAGGAGCATGGAATTCAAGGTTGGTTCCCATGTCCAAGCGGTTGAGGGCATCAGGATCATCAGCAAGATTCTTGGCCGCACGCTCCTCAGGTGTTCCGACGTATACCTCATCATATTGGAAACCCATGATTTTCTTCTGGATCAAGGCCAAGAACCAGGCAGCAGCACAGATGCCAGTGGCTTCCAAGGCTAAAGCCAATTGCAAAAAGACATACACAATAGGATTGCTCAAGAAAGCAATAGGGAAGGATGAAGCAACCAATTGCCAAGAGATGGATCCCAGGATGGTGGTAATGATTGCTCCCAAGAAACCAGTGTTGAAAAAGTTTTGGAAGGTATTGCTGACTCCAAAGATATTCTCCTCACCCTCACCGATTTGGATGGTAGTCACACGAGCAATGATAAAAAAGCAAAGGGTGACAGTCATTTGACGTCCACACATGAATCCAGGCAAGTTTCTTCCACCATTCTTGAAGAGGCACTCGCAAGTTCGAAGAGCCACAGGGGCATCTCCACGTTCAGACTTGGGGAGCTTGGCAACAGTGAAAAAGGCAATTTGCATACCTTCCAACAAACCAACCACACACATGAGCACAAAGAACAAGATAAGTCCCACGACTTCTGGAACACCAGGCCAAAGGGCAGTCTTTCCATCAAAGAGAGCTGTCAAAGTAACTGCCAAGGCAAATCCAAGGATACCAAGAGACCACACAACACGTCCCCAGAACCACAAGTTTTGGATTCCATCTCGAGGAGGTTCGTTGGATTCAACAGGCTTGCCAGCAGCCCAGTAGCACATGTAGCGGATCAAGTAGGAAGTGTGCATGACACCGGTGATTTCAATCAAAGCAGCAACCCAGTAGGTGAAGGTCATGAAGTGGTTGTTGATGTAGTCAAGCATGCAATGAGAAGCATTGACTTGAGAGGTCAACTGTCCAATGATAACGTTGGTCAACACCATTGCAATACCAGATTCCAAAAAAATAGAAATGATCCATTGAGGGAGTCCGAGGACCTCGGCACCAGCAAGAGGGGCACCAGCCAAAGAGATGGTAAAGTTGATGAAGATAACCATGAATTGACGTCCCATCAAGTATCGGTCAAGGTTGTCTCCCTTGTGTCCCCATTGGCAGATTTGCCATGTCTTGGGGTGTGATTCCTTGTAGAGGGCTGGGTTGATGGGAGGAAGACCAACCATGGAGGCTTGACCACCTTCTACCATGGACATCCAGATGATACAAACCCACAAGATGACAGCTGCTGCAGCCGGATGGACATCGGAGGCAATCTTGGTGTTACCAGTTGCAATCAAGGCCATTACAATGACAATGGAAAAGATAAGAAGAAAGAGGGAGATCGCAATTCGGATCCAGTCTAACGGAGTGTTGACTCCATGGGAATGAGCGTCGGCAGACATGGTGGATTTTTTTGAAATGGTGAACCAAAGAGGAACAACGGCGACAATGTGAGACTTGTTGTTGTGAACGGTGACGGAACGAAAAGTGAAGGTTATTCGTTGTCAGAAATTGTGAGAAAAAGATTCCGGTTGGTTGTTTTTGACTCGATGATCGATATCCGAGTTCACAGTCAGTGACGGTTTACTCTTCAGCGTCACTGTTGTCGTACTACGAGGTTGATCGGCGATTGATACTGGCGTGCTCGAAATATGTCCGACTTGGCATAAATGTCATTCTTACTTTTGAACTGCTGAAAGGAAATGTATCATTTCAAGTAACATCTTGCCTATCCCTTGTAACGCTGAGATAACCGTTATTTTATTCCTTTCACCGCGGGTAAACCTGTTTTCCACGAATGCTCATGCGTGTGTTTCGGATGCATTTGGCCTTTTTTCCTACTAGAACCGGTTCGTATTGTTGCAACCGATCAACGAATGAATCTACCGCACTCATAACTGTCTGTCGAATGAAGTATTTTTATTCGGAGTAGTATCAATAAGATGATGTCAAAATGTGAGAAAGAAGTCGGTTGTTAGTCAAATAATTATTAGGTATGTACGACGTATCATACCTATCCCGGTACGGTATGGTAGTCTCTACCGGGCATTACGCCGGAACGTGTACCGGTAGGAACGTCGTACTCCGTAGTACTGTTATAGCTACTACCAGATCTAGAACGTAATTGGACGAGATTGAATTCACCTCGGCCAAATTAAATTTAAAGGAAAGACTTGCTGACTACCGTACCTCTTAGTACGCTACTTCAATTTTGTGTAGCAGAAGGTTCGAAATGATCTTCGAAATGATTCAGCAAAGAGCAAAGGAGGAGTTGCTGCATTTCTCTAGCTAGGTAGTACTACTACGGTACCGGTAGTTAGCTACCGTAGCTAGCCCCCCAAGAAACGAGGAGGCAGTGGTGGCTGGCTGGTGCAAACTTCTTCGTCGGACTCCTCGTCCTGTTGTTGGTGTAACAACTTCTTGAACAGGCAGACAGCGGGATGAAGAATCGGAGGCACCGTGCCCCATGGACTGATGATTTAAAATGGACATGTAAACCGACATTTCTTCGCAATGGGCTACGTACCACGATCTTTTCAAGTATACATGTTAGCTTGTCTCAGCTGGCCCGGGAGGGGGGGAAGGTGCGGCCAATCTATGCTTGACTTGCTTGACCACTACTATCTAGTACGTAATAGCAATTGAGCTCCGGCTACGGAGTATGTACTTACGTTATGGTAGTATAATAGTATACTACGGTACTCCAGAATTTCGTACTTCATGGTCTGTTTTCCGTTCCGGAAACGCAGGACCATTCGATGTTTGACACTGAGGTGTCTCACACCATTTCACAGTCAGTTTGGATCAGACCAGAGAGATTTTTGTTGTCGGAAGCATTGTTTTTATTCTGCGTAAGTCTATGGAAGTGGATTACGACGTGTTTCATTGTCTACCTCGTGTTTGTTTTGTATTCTTGTTGCTATCGCTCTCACGAACTCTTCATCCAGTTATCATTCGTCAAAGCTCTCTAGCTAGTAGTACTCATCATGGAGGACCTTTTCACCATGCTGTCATCGTCTGCCAAGTTGAACAAGCAAAAGTCAAAGAAAAGAGGCAACCAGCGACAGCAGGAAATTGTGCACCACCATCCCCAAGAGGATGACAGCGACAGTAGTGTGGAGGATGACAACGCCGTTGCCGCTTCTTCTATGGCTTCTCGAGATCGGACGGGAAAACGTGATCTCAGCCAGAACAAGCAACAACAAATTCAAGTGGAACTGATGGCAGCCTTTCGACGATCGATGCATATCAAAGTGGCCGACAAACATGATCCGCATTTACCCAATGCCATCGCGTCCTTTGACGAAATTAAAATACCTTCTTGGTGGAACAGGGATCGTGGACACGACGAACGTAACGACACCAACGCCGATGCCTTGTCATCCTTTCAAGCTATCAAGCATGCCGTTCTTCACAACATTGAAAAAGGTCGGTGGAAGGAACCAACACCCATTCAAATGCAATCCATTCCGACACTTTTGGAACGTCGCGACTTGTTGGCTTGTGCTCCAACTGGAAGTGGCAAGTCAGGTGCCTTTATCCTCCCCGCTTTAATTCTCAGTCATGCTGCCAACTGCTTGTATTACAATTCAACCCCAAGCAACAATGCCCCGGCAGCATCATCGTCCAAAAAACAGAAAAAGAAACTTCAAAAACAGCAGGTCGACAGCGACTCGCTTGATCCGTCGAAATCGCAATCATCGACCAATCGTCAGGGCGAGATACGATCCCTGTTGTTGGCACCGTCTCGCGAATTGGCAGCCCAACTGCATCGCGAGGTGGATCGTTTGGGAATGGGCAAGCCGGGAGGCATTTCTTCGCTGTTGTTGATGAAGGCCAATGCTTCTCATGTCATTGCGGGCACTGCCGGTGGAAAGTCGGGTTTGGACGTCCTCGTTACTACGCCGTTGCGTTTGGTAGATGCACTTCACAAGGGATTGCGTCTCGATGCCGTGCGGATCGTTGTGTTGGACGAAGCCGATCGATTGCTGGATGCAGCCGATGGAAAACAGCAACGCGATGACAAGAAGAAACAGAAGAAGAAGGAGATCAAGGAGGAAAAGAGACAAAGTAGCAATCCTTCTTCCGATGGTAGTAGCACCAGTAAAGATAGCGAAGACGAAGAAGAAGAAGAAGAAGAAGACGATGAGGACGACGACAATGTCCAACCCCAATCATCGGGTTCGAGTCAAACACAAACCTTTCTCGCCCAAATGGACAGCATCTTGAGTGCAGTGCCGACATCGGCTGTACGGGCTCTCTTTTCTGCTACCGTCACTCAAACGGTCAAGTCGCTGTCTCACAGTATTTTAAGAAATCCTGTAGATGTGACCATTGCTTCCCCAGGCTCGGCAGGCGGTGCCAATACGGATATCGAACAAGAGCTCATGTTTGTGGGTCGTGAGGAAGGAAAGTTGTTGGCCATGCGACAGTTGAAGCTACGGGGACAGCTGAAACCTCCAGTGATTGTCTTTGTGCAAAGTCAAGAACGAGCACAGGCTTTGTTTGGAGAGTTGCTGTACGATGGGCTCCATGTGGATGTCATCCATGCAGGACGCTCCCGTACGGCACGGGACAATGCGGTCGCGAGATTTCGCAAGGGAGAGACGTGGGTCTTGATCTGTACCGACTTGGTGGCTAGAGGGGTGGATTTTCGAGCTGTAAACATGGTCATCAACTACGACCTTCCGACATCTGGAATCACGTACGTCCATCGTATCGGTCGTTGTGGCCGAGCTGGTCGGAAAGGCAAGGCCATCACGTTGTTCACCGAAGCGGATTTTGACAATCTTCGTACCATTGCCAATGTCATGAAGCAAAGCGGATGCAAGGTGGAAGATTGGATGCTACAGCTCAAAAAGTCTATTCCGAAGAAAAAATCATCCTCGGCGCCTCGCCGATCCAACATCGACACGACCCCAACATATGACAAGAAGAAACGTTTTCACAAACGGCAAATGATCCAGGAGAGCAAACGAAAGAAACAACGGACAGGAAGCTACAGCAAGGACCAGCGCGAAAGCAGTGATAAGCGATGATTCATAGGCTCGCACTATGAGTAATTCTTGCTAGCTTCACACTTCTATTTTTTTATTTCACATATTCAGAGTAGCATATCATGATATGGTATGTATTCCTGTTCAAGGGTTTGTAGTTATGGATATCTTCACTGTCGTAGATCAGATTACATAGCGACGTGGTATTGGCGACCCGCTGATGCCGTTGCAATCAGGGTTACACCAACTCAAACAGCGTAGTCGGTTACTGAGTCGTTTATGATTGGCGAAGCGCCAGGAGGATCCCGAAAGAGTTCCTTACCTGAAATGATGAACTTTCTACCAGTAATCAAAGTTAGTGATACTCGTCTTGTTCATGTTATGATAACGCGGGTGGTGACTACATTCCTTTCCCGAAGCAATAACCTCCGAGCAGTGCAAATGTGTTTAGGTGGTGATTGGTCTGATCCAAAAGAAGTGAAGATTTGATAGGCTCATTGATAAGATTCAGGAAGCTCAAATTGCGAATATACAACATTAATACTTCTGTTTTATCTACAATACTTGCTGTGTGTCAACGAAAGCCGTAAGGCAGCAGGTTAGGCAGTGATTTGATGCAACAACTGATGGATGTGTGATCATGCAGCTGGGGCAAATCCGGGGTCTTTGAGGACCAAAAATGACGTATTGTTAAAAAAGCAGGCGATAGAATGATCGTTGGATAAGCCATCGTCAAGATCCCCTAAATTACCGGCAACGTTGAGATCTTGTTGAGAAAGAATAATACTTTTCAGAAGGAGCTCGAAGCACACCATCGATTTCTCGGAATCGTCCAGGTTGGCATAACATCCGCCTAGGTTGTTCAAAATGGCCTGGACGAACAAGGGCAGTAAAGATGCATCAATGATTTCTTGATCCTTCTCTTGCTGTGGGATTGAGTAGGCCAAATTATACAAATCACATGCTTTTGATAGACAGTTTCGTCTTATACCCGAGTCGTCGTCTCTGTATGCTAGTCCCAGAGCGTGAAATCCCAGCGCCAAATTGTAGATCGAAATTGTAGTGAGTCGCGAGAACAACAAACAGTGTTCTTGACAAATAAAGTGCCTAGCTCCTTCTTCGTATGCCAAGGTCACCACGACCTCGAATGCTTTAGTATAAACGCTCTCATCAAGCATGTTTGATGAAAGATCATGGCATGTTCGTGCCGCTTGCGACGGGAAAATTTCCAAGGACGCAAAGGGCCCGATATCAATAGAGCTTTGTACTTCGTCAAATGGACAGTTCAAAAAGGTCTTTGAAGCGGTCACAGCCTGCTTGAAAAGCAGCACCGCCTCGGCATATTTCCCTTGGTTGTAAAGTGCGACACCCTCATTGTTCTGATAGGATATCAACTGCAATGCTCTGGCTGTCGTAACAGATATGAAGAATGACATTGTTCCGCAATTGAAAATCTTCTTAACTTTCTTCCTTCAATGAGTTCGTTCAGTGCTATGATTGTTGGATGATTGGTTCTTCGTCTGTATCTCCAAAGGTACAATTTGAGAGAAGATTGATCAAGATGTGCTATTTCCCTTTATTATTTCACGTACCTGACGAGATTTGGCGTCGTAAATTGTGGACACAACCAGAGAGAGAGAGCTCTACTAGCTCTAGAGAGTATGGTTCACGTTTGTTGAGGTAAAAAATATATGCAAACGTTCTGCTCGTTTCATTTTATCATTTGTTGACACTGAAGTATACTTTTTGTGCCTTCAGGCCTCTGTGTTCGTACATCGTACTTTGTGGGAATCAAGCCTTTTTCGATAGAAAAAAGGGAACAGGTGACAGTTGCAGTTTTACACTTACAGTTAGTAACAATTGTGTCTCCGATTTCTACATTATCTCACGTGATCGATGAACTTTTGTTCGCGGCGGGGAGGAGTTCATTTAATGAGGAGCAACAATGAAGTTCCGGTAATGCCAGTATCCTCACTCTTGTTTTCTCCTCTTCTTTAGAAACGCGACGAACAACAACGAAAGACATGAAAAGAGAAGATTTATTGCCAACTTACTGTTAACTGTAAATGTTGTTTTTTTGTTGTGTCGTTACTCAACCACTACATTAATAGCAGAAAGGATAGATACCTAAAGCAAGAGTGTAGAGCTGTAGAACCCCATAAATGTTCAAGCACGTGTCGAGGTGTCGAGAAATCGTGGGAACAGAGACAGCACGAACCGAAGTTCGTAATATATCAACTGCCTATTAAGCCTGACTGAAATAAGAAGATGGACGAAAAAAAGCGAATTGGGCCTTTTGAATTTCGGAGTTCCTTCTTTTGACAAAAAAATGTAAACAGGGCTTCATGTGACTGTTGTACGCATGATTCATCGACGACAAAGGGAATATTGTATCATACGACTCTAGTAGAGTAGCTATAATAGTATGATATTCCCCGACGCCGCCTCAGCTTCTCTGCAATCCCAGTGACGTCATGTGCTCGATAGTTCTCTACGTACGTACAAATGCCACCATAGAGGTGCTAGATTGCTACATACGTGGTGGCGTAAACGTAGTATAGAGACAAGGAAACGAAATGTAGCTATGGCGAACAAACATGAGTTGCCAGAGCTACAGTTCACACAAGAGCAGAAGGCGTGCCACAAGATGCGCCTCACAACGAGTCGCAGAGCAGACGAGTCCGAAGGCGCCATGTCACTGGGAGGCGCAGAGAAACTGGGAAAAAAAAGGAAAGAAAATTCAGAATTGAGACATGGTAGAAGCATCAAAAATAGCCTTGTTGTGCTTCTGGGAGATGATGCACAAGTTAAGGGTATACAATCGCCACGTCTTAGATTTCCAACGAAGAAGTTTTTCGATTTCGTGTTCCTCGAACCCAAGGGCTTGGAGGACGCAACATGCACCAACCCGGAGGGAGTGTGCGGAAAAACGGGCTAAGTCTGTAGCGTCACGGATTGGGTCCAAGTCATAGATTTCGGCAGCTAGAAGTCGCATCTGTCGTTCGATGTCAGTGGGGTGATATAACGGACGCGATGCGAGGTGGTGTCTTTGTAGATAGCCAGTGGGATATACTTGTCGCGGCCGACAAGGTGAACGAATCGTTGGACAATAGATAACCAATGACGAACAGGGCAGAGGTTCGGGTCATGGGTGTTTTGTGTAAAAAGTTTACTCTCTCCATGTGCACCGTTCTTCTGGACACGGAAACAGACCGTGACCATCGTGGGTAGGTGAGGATGGGCAAGGGCCATGTCCAAAGTAAGCACACGTTTCCCGGGACGGAAAAGGGCAATGTCGCCGAGACAAAAGGCTGCAGGAGTACCACGGATATTCAGTTCCGGGGTGCGTTGTAAGTCAGAGATGTGGTGTGGCTGGGCCCATTCGCAACGGCGATCACCGGCATGGAGCATGACAGAGAACCAATCGCGGAGGGCAGAGAGTTTGGAATAAGGCTCGGAAGCAGCAACTTTGGAACAAAGAAGGAGTTGCATGGCTACTGTGTACGGCTCTCGGCGATATTCTCCCAACGTTTAAGTTCTTTCAATACTTTATCGATGGCTGGGCAGAGTGATTGTGCCCCCTTTTCCTTGTGGGGGCCAAGGTTATGTGGGTGGAACAGCTGGATAAGAGTCGCGGCAGTAAGGAGATAATTACGGATAGTGTCGCTCCGGATCGCACGACGGCTAAGGGTGTGGCCGGAACCAAGGTAAGCAGCATAGCACGCGAATATATAATTCAAAGTTTCCAACGGCAAAAGAACTACAGGAAACACTGATTCAGTGAGTTCATGTTTCGATAGGAACCAGATAAAATGGATTCGCATGCTTCGAAAGTGCCGCAAGATTTTGGTTTTGTTGGTCGCGCCTAGTTCACATCGGAGTACAGCATCGAGCGTAGAAGCAAGAGCAACTCTAGACTTGGGAGGAAGAGAGTCCAAGATTCGAGTTCGTTTCGCAGAAGGGAGGCCTGGCGTAAATGTGCAAGGAGACATCGTTTGGTAACGTGAGCAAGTGGTGGTGAATAGAGAGCACACGGGCGTGAGATAGAATCCGCTAAAGTGTTGTCAGAGCCCGCAATATGTTGGACCACCAGCCCAAGGGGAGACAGGAGCTGGTATTCAGCGAAAAGCTGTAGGAATCGGCGTCCGGCCGCAGATCCCGTTGACAGTTTCCGAGACCAATTGACCGCCGCCGTATTATCGCATTCCAATGATAAAATTGGTGATGGGGGGTGTGGGCGGGGCGAGCACGAAATATAAGCATCAGTCATAATAAATCCCAACATAATGCCTATAAATTCGAGGGTGTTGATATGAAGCTGGGCCCGACCTTTCCTTGGCTGCTTCAACAATTTCCAAGTGGGTAAACTGACTGGGAGGAAACACGAAAGAGACAGGGAAGGGATTGCAACACCGACGGCTTGTTCGGAGGCGTCGGTGGTGGCAAAGAAAGCGGGGTTGCGAGACACAATATGACCAATGGGCTGTTCCCATGGGTGCGCAGCGACGAGGTAGTCGTATACGACGTTCAGGGCGGAGGTACAGGCACGGCTAATTTGGACATGCCACCGGCTGCGCCAAACAAATTCAGCAAGTTTTCGACACCGGAGTTGTTCAAAACGGTCAGAGAGGGAACGTGAGAGTTGTCGTTGGAGGTCATGTAGCTGGGTAACAAGTTTGCGGGACCTGATGGCCCGACGGTATTCCTGGCGAATGCAATCGCGGAGGAGATCTTGTAACACAAGGACTGGGACGCGTGCCCAGGGGAAAAACTCTGCAGCGCTGTCGATCATGCCGACCACGGTGGCAATCTCCACTAAGGTTGCCTTTACGTGGTTGGAGCCACTTCTCCTGACTCAAGCATGCAATAAGTTTAGAACGGCGGCGAGGAGACAATTCCGCAACCATACGGCGGGAATTGGGAACATGACCGACAACGAGGCGGGACTCGGTATATTCCAGTTCGAGTTTGTCCATCGACAGGATGTGCTGGCAAGGATGGGTGGATCCAAATACATCTTCTAATGCAACAATGCTCGCAGCAGATGTCAGCGGGAAGTAGTGGCGGATGTCGGCGAACATGCAGTCATCAACTTGGTGTGGGTAAGGTGGTGCCATGCAGTCGCCATTGGGGAAGAATACACCGTGGTTCTGACTGTCGGCGTTCGCAGCTGCAAACGTGGGAGGGTGTTCCGGAAGAGGGGGAAACTTCATGCGGTGGACATATGCCGTGGCTCGGCGATAAACGTTATCGGGGGAATATTGCCACAGGTAAGACGCATGTTACTGACGGGCGGTGGCGCAGACATCAAAGTTGGCGGCAGAGACATTATCGCCGAATGTCTGGCCGGTAGCGAACCCAAGGTAGGGGCCAACACGGTAGCCGTGCATGGGCACAACTTCGGGGTTGAATTTGACGAGGCGGAAAGCGCCGCAGATATCGTTTTCGTCGATAAGGATGGGCTCGTCCGGATCGGAAATGCGTAAGTTCCAAATCCAGGTCAATAGGCGTCGAAACGGGCCGGAAAATTGGAGGTCGGGTTTGTTGCGTTTATCAGTCCAATCATTGATAGCGAAACACCATGGCTCTGGTCGGAACGTTTGAGTCAAAAACTGGGCGGTCACTTTTCCAGGGGTTGTCCAGGTCTACGATGCCAATCGGAGTGAGATGTGTTAGCGGCGTCGACCACCAGGGTGAATCCCCTCTTAGCATCTTTCACAAAGACTTGCATCAATTTGTCGGGGTTATCCCGAGCAGACGCATGGTTGCCGTAACGCATAAAATAGAGGAAATTTGCTTCGGTGGACGCCGCCTGGCATAGTCGTGGGGAACCAACAGTGAATACACGCTCCGAATCCTGAAGTGTCTGCGAGTCGACGCTGTCTCGGAGAAAGGAAATAATCCTGGGGACGTTACGGTGTGAGGCAAGGTGTGGTCCCCCAATCCAACGGACAAGGCGTGGAACGTTCATGCCCATGTGTACAAGAGCTGTAGAGACGTGGCGCACTCGGGAAAGATTATCTCGGTCTCATCTCGGAAACCAATATAGGGACTGTACCCTCGGGCCAAATGAGGGTCAAAAGAGCTGAAATCGTTGATTAATTCCTCGTAAAGGCGGTAAGGTGGGCGAGCGGCTCGAAGTGACTCGTTCGAAGTTTTATCAAGATATGTAGATGCGAAAAGGTGCGGGATGACGTGGCGGAAAACGAATTCGGAACAGATAGAGATGGTGGGCTTACCATATCTACAGTTCATGGCGTCTTGAACCGTAGGGTCCAGCGACATGACTAGACGACTATGTTCACTAGGCGGAACATCCATCGGGGGATGTGGGAGGAGATGCGGATCGTGAGGCGTGAGGAGGAACTTGGAATGGAGGGGTAGTGCAATAGGTTCTGATGGGGGGAAGCCGGGGAGGGGGAATCCTGCCCGGGAGGACAAAGTGCTAGTACAGGGGATAAGTTAGATCAACTAGACATGACAGTGACTGCAGACAGGTCCTGTGATGTCAAAGGGTACGAGGGGACACACACTGCAAGGGTGTGAGGCATGATATCTCGGAGCTGAACCGCACAAAGAAAGGCAGCTATAGTTTATGTCGCTCTGTGGAGAAGGACCGACTATAAGAAACAAACCCGGAGACCGTACCTTCGGGAGATGGGCCCTTGCCGGGTCCGAAGGAAATGCTGGGGGTGGCGGACACCCAATCAATAAATCGTTGGCGGTGTTTATCGGGGATGTCCTGGACGGAGCTAGCATGGAAGAATTTGTATCGTTTCCCAGAAGCAAGGGCGCGGCAGGAATAGCCGACAAACGTCCAACCAAAGCAACAACGAAATGCACGACGTGACGCACCAGCATAGTGTAGCAGACAGCAAACAAAACAATTGAAAGTAAAAAACGCAATACCATTTGTTGTGCGGCGGACGTGATGCACCAGCACAGTGTAGCGGGCAGCTAACACACCAATCAAGAGTGAAAAACAAGAGAAGGTTGACTGTGCGGCGAATGTGACGCACCAGCACTGTGTAGCATAAGGCCAACACGCCAATCAACTCTGATTGTTACCGTATTCTGCTTCGAAAAAAGACACGGAATCTACATTGCTATCTCATAGCGATGGGGATTGCAGTGTTGCAGGAATTGTGTGCTTGGATGTGTGTGATGCC
Organism: Nitzschia inconspicua; assembly: GCA_019154785.2. NCBI lineage: Eukaryota > Bacillariophyta > Bacillariophyceae > Bacillariales > Bacillariaceae > Nitzschia > Nitzschia inconspicua. Next base: position 2,487,537 of record JAGRRH010000004.1, read on the forward strand.
TGCAACTCTGGTCTTGTGTCTGTCCTCCGTCTGTCTACCGCTCGAATCCCGACATCCCGACTCCAAACTCCAAACACTAGTCTAACGGCGGACAAGACCCGAGCATGCAGGCAATGATATATTATGCACTTCCCTTGCCTGCACGCTTCTGGCTTGTCGTAGAATCGACACAAACAGCGAGAGGACGATAGTTGTTGATTGGAAGAACTGGGAAATATTTTGGAGACCAGACCGACGCGACGAACTTTTTTAAATATCATGGAGTTCCCACGGTACTATCGTAATACGGTGATTGTACTGATAGTTACATGTTGTTAGGGTTAGCACTGACTGTGAAAACATGTCGCTAATCCAAAAATATGGTGAAAAATATGGTCAACGAAATTGCGGTTCAATAGAAGATGATCCGCTCATTCGTATCAACCAAAAGCTTTTTGCGTTCAAATCCCAAGGAAGTTCATCGAACTGCTGGCATTTTCTTCAATTCATGACGAAGATGAAGGAAGTCGTTCTTCAGGACGCTGCTGTTATACGGCTGTGATGCCGCCTCTGGCTGAACGTTTGAATGTGCGTCATCAACAGGTAGAGAGGAACCGTCAAGCAATCGATGCAGTCCTCCAGGGTTTTGAAGTAGTTGCCTGAGAAATCAGGAAGTTGGCCTTGCCAATTAATCACATGGTTCCGTCCCAATTGTATTATCAAGGCAACGTTGATACTTCTGCATCTGTCATGGCTGCTTGCAATGCCTACGCAAATGATTACTCCAAAAGAATGGAGCATCAACAATGGATACAATAGGTATACCCAGCAAATTGCTGATTACATCCGCCCTAGGCTGGAGTTAACAAGGCAATCCGAATCGTCTCTTCTCCCGCCAGGATTTGGACATCAGCTGACCAATGCCCCCAACTCTGTCATGAATATGTACAACGAATGGTATGGCCTGGAAAAAATTTAAAGATTTTCCGGTTGCAGGCGGCATACAATGCATGGATAATAAATACAAAAGCTCTTGAAGACGATCATTCCCACAAGCACAGCAGAAATATTATTCAAGGGTTAAAACAGTTATAATTGCGATCAACAAACAAGTGGAAAATGGACGAACGCTAGTGGAGGTGTCTGAAGAATTTGGAGAGGCCTTCACAAACCAATCTCGCCAGCTTATCGACTAGCGGCTAAGTTTTTTTGAGTCCATACATTATAAAGGAACAAAGTTACTGTAGAGTGTGAATGGGACATTCCTTTTTGTTGTGGAAGAGCCTTTACTTGAAGTCGTAGTAAAGTACATGGAATTTCTTTCCTTGTAGCGAGACTGGCTGTGAGAAGTAGTTCTACATGTTGTGACTATCGAGAATTTTGAAGGTTGGTGGGGGGTCGCCCCGCGAGATTATAACCGTCTCTTAACCATCGGAGTTTCCTTATTGACGATGGATGTGCCGCGGCAACGCGCAGCGTAGCGGCGCGTTGAAGATGTACCGGACGCATTGTTGCCTTGTCCATGGTACTATCCAATATCGCCTTTAGTGCATTCTATGATTCTCACGTTATTAATGAATGGCCTTTCCAGCCAATTTCCGGCCACTCCAACAACAGTCAAAATCCAAACACCCAACGACGCTATCTTGGACAACCATCACGACGAAGGGGAGTGATCGTTATCACTCACTCACTCACTCACTCACTCACTCACTCACTCACTCACTCACTCACTCACTCACTCACTCACTCACTCACTCACTCACTCACTCACTCACTCACTCACCCACTCTCTCTCTTTTTCTCTCTGAAGCAACCGATTCCTCTTGTCATGACTAGTATAGGAGACCGTATTATGGTCTCGAAGAACTGGATGTTTCATTTTTCTTCTTTTTCTTTTTTCACAGAGGTGACACGATATAAAGCGATATTCTATAGCCTGCCATGAAGTTTGGGTTTGTCATCCCCAGCAACAACCGTCGTCGTCTATTGCATTCGATGGCCATCCGATCAACGATGACGGTTCTACCAACGACCAAGACGCAGAGTATAGTTATATTGTGAAAGAACCACCAACCATCCAGTCAACCATCCTAGTCGGTTCCCAGAGACGCGTTTGCTTGCAGAAGAGCCATGAGAATCTCGAGAAAGTGTTCCCTGCCGGAAATGATGATGAGTAAATGAACATGAGTGACGAATGGATGCAGTACGGTTTGTCATGATTATTTCCTTGGTTTGGGTGTCTGATTCTTGCGATTCTTTCTGTGGGAATCCCCGTCGTCATCCTCTTTCCTTATCTCACCAAGCAACCTTTGTCTTGTCCCATGAAACTCATTCGCAATCAGCTCTTTTACCATGGATCGGTAGCACGGTGGGTTTACCCGTGAGTTTGTCCAACGTCAATCATTAGTATCTTGGCCACAAACGCAACATCAATTTCGTCCGTTCTTGTGAACCTTTTAACCTAATGAGTAGCAACAACAGTCTTGCTGTCTTAAAAATGATGCACAGATAAAGCAGTTTCGCAATGATTCTTCGGAGAACGTTTTTTTTTGTTTCTATATCCGCTAGAAGCAGTGCAAATATGTTTTGTGTGGTAATTGGGTTTGCTCAAAGAGAAAACAGAGAATTGCGGACGATGCGTGTTGTGTGTCAACGAAAGATTGAAGCTAGCCGGTTACAGCTTTGATGTATGCGCGATTATGCAGCTGGGGCAAAACCGGGGTCTTTGAGGACCAAAAATAACGTGTTGTTGAAGAAGCAGGCGATGGAATGAACTTCTTTTGACAAGCGATCCTCAAGATCCCCTGAATTGCCGGTCACTTTGAGATCTTGTTGAGAGAGAATGATACTTCTAAGAAGGAGCTCGAAGCACACCACCGAATTTTCGGCATCATCCAGGAAGGCATAACATCTGCCCAAGTTGTTCAGAATGGCCTGGACGAACAATGACAGCAAGGATGCATCGATGATTTCTTTGTCCTGCTCTTGTTGTGGGATTGAGTAGGCAAAACTATACAAATCACGCGCTATCATCAGAAAGTCTCGACTTCTTCTTGAGTCGTTGTCATTGTATGCCAGGCCCAAGGCGTGGTATACCAAGGCCAAATTGTAGATCAAAATTGTAGAAAGTCTCGAGAACAACGAACAGTGTCCTTGACAAGCAAACTGCCTTGCTTCATCTTTGCATGCCAAGGTCACCACGACCTCGAATGCTTTCGTATAGACACTCTCATCCATGGTAGATTTGAGACGGCATGTTCGTGCCGCTTGTGAAGGGAAAACTTGCAAAGACACAAAGGGCCCGACATCAGTACTAGGGCTTTCTACTTCTGCCATTTGATAGTTCAAAAAGGTCTTTGAAGCGGACACAGCCTGCTTGAAAAGTAGGACCGCTTCGGCATATTTCCCTTGGTTGTAAAGTGCGACAGCCTCATTGTTCTGATACGATATCAACTGCAAGGATCTGGCTGTCGCAACAGATATGAATGATATTGTTCCACTATTAATTGCAAACATCTTCGTACCAACTATTCCTTGTTTTATGTTTGTTGGATGAACTATTCTTCGTTTTTTACCGTCGAAGTTGCAATTTATTCTCGTTGGAACACAATGGATGGAACTTGTCGTCAATTGTGGACACGTTTCCGTAGCTGGATCAGTGAAGAGAATAATTGACAGAATTCACTTTATGGAAATGTTAACTGATGCGTTTCATTGCATCATTTGTTGCTGCTCCAACATTCTTTTTGTGCCTACAAGCAAGGAACACTGTATTTAAAAGTACAAGCAGCTCACTTTATGGGAAACAAGCCTTCGCTATGACGTTTTCGACTTCTGCATCACCTTTACTTTGTTAAGGGGGGGGGGGTATAAAATACTGTTAAATCATTTAACACATGGCTGCAATTAAGTTCCAGTAGGGCCGGTATCTTCACTCTTCTTTTCTCACTTTTGAATCATTACACAAATAGCTGTAGTGTTCTCCGTATGTATGCTCTTTTTTCTACTACCTACTACCGCTACGTCGTTTTACTCACAGTCAATTCCAAAACAAAACCGTAGACAGCAAAACGACAGAAAGAGAAGACAATCTGTTCGATAAACGCTGCAGCACGTTTTGCGGTATCGGCAGGAACTGCTGACTGCTGAGAGGTGCTTCTTCTTCCCCAAGAATTTTACACTCTATTTAAAAGAACAAGCAGCTCACTTTATGGGAAACAAGCCTTCGCTATGATGTGTTCGACTTCTGCAGCATCACATTTACTTTGTTAAGGGGGGGGGGTATAAAATCCTGTTAAATCATTTATCACATGGCTACAATTAACTGTAAGTTCCAGTAGGGCCGGTATCTTCACTCTTCTTTTCTTCTACCTACTAGTCTACCGCTACGTCGTTTTACTCACAGTCAATTCCAAAACAAAACCGTAGACAGCAAAACGACAGAAAGAGAAGACAATCCGTTCGATAAACGCTGCAGCACGTTTTGCGGTATCGGCAAATCGTGGCAGGAACTGCTGAGAGGTTCCCCAAGAATTTTACACTGATTCATCATGGATGGTGGGTTTGCGAAAAGCACCTGCAAAATCAATAGACCATGCTACTTTACTCCTGTTCAGGGAAAACTGAATAATTGACCTACTAGCTAGCTACTAGAGAGAGTAGACTACGGTACTACGTACTCCGAGTAATTTATCGGGAGGCTACTCTCAAGTTATTGTTGGGACGAAAAAGTTAAAGTGGTGCCTTTTAAATTTCGGAGTTCTGCAAGCGAGCACCTCTAGAGTACCACGGTAGTACACGACACGACACGACACGACACGACACGACACGACACGACAAGCTATGATACCTACCGGTACGATCAATAATAACCAAGGTATGGGTGCAGTTACTAGGGAGATCTCTACCAGCGTGCTACTATCGAGGGAACTGAGACATTATCGAATGACCGCCTGTGTGGAAAAAATGGTCAGCGGTAGTTGACAAATAATGAAGACCGTACGGTATCCTTTGGCCTTTTACAGTTAATTCCAAATGTTCCTACCTTGGACTTTCTGTTAGGTTGTCAAAGAAATAAAATATAAAAATTAACAGTAAAAATTTGTAGTTTTCGTAGATTTTTCCTGAATCCCGGATGAGTCCTTTTACGTACGGTAGTCGTCTACTACTAGAGAGGTAGCTATTTTTTTATCGAGAATTTGGAGTGGACGAATATTTTTTTATTATGTGTGTGTTTGACGACGAATGATCGACACAATCAACGAGAGAGCGTTTTTCGGTAGTCTGGGTTCGTAGTGGATTGTGGACTGTGACAGTGAATGCGACGGTAGTAAGAGCACTAAAACAGTAAGTACGACAGTACCGTACCGTACTCGTAATACGTACCGACGTACCGTACTCATAAAAACATCTCTCGAAGTCACGAAGTTCCGCACATTCTAACACATGCAAAAATCGTCTCTTCACAACCACCACCACCACCACCACCACCAACAACAACAACATCATCATCATCGTGGACACCCATCACGACGACCAAATGGAGTGATCCTCATCACTCTCTCTTCTTTCTTACGAGGCAATTTTTTGATCGAAAAAAGAAAGAATTGGAGACGCTTCCATAGTCTCAAAGATTGATCCGACAGAAGTTTTTTTTAAGGGCTTTTTCTTCTTTTTCAAAGAGTGACATCAGGCAAACAAAAAAACAACAACAAAAACTATAGTACACATCCAGCCATGAAGTTTGGGTTTGTTATCCCCAGCAACAACCGTCGTCGTCTCTCTATAAGGTTGGTTTGCTCTGTCGTGGTCGTCAGTGCTGGTTTGATTTCGATCAATCAATTGCACTCGATGGCCATCAGATCAACGATGACGATAGATCTGACGACGACTAGCATTGGTGGTGGTGACAAGAGTAGTAGTGCCCAAAGCAGCCATGGGATCGATCAATATTATGGTTACTTGCCCATTCAGCTGTTGCGACAAGTTGCTGGAGAATACTTTCCTCCTACTACAACAACAGATTCCTCCAATCCATCATCATCATCTCCTGTTATGGTTGCTGCGACATTACAGCATCCATCAAAGCTTACTTCTGTCGTTTCCACTGCTGTGTCAACTACGACCACTAGTACAATCAAACGCAAACCAAGCAGACACAGAAAATGGGCGTATGCTTATCTCATGGCCGGTGTCAATGTCCTTCATCCTGGCTATCGGGGAATACTTTACAATGTGTTGGTATCGGCCGAATTCCTCAAGAACAGCCGTGCCGATGTCGTCTTGATGGTACAAATGGCACATAACAGTCCCTTGGATCGTTTATTACCCATTGAACAAGCATGGCTCGAGGCGATGAATGTGACCATCAAGTATTTGGATCTTCCCGATCACGGCGTGCAGAACTTTTACACGGTACAACTGGAAAAGTTTCATATCCTCGAGTGGACGGAGTATTCTCGTGTCCTATTCATGGACGGAGATGTATTACCCTTTTGTGACATGGATTACTTGTTCGAATTGAGTGACCCTCCGACGGTTACTACAGACCCGTTACTGAAACAAAATTTGATCATCGCATGGACGTTGGAACCGGCTCATGGCGGGTTCTTTATGTTGACACCGAACGAGGGAGACTTCCAAGAATTGGAAGACATTGTCCGTCGACGAGAAGACCAAGTACACGAAACTGGCATCCTCTTTGATGAAAAGCTCGGTTGGGGACATGCGATTGAACATCGAGGTTGGAGAGCGGCCATTGTGCCAAGAACCAACACCTTTTTGTGGGACTGGCATGGGGACTTTGTCGACCAAGGACTCTTATACTACTGGACCAAGTACCACAAACAAGACGTTTCGATCGTCATCAATAACGAGGTGGAAAACTGGACCTCCAAGCCGCTGCGTCCTACTAATAACAACGAAACGACATCACACCATGACGGGACTCTACTACCGAGAGAGATCTTTCTGGAACGTACACTACAACAACCGTTTGATGAATTTACATTTGTCAAGGGCAAGTTGGTGTCACGACCGCGTCGATACTCTCAAGTACAAACAGGATCCAGAGGCGAACAGTGGGATGCCCCGTATCGGGACTTTATCCACTTTAGTGGTAAATTCAAGCCGTGGTTGGAGGAAACACAGCAAAAAATGGACCTGGATGACATTGTGAATCGGACCTGGAACTCTGGGACCGAAACGTTGGATGCGTTACGGTCGCCTCAAGAATTATGGTACTACACGTTCTGGAAAATTCATCAACGGTTGCACATGGGCGACTCACCGATGAAATCGTCCAACCCGTTCCATTCAGCAGCAGCATCCATCACCATGCGATTATCAAACAATCAGCAGACTGTGGCGCAACGTTGGAAAACTTTTGCAATGTATGCTCCTTTATTCCAAGTCGACATTCGAAACCTATCGATTCCGAAATTGGCTTTGGGTGGCTATCCCACCTACAACATGATGAAGGATGTGATGAAAGCACGGACTGGTCGATCCACCGATCACATTGAGGGATGGAAGGAAATCGAGAATCGAAAGAAGGCTCAAAGGAAATACAAGCCCTTCTAAAACCAATAATGGTATAATAATATTATATAATAATAATATTATTCGATCGAGTTCCACGAGGTCGGGTAAAGCGTAGCTCTGGGGGGTTTGGGGGGGGCACACGGGAAAAAGTCGACTTTCGCGCACGTTCAGTTTACTTAGGGGACACTTAGAAAAAACATGGCACTGCCGGCAACCAACTGAGACATGAGCATTAACGTTTTCTTCATGAATATAAATGAGTGAAACGAAATATTTATTCCATTTTACATGTGTTTGCGCACGATTCCAGCACTTTTGCTTCGTTAAATATCGTGGCAATTTCGCAGTCACGAATGATGAAAGCCTGCAATGCATCACTCGTTTGGTCACGTGACATAAAAACGACATATTTTGTCGCGCACCTACATTGCTTTGTATTCATATCCGCAGAATAACATAACAGGAAAAAAATTTAGCTTTTTTAACGCTAAGTTACCTGTAAAAATCTAATCAGAGAAAAAAATAACGACACCTTCCAAGCGTTAAATAGAGGGGCTAGAAACTAAACCGAAAAACGCAACTATTTAGACAAAATGGATAAAAAAACGAACGGATTCATCGTTTTAACCCAACATATCAAATTTTGACCGAGTTGCCTCAAATGTTGACCGAGTTGCTTGCCATTTTTGCTATGCTATTTTTGCTATGCTATTTTGTTTAAATTGGATACTACACTCGAATTACAACTATCCAAATTGCTACTTTCGTATTACGTGTACTTTGACTGTAGTATTTGCTACGCTATTTTTGCTATGCTATTTTGTTTAAATTGGATACTACACTCGAATTACAACTATCCAAATTGCTACTTTCGTATTACGTGTACTTTGACTGTAGTATTTAGACTGTAGGTAGTACAGTTACGATACATAGTATCACCATTACCAAAATATTAGATTTCCTAACGATCTTCTCCATGAAAATGTACAGTTTTGCATTGTTTTTTGTCTCTCAAACTCTTCATAAAAGACTTTACCTCCTCTGACATACCCTTGGTCATGTTTGGATTCAATGGTTCACGTAAAAAAAGACCACGTAAAGTTGTGCACCTGGACAAACAAACATAAGTCCAATTGCCTGTATAATCCCATGCACTTACGACAAGATTTTTTATGGACCGTCCTTGCAACTTGTGAACTGTTCTTGCATTGGCACAATTAACTGGAAATTGTTCAAAACTGATTGTTCTTGAAACTCTCATGCTTTTCTTTGTGATTGGTCCAACGCACGGAACAGGAAACCTAGCTGATGCATAAATAGTTTTTGGCTTCAGTTCAATTAAATGTTCTTCGTCTCCTCCTGTCGTCCCATCCAACATCTTTACAACCATTGACTCAATTTGCGTCACACAAACGCAATTGACACAATAGCCATCAATTAGAATCGTTTCAAAATCAGTTATTGAAACACCTGGTTTCAATTTCACACCTCTGAATTCACACATGGCACCTTAGCAATGACCCTGAAACATCCTCGTTTTGATTAATGCACAGTGGGCGTCCATGATACAATTTCAACAGCGGATCATGGTACTTCTTTGTTTTGTCTTGTACATGAGCTTCTCCCACAGATGCATAAATGATATCCTGGGGAATGCAGGAAATACACTTACGACTAGAGTAAAGTGTGGAAATCACAGTCAAATTCAAGTTTCATGTCTACTACTTTTAATGTCGCGCATTTTCGCTTAATTGAAAGAACCAGTGAAGTTGAAGATCTGAAATTGTGGATTTCCATTTTCAATTTTACTACGTTTGTAATTTGTTCCATATCGAGAAAAGGAAGTCGTTCTATTGTTTGTTCCAGCCACAGACTTCCTAGATTTACCATACTTTTTATTTCCATAGACGAAGCAAGAGAAGTACCACCAGAATAGACTTTTACACCACTCTTGTTAGATTGAAAAATGATTTTCATGCAGGATGTCTCACTACAATTTGAAGATCACGGGCAGCAACTACCTTTCCGCAACTCTTATGGCTGTTGGACAAGGCAGAAGAGAAGCTAGTTTACGCATAGTCGTCGTTGAGCATAGGTATTTTTTGCGAACTGACGTCTCAGGCAGTCGTGGTAGATGTTTTTCTTTCTTCAATTTTGTCGTCTACACGAAGCTTGTAAAGGACAATTACAGCATGTGATTTCTCTTTTTCATGGCGCTTCAACTGCTCGAACCATTCTTGCAAGAAGTTAAATAATGGCGAGTATGTTTTGTGAGAAAATTATGGGGGCAAACTCCACAACGATACAAGAGCTAGAGCACCTGCCTTTTGGTCTTGCCATGAAGAGAAAAGGCCATTGCCATCGCTAAAATGTACGTAGTATTTACTGTTTAATTGAAGAATGTATGTATGATGATGACAGTTGATACAAAAAAGCGATTGGATCGAATCACATTATACTACTACTACTGTAGACACGAAAATTGCTTCCGAGTTAAGGTTGCTGCAAGATTCGTTGAATATTGCTTGGACTAGCTATTACGTCATACCACGAATAATTTACTTACTCTGTTAGAAGATTGTCTTATTTCCACATAACATTGACTGTGAATATTTTTTCCACACAACATTTCGCATCAAATATGATGTGACGTTCATATAATATTTCATATAACATTTTCTGTTGTTTTTTGTATGGATTTCGCACGGCATATCGCGGTAAAAAAACATAAAATGTCATATCATATTTGATATGAAATGTTGTATGAAAATATTCTAAAATATTCTAAAATACTTCGAATATGTTATGTGCCATTCTATGATATTTACAGTTAATTTGTTTCTTTTTCCTTCCTCACGACTGAATGAGCCTCTTGTCAGCGAGCAAAACTGTCAGTGAAATAATCTAAGTAAATGAAAACGCCAACAAAAAAATGAAATACCTACTGACAATTAATTTTTGTTTGGCGAGATTTTCAAGTCTTAATTCCATCAACACAATGGCCTTGCTTGTTGCTCTTCAGTAAAATACGTAGTGCTTTACTCCAGCTAATAACATTTACTCGGAGTACAGTCGTAGTCTACCTAGACTAGACTACCCTCCGTAGCTGGGTGTGCTCTTCTATCTTCTACCTACAGTCGTTTGCTCGAACAGTAAGTAGGCAGTAGTGTAATACGGAGAAGGATGGCTGATAAGGAGTACCACATACTTAACCAAATAAATAATCTCCAGAATGCTTGTTAATATATCAAACAAACTGATAAATCCATCCGTTTTTAGGAACTACTCCGTAGGACATGAAAGACCATCGTGACCATGGTGCTGGTGTAGTCCTTGTTTGGTGTTGTGATAATGGTTTTCAAGTCATTATTCTTTTCACATCAACATCAGCAATCAACGTTACAAATACGATGATGGTTATTCAAATTCCCTATCAAGCAAAGAAACGACAGCATGCCAATGCTATGTCTGTCATTGGAGCTCGGCATGAGACCGTCAACAAAAGACTAACTGTAAGAACACCGCAGACACAATAATATTGATCATCATTTCCATCATTGTTATGGAACACATTAATGACACCACTTCATGATCCTTTTGCTTTTTGTTTCTAAACTATCAGATTATGTAGGACAATTCGTCAAACTAAAACTATATTGGACATGACACTCAAATGTAATAAATTTCACAATTTATGTGTATTTCCTGCATTCCCCTGTGCCTTTTTCTCCATTGCATGGTATTCTTTTCTTGTTCCCCTTACATGAAACCTCAAATTACCTGCTTTAATACATAGTGTATGCATTAATGGCTGTACGTTTGCATCAGTTGAGTGTGTTTTCTCCAAATGTTTTCCAAATATGGCATCAATTATGGCCATTCTATCGACATTTGTCTTGGTGGCATGTACCGCATCTGGGGGAATATTTTTTTCCAATGGACCCTTATGTGAACCAACAACTCTGCTATTTATTACAGCAACTTCATCAGTGGTTGGGCCCTTATCACGAAACCTTTCAAGCAGTTTTCCCCAACCAGGGTCTTTCTCAAACCTATGATTGACTTTCAGCTCCATAAAAACATTTATAAGTTGCTTCCATGTAACGCAGTCATCACATTTGTAAAGAGGGACCCCTCCCACAGGGGACAACTGTGTGAAATCACCAGAGAAAACAATAGGAACACCTCCAAAAGGTTCCACTGGTCTGTCCAACTAGCAATTGGAGATCAGCAACAGATGCAAAGGAAACTTCATCAACAATGACCAAGTAGGCATTTTTGAACTCTTCGAGTTCATTTCTTACTTCCCTCTTGAAGGCGAAAGCCTTTGCTGTTGTTTCACCATTAATTGAGACAGCAGCTGCACCAGTAAGTGCAGTAACAACTATACTTCTTTTGTTGCATTTTACACGCAGCTCCTCACATAGTTTCTGGACGTATCTACAAACAGTCTTAATGACATGGCTTTTCCCTGTCCCACCTGCACCAGAGAGAAAGCCAATCAACTGTTTGTTGTTCACTACTTTACCAATTTGGTGTCGAAGAGTATCACAACGTCTCCTCTTTGTACATTTACGAAGATGATCATTCACCCATTTGTCTTCAACACTTTCCTTTGTATTTTTTTCAGCTTCTTTATAGAGCTGGTCAATGAATGCACATATAATTATTTGAAAAGACGTCTTCTGATCTACATCTTTGCAGAAGTAAATGTCAGCAAAGTCGCAAACATTTTTCAAAGTTCCATTGACTTCTATATCAACAATGTGTCCCTTCTTATCAAAAATTCTTCTGACACATTTTATAGCCAATTCATTTAATGCTCTAACATTCAACCGATCATCGCGTTCATTTCTTATAGATGTAATTTCATGTTGTTCAGTGATCATCGTTTCATTTGCCTCAATCACCAGGATACGATCGCCAGGTCCTATGTTTGGACAAATAACCAAATTCGTTCCACACTTGTGACTTCCGTAGCATCTGGTTAATATTGACTAAAACTGAAACCGTCCTCTACCATCACGGAAATCATTGTCATATCCCCCTTCCAAAGATCCTGTAACCAAAAAATGATCCATTGCCTCATTTATTAGATCATCCTCTTCCTCCTCTTCAACATCAATCTCTTCCCGGTGTAACATTTTAGAAGGTTTCATAGTTAACCTCTCTATCATATCCAACGGCCGTCCACCATTCATACTGTTTCGACAGTTTTGAACATTCATTAGAAGCTGTTCATGATGTGCTGACAATTTCCCGTTTTGTTTCTCTTTCCTCCACCTTTCCAAATAACACCCGTTTGACTTCAAATCTGTATTTGCATTACGAAAGGGAACAAACAACACGCAGCACCGTCTCGCATGTTCTTCCATGATTGAACGTGTCTCAGGGGATATTGTTTCAATATCACATGTAAATAGATTGTTACCTTCAAACCGTTTTGTATCCAGAAAATCAAGATAGTTGATAACTGGTACATGTTCCTCCTTCAAGGGCCTTATTTTTAAGTGGTTCTTACTTGGGTGAGACCTTGCCCAATCAAGACTTTTTTTTTTTACTGGTTTGCAGGCGCTGTATTTTGCCAAAAAATCATACAAACACACATGTTCCAATTCAATAGGGCGGTACAGGTAATTTGCAACTGATGACTTGAAAAAAACAGACCCATTTTCATCTGCTGAAATGTCGAAATCTTCATGCACCTCTTTGAAGAAGCTATCAATATTTACGTAAGCAAAGTCATGTGAAAAATGGAATCTGGAACCGTTCCTGATAAGATATGATGCCATCGGTGCAGCCACCTTGTGAGCTTTAGTTGCCATTAACGCTGCACCTATCATACCTTTTAAACCAATTGAGGAAGTCTCTTGTTCTTGTTCTGTGTCCCCTGCTCTCATTCTTTCCGTCATTAGATCTTGCATTTTTTCAACCATATGTTTTGCAGCCAGTGCAAAATGTTTGTTATCTTCCTTTTCCGTATTTTTAGAAACATAACATGTGCAATACATAATACTGCCACCATCAACAGCAGTGATGACGTTAGTATTACAACCAAAAAGAATGCTGGCATGCTCACTATTAACATTCACAAATGCATCTACATGTGCCCTTTTTGCAACACAAATAGACAGTGGCCTAGAAACATCATTCCCTTTCCAGTCAAACCACTTCGTGAACTTATCATCAAACTTGATGAATGTCTCAGTTGAAGGGAAGTATGGTATTTTCATCCGACACTCATGTCCTTTCTTAAAGCAAGAAGGACAATGTTCACTTCTGTGCAAATTTCTTAATGCCGTTACAATAAATTTCAATCTTGAAGAAGGTGCAAATCTCTCCAATTGCACCTGTGCCTGACATTCTGAAGGAAGCATTGCATGGAGCACTTCCATTTCCATCAAAAGACGACACTTTGATAGATGTCTTGATGTTGACCACAATGTTTCATTCTCACCCAGCAACGCATTTCCAAAGTACCTCTTCAAGCGTTTGAATGTTAGATCTTCACTTGAAACCTTTACATTGCAGGTAGGACACCATAGCAATTTTTTCCCTCCAAAGGATGTTTCCCCATGTTTCGTCCGCAATTGTCTAAGATCTTGTGTTGTGCATTTCAGATATCCTTCTATACCTTGACCAACGCTTGTGCAGTCATTATTACATGCGTTTGGTACAGATCGGCCATGAAACTCACAGTCAATCCCTGTCGTGACACCTCATCTATTTCTCTCGCTCTGCCTACGACGTACATCGTACACTTTTTACCTGCACAAGAATATATTATTTTACATTTTCCAAAGTAACTCTTCAATCGTTTGACTGTGAATGTTAGATCTTCACTTGATACGTACATTTACGGTGAACCAAAGAAACTACCGCTTCCGTACTATTACCACTCTACCTACGGTAGTAACGAAGAATACAGTACGGGTAATTCACACTACCCTCTACTGATGTCGTTTTTCTTTACAGATATACTGTGTATTCCAGTTAATTACTTACGACTCTCTACTACTAGTAGTAACTGTAAGTCGTATTCGCAATCCACGCCGGAACTCGACGCCCCCCCTCGGAGAGGTCCAAATATATTGGTAACAGGTTCTATCTAGGTAGGTATCATACGATAGTACGGTACTATAACACAACAAACTTCACAGTCAGTACGTCAAGAACAACACATGGATGATGTTGTTGTCACTTCTCTCGACGGCACTCTAAGTTTGATTCGTAATTGTAATACGGTACGGTATTATCGTTTTGAATCCACCACTATCATCATGACGGCCGATCCTGTTGAAGGTATGGCCGACGTTGCCACCGGCGATGATACCAGTGAAGTGGAGATTGACGAAACGGGTGACGATGACGACGACCAAGATGGCGCTACAGGTGATGCAGCCGATGCGGCTGTGGCTCGCGTTGATTCCACGTTGATCATCCAAGCCGTGTCCAATTTGGATTCGTTGTATGGGCTACGAGAAATCGGACGAGAGGCGTTGTGTTGGAGATTATCGTCGGCCAAACCGGGAAACGGCGTGGAACAGATACGGGATCAGAACACCGACACGTACTGGCAATCGGACGGTGTGACGCAACCCCATCTGATACAAATCCACTTTGCACGACGAGTCGCTATCTCTCACGTATGTTTGTACCTCGATTACAACCTAGACGAGTCGTACACACCCAAAACAATCGCAGTACAATGTGGAATGACCACTCAAGATTTGGTACCGGCCATTGCCGATGGAGCCACTGTCGAGTTGAATGAACCTGTGGGGTGGGTGATCATCCCCGTCACTTCTCTACCGGACCCACTCGATGACATGGGAGAAGAGGAGGAAGAAACCAATATACCTCGACGGATTGTTCGGGCACATTTGTTACAAATTGAAATTCGGACCATGCATCAAAATGGACGAGATACACATGTTCGGCAAGGTACGTTAAAAAACAAAAAATCGACAACAACAACAACAAAACAACAGAGACGACGCTTCCCTCATTTCTGTTTTGGAGACAAACCGACTCACGAGTTCCTTTTTTTTTGGAATTGCAATGAAAAATTCATACCGATCATTCATCTTCTGCAAGTTCAATTGTACGGTCCGAGGACTGCAAAGGCATCCAACATGTTCCAAAACGATCCCAACACTGATACGTCCGAGGCAGTCAAGAAACGACAAATGGATGACCAATTCGTTACCACTGCCCTATCACAATTTTCATACATCCGATAAATCAAAACGAAACAAAACATAATATATATAGGAAGGGGGGAGGGACAAGAAAGGCGCTTACTGACAATTTGTCTTGATTATAATAATATAATCCCGAAAAAAAAAAAAAAACATCCCACTACTAATAGCCTCTTCGAATTCCCGTGATCAATACCCATCCGCCAAGTTCCTTTTCCACTTTGAGGTCATCGAAAAAATCCTTGTACTTGGAGTCGAGGATCATTGATGATTGGCTGGACATTATTCCGCTCAGTCCCATCGGAGCTCCCGGTTTGAGCAAACCTGCCAATGTGGGGGCCAGCGATATCAACGGGGCTGCCAAGATATTCGCCACAACCGCGTCGTAAATAGGACCGTTCCACTCGGTTGGTAAAATCTCTGTCGTTGCATCTTTCTTGCTGCTATAGGCCTTGAGCAAGATACTGGTCGATTCGTCATCGTCCGATGTTTGGACCAAGTCGCTTAGATAATTCCTCATGGTAACGTTGTTAATCTCCGCATTGGCGTTACCAATTTGGACCGCGTCGACGTCAATATCAACTCCGACAGCTCGAACTGTTGGATCCAGTTTGCATGCTGCCATACCCAACACTCCCGATCCAGCACCGTAATCCATTATCAACATGTTAGGTTGAACGACATTGCTTACAAATTCAAGACACAGCTGTGTGGTAGGATGTTCTCCCGTTCCAAAGGCAATCCCACCCTGGAGTTGGAGTTGTACCAAACCTCTTGTTGTGGTAGACTCGTCATTACCATTTTGATTCAACATTTTTTGTACAGCTTCGTCGACAGCATCATCCGTATGCCAAGGAAATCGAAGGACGAATGGTGGCAACACAATCGGTTTCCAGGACTGCTGTACATGCAACACCCAATCTCGATCTTCGACATTGGTCACCTTATCGTACCGTGGCAAATTGGGGAAGGAATCCTGTACAATGTCCATAATCCACTCGAGTGACGTCGATGCTGGAAAATGTGCCGTGACATGACAATGATTCCAAACGTGGGTCGTCACAGCAGTTCGGGTCATGCTGGACGTATCAAACTCGTCAAACAGCGGCGATTCATGATCTGTGCCGAGATCTGCATCGGTTATGCTGGTACTACACGCACCCAGTTCCATGAGGAAATTGCACAACAGCTGAGGTTCTTGGTCCTTTTGCAGGTTGGAGAAAGTGACCGAACGGAGACTGGCCGGAGACGGTGTCGAAAAGGTATCTTCATCGCTATCGTCCACGGACAGTGTGTCCAAAGAGGGATCTGCCGACAAATAGAGTCTTCTGCCAGGAAATATGAGGACTTTTCGTCGACAATTCATTCTGGAAAAACCTTCAATATGAAACCCGTCAATTGAATGAGGACAAATGAAGAGCAGGAGAGTGCAAGTCATCATACACAGCGTCGCCACCGACAAGAACACAACATTCTTCTGCTGCCACCTGGACAGTGATCTTTTTGAGCCGGATAACGCGAAACTTCGAGAGGTGCAATCGAAGGTATCGGCCGCCTTCTTGTTGGAATCGGAAGTAAAATCGATGGTGTCACCATGAGGAACGAAAGAGCGAGATCCGACATGATGAAGATGATGGTTTTGATGCCGATGACGAGCGTAATTGTGTTTCGAAGACTTGCTGCTGTAATTGCGACCACTGCTAGGCTTGCGCATCGGGATTTTGCTCCTGCTTTCTTCCTCTGGCTCGGACGATTTGCTTCGCGACTGCAAGCTCATGGTCATCATCATTATGTTTTCAGAGAAGATTGGAAAATCTCAACTTTTCGCGGTTGTTTTGGTTTGGAACGTAAGGTGGTTGATGGATGGTTGAGAGTACTCCGGCGCCCGATGAAAGATTTGATTGTTATTACATATTATATTCGTATTATGTAAATACTTATTTACAGTTAAGTAAAAAAAAGACTCTAATGATCCATAGTATGTGTCTGTCAACGAACTGTAAATAATGGACCTCCGACGTTGAGCGTACGACGTAAAAGCAGCAACGGTGCAGTGTATTTTATTTTATTTCATTTTACATCGTAGCGGAAAGCTTCTCCTCAATCATGGATAAGTTTGAGGACCTCTTTTCAGTCAATTTCCATTACCCCCGCGAGTTTTTGAGCATGCATTGCATTGTAGGGTTCTTGTAGGGAGAGGCCTCACCGCACCTTCCCAACGGTGGCAATGACGGTAGAAAATTCGTGTTGTGCAGTTGAACTGTGAGGAAAATAAAAGGAGTAGTAGTCGGAACCGTCCTGTTTATGCTGCTGGAGCTGTATCAATCCGACAAATTAAGTCCTTCACATTCTCAAAGAAACAGTCAAATGAGAAATTGATTCCTGCATCGACAAAATAGAACAATACCTTTACAAGCTGGTGCCGATACACCAGAGCGCATTCATCTTCTTCAAGGAACGTGTGAACGTGCGATGCGTTGTTTAAGATTGCGGCAAGGAGAAAGAGGTCTCCATCCATCATAGAATTGCCATTCTTGTAATCTTCTTGAATCATTTTGAGGGGCAGCTGATACAGATTCCTGGCCGTAAAATAGTACTGCTTAACATCTTTCTCAACACCGTAATTTTCAAATTCTGTTGCCAACAAATGGTAAGCCAATGCCAAATTGAAGGTTACAGCGAAAACATGTGAATTTGAGACATCATCTTCCCCACACAAAATCCAAAGCGGTTGATTGTAGATCCAATGTCCCGCATTAATGGAGCAAATTTGGAGCTGGTTGGTTGTTTGATGAAAGAAAAAGTTCTTCCTGCTGCTTTGTATCCTTGGATCACTCAACTCGATAGAGACGAGCACCCGACCCATGGCAGTACGAGAAACATCCTTTTTGAGTTCAGACAAAGCTTCCTTTAACAGACCAACGGCAATTCTGTATTCACAGCAATTCAGTAATTTGCAAGCTGCGTTATTGAGCGCTTTGACGCGATACAAGGGCTGTTTTCAAGAAAAGAAAGGATGGAAGGGAATTGTGTTGAAAAAAAAAGAATGTTGTGGTGTTATATTTTTTCATTTTTTCCCTTAATTTCTACTCACTACTACTAGCCAGTAGAGAGCAGAATGAATTGACGGGGAATACTTCTTTCGGCATTCGGACAATCACGAATGTGCAGATTTGTTCCGACAAACTTTTTCGTTCTTTCCTCAACGACCTGAAAGCGCACGATTTAAGTGTGAAGTAAAAGAAATTTATTTACAGTTACCATTGCCTGCGAAGATTTTTTCTTTTTACAGTCGAAGGAGATAAAATGAGACGTCGCAAATCTGTTCGGCAGCGACTGCTTTTGACTTAGAGGGGCCAGACAAATATCGGGTAAGTACATTCAAGTTTCATGATGTTTCAATGCACTAATCGACAATAATGTTCAAGAACAAGAAACCAAACGAACATCGAACGAACATCGAATTGGAAATGTATTACCTGTAAAAAAATGTTCAACAATCGACAGGGACAAATTCCAACGAACTTCATCAACAAAGACGCAGACCCGACGTTATTTCTTCACAGTCAGTTTGAAGGCTCTTCAAGCAACAAACATTACAATGAACACGAACAAACGCTGCAAATAAATAATGCTACCGCAGTTTGTAGACTTTTAATGATTGTAACTTACAGTTAAGAAGCTGCATATGTCTTGAAAATGTCTCGAACGGAAAAGTAAGATCCAAAAGCTGCAAAAATGAGTCCCATGACAAGTAGAAACCATGATGCAAACTTCTGAGTCAAAAAATGTCTTTTCTGGAGCTGTTTTCGAATTTTTGGGTTGGGATACGGTCGTCTAGGAAGAGGGCTGTCCCGTCCGTTGATGGAGGTTGCCTGCTGTTGCACTACCAACGTGTTCTTGGAGGCTTCCGACGGTCCACCTTCCCAGTCAGAGAGCACTGGCGCAATACCATCTTTCTCCATATGTCGAATGAAGGCAAGCTCCAAAATGGGTGGGATCAGTAAGGCCGTCGAAGAACCGGCCACAGCACCGGCGAGAGACACCAATGATTCGACCTTTGGTACTACCATGGCTACCAGATACGTGCTGAGTACCAAAGCAGCACGCAATGCAATGGAGTCACCTGCGATTTGACGTTCGGGTATCAATTCCGCCACAGATAGATTGCCCGTGCTGCTTAATCGACTCAAACTGGCATTGTCGATCCCACCATCTACTGCCATCTTGTCCGTTTCTTGCTGCTCTTTCCCTCTCGTATAATTTTCGGTACCGTCGTAATCGTGATATTGTGACTGCGAAGGCAACGACCCCATCGACGCAATTTCATGTTCGGGAATTCCAGCCATGCGTTCGAAGCCTTCCAAATCGTGGTCACTAATATCATCGTCGTCGCCATCGTTGTCATCATCAACGACAGTGCTGAACCCGAACATTTGGCGACAGCACTTTGTTCGCCGTAGAATCCATCCTTGCGACATGGGTGCCACAAGCTCGACGGCTGGGAAGAGCATTAGTGGATACGTCAAAATGATGCTCATACTGACCAGTAAATTGGACATCATTAACCAAAACTTCATTCGGTCGTCGTTCTTGTATTCTTCGAGTAGATACGCAGTGATACTACCGTTGGTGACATCTCCAAAAGCCAAGGTCGCCAAACCTGCCATCCCACACAAAAGCAGTGTCACTATTGTCATGGATGTCCAAAAGGCACTTTGAAAGTGTTTGGGTTCCTTCATTGCTGATTCGACTGGCAAAATGATACAGATCCCTTCGAAGCTGTAGAGGATGCCACACAAGGCCATGGGTGCCTTTATAGGATTCAAGGTCGGCATGTCTTCCCAATTGGGTCTATTTCCCCATTCGATCGCACCTATGACCGCTAAACTGGAAAATCCAGCCATTATCAGAACGGTTCCGGCCAACATGACGGGTGCCAGACTTTTGAGAGAGGGGATGAAGCTCAATGCCATCATGGCCGGTAAGACGGCCGAAATGACCGCTTGATGGTTTTTGAGTGCTGCAATGTTAAGAAATTCGAGGACAGCGTACAGATTTTCGCCAACAAAGCTCATAAAGACGGTACAAATGGCCAATTGTTGTGCACAGATACACGCGGCGACGTACTTTTGAAAGTCGCCGCCATGAGCCCATTCTCCCACGTCGGGATAGGTAATATTGGACGAACTGGCAATTGATTGTGCCGTAGTTGTGGAGCCATGATGACTGGATCGTCCACCTTCGGACTGGGTGTCGTTGGATGGCTTGGCTGACGCTAATTCGTTGGTGCGTTCAATGTATCGTTTCAGTTTGACGACGGTCCAACAATTGTAAGAACTCCATAAGGACATGAGGACTATAGCACCCAATCCCAAGAGTAGACCGAGTTGACTCATAGCCCACGGTAGACTGAGAATGCCACATCCAATGTAACCTTTGACCAAGTGAATGACGGTTTGACCGTAAGTGGTTTGATGGAGATCTTCTCCTACATGAACATCATCGCCACTGACGAGACTGGCTTGATCGTCGGTGTCATCCTTGAGTGCCGCAGTGTAGGTGAAGTTGGTGGGATCATTCTGGTTATTGGTCTTGTTGGTGGAATCTCGTCGAATCAACCGAATTATGTAATCGTCATTACTATTTGTTGTTGTTGCTGGAGCTGGAGCTGCAGCATGTGGTGGAACAGCAGTTCCTGGTGTCAGTGTCGTACCGACGCGGCTGGAAGCAACGCCTGCTGTGGTTTTGGCAGCATTCATCAGAGGGTCCGTCTCCCTACTGGCAACAGGTGTTGCAAAACTTTTTTCGATCATTTCTGATTCCATCATGACATGTTTCTTCTTTCTTTTTTTCCTCTCCTCTTTTTCTTTTTTCTCCTTCTTGATTACGTTGTGTCGGTCAGTAGGAATGGGTTGTGTTCACTACGAAGTACTTCGTAGTAGTTTGCTGGGGGGCAAGTTGTTGAATGCCTTTGTATGGAGCAGTAGTTGTAATGAAATACTTTATTACAATAGTAGTCTACTGGAAGTACACTGATTATTTCTCGTGTTGGGTTGGGAGGGGTCGGTTGTGTTGTGTTGTGTTGTGTTATGTTATATGTTAAGTTGTGTTGTGTTGTGTTGTGTTGTGTTGTGATGTGATGAGTTCTGAGAACATGAAGAAACAAGAAGAATGATGACAGTTATGTGAGATATCTGTGTATCACTGTAAATCGAGATTGTGTCGGGACCCGGACACGAAACATTCATGTACTACGACTAGACTACCGGTAGGTACGGTAGCTAGTAGTAGTAACTTCACAGTTGTCGAGGTCTGTCGGTGTCAGTCGAGAGTCAGTCCCGTGATATCTTTGACTGTGATTTTCACGTGACTTGTTACTGGACGTATTACCTCTCTAGCTACCGTAGAGCAAGGAGGATAGTATCCGGGCCTAATAGTACCCCCCCCCCTACGTATGTACAAAATGTACCAGTTCCCAAAAATAATAATCTCACACTTCCGAATCGTGTTACCAAAAAACAATTTTCAGGATTCCGTCCGAGCGCTCCGCGCCGGTCATAGTTCGACGATCGGCGTCACCACAAGCTGCACCTTATGGGAAAAACTGAAACTTTACAATAAAATATTATTATTATTTTTTTATTTCGAATGCCATGACAACAACAACTTCCTCCAGTGCTTCTGTTGCCATTTTTGGTGTTAGCAGCCCCGATTTTGGTTGCTCTTGCGAACACCATTCAAGCTGCGGATCTAACATTGACTATGATACTGTTGTCCGGTTGAAAAAGACTGTTGTCGAATCTAGTACGTCCAATTTGTTGTCCCTTAATTTGTTGTCCATTTTTTTTCATTTTTTTCATCACATCACTATCGTCCTGTCCTTCTGCATTTTAGCTTCGGGGGGATACGCTACTATCATTGCTGCTGTGTGGGTGACTGAAGGCATTGACCGATGTATTGTTGGACGTGTGAACCCTGCTGCCATGAAGCACTCAGAGAGGTTGGAAGGGCGTCTTTGTCAAGTTACATAATATCTTACCTCGTTACTCGTCACTCGTCACTCGTCATGCGTTTTCTCGATTCTCTCGATTTCTGTCAGATTCAACTTTCCGGTTTTTCTTGGGCAGAGACAATAATGAGTGAAGGAAGGCCGGACAGACCGCTCAGGATAGCACTCAGGATGGAACCGTACGGACGACGGATCAGACCTTCGTCACTTGGCACGTACTACGTTCGAAGTTCTTTGTCATCACATCATGCGAGAGTGTTAAATTTTTTAACAAGACATGGGGAAACGGAATCGCCCATCTCTCTCGCCCGTGTCGGCACATCATCGGACTTCGGGCACTTCTTGACGCCTGCTCTGCGGAATCGCCGTTGTCGGCACATCATCAGCACATCTATCTACCAGTCATTCCTGACTAGACATCCTGTCATCCATCAACCCTTTTTTGGAGACGGCGATAGCCGGGATTCTGATGGGGAGGATTTTGAGGAAGAAGCCGCTCTGTTGAACGAGTCTGGAGGTGTCTCGCAGCCGAAAGACGGTACATCCAGGCTTTGCGTCCAGGGCCTTGGGCAGTCTTCTTCCATTGTCGGCGTGAAAAACGCTTCTATCAAGGTCTTCGTTGCATGGAGGAAATACAGAGGCAAACCTGCAGATGTAACTTGGATGGAGATTGATGGCGACAATCTCATGGGTTACAGTAACGAAGCCTGTGTGTGGGCGTCAAAGGCCTGCGTGCCATATGGTGGAGTATCTTGCTTTGATGAAAATCTTCAACCAACCAATCCGTCAAGCAGAAGATGTTTGACCTATAAAACTCTTGGGATATATCTAGGTCAACATTTACAAGCTATCAACGACCGTTTCCCTCACCATGACGATTTCAAGAAGCCCGCCGATGCCCCAAAGGAGCAGGTAACACCTTGGTGGTGTGCCGTGAGAAATTCGTTTCTCAAGAGATGCAAGAAGTTTCAGGCAGCTTATGGAGATGACGTAGCGTTTGGAATTGAACCTGTGGTACCTCTGTACAAAAACAACAATCTTGCTATTGGCCTAGTTATTCTTGGTGATCCATTCACCCAACCTTGAGTCACTGTCAGGTGCTTTGAACAACACCATGGCAATGATGTCAAGTCTTAATGAAAAGATTGAAAATCTCATCAATGAGAACAAAGAGGTGAAGTACCGTTTATCCATCAGTCAATCTGAGATGGCAACCTTGCGAGAAGAAACACAAAGCATTGGCAAGAAGATGTCCGTCTTTAAAACCCCTCCAACTTACTTGCCAATGAAGCAATCCTGTTCTACCTTACCTGCGGCCGTTGACAATGGAGATGATGAAGATAGTGCAGATGATAATGAAATGATTCTTGCTGCCTTAAGTAGTCCAACCACAGTGCAAAGAAGGCCACACGATGTGGTCAGACAGCTAGCCCCAAGTTTCAATGCTGTGCCAGCAGAAAAGACCAAATTGGATAGGTCAAGCGCTTTATTCAAGGATCTGCTTTATGACCTCAAGGATATTCTTAATTTGGAAGATGGGGGGAAAACCCCAATCCCAAAAGACATGGTGACAGAAAAATTGGGCATTGACCGATTTCCTTGAGCTCCTGCAAATTGCCGTCACTCAATCGACAGAAGCCAAGGAGGCAAAGGAAGAGTTGAAGCAGCTCAAATATGGCATGGTGAGAGGTGACGGCCTTCGGCTAGTAGCCAAACTGGAGAGGCGAGCTCTGGACATGCTGTTTGTACTCAAAGGTGATGATCCAACAACTGAGTGGAGGGAAAAAGTCAAGAAGCCAGCTGTAAAATTCCGTAGTGTTGGAGGACGGGTCCATGCATGTAAAAAAGAGCTAATCAAAAATCTTGGCCTTGACAAGCAGAATTCAAAGATTGCACCTAAGGACCAGCCTCTCATATTCTGGAATGATGCAAAGGCTCACACAAGTGGAACCCCACCAGGACAGCAATCCATAGCTCGGCTTCTTCGCAAGCGTGCACCAACACCTGCTGTTGATGCCTCAAGAACCACCGCTAGTGTCACGGTACCAATGTCGGCATATGCAGCAGGGCAGCAAACATGGACATCGCTGGCAAAAGTATCTCTGCAGAAACCAAGCAGATTGAAACCATGCAGTCACAGTCAAAAACGGACAAAACAAAGAAGGTTGAATGGTACGGATACTGCTCTGGCTCCTGCGGCTGACTCTCTTCCAACAGGAGAACTAGCTGTCATGAAAAATCTCGACGCCGAACACAAAAAGCTTGCTGCCTTGAAAGATGGTCATATGGTCTTACCCAGCAAGA
The DNA here is from genome assembly GCA_019154785.2 of Nitzschia inconspicua. Classification (NCBI taxonomy): domain Eukaryota; phylum Bacillariophyta; class Bacillariophyceae; order Bacillariales; family Bacillariaceae; genus Nitzschia; species Nitzschia inconspicua. The sequence goes on from JAGRRH010000004.1 coordinate 2,512,578, forward strand.
ACGTTGTGAAACCAGGATTGGCGGTTGGACTTTGTGGTTCATTCCCCAGTTACTGCAGGATGGGAGGGCTTGTGAGGGCAAGCAATGCCAATGGTGTGGTAATGAAACATCAATGTGGAATGTGTGGCTATATCACTCATGGAGCTCTGTGTTGCCCAAACAATGTGGATACTGGATCCTACCATTGCTACTACTGTTCTAACAGGTTGATTCGTCCCAAGTTCGGCTGTTAGACAACACTCCCGTTGAGTTTATAATAGAGATTAGGTACATGTTGTCATAGCAATTGGTCACTGTAATGCTACCGTACGTAGACTTCCAAATCTGCTGAACTGTAAAGTATCATAGCAGTTGAAGTGAAGCTAACGCTAACCTTCAAATGTCTAACAGAGGCTCAGAACTCAGAACACCCGCTGCTGGCACGCCAGCAGCTCGCTCAATATAGAGCTCAGTATAGGCCCCTGACGGGGCCTATCCTGAGCTCAGGATCGCGCTTCGCGCTCATTATGGCATTTTTTCCTCTTCGTCTTTTTCATCATCCTCTGTTCGATATAGAAATGTCTTAATAATGCTTTTAAATATCATAAAATCTGATATTATCATCATCTACATTTCTCTTCTTCTCAGGTTACTTACGAGCCCAAGCATTACGCTTGTTCTCCTCGGTGTTGCTCCACACCCATCTGCAGCAGTTACTAAGCTTTTTTTTGTGTAGGTGAAGTATCGGAATCAAGTTGGGCCGGGCACCGTTCAACCTTTCTGCACTTTGTCCTCGTTCTCGATTGACAGAAAGCATTTGCTGAAGGTGTCGTGCCAGGTTTCATCGTTAGGCGAAAATATTGCAACCATGAATCACATGGACGCGGATGACTTTCAAGGACCTTCGGTCCAGATCTCCGGCGTCGAGTCTGATTCCCATGACGAGTTTGTAGACGCCTCTGCTCTTGACGGTCTCTGTCCTATGGTGTCGAATCTCCAAGCCGTTCTAGAAGCTGCCACCCTCTCGGACCTTCAAACTGCACTCGAAGCCGCCTCATTCACTGCTCCATCTGCTCCCTCTGACCTCCTTGCTTCCTCCCCTACTCCGGCCACCGTCGTTACGACGGCCGAGTTTTCTGTGTCGGATCCCACCCTTCGAGTCCGAACGGCCCCCATCACTGCTCCTCCTAAATCGGGTTATGTTAAGATCACCTCTGCTGCTCGCCTCCAGCAGGCCGGTAGCGATCTCCTCAAAACTAACTTCGACATTGTTGCTGAAGCTGCCCCGCAACTGTTTTCCCTTTTGGACCTGCATGCCCCCAACCTTGACTCTTTTGTCGATTTTCATGCCAATCTGGAAGTTGTCTCGCATCATCTCCTCCAGTATGATCTTTATGAAGTGTTTCGCTTGGTCAAGCCCCTCCCTGCTCCTCCTACTGCTTTCTTCACCGACATGTCTGCTACACCATCCACCATTTCCGTTCAACTGGCTGACAACCGCCCTGATCTTTTTGCGCAATACGGTGTCCTCAAGCTCACAGATGTCCTTGCTAGCAACGCTTGGTTCCGCACTTGGTCTGCCGACGCCTGGATTTGCCCAAATTTGGAATTATCTGCATCTTACTTGTACGCTCGCATGGCCCCTGACCTCCGATCTACTCTAAGGGCCAAACATGATGCGTTTCCGTCCGCCCAGCAAGGCGGACCCTTGCTCTTGTATTTGCTCATTAACCAAGTTGTTGCTGCTAACAAATCTGTCGGCCGTTTTCTCGTCGATCGCCTCTGTACCGTGACTATCTCCTCCTACCCTGGTGAGGATATCACTAAGGTTGTGACGCATCTTCGAGCCTTGGTCCGCAGTCTGAAAGCTATCCACCGTCATGACGCCTCTGGCCTAGAAATATCCTTTATTCCCAGTGATCTCACCAAACAGCTCTATGCAATTTTTGCTACTGCCTCCTGCCCCGCCTTTACCTCCTTTTTCGCATACCAATTTAACCAGGAACGCAACGCAGATCTGTTTGATGTTGATCAGACCTACGCCTGGACTGATGCTGAACTCCTTCTCTCTGCCGCTGAACGCCTTTACCATGATCTGCTTACTCATGGTGATTGGCACGGCACGAAAAAGAACCACGCTACGTTTCCTGCCTTCACGTCCCCCACTGATGCTGCTGCCTTCCTGACCCGCCTTCATTGTCACAACTGCGATGGTCCTCATCTGCTTCGTGCTTGTCCTCAACCACAAGACGAGGCCCGCATTAGCGCCAACAGGAAACGTATGGATAAGACTCGCAAACTTGCCCGGAAAACCACCCCTGCTTCAGCTACTGCTTCTGCCCCTGCTTCCAACACTGCAACCCCTGCCCGTCGCTCCAAATGGCCTCCCCGTCCTAAACGAGGGGAATCCACTGATGCCATCATCGACGGGCATCCCTATTTCTTTCACTTTAAGAAAGGGCGCTGGGTACCCTCTGCTCGCTCTGCTTCGGTTCCTGCTGCGCTGCCCACTGTCATGGCTGCGCCTGTTCTCTCTTTGAACGTTGCAGCTCCACCTGCTCCTTTCTCTGTTATTACTACTGCACCTACTATCGCCCCTACTATCGCCCCTACTGTCGCTGTCGCTGCTGCTGTTCCTGACCCTGATGCCACTACTTTGGCTGCTCGCCGTCTTCATGCGCAAATGCTTATTACGAAGTTGCAGGAAGACTTTCAAAAGCTTGGTTTCTTATGAACATCCTAACAAGTACTTGGGTGTTCAAACTCAAACGCTATCCTGATGGTAGCGTTCGGAAATACAAGGCCCGCTTCTGCGCTGGCGGTCACCGTCAAATTGAAGGTGTTGATTTCTTTGAGACTTTGCTCCTGTTGTTAACTGGACCATTGTGCATCTGGCCACATGAAAAGATAAATCTGATCCCTCCTGCATGAAATCGCGAACTGGTTTCTCCATCTGTCGTCAACTGTCCGGTCATTTGGTCTTCCAAACTCCAAGCTGACATTGCGACAGCTACAATGGAGGCTGAATAATTCGCAATGTCCTCTGCTATGCGTGAGCTTTTGCCCTTTCGAGAACTTCTGCTTGCTCTTGCTCCATCGATCGGCGTCAACATCAATCACTCCACCATTTTTCGCACCACTGTTCACGAAGACAACGCTGGCGCCCTTGCACTTGCCCACCTCGAACCCGGTCGTGTTACTCCTCGGTCGAAGCATTATGCTGTCAAGCTCCATTGGTCCACATCCTATCACCATTGTGAACATTGCTACTGCTCTTCAACGCGCAGATATCCTCACCAAAGCTCTTACAAGAACAAGTTCATAGTGTTTCGCTTCTGTTCCATCGGCATCTACGTTTGAGAGGGAGTGTCGAGGTCTGTCGGTGTCAATCGAGAGTCAGTGCTGTGATATCTTTGATTTTCGCGTGACTCTTTATTACCTCTCTATTGGATATACATAATATATATCTTACCTCGTTCCTCGTCACCATGATTCTCTCGATTCCTGTCAGATTCATCTTTCAGGTTTTTCCTCTTCGTCTTTTTCATCTTCTTTTCGATAGAAATGTAATGCTTATATTATAAAATCTGAAATTATCATCATCTACATCATTTCTCTCCTCAACAGTCAATCTTTATGTCGTCATCCATCGTGTCGCCTTTCCGTTCATGCGCGCGTTTGCAAGGTATTCCATCCCGGACTTTTGATTTCTTGATAGATAGCAGTAGTCTACTACGAAGAAAAAATCATTCAGAAAGAGAAAAAGACAAAATAAAAAATACGACGCGATGGCATGTTACCTGCCCACCTGTCACTACCAGTAGTGTGTTTCCGGGTGTTGCTTGTTGAGATCGTACAGACGTACGCGAATGTACGGGGATCCTGAAATGTCATGCTCCGTGAAAAGTATGTTTTATCTAGCTACGCCACATTCTTTGACACCCGGGGGGGAACAACGAATAATCGATCATAGCAGCGAACCTCGGAACAGAATCTGGCTTGGTAGAAGAATGTGATAACAGGGAAAGAAAAAGTTCAAGGTCTGCAATGTATTTTGAATTTTCAATGTTAGGACAAGCCTAGATCCAGCACCCCGCCCGAATTGGGAATGTCCTCATCCTTCTCGTACACTCCGGCCAACACTTTTAGTTCTGAGAGTTTCGCTTCTACGGCCGGTCATGCCAGCAAGGTTGATTTACGTTGTGGACCGCTTTCATAGTACGTCCCTAAACACGAGGCCACGCCCTTGGGATTCGGTCCATCCAACGGTATGACCAAGGCTTCGGCGCCCATATAAATACCGCGATCGAATAGGTCGTTGGCACAGGCATTGCCACCACCACCCATGACGCGCAACTTTTGCCATCCTCCTCCGGGCAAGAATCCGTTCTTTTCATAAAATACAAAGGCCGCTCGGGACGGACGGGATCCCCCCAAACTGGCCCATCCCCGCGGATTGTACGCTCCAATCCATTGACCTTGGGCCTTGCAAAGAACAACACAAGCACCCTTGCCGTCCACTTTTTGATGAAATATCTGGGCGTTGTAACCGTGTTTGTTGGCGTCGTAGACAACAAGGAGGGGTCGACCTTCCAGTTGGGTCTGTTTCAACAGAGGTCGTACCAGAGCGGCGTCACCAAATTCAAAGGGCAGTCCCACGTCAAGTAGTTCGTATGTGGCGGCGTTGGATTCGGGATAGGTTCGTTCACCAGCGGCAGCGGCAGATTGTCGTTTCTTTTGTGATTGCAATGCTTGTGACAACTTCCACGCTTGTGGAGCTCCACCGCCGTGACACCCACACCGGCAATGTTGCGATATTGGTCTGGATCGATCTGTTGAGCTACATATTGGGTCTGTGGCAAATATGTCTCAGCAAGACCCGTCAAGATGGATGTGGCATCGGGTTGTAGGATACCGAGGACGTCGGAAGGGCTCAAAAAATGGAATCCGGACCTTTTCGATTTCGAAATGGAATTGGATGTGAACCCACGGCAAATCGAAAGTAATTGTAAAGTCACAAGCATCAAAGAAATTGGTAACCAAGTCATATTTCCGAATAAAAAGACACGGTACAGGCAAGAAAGTCGTTGGAACCAAACGTATCAATTAATGGATTCGGCAACCGCTCTTGGTTTTTCGGGAGGATATCATACCTTTTCGTCTTCAACCCTCTCTCGTATCTCGTACTAGTATCTCGTGAGATCTGAGATACCAACACGTCACTTCGTCATTCATGAAGGTGACGACAGCATTCTAGCTAGCGGCTTGCGCGCGCTCACACCTTTGAACTGGACAAAATCTAATGGGACTTTCTTCGGTCATGGATGACCGTTTCGGAAGACTGCAAGATATCCCTTTCTCTCCTCTTTTCCCATGAAGACGACATCTTATCTATCCTCACAGTCAACGACAACAAGAACAATTGACCTTTACTTTTTTTCCATAGAGCAGCTTCACTGCCGTTGGTGTCGTCATGAACGTTGGAAAAATGCTTCGTCGAAACGACGGTGCCGCCTCGCCGGTCAAGAAGAAGAAGGAACCCAACTCCAAGAAAAAGAAGGATTCTGCAAAATCTTCTTCGACAGATACTAAGCAGAGCAAGTCTCTTGCTACTGATACAAAGACGGAAACCAAAAAGAAGCTTCCCGAAAAAAAGAAACCCGAGAACGCGGTACCAAAGAAGAAAGTTCCCGAAAAGACTGTACCAAAGAAGAAAGTTCCTGAAAAGAAAACTGATGAACCGCAGAAAGAACAAAAGGATAATCGAAAACAGGAACGAGACGATCCAGAAGAACCTTCCAAGTCGCTCTATCCTGGCGGCCCAGAGGCATTCGACAATGAACGCTATGATCCCTCCAAGTGGACTTGCAAAGAGTATCTATTCGATGGAAAGGCAACGAGTGATCATCTTGGAAAAATGGAAGAAGTTCGGGGAAAGTCCATCCAAGAAGGCATTCAGCACTTTCAAGCCCATCCAGAGCTGTACATTGCCATGATGTATCAATCATCCATGATCAACTTTGTTGAAGCCAAACAAAAGTACCACTTGCTGCACCGTCGCAACACGTACCTTTATCGTCCACAGATCGGTACTGGCAATCGTGGTTGGATGACTCTACTAATCAACGAATACGAACAATTGCCACGTTTTCCCAACAATGAATTACCTGAAAAAAATCGCGACAAGCACACAGATCACTTTGAATTTCAAGGGCGCAAATTACACATTCCCTATACTATGAATAAACCCATCATGCCTGGACGAGGAATGGGGATTGGCGACAGCCCTGATCTAGCAATATTTCACAACATCGACCCAAGCGATGTCCATCAAGGAACCATCGGTGATTGTTGGTTATTAGGAGCTATCAGTGCGGTGAGTGTTCCAATGGCGTGTGTCCTGTTCGAGTATATGTTCAATTCAGTGTCGCGCAGCTTTTGTTGTCTAACATCGTTCCTTTTGTAGCTCGCGGAGTTTGATGGAGCCATCAAAAAGCTATTCCGCAAGACGAAGAAGTTAGAACAACGACCACTTCCTGGGCCTAACATGTATACGGTATCACTGTACGATTTGAAAACATGGAAGGAGGTTGACATTGAAATCGACGAGCGTCTTCCTGTGAAGGCAGATATGAGTGGCAAGCTGTTGGGTGCGCGATTGTCCAATCGTGGAGAGTTGTGGGTTTCGTACCTAGAAAAGGCTTGCGCTGTTCACTGTGGAGGATGGGATAAGATTCATGGAGGAGCCTGTACCCATGCGTGGTCTCTTTTGACCGGATGCAAGTACCAGTACGACATTCACAAGAACCCTCAAACTGGAAAGTACTACGCTCTGGGCAAGTACAATCCAACAAAGAAGCAGTGGGAGGACCATTGCAACTGCCCGCATGAAGACAGCGGTCGTCTGTGGAAGGTTGATTGGCCCGAAGTAGGCGGTGGAGGTTCTCGTCACAGAGAGATTGACAAGGATGAATTGTTTCAAAAGATGTGTGCCTGGGACAAGGAAAATTACATTGTTTCTGCCGCTACTAGTGGTGCTGGTGGTCATTCATCAGCAGGTGAAGATGATGGCCTGGTCGACGATCACGCGTATTCAGTGATTGAGTGCTATGATAATGTTGCTGGCACTGGAATAGGCATGATGAAAATTCGAAATCCATGGGGCCAAGGCGAGATTGAAGATGGCGAATTCGACGATGATGGTCCGGGATGGGATAGTACGTTGAATTCATACGATGTTGTGCAGTGTAGTTTGTAGTCGGATACTTCATGGACGAGTCTCACTCCAACTTTTTTTTTTTACTTTGTCTCCCAATCGTAGAATACCCCGAGATCAAGGCTGAGCTCAAACCGGTCGTGGCGGATGACGGAATTTTCTGGGTGACCAAAGACGAATTCTTTCGCTTTTTCCAGTCAATTTACCTATCTGCTTCGAATATGACACGGTTCTTGGAGGACTAGTCTAGTGTAGAGGTCGACAAAATGTTGCACTACTGTTACATCTCTAGTTTGTAAACGTCTACATCGCATGCATCGCATAGGTAACATAGAACACTTCATTTGCCCAACAGAAGTTTTTCATCATCTGTGTTCTAGGATAAGATTCTTGCACTACTGTGCAGCATCTCAATTAGTAGATAGTGATAAAGATATGGGAGTTGCATTAGGTATCGTAACATTTAATAATTGACTGTGATCCTATTGTTATCGGACTGAGAACCCTCCCTCATTTCTTTGGTTTCGAAACTTTTCCATATCTCGATGTTCGCCATGGCTTGATTCATGTTTCATGGAGGATGATACTGTGTCTACATAGAAACAAGCAAAGCGGCGGCCGTTGCCATCGCCCCTGCCATAGAAATGGCCGTGTTGGGCGATGGAACAAACGATCCACTGCCCGTATTGATTTCGTTAATGCCTGGACCATCGATGGCAACGGTGCATCCGCAGGTTTCCGAGATTGTTCCAGCAAGTCGGGTACAAAAATCCGTTTCTCCAAAGTAGCCAGACGAGGCAGCACTCTCGATGGAGCCGCAGGTAAAGGATTCGTAATCCAAGATCGTGAAGTTAACATCGGGGTTCAGGACCGTGTATCCTTCCCCACAGATACTGCACCCGTTCGGGCATGGACGTGCGTTGATGGCCGAGGTCATCGATCGTGCCATAAGAGTAGGGATGTTATTACTTCCGCAGATGGAGCTTGCAGTTGGGAAATTAGTGTTGGTGCAATCGAAGTCCATGCACCCATCCGTATCTTCGGTATACAAGCACGAGTTGCACTTGGTTCCGTCAATCTCAATTTCACAGACATCATCTGGAAGGAATACCGTGTAGCAGTACGATTGAACCTCGGGCGATGTCAACGTGTAGCAGGTTTTGGCAGTTCCAGCCATTACTCCATTAATGGTCAAGTGGTACTCTTGCGTGTAACAGATAGTATTGTTCTGTCCGTAGCATCTGGCAGATGTATCAAAACATTCTTCCGCGTAGACACACGAAATGGAACCAGTGTAGGCTTCCAAGTTGACTCCTTGACACGAACACTCGCTATCTTGTTGATCCTCTGCATAGCAAGCGTCGAAAAGATCCGAAATCAGAGTAGAATTGTCTTGTAACTTTCGGCTGACTTCCGTAGTGACGCAGTATCCGCCAAGAGAACTGTCGTCACTCTCTACGCAGTAACGTCCCGTTCCACAAGAAAGAATTCCAACATCGGCTTTATCGTTGAGTGGATCGCACTCTTGTTGAGAAGAATCAAGTGCCGAGTTGATCAAACGACGACGGTTGATCGTCTTTAGTTTCTGTCCTACGGGATGTTTGTTTCCATTCTTTCCATTTTGGTGGACCATCATCCCCTTCCTCTTGTTACCGAGGATATCTTGGATGAACGTTCCCTCTCCATTCGTTGACGAAGTGGAAGAAATGACATCGCGAGTAAAGGCATTACTATTGCTCGATGACAACACCACAGGAAGTGTCTCGAGTAAGACGGCAGCTGCAACAGGAAGACGCATTGTGTGTTGTTTATGTATTGTGAATCCGATGTATGGGGCGGCGTTGGGGGGGGGGGGGGGGATAGTCGGGATGTAGTATTGTTACTGGTGTAATGTAAGACAGCCTCTCTTGGCAAGAATCTGTTGAACCGCTATCTTGTTAAAAGAGAGGGCATGCAGCCTGTCGCATTGGTGCCGTACGACCAGCAAAAACAAAATGAAATTTTGCGATATATATATTATATACAGTTACAGCGATTGCGGACACGGTCGGCGCAGCTGCGATGGACGGGTGTGAGTTGCACAACGGATGGGAACGCAACGGACCATTGATAAAAAGGCGCAAAATCCACTTCGTCGGAATTTGGAGATCCATTGCAATATATTCATATTCCAGCAGTGGCTATCAGATAATAGTTATAATGAATTACGTAGTACCGTAGAACGATGTATTATGTTTACTTCGTAAAAAAACACGTGCGGTAGATGCAGAAAAGTTTTACTACGGAGTAAAATCATAATTGCGATCGCTAAAATATCTTATTTATGCTAACTGCACGTAACGGTGGCTCGACTACGGTGGTATTATTGCGTACAAGTCCGTCGGCGCCTGATAACGCTTAGCGTTACAATGCATATATACATACATACAGTTTACGAAAGAAGTGCTCCAATCATTCAAAAGTTTCGTCCCACTTGTCTTCACTTTCGCACTGCGGGTTGCTCAAATCGCAGCCAAAATAGTGTCTGTACGTCGTCCGCAATGTTCTGACCGTCATTCCTAGCATTGCTACCCGGCAGGCGCGTTTTGGTCATGCGCCAGAAATTTAAAAAACCAAAAAATGAGTCTGAATTAGTCCGCGCCATACTTAATTTACGACTTATTTAGTTCCGTCCCATGACTTACACGATCGTGTGTATTTGTTCCAGAAAAGCACAAGTCCGTCGGAGTTCAGTTGATTTGTCGTGTAGAAAATGTACTGGATGACGCGTGGAAAGGATGTGTCTTTAAAACTCACCAGCGCTTTTCTTCCTCTTTTCGACCCTTTTGTTGGATCTTCCCGTCTCGGGGAATGCAAACTCAGAACTGCGTTTTTGATTTTCCTTTTCAGATGCGATATCATTTGTTAGGCCCACAAACATCTCCTCAAGATGAGCGTCGATTCGTTCGTTCCAGGCTCCCCGTCCTTCTGCAAGATTGAGGATTGCCCGAAATTTCTCCACCCGTTGCGCGTAGCCCGCGTTTCTTTGTTCTCTCCGAGAAGCTATTGCATTTTGTTGTGATAGTTGCAGATCACGAATTGTGTCGGGGATGTGGCACTCAACTTCAAAGATGGATTCTTGTTCCACAGAGATAGATTCCTGTTCCTCGCAGTTTGTCGCATAACTTCCGTTTGTCGCGTTGGGTCCCGCTTCCTCTGTCCTGCGGATCTCGGGCAATGGTAATCCTTTAACCACCACCCTTTTCTGCACCCACGTCAGATCATGTAAGTGCTTTGCCTGGATCACCATTTCATTGCTTCCGTCTTCAATCGAAAGCCATGACTCTGGTTGTTGGGAAAGGAACTCCATACCATCGACACATACACATTCGCCCTCACTGTGCTTCCTCGCAAATTCATCTGCCATCATGGTGTCGAACACCTCTGTCCATTCTTCCTGTCCCGTCCTTCCGTAGTAATGTTGGAACTGTGAGTGCCACCGTACTCCAAACATGCACATTGACACTTGCTTTGTCACAGCATAAATGTGGCGACATGGATACTTCATCCTGGATGGTAACCCACAGGAGCACCACAAAAATTCTTCATGCACTAGCTTCACACAACGGAGCCGTGTGTAGTCCGGTGGTGCGGATACCCCACCGGACGGTTCGTGTTCCTTGAAGACCCACCACTCACCTGGATCTATTTTTGCATGCACGACGATGAGACTCGTCGAACTTTTCCACTCTTTTTTTGCGACCTTCAGACAATACTCCGTCAAGTGTGCAGCCGTAGGCATTTGTGACCATTTCACCGTTCTTGACTGTTCCCGAGCGTTTTGTCGCTGTCTCTCTTTCAGCACTCGGCTGGACTTTTCTACAATTGTGTTGGCGGAATTGGCGGTGTCCATTCCTGCCCGCACACCGTCGTGTCCGGACTTCATTGACGCATGCAGTGATTCGCTTATGGAAGTTGTCCTGAGGTCCATTGTACACAGGTACAATCTTTCAAAGTTGAGCCACATCTTTTCTAGTGGCCGCAAGTGTGTCGTAATCCAGGTCTTTATGGAATTCACAGTGTGGGGTTCGAGTACCGAGCCTCCTCCCCGTTCGAGCCACGCAATGAGACTTGACCGAGAATGAATGTACTCCTCGCAATTTTCTACTTCGAAAAACCAGGACTTCACGAACCAACGAACCACGTCGATGGCCCTCTGCATCGCTTCTGGCGCTGTTCCCGGAGGAAGGGAAACATTGTTGTTGAAGGAAAGAGTGGCTGTGTGGAAGTGACATAACGTATGTACGGCATTGGGAAACGTTTCTCCATCTCCAGTGTTGTTGATGAAAGCTTGGTACTCTTGGACACATCCATCTGTACACATAAGCGAAACCCGGTTCGTGATGGATTCCCCCCAGAAGACCTTGAGACAATACCTGAAGCAGTGCCAGAACACCCAAGCCTGTCCGTTTGGAATGTAAGCCCTACCGCAGTTGAAGGCTTTGTTGTTTCCGTCACACGCTGCCAAGGTAAAGAGCTGCTTCTTTGTGTTCTCCGTGCCGAAGGTGACATCACAAGAAATAGATTCGGGATGCATCTGTAGTAGTCGCATCTCCTCGACGGTTGCAAACAGAAATATTAGCAATAATTTTTGTGAAGACGAAAGTCTGTTTTGGTTATGCAGCAGTCGGAAGCGCGCATTTTCTTCTGAATTCCGATCCAGTTTGAGCTGATTCTTCCTATCCTTCACGGTTGACTCCAATAATACACCGGCCTGAGGATCAAACGTCATCATCGCCCAACAGACGTCCGTTCTGTTGGAGAAGGACTTGACCAGCTTATCTGCGTTGGTTGCAGAGGGGGCGAGTTCCAATTCCGTGACACGCGCCTGCGTCAAGAGATAATGTACTTGCTCGGGCGTATGTGCAAGACCCAACGCATTCCTGAGATTCAGAAGGGCTGCTGTTGACGTTGCGGTGAAGCGCAACTGGGAACATTGCTTGGCGAGTTTTTTTTCCTCCTTAGACATTGTTCTAACATGTTTGGGCAGCAGATCTGGAGCAATCTGAATGTGTCCTGAATGCCGTGCACAATTGTCCCTGTTTTTTTCCTGACGCTTTGCTAAGAACCATCTGCCTGCATCTACTACTGAATCCTCGCGGATCATGTAGATTGTGAGACCGAATGGGCAGACCTGATCACGTGACAAAGGCCGTTTGGCGCTAGTGTTTTTGAGTGGCTGCGTGGATTGCTCTTTACTCTTTGACGCCTCCTGGCGGTGAACCGTTCCATGGTCACACTTGAAGTGGATTGCCAGCGCTCTCACTCGATTGGGGTTCCTTTGTTTAGTTGCAGGCAGCGACTTTCGGCTTTGGTACTTGTTCGTAACAAGACAGAATCCCGCTTTGAGGGCGGCCAACTTGAGTTCCATAACCAGCCGCTCTTTAGCTTCAAGCCCACGATACTGGTCAGGGAACATGTACTCAAATCCATTTGCCTGATGTTTGCAAAGATTGTGCTTCGTTGCATGATCGGTCGTGTCATCATGTTCCTCAAACAACAGTTCACAATCCCAGACACAGGAACGATCATACAGCTTTTGGAGATCAGGATGGAGACCGGATGAATGCTGTAGCTCAGTCGTCATTTTGTCAGCGATACCAGACAAGAGCAATGTTTTACAGTTAATAGTTGCAAGAAAAACCAAGAAAAACCGAAAGACCGATGTCTTTTGCTACTAGGCGAAAAAATGAAAAATTTTGAGGGCAGAAAACTTTGAAAAAACTGAAGACAAAAAAAATCTTGCATGGGGCCTGCTGCCTGGCGACAAACGAGCCAGCCTGACAGAGAGCCAGCCTGACAAAGAGCCTGCCGGTTTGCAATGCTGAACTGATGGACAGACTCTGACGAGCGACGTACGGACACTATTTTGGCTGCAATTTGGGAATCCCCTTTTAGCTAGTAGAGGGTAGGTACCGGTATGTAGTACCGGTACTACCGTAGCTACCGGTAGCTACAGTAGCTACCGTACCTAGTCGTACTCCGAGTACGTAGCATACGAATGAAATAAGGGGAAATTGCAATCTCGACACCGAAGCCTTATCTCGACACGGGCATTACTATCTCGACACGGGCATTATTATCTCGACACCGTGCCACTATTATCTCGACACGGGCATTTTTAGCTCGACACCGTGACACTATTACCTCGACACCATAAATTCCCCTTTGTTATTTCGACACCGTGTACGTCATTATTTCGACACCGAAAAAACCCCTCTTGTTATTTCGACACCAAAAAAACCCTCTCTTGTTATTTCGACACCGTAAAAACCGCACTTTTTTATTTCGACACCGTGGCCACTGTTATCTCAACACCATTTTTTTTACCTTTTTACTATATCGACACCGTAGCACTATTACTTTTACTACGTTTCTACCACAGAGTAGTTACCGAAACTGTTACTGCTACTACAACTGTTACTGCTACTACCACCAATCCATAGGTAATACTGAAATCTTATTATAGTAGTGACAGTTATATATTGTTCAAGAAAGATCAAGCTCAGCTGGTTGTTGTTTCTCAAGTTGCTCTCTTGCAACACATGTTTTAACGTTGTGGCCTCTCTTCTTGCATCTGTTACAAACAATGGGTGATTTGTCTGGATCATGGGCGAAACGAGATCGTTCCTGATCCTTTTTTTCCTTGATCGTCCACTTGACCTTTTTGTGCGATTAGGTGGCAATGTAATTCCATCCTGGTCCAATATATCCAAAGAAACAGGAACAATGTTTTCCTTCAAAAGTTCGTTAACTGTTTCGTACTTGTAGTGTTCACTGACATGATGGTCCATTATGTATTGTAGTGTTTGCGTCTCAAACAACCTGTAGTAGGCAACTGCATCAATGCGGGGAATTCCATGCTCCTGCCACTTTCCACATTCACATGTCTGCTCCCTCACATCCAACAATCGATTTGTCTCGGGCTGAGACGCTCCCCTCGATGGACGGAAAATATCGAACTGGCTACCACCCTTCACAACCTCCCTCACTTGGAAGTTAGAACAATTTTTCCATCTTCTTTCAAGGATTTCTGCAACCTTGTCCACAACACCCTCCCTTCCGTTGTTCTCCTCCCGAAGGCTGCAGATCCTGTTCATCATTTTTCTGACAATGTCGTTCGTACACTCTAGCCAGCTTCCATCTCTTGCATCTCCAACCATTGAGTTTACAGACTCTGATATGTTTGTTGTCACAATGCCGAACCTGGGTGGAAGGGTTGGGTCGTCCACCCAAGCGGTGCTCCTCCACTGATTGGCGCTAATGCCCTCCAAATACTTCTTTCCGCGGGCGGAAATTGCATTAATTTTCGCCATCAATTCGTCCAATTCACGTTTGGAGAATGTGGCAGACAGAGCATGGACATGCTTTTTGCTACCTGTTTTCCAACCTCCTTTTCAACATTCCTTGCTATGTGGACAGAGCAAAAGCAATGATGATTGTCTGGAAACACCTGCTGCAATGCCTGGATGAGTCCCTTTTGCCTGTCAGAAATGACAGTGAAGTAGCAGAACCTGCAACGATTATCTGGGTGCTGCATTTTCAGCAAAGGGATGGCCTGAACCAGCAGCTCCAGGAACCAGCTTTGACAGTGGAGTCTTCGTTTCGCAACTGGAAGTGCTTCAAGTACGACATGATTAGTCCAAAACTGGCCTGTTGTTTCTCTCTTGGGCCATTCGCCACTGCACGGCCGATGGCACGGTACGCCTGGTTGTAGGAGGCTCTCACACTTTGAATGTTGGCAGCTGCCTTCATTACATCCTTTGGTACTGGCGTGCTGTCCTTCACCTCAATGACGTGGTCCACACTCTCTTCCAGTTTGTCCCTCACCCTTTTTTGGGTGCACGGCCTTTTGTCTTGGGTGGGACAGGTTCGCCGCAGTGGAATGGATTGGACAATTCCTGTTTGTAGATAATGGGCAACATACCCCTTTCTCTGCCAAATTTGGCCCGGAAGCAACAGCCCGCATGGGAAGCACAAAAATAAAGCCTGGTCTGACCCCGGAAGATTCTTCGTAATCATCAATGGCCAGGTCAACTTTGGACATTTCTTCAAATTCTCAATGAATTGGGTTGTGAAATAGTTGTCCCTGTGTCTTGTTGGTTCGGGTTGTGGATCAGCCCCTAGACGTGGATGGAGGGGCACAACGTCTAGTTCGATGGGGGGCCCTTGCCAGGAACATCTGGTGCAGCATCAATGTCATTATCATTATTTGGAAGGTCTTGAAGCAGCCGAAGGAAAACATCGTCATGACAGTCGTTTTCAGACTGGAGGGGAAAAAAGGAAGACAGGAAAACCACAGTCAAATCCGTTCTGTTGCAAGGGACACGATCTGTAGACAGCCTTCTCCACAATGTGGTCAGGGTTGGCAAGCAGCACTTCACACTTGGGGTTGCCAAACAAACAAAAGTTCGCAATGAATTGCTGAAATGGTCGGAGGTACTTGGCAGGAGGAGAATTACAGTGTACCGAATTGTTGCGGGGGCCACCTTTGATCAAGGAGTCGTATACAGAAACCTCGTGAAAAATGTCGGGTGATCGAAGATCGAAGACAATCTTCACGGCAGCAAAATGGTGGTCAATGCAGAAGGGAGAGGGGAACTCAAATTTGTTGTCCTTGTAATGGGAACACCTCTGCCGAATATTCTCTACACTCTTTGCGACGTTGGGATCAGAAGGAGCAGTAGCTATCTTCGCGTTGACTTGATGAAAGAAATGTAGGGAGTTGGCAGAACCCACGAGTGTGGTGTCTTGCAAGTCAGTTGGCTGTAGTGACCGTTGTAGGAGATAATCCACCAAAGCAGTGGACAGGTGGTTGTCACCTGATAAGGGTGCAACTGCGTCATCATCCACAAGAAGAGCCCGATCATCACGAAAAAGATGTTCTGCAATCCAGAGCGGGCCATTGGGTTTAGCAGCAACCAAAGGTTTTGTACGGCGTCTCAACATTGTCGACAGACGGCTGGCAGCGGCGATGGAGTGTTACAGCGCCTGTAGTCGGTAGCAGTGGCTGAAATTCTCCTGTAAACACCGGCGGTAACTGCAAAACGACGTGAGAGTAGCTGCAACACGATAGAAGCGGTGTTTTGGTGTCGAAATAGTTAAGAGGTAAGAGGTTTTTATGGTGTCGAAACAAAAAATAGGTTTTTTTACGGTGTCGAAGTAACAAGCGACGGTGTCGAGTAACAAGAGAGGGGTTTTTTCGGTGTCGAGATAACAAGAGGGGTTTTTTCGGTGTCGAGATAATAGTGGCTCGGTGTCGAGACAACATTTGGCACCGTTATGTGGAGAAAACCCACATATAAGGAGAAGTGCCCGTGTCGAGATAAGGCTTCGGTGTCGACATAGCAATTTCCCCATGAAATAATGCAGAAAAGTCGCAAGTCGCAAGTCGCAAGGACATTCTTGTCTGCTTCGAGGCAAGGTTCGAAAAATTACTTGAAGGTACTTATGTACTACACAGTACCTACTGTAGTACCGCAGAAGTGGAATCATTTCCAAGTCAATGGTGGCTGGCTTCCCCACCCCTAGCTACCTAGTAGAGTTGATCACCTTGTCCTCGTGGTAGGTGCTACTAAACCCAGGTTTGTCAGAGTCTCCTGAGGAACTAAGAGTCCCCAGACGATCTTTCAGTGCAAAGGAAGAAATGTGCATCGCATCGTGCAGAACCCGTGTCCCACCAGAAAGATGCTGCATTGTGTTTCTCAGGTAGAGGAGGAGGAGGAGGAGGAGGAGGAGGAGGAGGAGGAGGAGGAGGAAGAATGCTTATACATGAATCCTCATAAAGTTGTGGTGAGCACTGACATTTCTGTGGATCAAATGGCATCGCAACTCAGCCGATTGTCAAATGAAGAGGGACGGCGTACTACAATTTCATTGTTGGAAATTCTACTGGTGCTTGACATGGAAGGCTTTCTTTTTTTCACACGCACAATCCGCCCTAGTAGGTAGTAGTGGGTTGCAACAGGTAAAAGATATCAACACACCCAACAAAATTACTGTGGTTATTGTTGCCTTCCCAGCATTGTTTTTGGAAGACCATGCCATATCAAACACTCTCAGCACTTGTTTGGACTTCTCATTCGTGAGTTTTTTTTTTCTCCCTTTCCAGCCAGTACTGAGTCGTGGCGGACAACACAGAGTACTAACTGCAAGTGGCTGGAAGAAAGCTGTTGCATGATTTGCCCCACCCTCTTGGGGGGCTGGCGGGTTAGCCAACTTCTCGGTTGCGGAATCGATGACAGCTAGAGTGCTGCAGTACCGGTAGTAGTTGACTGTGAAATAGATTTTCTTTCACCGTAGTAGTGTTACAGTGTTACAGTTAAATAGAGAGATGTAATCATCAATGGCTATGTTCCTTCTGCTACGTACATCCAACTTCATACCTACTCCGAGTAGTTCGCAGCCTATGAAGGATTGAAGATGAAGTTAAGTAATGGCACGATCAGAGATCCATCAAGGCATAGTGCTCCGAATCACGAGTCTATTCTCATTTCCGACGCCAGCTGGTGTTTTTGATAAGTGGGAAACACGGGTTTCGCAAGAATTCCTTCGAAGCAATATCATTATTACGAATTGGCTACGGGTAGTATTTAGAGTAATTATCATCATTCAATCGCATATACCGGTAGTCATACTTGACTTTTTTTTCTTCACTTTTGAAATCCTCTTCGATTTCCCGTTGCGGAGAGATACACACGATCAACACAACTGTCCCTCATTTCCGTCAACCCGAAGCTACAGCTTGTGCAACATCCAGTAGTACATCATGTTTCAAATACTTCCCATAACATCCAAATAAAGAAACTTCCCATAGCCTTGGCAGTACTTTATTGTGTATCATCATCCTCTCTACCTTGTTTTGACGAACCATCTACGTTGGCAGTTTCCGAACGGATCTATCTCTCTCTCTTTTTCCGTCACAGACGAACAAATCATCATTAAAATTGAGAAATGTGGGCATTCGATGAGGAGACCATCCACAACGCCAGTATGGATCTAGAGCATCCTCTCGCCCGATCGCACAGTCTCCCAGTAGGGGGAGGCATGAAAAAAGTATCCAAGAAAAGCAATGGTCGAAGTACAAGCATCATGCCTGGGATCCTACAACGAGGCCCAGCCAGTTGTCGAAAGAAAAAGGGACAATCGTTTATGGACGACACCGAGTTGGACTCTACCGCCGGTAGTTCGAACGGCAGCATCAGTGAAGCTAGTGATTCCATGCGAAACTCCGTATCTTCTGGAAGAGGCGAAACCTCCTCGGCACGACAGCCGGCTTCTCCTTGCAAGCAGACATCTCGTCGACATCTCCAGAAAGATATTGCCGACAAGATCCGAAATGCCTTTCAGCAACGACCCTCACCACTGGTGGAAAATGGACCTCGTTCTCCCGCCGGGAGCAAGCTACAGAAACAAAAGATCTTTTCCGTGTCGTCTCGACCTATGGACAAGGCTACACACAAGCATGACGACGGCATTGATGATGAAGACGACGTCGACCCGCGTTCTCTTCAAAGACAACCTTCCATCAAGAAGAAGTCCTCCAGCAACAGTGGTGATGGTCTTCTCTCTCCTGGCCTGCCAAAACAAGATTCCTTGGATGCGGACGAGCCTCAATCACCCTCGTTAAACCAGAAATCATCGGTTCGATCCTCGGGAACTCGCCAGAGTGCATTGGATTTGAGCGACGGTCCTTGGTCGCCCTCTCTTCGGAAGAAGAAATCCGTCAGTTCTCAATCAGAGGAGCCCAAGAAGAAAAAGAGCATTGTCAACAACAAGATCAACTTATTAAACGATGACGACTTGTCGGCTGTCACGTTTGAGACCGTCCCATCTATGTCTGGAGACAGATTGACATCAAAGTTGCCCACCAAGGACAAGAAGAAGAAAAAGAAGAAGACTAGGAAGCAATTGGTTGATCAATATGACGACGACATGATGTCTCTATCGGAGAGAGATTTGGAGCAAGGCCATGAATCCTCTTCTTCCATGGAAGGCAACCAGTCAAACTTGGACGAATATGCCAAAGCCTCCCGATGGTATGCAGGGGAGGTTCTAGCTGCAGCTGACGATCCACAATGTCCTATCACCGAAATGCCATCGTTGACCTCGGAGACTGATCCCTTGCCACTCAGCAAGAAAATGAGTATCGGTGGTTTAGCCATGTCGCTCTCTGGTTTGACGAAGGAAACTCCATCCAATTCCAAGAAAAAGGATGCTTCAAACTTGCTTCAGGATTCGTCCGAGTTTTTGCAAGAGACGTGCCTGGCTGTGCGAGAAGAGTTTTTGGATGAAGATGAGGAATGTGTAGACAATTCATTGGATTCAATCAGTGACAACAAAAGTAAACTCTTCTGGCACCGTGCAAGACTCAGACGCCACTGCTTATTTTTAGCTGGAATGATGTTCATTGTATTTGCCATTGGAATGGGAACTGGCATGTGGTTCTCCAAACAAAACAACAGCTCACTTATGGCAATGGATCTTTCTGATTCTTCCAATGGCGACAGTGTCCCCAATTCTCCAGTTGCGAATGAAGGCGAACAAGATGATGCCAAAGATTTTGATAATAATGACGAGCTTGATGACAATGAAGATGAGGAAGAAGTAGCTGATCAAGGGGTTGATGAAGAACCCACAGATGAAGATGGTCAAGGGGATGATGAAGATCCTGCTGATGGACAAATGGATGATGAAGATCCTGCAGATGAAGATGGTCAAGCGGAGAATGAAGATCCTGCAGATGAAGATGGTCAAATGGAGAATGAAGAACTTGCAGATGAAGATGGTCAAATGGAGAATGAAGATCCTGCAGATGAGGATGGACAAATGGAGAATGAAGATCCTACAGATGAAGATGGTCAAATGGAGAATGAAGATCCTGCAGATGAAGATGGTCAAGTGGAGAATGAAGATCCTGCAGATGAAGATGAACAAGTGAACAATGAAGATCCTGGAGATGAAGATGAACAAGTGAACAATGAAGATCCTGGAGATGAAGATGAACAAGTGAATAATGAAGAGCAACTGGATGATCAAGAGCCTGCAGATGAAGATGGACAAGTGAATAATGAAGAGCAACCGGATGATCAAGAGCCTGCTGAGGGACAAGAGAATGAAGAGGAGCCTGAAACAGGTGACATCAATGATGGTGACAACGATGGAGAAGATGAACAGGATAACTTGGTGTACGACTTCAACGGCGTTACATCTGACTTCAACATGGGCGGTGCTGCATAAAGCAAAGAAGATGGCATCGATTGCGAATTGGACTGTTGACAGCTTGATAGCTTCCACATAGATAGAACCATGTTGTTAAGTTGATTACTTTCTTAGCTACGTTTGAACAAGCCTGGAACGACTAGATATCGCTTTTCAAACTGATATTCAGCGAGTCGTTGATTCCGGCATGAATTACATCAGCCACCAGCCATGGAAAACTGAAGAGAGCGGAAGTCCTATTCCATCTTTCCATCCCATCCACACGAGCAGGTGAATAGACAGATACATAGCTGGCTCCAGCAAGTAAAAAGGCGGACCTACGGGCTGCAATCTCCCAGGCACTCAAGCCGTTACTGGCTGTAGCGTTGAGGCAAACGGCCACTTCTTCGACCCTGCCAACAACTTCATCTTCGTTTTTTTCCGTTTGCGATGGATCGCCGGTCTCCAACTCGTGTAGATGTGGTGGCGGCCCCACAAACAGAAGAACTGTTTCGAAAAACCAGTGTCGGTGCTTTTGTTTTAGTTCCCTACAAGTCCTTCGAACCTCTTCTGCAATCGAATGCTGCTTTTTCTTGTTGAGTTTGTGATACTTGCGAATGCACCCAGTAAAGAGTTCCCCTTCCGAATGGAGTCGATATTTGTTCATCATTGTACGAACTTCTTCATTGTAAAGCTTCATCAGTTCATCTGCCTCCTCAATATATTGCTCTTTTTCTGCGGAAGTTAGGACACTGAATCCAAGCATTTCGGGCAGGTTGGTATTGAAAAGAATAGATGCTTTGGCTTCGTCCACTGACCTAAAATAGCTCAATATCCTCCCATATGAATCGATCTCTCTTTCTGCAATGGCTGCATGGTTTTCGAAGGCTTCGCTATTTTTTGTCCTTCCGAGAACTTGGTCATATAGTTGCCCAATGATACTTTCGCAGTGAACGGTATCCTTGTTCTTTACTTCCCGCCAATGCGCCTTTTGGAAGCCGGCTGGAAGATGCAGTTCCTTCGGTACTACAGCTGGAATGCCGCTTTTGGGGAAATCGACAGCAATTGAATGAAGCTTTGCCAACTGGACACAATTTTCACAAGCCGCCCCAAACCGAGATGCGTAGTCCAACCACAACGTGGCTATCCGACCCAAATTATCATTAATCATGTGATCCAAAAAGTGTCTGATCAATGCAGCATCTTGTTCATTAGCCTCTTCTGGCATTAGCTTCAAGGCTGAGGTGGAAGAAGGAGCCGTGAAATCCATTGGCTCTCGATTTCCCTGTACCAGGAAAAGTCTTTCGTCCCACGTAACTGCAAATTGGTCTCCGTCCAGATCGCTTCCGGACATTTTGTCTGCCTCTGGTCGGTCTCCGTGCTGAGAAAAAAGAATGACATTTTTATGGTCGTGCAAGCCAGGAATGTTCACGGCACGTAACATTCGCACATCTCCCATGTGCATTGCTGGATGCTTTGTCACCATCACTTTGCCAGAAGCAATCGAATGAAGAAGCTTTCCGGGGTTGGAAACGTCGCTCCTGCTGAATTGTACGAAGACCTCCCCTTCTTTTAATTGCCCGCTCTCATCCAATCCACCCATAAGCACCGCACCCTTTTCAACGAATATGCGAGCTTTCTTCCTCAGAGTGAATAAATGGTGTTGACGAATGGCATGAAGAGCGCTAAAAAGAAACGGCTCTGTTGCGGGGGACAAGCCTCCGTTGAGCATGTGCTGCAAGGAGGCAATCAATGTTGCGTCCGGCCCTGAGAGTGACGGAAGCAACTTCATAGCAGTCTCACGATCGCTCAGCATCGCATCGAGCTCATCGATCATTTCACTCTGCATCGAGACAAACACTTCGTCCGGAACGCCGTGTTCTTTCAGCAAAAGGATTATGAATCGATTAAGATAATACGGCTTGAAAATAAATGTGAGAATGTGGTGTGTCCATTTGTTGAAACAGATGAACACAACACTCTTACCACTGTTGTTCCTACTGCACAAACTTCAAGTCTGTCGAATGGCGATTTAAACTTCGTCATTGATTTTCTGAGAAAAATACAATCTCTTTGAACTCGAACTTGCTCTTGGACGATGTGCTCCTCCTCCCTCCAGGCGGAAAGGGTCCCTTTGGCTCCTCCAAGTCGAATTTGTACAATGGAGACGTCGTTGGGATCAGCGGGGGCAAAAGGTACTTGTTTGCAAGCCCCATTGAAGAGATCCCTGCTTATAATGCCGGTGCCGTCCGAGTGTTCCATACGCAGACGTGATAACACGTCTGGTACTATTGCCGGGATGATCATCGCACTGGCGATCGTAGAGTCCACTGTCGTAGACAGGCATTGTCCCACTCGGGCGGCCCACTTTGAAACGGTTCCGCAACTAGAAAAGTCGCCTAAAGCGGATCTCAGGTCGTATGAACACTTGGTGCTATCGACCATCCATAGAGAACTTTCCTTCAGCTCTAAAAAACGAGAGAAAAAGCATTGAATGAAAAGTTTTGCTTCCTGGTTCTCATAGTGTCACAATCGTCACTTACGACTGGAAGAGTAAGCCAAGAATCGATACTTGCGGCCGTTTACTTCTATACCATTCAGCACTGCCGATGTGATGTGAGCATGCACAGACGGAGATAGGTCATCGAATAAAGGCTCTCCGGTTTCATCTCCCACTTGGAGCCGAAGAAAGGAACATGGTTTCAAATGGAATTCTTTTGTGAATTTCCGAATAACACGATTACTCATTTCAGTACCGACTTCGATAATTCGCTTCTGACATGGCGATAAAAGCATTCGAGGAACCCGAACGCAATGCTCAGGGATTGGGAGACCGACATTCAAATCATTCCCAGACTCCTGATCTTCGGCGAGCAGAAGGAATAACTTGCAAGGTAATGAAGTACATCCTTCTTGCATCGCCAGGAACTTCTCCAAAGTCTTAATTCGCGTAGTGAGTATCATTGGACATCATTCGACACTTACAACCACGTTTCACAACTTACTTGAATCGCGATTGAGGCGATTGTCGGGGACGACGAAAATTCCGATTGAATGATCTGTGGTAGATTGAAACGTCGTTTTCCTCCACCAGGTAACTCCCGTTCTACACAATCTTCGAGCAAAGAATACCAATCACATTTTGCATTGTCAACGAGTGCCTGTGCCAAGAGACCTACGGGAACGTGAGCTCGGTAGAGGAAATGGCCACAAAATATACGACCCCTTTGAGGACGTACCGATTTCTGGGTGACACGAACGCTGCATTAGACTCATATCGGCCTCGAGTCGACTGTGCAGTTGCGGCACCATGTTGGCGATGCTTCTTGCCGTAATAGTAGATGATTGCACCTCAAAATCTCTGGCAAATACTCCAAATTTGCAAAGTTTGTTGACAGCATTGTGGTATGTGAGTTTTTTCATATTCGATTCCGTTAGTTCCACCATAAAAGAACGACATCTCCCGAAATCCACCGAAGTTGCATTGAGGAAGGTCACTTCCCTGTTTCGTAACTGATTCTCAAGGATTCGAGTTGAATGATACAGCTTTGGGGGCCATTTCAGTGAGAAAACAAGAAAGTTTCGATCTCGATAGACTTCCATGTGACTACGTAACTCCTTGAATCGAAAGGAGATGCTCTGTTGTTTTATAGTTGCCAGGTCGGTGCATTGGAGCACCACAGTCTCGAAGAGATCGTTAAGAGTATCCGTTTCCGTTGCTTTCGTTGAAATTTCGATATTTCGTCTTTTCAGGTTGATGGTCATACACAATTCTGTATCACACCCATGCTGGATGCAAAGTTCCTCCCAAAAGACATCTTCGATATCTTTCTTCGGAGTATACGCATCAGAAACTTGCATGTAGGTGTCGTGATAGTTGGGGCACCAATGTCCCATGGATACATTCAATACGTCGAGTTGAATTTCGTCGCCACCCAACACATCGTCCGTAATACCATTGTATCGTGAGGACGGTTGAATCCGAAGAATTCCGTTGGATCCCACTTCTGAGCAAGAAACAGTGACGGATCTTGCTGACGCTAATGGCGTCCCTTGAAATACTCTTTCTGCGACAGTCTTCGATCCAAACCGGACTCTTGCAGGCGGATAGTATGGTCGGTTGAACATCACCTTTGTTCCTCTGTAATACGATCGTTCACATTTTTCCACCAATCCGTACGTTTGTTCCAAGAAGAGTTTCAATTTGACAAGATTCTGCGATTGATTCAGATCAAGAACGTTGGTCACAAACACTGTTCGAGATAAAATATCCGCCTCTAGTGTTCGTATCATCTCTTGGTATTTGGATTGTTCTTCTTTATGTTGGTGTTCGTTCAAAGCAGCTTCCACATTCTTTTGAGAGGAATACTCGACAAACCTGGAAGCAGCAGAACTCTTGGCCATTGTTTTAGGTTTCAATTCAAGTAACTGAAGCTGAAGTAGATTCTACTACTAGCTAGAGTAGGACGTTCAGAGCGAAAGCCACCACTGGCTGGATCAACAACAACAATGATTATTATGACAATACTGTTTGCATGGTCGAATGAAACATCGTGGGACTGTTGACATCTGAAAACTTGAAAGCCACGGTGCCAGAAAACTTCACCGCCAGATACAACATAATAATATTATTGTCTACAGACGCAGCGGAGAATTTTCGTCTGCAGATGGAAGATTCTTTTGCAATCATCGCCCCCCTCCCCCCTTCCAACGACTGATTTTTCGACGGCACATCGATACCTACTTTAGGGTACCGGTAGTCATAAACACCAACATGTTGGCTCTTGCCCCTTGACACATAGTTACTGTATCGTTCATGTCGAAAAAAAATCTTTTTCACTCCGTCAATAAACTGTAAGAAAATTGGACGGAATGAGCTTGGCTGGCGCGAGCCCCCAGTACCGTAGACATACATAGTACCCCCTTGTGCTAACGTACTAGTCGTACATACGTACCATACCGTTCAAAAAACGAAACGGTAGTCGTAGGAGGGTTGGCAGCATGGCTATGACAAGCCAAGGCGTGCAGGCAATAGAAGTGCACCCTATTGTTGTTGCCTGCATGCTCGAGTTTGTCCGCCGTTGGACTAGTGTTTGAGATCGGGATTCGAGCGGTAGACGGACGGAGGACAGACACAAGACCAGAGTTGCAGGCATCACACACACAGCACCCAAGCACACAATTCCTGCAACACTGCAATCCCCATCGCTACAACGTAGCAATGGAGATTCCAAGTTTTTCAAAAAAGCTGGCCTTGTGCTCATGTGTGAACTGTAGCTCTGGCGACACATGTTACTTCGCCATAGCTACATTTCGTTCCCCTTTCTCTAGATGCTACGTTTACGCCACTACACTTGTAGCGATGTACCACATGTAGTGACACACGTACGTATCTAGAGCTATAGAGCACATGACGTCACTGGGGATTGCAGAGAAGCTGAGGCGGCGTCAGGGAATATACACAGTATATTCGGCATTTTTTTTACAGGTAGTAGTCGTTTTTGTTTGGATCAATGAGATTTTTACCAATGCAGCTGATGAGAGTGTTGATTTCATCAGCATAGTGACAGTCGAGGAAACCTTTTTTTTGCTAGAAATCGGTCCATTATTGCAAGGCAGTCTCTTCGATCGATATACTTTGAGTTAGTGTGTGCGGAGCTTGTAGTAGTACTCAGTAGTAGTAGAGCATTCTGTCCTCGAAGGGTACCGTACTCGAAACAAACAAACAAACAAACAAACAAACAAACAGCGATCATCACAATACTATTTTCATTTTTCATCCAACCACCTTTTTGAAAGGTCCCATTAATCCTTCACTTCTAGACAAAAATTGTTGCCTACGTAACGCAACAACGCCTTTCCTGCTGGGATGTCGTCCGATACTCCCTACCTTACTCATGTTTCAGACGCGGCGGTAAGTTTTGTAGGAAGTACATCATCTTATCTCTTGTCCATTCATTCACTCACTCATTCACTCACTCGCACGTCTTTCCTTTTGATGGCTGTTTATGTTGTTGTTTTTTGTTGGTTGGTCTGGTTGGTTGTTTTTTTTTTTTTTTTTTTGCAGTTCGAACTGTTAATGGCAGAAGTTTTGAATTACGTCGAACGGTCGACACCTCCCAAGGGAGGTACCGATGCAGAAATAACGTATGCCAGAGAAATGGCTGCCGCCAAGACGGAACGGATGGGATACAGCGTCGGTTTTCGTCTTTGCGAACGGCTGTCACAGAATCGAACCTTTTCGGCTTCCGGGAAGGACCCGTCTATGGTGGCAGCAGCGGCACAATTGGAGGCGGTCAAATTTCTGTGTAAGGAAATATGGATGGAGGTGTTCCGAAAACAAATCGACAAGTTACAGACCAATCATCGGGGCGTGTTCGTGTTGAAAGATTTGGAGTTGCGATGGCTGTCACGACTCCCACCCAACGACGAAAAGGCCCGTGTCATGGCCATCCAGATTTTGGCTTTCCCATGCGGGATCATACGAGGGACGTTAGCAAATTTGGGCATTCCGGCCGTCGTCAGTTGTGACTTTCTTGCCGACGGACACAACATGGCAGGTTGCTCCTTCAATGTCAAGATCAAATGACATCAACAAAATGGGATATCGAAACTTTCGTATAGAAAGAAGATCAATCACTAATAATTAACTGTAAAATGAATGGATTATAAATAAAATAGTGTTATAGAAGGATGATGATGTATTTTTTGTTTTCCAATTTGGGCTGCTGCATCATCGACATTGCAATATCATTGCATCGTTTTATGAACTCTTTCTTCCTGAAAAAAAAAATACAAAAAGAAAATTCGGGAACCAAACAGATAAAAAGCATGGACAGTGTTCTCTTGGCACTGCACAAGGAGATCAATCAGTTTCATTACCACGATGAATGAATTTCATTTTCGTCCTCGGAACAAGACGAGATGTCGTCATCCCCAAACGTCACAGCACTAAGCTTCTTGCACTGTGGAGTTGTCTTGTCATCGTCACTCGCAGGATTTGACACGACCGTGTGATCATCCTTGGAAGCAGGAGGACGTTCCAACTCATCGTGAAGCAATGCACGTCTGTAGCACAGTAGGACTGCTATGCAACAGAATAGGGTCAGTATTGTCACGATCAACAAAACTATCTTGGCTGTATCACTCAAACCACTGTCTCTTGCAGCAGCTGCAACACCAAATATGTCGTAATCGCCGTACGATTCTGCTGGCTCAGCGACTTCCGTCACTGGAAAGATAGTCCCCTCATAATATGGTTGTTCATCACCACAACCATATCCAAACTCGACCGTCTTGGTAGCAAATTCTTCTCCCGTAATACCGTCGTACTCCAACAGTACTTCAAAGTTCCATTCCAGAAAGACATATCCAGCCGCGCCGATGTCCGTAGGTGTGGTCATGCCGTTGGTATCACCATCGTTGATGGTAAAGGTACAACACATGTCCTTGGTAATGCATGTCTCTTCCTCGATGTATGCACCTGCGTCCGACAATCCGTCTCTCTTCCATAGGGTCTCCCCGTTGCACTCCAAGTGGTAACTCGTATCTTGCGGCTTCCCATCCGTCTGCACGTACAAATACACTTCTTCTTCTTCGCAGTTGGAGTTCTTGGTGTCGACACCGGCAGAAACCTCTTGGGGGATCATGTTGCACTTCGGACCGACGCAGTACTGCAGTTCTTCGAATTCCGGCGTGGGTTCGTTGGAATACACGGCTACCGTCGTGGCACCGTACACCAAGGTGAACCAACCGGTAAATCCGTCCGTGGGATACTCCGCCAACAATCCATCTCCCTTCAAATCGGTAATAGTCAACCAGCACGTCGTGGTGGGCTCGACACAAGTCGCCTCGCGAATGACTTCTGTACTGTCGGTCTGTCGAAGTGAACCGGGTTGCACAGACCAGATAGTTTCCGTACTGCTGCCATCGTCGTATTCACACTCCAAATTCCATCCATTGTCCATGTAGGATTGCGCATCGGTAAAGAATCGAAATTCCAGCACCTCCCCGTCGTCGGAGCAAGTCTGACTCTGTGCCGTCACCGATGATGCCAGAAACGCGACCGATAGGAGGAGGATTGTTTTTAAAGAAGCTTTCATGATACCTATTTGGTTTCGCAGTAGTCTATCAGTGGAAGAGGGTGGCGGAGTATGGAAAGTGCGACAGAAAGCAAACGATTTTTGTGTGATGGTTGCCTGTTGAAGAAGCAACCCCCCCCCCCCCCCCCCCCTCGGGTATGTTTCAGACAACGCAGGACTTGCCTGGAAAGGATACAGAGATGTCAAGATATCATGATGTTACTATCATTGCATCAGTTGTGGGATTGATTTTCGATACGTCGAAACTTTGAAAGAATCAATCGGTTGAATGATGGATATGGCGTCACGGCGCACCTTGTTGTCATGGCGCACCCGAGAAGATGGGGTGAACAAAGAACGTTCTAACAGTAAATAAAGACAATGGATTTAGTGTGGGGTTAATAGAGTCTTTCTATGAAGACGAAACGTAGCGGTTAAGCCGATCGGACAAGCATCTATTGACTGTGAACTAAAATGATGGGAAGAAGAATGGGAACGGGTTTGGACGTCCTCTCATACGAGAATTTGTGAGATGCTCACAGTCAATATCGATGAAGGGCAATGTTGTTGTCGTTTTTGACTGTGAGTACGACTAGTAAAGCGTTAACAGTGTAACGAATCGTGGATATGATGAGATCTTTCCTTTCAAAGCACGTTCTTCCGGGGGATCTTTCACCACGATGTACTCACAGTCAGAAAATTCATTGCCTCTTCTAGTCTTTCGTCGTCCTGCGCCGGACCGAGGCAGTGTAGACGATGATGCGACAGTCCTTTGTATCCATATACGGCAGTAGTCTTTTCGACAACAGCACTCGTGTAGATAGAATATAGAATGACTCTTGAAAACGACGGCCCTTCAACACAACAACTACAAGAGGAGTTGAGTGGACAAAAAGGAAATCCCCCGCGGATTGTTTCCTTGTTACCAAGTATTACCGAAGTCCTATCATCATTGGGTGTAGCCGACCACATTGTCGGAATTACACATGAATGCGATTATCCACCGGAAGCACTGGAGGGTGCCACAGTTGTGACCATTTCGGATATCTCCCCCTATCGAATGACACAGGCCGAGATCCATAAACAAGTGACGGGATCCTTGGTACAGGGCCATTCCTTGTACGGCTTGGACGCTGCCAAGCTGAAAGTGTTTCAACCAGATATTATCTTTACGCAATCATTGTGCGATGTTTGTGCGGTTTCGTATCCCGTGGTGACATCGACCTGTGCCAAAATTTTCGGAAACGGACCACACATTGTATCTTTGGAACCCAACAATTTGAAGGACGTGTTAGAAACCTTTCTGGTGGCTGGTCGAGCTCTGAAATGCGAAGATGTAAGCAAACGAGTGGTAGACGAACTGCAATCCCAATTTGACTTTATTCGAATCACTGTCAACGAACATTTGTGTGGAAGGAAACGACCATTGGTCGCCTTTTTGGAATGGCATCGACCCTTTTTCACTGGTGGACATTGGATCGCCGATTTAATGGAGATTGCTGGATGCGACTATCGTATGTGTCAATCGGGGGATCGATCCCAAGCCATGAGCGATGAAGAATTTCAAGCGATGGATCCCGATTTTATCTTGATTGGACCTTGTGGATTCACGGTTGAACGAGCGTTTGAAGATACTATACAAATCATGTCCCCCGATAGGACAGACGACAATTCAAAGCATGGAGAAAGAAGTTGGTGGAAGACCGCGAGAGCTGTGAAGAATGGCAATGTGTTTGCTTTGGATGGAAATTCCTACTTTGCTCGACCGGGTCCACGTCTACTGCAAGGGTGCGGTCTAATAGCCCGTTGCGTTCATGGAGCGGAAGTTGCAAAGAAACTAGGAGAGGAATTAGCTCCCAGTTCAGGTATGAAGCAAGTCACTTTGAATATGTATAAAGAGTAAAAGTTGAATATCGTTCGTGTTTTGTTCAATGTTGAAAAAGGCAACATGCGTAACGTTCTCCGCCGATTATCTATTGCTCTGTCTAGAAATCCCCTGTTTCCAATTGCAAATAGATTAGATCATGCGGGCATTGTGTAGTTAGATTTTTTCGACTCGCAGCTCTGCAACTCATTACGGCAGGCATCAGTATGCTATGATGGGTCACCTTTCGAACGTGTCCAAGTTGCTGGTTCGGCAATCTTTTTTGTGTCGATCAACCGCACCTTTCTCCCCATACCTGAAAATTGTACTAGTTCATCTCCAGTTTCAATTTTTTTCGGCTTTCGCTTTTATTGGTGTTCGCAGACAACATAGCATAGTCCATAGTTACAGACTACAGACAGGCTGTTGGACCGTAGTGCATTTCATCCTTCAGGAAAGAAGAGCCGAGACTTTGATCGTCCATTCATCCTCGCTGCCTACTTTTAGGTATAGTTGCGACCAGTGATCAGATTTTGCTCCGTAAATAGGTATAACGTCTTACTCCAACATCCTCATTCTCTACATTTTCTTGATGTGGCTCGCCGAGGTAGTTAGGTTGTTTCTCCTTCCACCGCAAATCCATAACAGTGCACTCCACAACATATAGTTCAAAGACAACGTAATGATCGCTCCTGTGAAGAACGCTGAGAGTAGTCTTTCTCTCTCCCTTACAGGATATATTTGCTCCTTGGTAATTTTGCTGTTGGGCAATTGACAGTGAATGTACAGCTGCCGTGGATGCTGTGCAACGTTTGCCAGCTGGCAAGGTCACACTGACATAATTGAAACCTGGTGTAGTATGGTTGGTGTCTTGCGGAATCAGCTAAAGGGAATCGCTAATTCTGATGCCACTTTTGTTAGTGGTTTGGTCAGATATGCCATTGACTCGAAACTACTGCCACCATGATGATCTATTTTTTCTTGACAGCAACTTGGCCTACCCGCCCTACAGTCATACGAGTTCGTCGCAAGACACCAAATATACCACCCCAATCATTGCGGTTGCTTTTCTTCTTGTACCGTCTTGTCGATACTGCCGATCTTCTTGCCATGAAGCTCTACTAGGAATTTCTTTTGGATATCTTTCTCTAATGTTAACAATAGACTTCATGTCATAAACAACCCAATCCAATGCCGCACAGCCAAACGGACGATTTGGACCGAAGAAGTGAGGCTTCTCAATTCACTGGGTAGGGATAAGGTTAATTTATGAATCTCGGTTGGATTCGACAGTCACGAATCCGAAGTTCCCAGCCGCGATTCTACACTCACAGTCAACAACAGCACCATCCCATGAGTTCCTTCGATATGCCGGATCGATTCAATTGACGATCCCAGCTACAGCAGTATATGATACACCAGCTCTCCGAACGCACACTATTCAAGGCGATTGGAGAACAGACTGGTTGTTGGAAAAAGGGTAGAACAGCCGGAACAGGAACGGAATGGGTTCCAAGAGCAGGCATCAGCAGGTTCTTGGACATAGCAGCAGGAGCAAATTCACCGACTCTACGTCGTCTCGAAACGTTGATTTCTCTTGTCTCTTGTTTCTACTTCTGCTGCTTCTTTTGAAGCATTCAGAACCATTGTCAATGTCATCATTCCCATCATCCAACGACGATCCGTTGAAAGTGATCCCAATGAGAAAAAGAATCCTCATGACGGCATCAAGTTTATTTTCCTCCAACGATGACAATACAATGTTAGAAATTCCTTCAACAGAGTCGCTCAGTATCACGCCACTGTCGCTTTGCTTGAATTCAAAACATTCGGTTCAGAATTTTCGTCCCGTCGCTGGAATACCGAAAGAAACTATTTGTCGATGCGCATCGACTGACGTCTTGGGAGCTAAACTAAAAGTGTTGGATGCTACCACACAACTACAATTACAATCCAATTCATCATCATTGTCATCACAACACTTCGAGACTTGTTGCTCAACGGCCGACACAACGGTTTTGTTACAAGCTGGAATGATTATCGATTTGCGCAGTACTGTGGAACGAGATGAATCCAACGCACAATATTGGATGAATCATGATGTGGGAAAGGCGACAACTTCATTTACAGTTATTAGAGTGTTCGAAGACGAAAATCTACCCCAACCGTTGGATCATCTGTTTTTGTTGCATTCACCATCTACCACAAGATTTGTTATCCGATTGGACGTTTTGAATCCATCTCTGTTTATGCGATACTGCGATGACAACTGGTTGGCTACCCAAAATAAAGCACAACTCGTTTGGTACAAGACCGTGAGTGGTCAGAAGCTCCACGAAT
Source organism: Nitzschia inconspicua (assembly GCA_019154785.2). Classification (NCBI taxonomy): domain Eukaryota; phylum Bacillariophyta; class Bacillariophyceae; order Bacillariales; family Bacillariaceae; genus Nitzschia; species Nitzschia inconspicua. Next base: position 2,545,297 of record JAGRRH010000004.1, read on the forward strand.
GGCGTATGGACGAACTCAATAGGCGTGGATTGGCCGGTTTGAACGAGGCAATTCTGGAAACGGGAAAAGCAACGTTGTGCGTAGCCTTGCAGTTGATCACCGTGTACCGAGAGGCGTTGTTGAGGATGCAACCGTGTTGTGAGGACAAGAAAGTGATAATTCATTGCGTGCAAGGAAAAGATCGGTGAGTGATAGACGATTGACTGTGAATACAAAATATATATGTTGCAGTATGTGAAAGCGCCCAAAATACGCCAGATCTGATCATACGAATGCTGTCACGCACATTATTTCTCTGTTGTCTTGTGAACATGGTTCGTTGTACGTGTATCATTTCTTACAGGACTGGTATGTTGGCCATGTTACTACAATCGTTGTTGGATGTGTCCGATGACGAAATCATAGAAGACTACTTTCAATCCAACGCTCATTTCCCAACCAAGTCGACAGCAGGAGCCTCGTCAGCTGCGGCGATCGCTTCTTCCCGGTCTTCTTCTACTGTCAAGGGAAAGTTGGACCGCAACATCTTTTCAGGAACCAATCGTCAAGCCATGGAGACGACATTGACATATTTGCGATCCAAATATGGGTCCATCAGCCCGGGATATTTGGACGATATTGGGTTCGATGAACAGTGGAGAAGGCGATTACGGACAGTCCTTCTCACAACGAATCAAACGTATGAAAACAATCTTGATACAACGATTGCATCCAATAACACTGTATCTCCACCATCGGTCATTCCAAAAAGTCGTTTATAATATACACTTAGTATATATTATGAATAAGAAACATTGATGATTGGAAAGGATGATACAGTGTTTTGCCATCCGTGAACAATAACAACATTTGTACAGAAACAAAAACAAGTCAAATGTGGCAAAATACTCCTCATTAGCATAATGATACTATGATTATGGAAAGCGGTGCATTACCACAGCATTTTACAACCAACCAACAAAGCAACAATCTACCGTAGCTAGCTTACGTTGGTTGTGCCGTCATGGTATCTCCGCACAAATGTTGCTGTTTGTTTGGACAGTAGTTTACATTCCGTTCTTGCGTTGGATCCAGGCTGCTACATGAGTTCCCCATGCTAGAGGTCCTCCGAATCCGCCCAACACGTAGTACCACTTGACCCAAGAACCGGATGCCAAGGCACCGGGTTCCTGCTGAAGGACGAAGGATTGTCCACAGCTATAGACGCAGATGGTCAAGAACATGATTGACAAGGCACCGAGCATACCGGAAGGCATCTTGCTCATGATAGGTCCCAAGACCTTGGAGGGTGGGTATTCACCCTCCCAGAAGGTGTCTTCGGCATTCAAAACAAGGGCCGATGGTTCGGCAACCTTGCCAAAGGCAACATGATGGTTGCGTTGTTGCATGGGAGACGTTGGGACAAAGGCGCTGCAAGCAGCCACCATCAAAGAAAGGAGCATAAAGTTAAGCTTGGACATTGTATGTATTTTTTTTGATTGATTGATTGTTGTGTGTCAAACTAGAGGAAAGAAAGAAAGGGATATAACAGACTGTACATACAAGAACAACGTCCAGAAAAGAAAAAATAACATGAGAAGATGGCAAGCAATGTGAGGTGAGAATCACTAGCTAGTTCAGGATACAGTACGATTCGTTGTCATGATATCGCATCATGTAAAATCCTACACAAGCTAAAAAAAGGACGTTGTTGGACTCTCGACCGTTTCTTCCTCCTTGCTTTCATTGGATCCCCGTTCATGGGTGTTGGATATTGTTTCACCCGTGAAATGTACATGGCATTTTTCTGTATTTCTGATGATTCCACACAGGTCTTGTTTGAACGACACAACACAATCTTTCCGACGGAACCGATCCTCATGGTCGACGCACCTTCTTGAGCAATCTATCACCACAAGCAGTAGTAGAGGAAAAGATCGTTGAAACAAAAAGAGAGAGGAGAGGTATCAAAACCACGAGAGACACCGTTGAGCTGCCTACGGTAGTCTGTGTGGAGTTCGTCAGTAGACTCCTTTGGTTGAAGAGCAAGGATCGCGACACTTGGGGGGGCTCTTGGAAAATCTAGATGCGAACCCGTCAATAATTATCATGAAACAAAACAATATTTTTATTTCCTCATAGACCTTTGTACCATTGACGTCACGCGGTCAGTCCATCAAGTCCTCATCATGTAATATTGTTTGTATCATACATCGTATCCATATTAATAATACCCTCAGTGGATATATCGCACAAAAGCGGAAGATGTACAGACGTCTTCGTCGATCTTCCTGGGCGGTTGACTTCTTCGAGATGATGTTCGAAATCGAAAAACAACGACGACGACAACACATCCATCAACAAAACGAAGCAATTGAAGATGGCAGTAATATTGTATCTGCAGGAAAGCATTCCATCCATGTCATTATAAAGAGAAGACGGAGAAACAGCATTATCGAAACCTCACGGTCGCATCACTCTCCCTCTTCAGCAACAACACAATGAGATCCATCACCAGCAAGTCAACAACAACAGAGTCGGAATCAAAGAATAGTCGTACAATCAACATCGACCAACGGAGAACCCGCATAAGAAAACGACCCAGATTCGAAGAGGACAATACAGAACAATCGGTACGGAATTCGACACAACATCATCCATCAGTTCAAATCCATTTTCTGGTCCTACTAGTGATTCATCTCTATTCTGTCAGTAATAGCGTGAACTGCTTGTCTCTGTCATCGTCTTTTCATTCACCAAGGCCGTCATCGACATCATCGATATCACATCCTTTGTCATCCCGGTTGACATCTCAATCGTCATCACGAAAAAATCGTCAAACGAATGAAAATCTTTCTTCTTCCTCCCGTCTTCCTCCTCCTCTTGATGTTCCACAAAAGATTGAATTTGTCAACTTTTGGGGGACCAAAGTTACGAGCGAAGATGTGGACGGGAGTTCGGATGGTCCAAACGTCGACCCTAGAATGATTCCATGCGATGAAACATTGGATCTGTACGACGGGCCATTGCCTCCCGGTGCGTACCTGGTGGACGGAAAATCAACATTCGATCCCAAACGGACCTGTCGAGTATCTCTCAGCCTGAATCTTTCCAATAATAATAAAGAAAGAACCGACCCCATCGAGCTGATCAAGAGACTCCAGTCGTGTGTGGATGCCGGATTTCAAACGTTTGAGTTGCAACAGCAAACACGTCAAGGGTTAGAGTGGATCGGTACCATGCGACAACAAACGCCATCGTATGTCGAAACACATTGGTCTTTACGGTATCAGGTTCCGACCAACTTGGTATCTTCTACCAACAAGCAGCAACGGGAAATTCGACAATCTGTACTGTCGTTGCTCCAACAAAGCAAGATGGGAGATGCCATTGACAGTCTACAACTCGTGTACAATCCCCAATCACCATACACGCTGGATACATTAGATTGTTTGGTAGAGTTGCAACGGGAAGGACTGGTCCGATCGATAGGTCTACAAGGGAACCAACAACAACAGATGCCGCTTCCAAGGTTTCTATTGCAACAGATACAAGCGGCCGATATGATTCGGTCGATCGATTTTATCAAACAAGCTGGAAATCTACTCTTGCCACCACCATCATCAACACTATCTGCTGTGTTTGACAGAATGATGGATGATACAAGGTACGACTGTTTTCCCCATTTGTGGATGGAGGACGCCTTGGCCAGCACCTTACTGACGGCATTGGACGATCCCCAAAAGCTTCTTCCGTTGGATGAAAAACTACTGAGAGAATGGGCAAATCGACATGATCGATTTGACAATCCCAACGTAGTGTCTTCACAAGCAGCATTACGAGATCTGTGGGGACGTTATCAGGGCCAGGTGGTGGAGAAGTTGCGATGGATTGCACTAAAGTACCGTGTCACACCCACCGCTGTCGCGTTACGTTGGATTCTCGAGGAGGGTGCTTCCACTATTGACGACACTTCGAAACACGTTGGACGATGCTCACCCATTGTAGTATCCAGTGCCATGATGAACTGTGACTTGACTTCGTATGCCTTTGATGAGAATGGTCGGGTCCCGGTTGAATGGCGAATGGTGTTTCGATTTCAGTTGGATGAGGAAGACTGGACCATGTTGCAGGATATTCCCGCGCCATCAATGAAAGCGATCGAGAAACGAGAGGGAAGTCCTCGTTCCTCTTCGGGACCACCAAAGAGTAGGATTATCGATGGCAATCCAGAAGACGCCCTAAATGATTGGGACCGAGAGTTGTTGGAGTATGAAAGAGAAATGAAGGAAAGAGCTGAAACGCCTTTCAATGACGATGACTATCCAGAGATTGACTTTACCAAAGCACTTTGGCTATAGAGACGCTTCAGCCACAAACTTGTCTAACTTGTTCGGAGAGGTAGAGAGAGAACAATGATTCATTACAATAAAAAGTTTATTATTCACATTATGAAAAGATGAGGAGAGGTGTTGAGCAGTACTGTACTTGTAGACTCCACTGTACTGCAGAGTAAGGTAGTTATCTACCGGTAGTTTGACGAGGTACTACCACGTACTACGTAGTAATAGTAGTAACGACGAGTACCGGAGGGTATGTGGGTATCATACATACGACGGTACACTGTATCATAGACGACCATCTTTCTTTACAGTTACAGTTACTGTTACAGTTACCGTACTTCGAAGTAGTACGAAGACGAGGTACTAACGTAGTTTTTCGAAACGCACGGCAGTACTATTTCATACTACGGTATGTAATAATATTACCATCGTATCATACGCAATCCACACACCGATTACCCCCATCTCTAAATAAGATCATCAAAATGACCACAGATTCGTAGATTCGACACGTCGAAAGGGTCATCGTCGTTTTCTGTCCGACCGTTGTCTCTCTCTCTCTTCTTTGTGGTGGTGCTGAAAAAATGATGATGATGTTGTAGTCCAAACTACCGTAGCAACAGAAATCACGGTCTTTGTTCCTGTCTCGCTACTATCTACCTAGACTACCATTACTGATTCTTTGAAGTACTGCTGCAGTACTGGCAACAACAATCCCCACGCAAGGCTGAGAGAGAGAGAGAGAAGAGACGACAAACATACGGTCGATCTATCTGTAGCACCCTTCCAGTCATCTTTCTCTTATTACACTACTACGCAAAGACCAGAAAGACTACTACGGTAGTCTAGTTGTAAGATTGTTATTCTAACTTCGATTTCCAGGTCGGCAAGAACAAGAACATAACAACAATAAAACCCATCGTCTCTCTATCTCTCTATTTTCCATCTTGACTTTGGACAAAAAAAAAAAAAACTTTCATAATGGCAACTTCAAACGGAACATCTTCGATACCAGATTCGGATTGGAGCAAAGACCGCTTGATGGGCAAGTCGGTTAGTTTCAAGGGTATCTCCAAGGATGGTGACGCGGTTAGCCGACCCTCTACGACATCCTCCTCGAAAGAAAAGATGGATCCCATGTTATGGGGACGACCGGGTCATTTGACGGAAGAAGAGGCGGAAACCTTTGTGAGTACTTTTATATTGTGTTTTTTGTTTATCTGTTTCGAAAGAACAAAACGTTTTTTGAGTACACGAAACACGACGACTATAACAGAACCCATTTTGTTCATCATGCTTTTTTTTTCTGTAATTTGCAGTTCAAGTTCAAATCCGAGGTTGAAGGTCGTGGAGGAGATTTCAAGGCCACCGTCTATTGCTTTGGTGAAGAAGAGGGCGAAGTTTGGGCCCTCACTCGTTGGCTCCGAGCTCGTAAATATGTCTTGGAGGATGTGTTGAAAATGGTGGAAGAGGCCACGCTCTGCCGGGCCGATGCCAAAGCTGCCGACTTTTATCCCGATCCAAAGGCAGCTCTGGGGTGCGATATGTCCGTGTACTTTGCCCAATATCCACAACTTTACAGCGGATTTGCAAAGAACGGTTGTCCGCTCTTCATCTCTAAACCGGGAGTTTTGAATGTTGATGCCGTCGAATGTGTCACCACGTTGACCGGCATTCTCAAATTCCATTGGTACATCATGATGCATGATTTTGGTGGCCGATTGAGAGATCAAAAGAAGAATGATCCACACTTCAAAAAGTTTGAGTGTGTCTGCGTCCTGGACTTGTCCAACCTAACAATGTCACAGTTGTCCCAACGGGCGTTGACGATCATCAAGGAGCAATCGGCCATTGATTCGTTGTGTTTCCCCGAAACCATGAACAAGATGTACATCATTAACGGACCACGTTTCTTTGGCGCCACATGGTCATTGATCAAGGGATGGCTGGACCCTCGAACCGCAAACAAGATCGAAGTCATTTCCAGCAGAAAGGCATGGGAGAAGGCTTTGCTGGATTACGTCGATGAAGAGCATCTACCCATTGATTATGGGGGCAAGGGACCAAACACTCAAGATACGATCGAAAAAGAAGCCTTCACCGGAAAATTGAAGCGAATGCACACAGAAGTCCTTTACTTGCGGTGAGTTTCACGGATGTTGATAAGTTTCATTGACGTACTCTACCCCCCAAAGATAGAATTTTCCCTAACCAGTTCCACTTTTTTTTGTAATCACAGTGGAAGTGGTTCTGCCAAGTACGATGTCATGCCTGGCGAAGAGTTGGAGGTTTCCATCTTCACTCGTTCTGTCGCCGGCGCTAAGTTCACTCTCCAGGATGCGACTAGTAAGGCAGCGGCGCCGTGGGTTTCCGACGTTCCCGTGACGCATTCTGGAAACGGCGAGGATCCCGAGGAAAGTCCTACCCACAAGGTCATCACCACCACAAACATTAAAGGACCTGCTAGTATCAAAGTCAAGGCCGAATCCATTGGAAGCCGATGGTCCACGCAAAACTTTTTGGTGGTTTTTTCGGTAATGAACCCATAGAGAAAAAATAATTAATATCATATGGATGGTGTGAAGGGAATCAAAATGGCACTCAACTCTCTGAAAGCAGGAACTGTAACACTATGATAGGTTCTTCCCATACGACGATACTACACACACCTCTTCCTTTTTTAAAAACAACCTGTTATTTTATTATGATAGTCATAATAATCATCTATCCATCCTTTTGTTGTTGGAACTTAGAACGATTTCTTTTGTAGAGTCCTCCCACCCCTCAAACACACACATCAATTATCTCTCTACTCTAATAGCTAGCTAGTAGTCCAACAAGTTTGACGGCCTGATTTTGCATTCAGTTTAATGCATCCTCATCAGTGCTACACAGTGCTTCGAACTCCGGTTGAATTACCGTACTCCATACTGTCGCAGTAGAAAGATTAAAATTTACTTACTGTTAGTTCGAAAGTCTTTTCAATTGTGCAAAATATTCTCCAAGGATTTTTTTCTAAGTTTGTTAGTGTTTTGGAAGTTGTATTCTATAAAAGATGCCTATAAACTTTTATTACAGTTCTAATCAATCAACATATACATTTTGCTAGTGACGTGAAAGTCCCGTCCCAACAAAAAAAATTGTGCTTTACGACTGGTTCTCTTCGTCAGACTCAGAAGTTGAACCAGTTTCCTCAACAAGGCCAAGTTGAGACTTGTTGAAGGATTGAGATTCCATTTCTTCCTTATTCACACGGGCCAGAGCAGCAACTTCTAATTTAAGGGCATGCTCAAAGGCTTCCTTCTCCTCTTCAGTTTCAGAAAGTCTAATCTGTTCTCGAAGGTCTTTTATGTTTGACAAGACCTTTTCTCTAAGGCTTGAGTAGTGTGCATCCAACTTCGCCAGAGACAAAAACCTCTTTTGGATTTCAAAGGTTCCAGCATCATTAAATTCAAGATTGGTTCCCATGTCCAAGCGGTTGAGGGCATCAGGATTATCTGCATGGTTCTTTGCAGCACGCTCCTCAGGTGTACCAACATACACCTCATCATATTGGAAGCCCATGATTTTCTTTTGAATCAAGGCCAAGAACCAGGCAGCGTAACAGATACCAGTTGCTTCCAATGCCAAAGCCAGCTGCAAAAAGATGTAAACAATAGGATTGCTCAAGAAAGCAAGCGGGAATGCAGATGCAACCAGCTGCCAAGAGATGGATCCCAAGATGGTGGTGATGATTGCCCCCAAGAAACCAGTGTTGAACAGGTTTTGGAAGGTGTTGCTGACTCCAAAGATATTCTCCTCACCCTCACCGATTTGGATGGTTGTCACACGAGCAATGATGAAGAAGCAAAGGGTGACAGTCATTTGACGTCCACACATGAATCCAGGCAAGTTTCTTCCGCCATTCTTGAAGAGGCACTCGCAAGTTCGAAGAGCCATCGGGGCATCTCCACGTTCAGACTTAGGGAGCTTGGCGACAGTGAAAAAGGCAATTTGCATACCTTCCAACAGACCAACCACGCACATGAGGACAAAGAACAAGATAAGGCCAACAACCTCTGGAACACCAGGCCACAAGGCAGTCTTTCCATCAAAGAGAGCTGTTAAAGTAACAGCCAAGGCAAATCCAAGGATACCAAGAGACCAGACAACACGTCCCCAGAACCACAAGTTTTGGATTCCATCCCGAGGAGGTTCGTTGGATTCAACAGGCTTGCCAGCAGCCCAGTAGCACATGTAGCGGATCAAGTAGGACGTGTGCATGACACCGGTGATTTCGATCAAAGCAGCAACCCAGTAGGTGAAGGTCATGAAGTGGTTGTTGATGTAGTCAAGCATGCAATGAGAAGCATTGACTTGAGAGGTCAACTGTCCAATAATGACGTTGGTCAACACCATGGCAATACCAGATTCCAAAAAGATGGAAATGATCCATTGAGGGAGTCCGAGGACCTCGGCACCAGCAAGAGGGGCACCAGCCAAAGAGATGGTAAAGTTGATGAAGATAACCATGAATTGACGTCCCATCAAATATCGGTCAAGGTTGTCTCCCTTGTGTCCCCATTGGCAGATTTGCCATGTCTTGGGGTGAGATTCCTTGTAAAGAGCTGGGTCGATAGGAGGAAGACCAACCATGGAGGCTTGACCCCCTTCTACCATGGACATCCAGATGATGCAAACCCACAAGATGACAGCTGCTGCAGCTGGGTGGACATCGGAGGCAATCTTTGTGTTACCAGTAGCAATCAAGGCCATGACAATCACAATGGAGAAGATAAGAAGAAAGAGAGAGATGACAATCCGGATCCAGTCTAAGGGAGTGTTGACTCCATGGGAATGAGCGTCGGAAGACATGGTGGCAGATATATTACGTTTTTTGAATGTGAACGTCGGGTTGAATTTTTAAGTAACAGCCTAGACGACAAGTTATTTTCGTGCTGCTACGATCGCCAGGAGAGTTTCTGAGATGAAGATCCTTTTCAGAAGTCTCGATGAGTAGAATTGTGACCATGAGAGCTGCATCGAAGTAGACGATAAAAAGATTTCCAAAATCGAAAAGCGACAAATATCGATTCACATTCAGTGAGCGAAAGGGACATAAACGGGGATAGTTTTCTTTCTCAAAAAATGGCGGTTCGTCCGAGCCGACCAATCCCAGGACGCGTTGAACCCTCTTCCTGGGATCGATAAGGTTAAAGATATCATATGTAAACATTGTCTGTTGCGTATTTGTTCATTGAACCCGTAACCGTCACAATCGGACTCGCTTATTTTACGGTTAAACATTTTGTGGGGATAGTAGTCAGCCACGATGACTGAGGTCGTGGTGACTCAATTGCAATAGTGCTACTCATGTCTCGCCAATGAGGCCTTATGAGAAGCCGAACGTTGTACGCAAAATGAGGTGTTCCATCCACGAGGTCTCGAATCACAGAAAAGCTCACCCGGGTCTTTCGACACACCGGTACGGTAACTGTTTTATTGTTAATAATTTTTCATTTATTTGGTTGTCGGCGGAGCCGGTAGAGTCCACTGGAATTAGACTACCGGTACGCACAACTTCACACACGTACCACAACTGTACATACCGTTATTAACAGTTCTACCCTTGGTTTCACAGAGATGTGTGTGTGGTTGCATTGTCTCTATGATACACGTATTATTATACACAACATTATCTTATTTATGGGAACTCTTAACTACTACGGAGTAGCATTCTTAACTACTACGGAGTAGTAAGTCCTAGCACCCGACCAGGGCCAGACCATTTTGCTTCGATGGCATGCCCAACTTCATCAAATGGTTATTTTACGGTTAATAATGCTTAACAACAATGCATATGCTTCCAGCCGGAAAATTTGAATCTCACAGTTTCAAATTTTGTCAACTGGTACTATGATACTACATAGTACGTAGTACATAGCAACATCGCATTCATATTTTTACAGTTGAGCATTGGAACATCATCGTCTGGTTATTAGCGCATTGTACTACTGCCTTGTTGACGGTCGACTGTCGACTGTAGCAACCAACCATATTGTCCTAACCATCATGTTGTCTAACATGCTGACGGCACATGGCCCTGGCGGATGTACCGATGATATTGTATATTGTGGCAAGGACTGCATGATGATGTGACATCAACGGATGATGTGATATGTCGACTGTCGCAACAATGATGTCATTTTGCGAGTGAGAACCAACACAACAACAATGTTCTCTGACGGGTTTCCAGGACAGCAATAAAACCAACGTGGAAGTTCGTTGGAGCAGCAATAACATCAACAACAATGTGCTATGTTGCACTGCCTATGTGTTCTTACCATTCACTTGCCTCCCCATACTACCGGTACATCATTTGCACCTACCGTACTTGCAGGAAGCCATGGATGACTCTACACTACCACTAGCTGCCGGCGGTGGAGGACTTGCTGAGGCCGCAGGAGAGGATTTAACTTGTGTCGGAGCTACGCCTTTTCATGAAAAGGACAAAATCAGCAAGGCATCCAATTATAAAACTTCTATTGCTGCCTGCCTTCTCAGGATCAGCTTGCCATAGAGACAAGAAAGGCAGGAAACTTTCAAGTTGTCATTCGTGAAACTAGGATCATAACAATTCTGACTGCGGTTTCTACCAATGTCAAAGTTTCGGATGTTACTAATGAGAATTGTTGTTATCTACTACCACAATACTTTCTGATTTAGTCGTGCAAAACCTGTTTTTCTATCATCACCACTTCTCCAGCTTCTGTTGCTGTAGCTTTGGTACTTCTGTTGCTGCACCTGTTACTGTGGTGAATAGAAAGGTCGATTGAGAACGATGTCCTCGTTTGGTAATGGTAATAACATAATAAAGGCTCACGTCATATATAATATAATAAAAACACCATACGCTGATGATGACATACGGTAGGTGCATGTTGTGCGGTGCACCGCAGCAAAATGACTTTTTATTACCGGTACTACTCCAGTACGAAGTAATTGCTCAGTCAATGATGCGGATGGTGAAAGAAAGACAGACAAACTTTGATGACATTATAATATTCATTGCTGTATGGAGCATTGATTTACTTAGGAAAAAGTAACGGCGAGACTAACGCTCTGTTGGCTTGCTCGATCCTTCCGCTTAGCCAATCACAACAGTGCTAGCTGGAGTAGTTGAATAACGGTAAGGCGAAGAAAGATGTTGGAATTTTCGGTGTACCATCTGCTGTTTGTGCAGCTATTGAAGAACAAGGTCGAAAAGTTTCACATACACATATTCTCGTATGGCTTGTAGAGTGGAACAATTTATATGAGGGACTTGGAGAATCGAACGAAATACTTCGTAAACGTTTCGAAGCCCAGCTAACTCAATTTGCAAGAAAGATAATGAGTACGAAGATCACAGGCCCTGATAAAAGTAGAGTTATCAGACCATGCACAAGTGATTGTCCAAAACATAGCTGTTCTATCATCGATGATATGGACAGACTTAATGCACAGGATGTTCGCAATTTACGTTTGAAAAACGGGAACACAAGCATTGGTGATAAAGGAATTTTTAGATGCAAAGAATGTCTTCCACTGTTACACAAGTGAGGATATTGCAATCGAAAAACTTTTATTTCAGTTTTTGACCAAACAAATATTATGGACGAAAACTGCAAGCGTCCGACATACAATTTCAATTTTTGGGAAAAAAATCTTTTTGTGTCAAAGTCATTTCTGGAGATGGAGTTTTACATTCTTGCCAAAAGCTTGCCAGTGGCATCGACAGCGAGGAGCGTCAGACTTTGTGGAAATTAATGACGATGTTCTGCGTTTTTGTGTTGCTGTAAGCAAGAACTTGCATCGGTCTGGGCAAACGAAAAAATGTTTTAAATTAAAGGGAGGTGAATGTCGCATGAAAATACCACAATTGTCGAATTCATTCAAGGTTCTTTATAACGAGAAGGCATCTAAATGGGCCAAATGGACGGGAGAAAGAAAAGACAGGAAATTATTTCTTTGTATTCCCGAAAGGGCTTATACAGATTTGTTTGCGAATACCTTCAATCAGGTTGTATCTGATGTTTTCTGTTGCAACAATAACATTGTTGCGTGTGTCGATGGCGGTAGAACATCTTAAACGGCATGATGTTGTCAGCGACGATCGTCCAGTGTCAGATTCAAGCGAAGTCGGTAGAGACGATCAAGATGACGTTGTCAGCGACGATCGTCCAGTGTCAGATTCAAATGAAGTCGGTAGAGACCATCAAGATGACGTTACAGCGGGGCTTAAGGCAATGATTGGATTTGTACTTATGAGCACTAATGCACATGTATGTGGTGCCCCAATGGCAGCATATCTAAACGAGAAATGAAAGTCGTTTCTGGTACAGTCATGAAAGTGCCCATGTAAGATTGAATGATTTTCTGTCTGAATCACTTAATGACTACGAGCTTGGTACGACCGAAACAGGAAAACCTTTTATCAAATCCCAAGTGGCGAATTATACGATGCGACCGAGAGAGCTGGAAAATGTATGTCTTTATGACTTTTTGTCTCAATATTTCTTTGGACGAACAGGAGTAAAAAGTCTTAAATGGTTTGGCGATCATCCAAGCAACGGTAATGTTGCTGTTGCGCCTTTGAAGGATGGGAAATTCCGTATTCCGTTAATTACATATCGGGATTTTAAAGATACAACACACTTCGAAGGCGACAACTTGGTTAACTGTAAATGTGACATTCCAGATGAAAAATGTACGAAGCATTACGCGATGGAGGATTACAGTCGAAGTGCATGTATTTTGTTTGTTCCTTTTCGAGATGTCGAGAAAGAACTTACGCTTGATGGTAGTTTTCTCCTTAAACTTCGAGAGTTTGTTGCGGAAGGCAGGCTATTATCCCAGCATGCTCGTGTGCTTCAAAATATCCAAGATTGTTGGAACAGTTTAAATGCGGGAAGACCCGAAGACTATTTGGAGCGTTTTTCTAAGTGTCCTTGTGAGACGGAAAAGACCAGTGCAAATGGCACTGATGAAGAACAGCATGAGCTAACGAACGAAGCATTCGCAGATATTCTCGACAACAGTACTTCGATAGACTCGTTCGATTGTCCAAAGTTTCGAAACCGGAACCGACTTTTCAGTTTTAGCACATCACAAACTCGGGATTTTGGGAGGCACTCATGTGGGGAAAAATTTTTGTGTATCGAGCCACATGGGCAAAAACACGAATGAAAGTGTTTTTTTGGAAAACGTCCAACCTTTTGCTGCAACATTTTCTGCAAGCGATTCATTTCAGAACACAAGGGTCTCTGCTGCTGCTCTTCACCGGTTGAGTTTGAAAAAAACCACACGAGTCGTGGACACAATTGGTAATATTCAATTGCCTGTTGCAAATGGCACATTAGCCAACATCCGGCAGTATTCCAAATGTTTGTTTGGTGATGATGAAGATCAACGACAAACATTTGAATGTTTAACTGCATCGTTTGTTTTGAAATTATATCAGAGAGCACGTGCAGAAGAGACCAGCCTTGAATCTACAAAGAAGCGATTTTTGAACACAGAAAAGAATGTTCTTGAAAAAGTTAACAGGGGAGCACAATTGATTTGTTTTTTATCCGGACCAGGTGGTACTGGCAAAAGTTTTGTAATCACGTCTTATGTCCGGTACTGCAGTGAAGTGTGTTCTAATTTGAGAATAAAATTTGATTCGAAGACCATTGTTGTTTCCGCGATCACCGGAGCGGCTGCTGTCAGTATTCGCGGTCAAACAACAGCTTCGGCTCTTTGTTTGAAAAGACATATTATAGAAGACGATGTCAAACAATGGGAGAATACCTATGCAGTGGTTGCGGACGAAATTTCATTTTCAAAAAAATCAGAAATCGAATCAGCCAATCATAAATGCCGTGAGCTGAAAGAGGAACAGAGCTTGAAGTTTGGAGGTGTTGATATTGTTTTTGCAGGTGATTTTACGCAGTTACGTCCCGTTCGTGCGAAGCCTATTTATCTGGAAGACGATTTTGTGATCTGGGACGACTGGATACACACGTTTTTTGAACTCAGAACAAATCATCGATTCAAAAATGACGTTCGCTGGGGAAATATTCTATCGCGCTTTAGAGATTTAGGGCCGAGTGTGGCCGATGTCAATTTGATTAATACACGCGTCATTGGCTCAGACGATGGCCCAGGATCACATGAAATACCAAAAAACGTAACGTATGCAACAAAAACAAATGTGGATCGAATGGCTATCAATGATGGAATTTTCTTCAATCATATGAAAGACACGCATTCTAAAGATCCTCACGTTGTTCCACCTGTGCACACCTTGTGTATTAAAGCAGGAAACCTGAATTGGAGAAAGAACCCCAGGGAATTGACTAGATTCAATAAAAATACAGAAGATATATTTTATGCTTGTGTTGGGGAGGCACATGTGAAAAGTGTGGATGAAAGCAAAACGTATGATCCCTTACTCAAGTTGTATAAAAACAGACCTGTGATGATAAACGACAACATCGATGTTACGAATTGCGAGGCTAACGGAACAATGTGTGAATTCGAAGGGGTGATATTTAAAACAGGTGTGACGATCGAATCTTTGGAAAAAATTGTTATTGATGGATACCATGTTTGGTGTGCACATGTCTCTCAGTTGGAGAGCATCAGCATTGCCGAACTGTATGTGCCATCAATTTGCAATATCTGAAGGTGGTGCCGTTCACAATGGTACGGTGATCGGTCTCTAGGGGCTCATAACCTGTCAGGGAACCTCTATGGGACTCCAGTAGTAAGCATGAAGCATACACTAAAGTAAGGAAGAAGTTATGCCTATGAGTGCTGATGGACCAGTATGGTCTGTACGTCATCCGTGGTTGTGCTGACAGAAGGAGATATTCAACGACATCTGGGCTTTCGCAATAGCAATTGATGCTGGGAATAATGCTGGAACAGCCTACCTTGACCTTCGTATGCGATGTCATTGTAAGGGCAGCTTAGAATATTTGCACATTCTTGCCATTCCAATGCGTGAACATCACACTGGAGAATACCAGTATGATCTTATTGTTGAAACGATGAATGTCTTGGCACCAGACTGGAGACATCAGCTCATTGGTATAACAACTGTTGGTGCATCAACCATGACTGGATGCATACAAGGAACATGTACTAGATTGTCAAATGAATGTCATGGCAATATTTTTCGAGTGTGGTGTGGTGCACATCAACTTGACCTTGTTGTGAAAAAGGCCTTCAATCAGCTTATGAACAAAAAATTCCTGATCACATTGACAGGAGTGACTGGACATTTGCGGCGCCAGCAGAATCTCATTCAGCATATGAAGAGCAGCTGCCCTACATTTGCGACGACTCCTTGGATATCAATGGGTAAAGTTTTGAAATGGTTCAAAGCAAACCGTATCAGACTGTTTCAACACTTCTCTGAAATGAAACCAGCCTGTACACCCTCGATGGAATGGTGGCTAGTTGACATCAAGGAATGCTGCTACATCAACGGCCCCATGACAGATGAGGAACCCATTTCATTCTTGGCTGCTGTTAACAATGATCCATTATATGGATTTCACTTAAACAACTATTGTGTTCTGAGACAGGAGGCTGCAAGTTCCATTGATGAAGTAGGAAGGTTTGTCCAGTTAACTATGGATGGGTTAAGATCAAGCAGCAGTGATGCAGATAAGGAGGCACATGACTGCATTATATCAACAATTGCAAATTTCTCGCTGCAATTGGTCAGTGGAATATGTAAGGTGTGCGCTGAGCGTGACAATCGTAACAACTCAGGAGATCACTTACCTCCTGTGCTGCCCCTTGAATTGTGTGGAGTACTTTCGAGAGACTTTGTGTCTTGTTTGGAAGATCAAAGAATCCGACTTGGACACAAATTTTCAAAGGCAGAGGTGGAAAACATTGATGAGCAGTTTCGTAAGTTGCGTCTAGCATTTAAGGAGCAAATTGGATTTTCACAAATGCTGCTTGATGCCCAAGCATCTTGTGCTGTTCAATCGTTTGAAAAGTGTTGGAGTCAACTTGGAAGTGAGTTTGAACAATTGAGAATGTTTTGTGGGGCCATTGCAAGCATTATGCCAAGTACAAGCAGTGTTGAGTCCGATTTCTCCTTGATCAATTGGACGAAGGATCCCAATTCGCAAAGCCTAAGTGACTTCTCCCTCGAATCAATACTGCATTGCAAGCAGTATAAGAAACTCAGAGACCTAATGGAATAAAACTACTAGTAGAAGATAGACAAAACATTGACGTTTAAGGCATTTTATAGCATGCACCGAATGTGCACCGAATTTGAGGTTTGAAAATGCACCGAAAATAGCTATTTTCGTTATTTGCGGTGGCCACCGAAAATAGGGAGGCCTGATCCCAAGTCGCACGCTGAATCACAAGGCTGAATCACAAGTCCTGCGCTGAATCACAAGCCATGCGCTGTATCACAATCAAGCAAGTACCGTACGTTACTACGTAGTACTTCGTAGTACCGGTACTTCTAAGTACGACGTAATAATATCACGAGAATAAAAGCTACTCCGTACTACAGTAAAATTCCAAACTGAAAATCGCTCTCTCCACAGGAAATAACTGTGAATTAACAGTAAAAAAAGAATGTTAGTGAACAGGTGTTCACGTCCGAAGCTGGCTTCTTGCTCCTGGACACGAAAGGTAAACGATCCAAACGGAGCGCAATCCCCAAGAAAGAAAGCGGGAATAGGGTCAACAAAAAGTAGTTTCAAATGCAACAATGCAAACCCCAGTTGACGTTACCACCACTAGACACAACGGCATTGAAGGACCATACCTCAGATGACGGCAATTTGTCGAATCGTATCCAAGATCCTGTTGGTGATTTTATTGTGGAAAGTTGCTACCGCCAAGAATTGCAAATGTTGATGAAAATGTCATCACTTGTCTTTTTGGTTCCGAATACTCCTTTGGACAACAGAGGGTCCAGCTGAAAGCCACCGTGATATGTCCTGTCACTGCAGAAGTTACGTTCACACAAATTCCCACTGCCGAAGAGCAACAAGATAGCGGCTGCGAATGTGCCGCACAACTGATCGACGCCTCCGATGGACAAATATTGGACGAAGATTTGGGATGCAGATGCTTTGCTTGTCCAAGCGGATCAAGTATTCCGTTGGTTTTCGTTGCGACAAGGAAATTGCCGGTGTTTGCAAATCCTTTGATTGTAATGTTGCCTGCAATGGATTGGAAGGAATCACTAATGCAGATGACGAAGACATCCCAGACAGTGAACGTCGTAAATGTCCTGTGGAGGAAAACATTGAGGAATGCGAACGGCTCATGTCCGAAAACGAGATCCCCTGTCGATGTGCCGAGACAGATTGCATCTCATTTTCGAATGGTAACTTTCAAGATTGCGTGGACGGATCCAGCACTATCGTGACTGGAACGACCGCCACTGGATGTCGAATAGCAGACCAATGCTTCGGATTCATTTCAGTGTAACAACAGTGTACGTGGAGCTACGGAACAGCGCTATTGCGGAACCGAACCATGCGTAGTTACAGTCAATCTCACTTGCCAGGAATTCTCTGAATCGTATGACTTCGATGGGACTTGTTGTGCGTTGTCAGAGACTACTGGAAAATGCCAGGTGACCGTTGTCGACTATTGCTCTTGGTCCCCTAAAGAGGCCGCATGCAACAAGGAAGAATTTGGATGCAACGTCATCTACAAGTCCGATTCGAGAGATGCCTGCCCGGAATCGGAGATAAATGTGCTGGAAAGGCCTGACCAGGACATCCAGTCGGGTATCTGCGGAGCAGATAAATGTATCGTATCCGTCCCAATACCCTGTGATCAAATGATTGAAGATTATGTCTTTGAGGGAACATGCTGATCGATGAAACCCATTGAAGACCACGAGAAATGCAAAATTACTGTTGCTGACGAGGGGGAGTGTTTCTGGACATCAAAAAGTGGAGTGTGCGCTGAAGGGTTCTTCTGCGATATTCTCTACAGAACGAATTCCACGGATGCTTGTCCCATCTCCGCATATGAACCATTGGTCGGTACCCCAGACGTACCGCAAGAGCCTAACAATCAGCAATGCGAGGACGCAGTCATGCTGGAGCCCGGTATCAAGATCAACGCCTTAGTCAAATTGGACGACGTTCGCTATGGGGGTGAACATCCGTGTGGCACATGTGTGTATGATCTATCAGCAGGTTGGTATGCGCTTCTTGGCACAGGAAATGATGTTACCGTCCATGTCTGCACCAACTATAATTTGGTCACTCGTTTTGGTGTGACCGCTAATTTTGGTGTATCGGAAGTATGTAGTGACGAAGACTGCGTCGGATATCCTGAACCATTGCCCGATCCTCCCTCCTGTTCCAGAAACATTACCCTCAACGTCTCATTTTTTGCCGAGTCGAATGTTTTATATCACGTTTATGTCTTATCAGAATATGAGTTTCAGTTGAGTTTTGATATATGGTACGAGGTGCATCCCAATATAACTATATTTGAATCAGTGCCCACTGGTGATACCACAATCGGGCGAGAGGGATTATTGGTTGGGGAATCGTTTGGATCGGAAGATACGCTTTTGGTGGAGCGATCTGCTGTAGGCAACACGACAACCTCGACGTACGCTCTGCTTGAGTTTACTTTCGATTTGGAAGCTATTAGTCTTGCAACTACCCGACTGTATACAGAACTGTGTTTGAATAGGCTTCCACGAGTTGTTGATTTTGACGCCGTGCATAACTATTCTATATGCCGTCTATCTCAACTTCCAAAGGGGGGACTGGAATCATTGACAGGATTGCAGGTCAATTACACCATGCCGGATCAGTGCTTGCAAAACAAGACAGTGGGATTTGAGATTGGGCCCAGCACAGAGGACGTTGTCTGTGTCAACATTACAGGTTTGCTTTTGGACCTGGAAACGGAGGAAGTTAGCGTGAATCTCAATGATCAAAGACGATTATCTCCACTTGATACAGAGACTTTCCTGTTCATGATTGACAATTTGGTCGAGTCGGATTATGTGGGTGATCGGTTCTATTCCAGGTCGGTTGCATCGGACGGACATGCAGCACCACCCATACTTCGCTTTATTTCAGTAGGAAACATCACCGTGACGCCCGATCCTCCTGCGCGTGATGTTGACTGTGATGTCAGTGACGATTCTATGACATGTCATGCAATGGAGTCCATCGACGTAAACGGGCAGATCGTCCTATTGGATGCGTCGTTAACCTGCCCGATGGATGCCACAGGGGACTACAAAACATTCCAACATGCCTCGCAAGTTCCAGATACCTGCGGGTGTTTAATGTTGACGAAGCAGGACGGGGATGATTTTGATTTAGGTTGCAAATGTTACGCTTGTCCAGAAGGTTCCGCCCTGGAATTCTCGTACGTATGTGAAACGGTGATCGTCGATTCGTGTCTGTCATTCAACTGTAATGGTACTTGCAACGGTGCCATTGACAACATTTGGAACAACTCGACAGATCCTCCCACCAAACCAACTTTTGTTACAGCAACGCCAGACATCGGCCCGACAGTTCGTCCGAGTGAAGCTCCTACATTCGCTGCCACCGATATTACAAGGGAGGAGGAGCAAGAAGATCCAAACAGCGGAACTTCCATACAACGACACTACCATAATTTCTTGGGTAAAGCAACGCTGTGGACGGTGGCAGCATCATTCATTACATTCTTTTTTGGAATCGTCTAACTGTAAATAAAATACTGCTTCAAAGTAATGTGTTTCTAACACCCACCCACCCACCCCATTGATTTCACTTTTATTCGTGGTTGGATTTTCATCACTCTAGCTAGGTAGTAGAGTAGCAGCATCATCATCATCTACGGTAGTGATGAGTGTCTGTTGTGACGATCTTTCTAATTTTGGTCCAGGTGTTTGAGTGAATTACTCGTCCATCATCACATTATATTGGAGAAGTGACTGTGAACAGTATGACTACCGGCCCGTAGCAGAAGATGGAGATCATAACTTCGTCTTTTCACAGTCATGTCATGTGATGTTGTCCTCCAAGAAGATTTTTCGGTCTTCCAGTTAGTTTGAAATGTATTTGAAACGAAGATGCCAGCGCGCGTCCGTGCGTTCTGTCTTCAACTGGCATTTTAAAAACATGGCATCACCCTTGGACACCAACAACACCAACAACAAAGCATCATTCACAGTCAATCTGTCATCATCATTCATCATCAACAGCATCACGATTATCATCCCAATCGTCTTAAAGGGTTCTTTTTATATATATTATTATACACACGACGCCTGCTTTGTCAACCATTCTGCGAAACATTTATATCATTAGTCCCTTGTTCCTTCCCATGGTCCAAAGAAGACGGACGATGGCTCTGTTGTATGGACTTGTCATGACAGGATCAGCAGCCACTCGTGGTGGTGGTGGTGCGACCGCTGCATCCTTTCTGAGTAAATTTTCTCGTCGACGACGAAGCCATCCATCTTTCATTCAAACAACACCTTCGGGTACCACCACCAAAGACAGCAACAACAACAACAGCAGCAGCAACAGCAACAACAACAAAAATCATCGGCGACTACTTGGATGGTTAGTACAAAATGAATTATTATCCAATAATAATGATGTGGAGGTAGATGGAGCGTTGGACGTCATCCGAAAAACAAGCTACAACAGAGACTCATCACTATCCGGACCAGTGACGGTTGCAGGGACGATACCCCTGCGAGAATTCCAACATCGATCCATATCTTTTTGGTCCTGGAAAGGATGGGAACAACAAGAACAACAACAAGAAGAAGAATACAACAGTAATAACAACAGTTCTTCCAAAAAATCTTCTTCTTCCAAAAATAAAAAACAAAAAGAAAGTGAAAGCAGCAAGAGAAAACGAAAGCAACGACGAGACAAGGTCTCGTACAGTTGCGAACAGGGCTTTCGAACCTATATGGAAGACGAGTACTTTATCAGTGAAGGCGGCGATTTTTGCTGCTGTTTTGATGGGCACGGTGGACGAGCTGTCAGCCGGTACTTGAAAAAGAATCTATATGCCAACGTCCAAGCCTTCTTGCCCATATCAGCATTCCATCGACAAACCACAACTGAAAATGATGAAAATGCGGCTCTGGTCGATGAGACGCAGGCGGCCATTGATGGATTGAGAACGACAGCCAATCGCGACGTCATTACAGGTCCCACCATCGAAGACTATGCCACGGCTCTAGAATCGGCGTTGGGAAAGATCGACAATGAAATTTTGCGCCTTTCTCACTGGAGTTATCAGGGAAGTACGGCCACCGTAATTTGGTTGTTACAAGATCCCAACAATACCGATGAATACGGAAAGCCCAAAAGGACCATTTTGGCGGCCAATATTGGTGACAGTCGGGCCGTCCTATGTCGGAAGGATACCGCGTGGGATCTCACTCGTGATCACAAACCCAACGATCCCATTGAGAAACAGCGCATCGAAAGCATCGGGGGTAGTGTGATTTGGTGCGGAGACGTTGATTTTTATGGTCATCCCATTGAAGAACGAGGCATTTATCGTGTCAATGGTATTTTGGCATTATCACGAGCCATTGGAGATCGATCCGAACGGCCGCACGTGACCGCAACTCCGGACATGGTGGCAGTGGATGTGGAAGAGGGGGACGATTTCATTGTATTGGCAACAGACGGATTGTGGGATGTCATGGATAGTGCCGAAGCTGTTGAATACGTCAAGTTTGTGCTCGAGTCGGGCTTATCCAAGGAAAAGGTCGCATCCCAAATGGTGCAAGAGGCTCTACGTCGTGGGACCTATGACAACATTACGGTACTGATCATATGGCTGTAGCATCAACCAAGAACATTATTGTATTTGACAGTAGTGGAGTGGTATGATCCATCCGAGAAAGATATTCAGGATTCATGGTTTCCAATCAACATTTCACTGCTCTGGCACAAAAAGTAGGTTGGAAAACAGGAAGCTGCGATTGTGATGCTACCCAGAAAAGGTTCAATTGTCGTCACTTTCCGATCACTCTTCCTTGTTTGCCAACGTTGCAATTTTGCAATATTATTCTTGCAGAACATAAATCGTATTCGAAGAAGCGCATGTGTGGGGTACCATGGCAAGTAAGTTTTTCTAAAGAGCTAGACGCTACGTTGAATTTGACTGTTGAAAAGAAAGTCAAGTTGATGTCATCTCACACAATCTGGAAGCAGTAGGAGGGAATTCAAGCAGATAGTCACATTGTTGCGAAACTTTGAAATAAAGTGATGATCTGTGATGCATTAATCTGTTATTATTACGGACAAGTAGTCTACTTCTATTAACTGTAAATACTACTCCCTCCGTCTCACTTCTATATTACACTTTCACAACTTTAAATGAAAAAAACCGCCAACAAGCTACTTAGAACATATGGCTGTTATCATCTTTAAATTCACATTATAAGCTATATTTCCATGTATATATTATATTTAGAATTATTAAGTCTTTCAGTCCGTTGAGCCGTTCAAAGTAAGGAAGCCGCCAACAATCCACCCTTTTTCTTACGGATCTCCCCAGCAAGTGAAAATTCGACGATCACACCAGCACAAATCTCTTTCCTCTGAATATAAGCAACAACTTTGAAAATGGTGACAACAAGGAAAAAGAGGGTTGCGATGACCGAAAAGCTGAAAAAAGATGTATTCACGGCGTGCGTGGTGAGGGTGTCGCGAGAAATTTTACCTTACGGAAGTTTTAAAGCTGTTGGCGAAACACACAAAATCCATCCAAGAACTGTTGCTAATCTGTGGTATTCAACGCTGAAGCAAATACCGGGATATCAACCCAATACCCCTCTTGACCCTGTCTCTCTTCTTGCAAACGTTCCAGAAACGGCATTTACTACGAAGTTCGAAAATTCTGGAAGAAACCCGAAGCATGACCGAGACATGCTGTTGCAAGAGATCAAGAATATTGATCCTACCGCTAGAAGAACCATCAGATCTCTTGCTGGAGCTGTTGGTATTCCAGTTATGACCATCTGGAGAATGAAACAGTCGAAGAAACTGAAGGTTCATACCATGGCTTTGAAGCCGAAGTTGAACGATGATCATCGCCTCAATCGGCTGTTTCACTGCATCGCAAAGAACGACAAGAACACTATCAATTCTGTGGCTGAAATGACGTTCAAGAGCATGTATAACGAGATTCATATTGATGAAAAATGGTTCTTTCTTGTACGGGACGGGCTTCGGTGTATTGTGACCCAAGACGAGCCACCGCCTAAGGCAATATCAGTGTCCCACAAGAGTCACATCACTAAAGTCATGTTTCTTTCCGCTCTTGCAAGACCAAGATTCAATCATACAACGAGACAGGAGTTTGATGGACTAATTGGAATCTATCCAGTAGGAGAAATCGACATGTATGTGAGAGCAAGCCATGGTCACCAACCAGGAGATCTAAAGTGGTGTAACGTCAACATGGATAGGGATTTGTACCGAGATATGCTTTTTAATTTTGTGTTACCGGACGTGAAGAAGAAGATGCCAATAGACAACAACATTATATTGCAGCAAGACGGTGCCAAAGCTCATCTACCAGATGACGATCCGTTGTTTGCAGCAAAGGTCACAGAACTGTTTGGAGATCCAACTGCTGTGAAGCTGTACACACAACCGGCACAGTCACCAGATTTGAATGTGAATGATCTTGGCTTTTTCAATTCTCTACAGTCAAGATACTACCAGACAGCTCCAAAGGACGCTCTTGAATTGATTGAGATGGTAGAAGAAACTTACAAGAACTATCCAGCCAAGAAACTCAATCGAATTTGGTTGACACTGCAGAGTGTGATGAATCAGGTCATCAACCAAAGAGGAGACAACGACTACACAATCCCTCACATGAAAAAAAAGTTCTGGAACGACAAAACCAATTGCCACTATCGTTGGATGTAACTGCAGAGGCAAGCACGTATCCACTCGACATCTTGGTTGATTGATGCTTTCAATAATAGTCTCTGATAGAGTTCTGTTTCCTTTTGTTGATGTTGTCACAACTTGAAATGAAAAATTTAGTTTCTCTAATGCTTTTTGAAACAGTTGTCGAGCATTCTTCTAAATATTCATAAAAAACGAGCCGGGTCATATAAAAATGAGTCGCGCCATCCCCTGTAGAAATCCTAGGAGGTCTACACAGCTCGGCACGCTTCATTTTTGTTTTCTGACTGGCACGGCATCCTCAATAGGAATATAGAAGTGAGACGGAGGGAGTACATTGTAACAAGGTACCGTAGGTAGTACTTGTGTACTACCGGTAGCTAGGTAGCTGTCTGGTTGGAACCGATAATACAGTTGCTGGCGCGCGTTGGCCACCGTGAAAACCTTTGTCTCGTCCTTCAAAGTCAATCATCTTCACGGACACAGTCAATTCATCATGTCTCTTTTTCATCTGCACGATTTGTATCAACCTCCAGAAAGTCGTCTCTGTCCGAGCAACTGCTCTGACCCTTTTTAGTCTACAACCACACCAGCATGACACTAAACAATCCATCCAAAACGTCGACGGACGAAACTGATAGAAATGAAAAAGGAGAGACGATCTTGCTATTACCACAATCCGCGTTTGACTCTCTGACGAAGGCGAATTTGGAAGACACAAGAGAGAACGAGGTAGATGCCCCTGCTCTGGCTGATAATGATGGGATCAACATGGGTACCGATGAGGGGTCACGTTTGGAATCATTAGAGAAAGATAATAATATAGGCGATACTCGCCTTCTGGGTTCGTCCTGTTTACAGCATTATTGGCCCTCCATCTCTGAAGGCACAAGTTCTTGTCGTCGCTGCCTTGTTCGATGGCCTCGAACAAGAGCTGTCGTTGGAAAAGTCTTTCTCTTGTGGGCGCTCATTCTTTGGGCACTCGGCTTTGGATATTTCCTATCGAAACTAGAAGGGCCGTCGGAAGTTGCGGCTAACAACAACATCATGCGACAACGATGGTTCTTTTCCACCTTGCCATTCGGTGAAGTATTTGTGGCCGTTAACTACCTTCCCTCGCTATGTATGGAAAGATTCATCGAAATCAATTCGCTCCGAAACGCTTTTTTAAATACCTCTCTGAATGATAGCAACATCTTTTACCCAAACTCGAAAGAAAACGCAACTTCAGAGCTGGTGGAAACCCTTCTGTCCAGCCATTTTTCCAACCTAACCTTCCCAGAAGTTCCGTCATTGCCAAATGTTACCACAGTTGAAGATATTTTAAAGGAGTTGGAGCATTATTTGGAAAAATGTGAAGATTTGGCTCTGAATATCATGAAATTCGCGCTGAACGTTTCAAAGGACGTGGCGGAACATGACCTAGACCTCACCCGCGATACCCTTGTCGTCACTAATCCTTTGTCTTTCAATTGGAATCGTTGTTGGGACAATACTATATTGGGCAATCCTAATCCATGGTCGCCGACAGCGGCACAAATCAACGCCTCGGCAAATCAAGACTTGTTTTTCAGACAACAATGGTCGGCTTCCCAACAACGGCTCCTCCGCGAATATACAACCGAACGGGGGTGTTCAACTCTACGTGACAACACCACCTTAAGTGAATGTATTTTGAATGCCACCATTGATTCGGTTGTGAATGCTGATGGTGGAGCTAACTGCGACCCCAACACGGGAGGTACGGAATAGAAGCCGCCTTGTGTGGACACATACTTTTTCTCGCGTACATTAACATAGTTCCCCCCCCCTGCTTACATTGTCTCTCCATCAGCTTCTGCGTGGTTTTGGTTCACCGTGATGACAACAGTCGGCTATGGGAACCAGACACCATCGACAGACGGTGGGCGAGCCCTGGTTGCGGCCCTTGGGTGGTTAAGCATAATTGCCTTTGGTGCAATTATATATTACTCTACCGAAAACTGGACGGCTATTGTCGACGACTTTTTGTTTCGTGTCAACTTGAATTGGCTTACTCATCCTACTTTTGCAGTGCCGTTTTGGGCCATAATCAGCTGTGCATGGTTCGTACGAATCGCGGCCAGTGCTCGAACGTTCTGGGCCGAACGTGTACCGGGTTTCGAATTCACCACGGGCGATTCCATTTGGTTTGCATACATCAGTACATTGACAGGTGAGCCAATCAAAGTATCGTGCGATGCACCGCGTCAATTGGAAGACTCATTGGCGCAAAATTTTGTTTCTTTGGTTTTTGCGTGTATTAGTTGGCCTTGGTGATTTCTATTTGCAACCACAGGGAATGTTCTTGTCCGACGTCTTTTCGTGGTCGTCGCAAATGTTGACTGGTTTTGCATTCGTCAGTATCTTCCTTGGAAAAGTAGGGGATCTCATTACTTCTTTTCTTCCTACCAAGAGCGAATCCTTGGCCGACTATCTGAAACGAACAGATGGTTGTACTGGAAAAGTCATAGAGCTACCGCAAAGCAAAAGTCTCAAAATGTTGCAGGAAGTTGCTCAAGAAGAAGAAGGGGAAGAAATCACCGAAGTGCACGACAGTTTTAATATGGGTCTTGACGAGAAATCTTGTTATGATCACCAGCTGGCCATCCTCCAGCAGAAAAGGGAGCTTTTGATTCGAATGCTGAACGCCAACCAGACCGGTATGGACCAATGGCTGGCCAAGTCTGGTGACATGGATGAGATATCGAATAACGTTGATGTGAGGCACGGAACATTCGTATCGGGGAGGAGTTCTTCCAGACAAAAAACAGAGCAACCCGTTGAGAGGGCAACAGAACCTTGATAATGGGCTTACGAAGAACCGTGGTTACAAAACTCTTCATAATATGCTCCCATTGCTTCGTGTACCACCGAATACACCTTATCTATGAACCAACCATTTCGAGCCAAAACTGTTATGAATGGTTGTTCCTTGACATTTTTCTGTCCACGCAGGAGAGATTCGTTGTACTTTAGACGTGCAATCATATCTTGGGTTTTACCATCAACCGATGGCGGGATCCACACTTCTGCAGGCGACGCAGTGCAGTTGTTCAAATCAACGTTTTTCCAAAATTCGAAATTTCGTTTGTCAAAAACGAAATTGCCAAGTTGATACTGATTGCAATAATGTGCAATAAACATGAATGGCGCTATGTGCTTTTGTGGTTTTGGACTGTACCATTGCAAGGAATGCCATGGTTCTCGTCCCTGTACTTGCATTGGAAAAGAAACCATGATGTCCCGGACAGAAACGGAAATGTTGGCTCTTCGCATAGCGATGACATTGGAATACATTTCTGCTAACCACCCCTTGTGTCCTCGTCGTATATCATTTGTAACTATCGTCCACACCTTGGCTTGACGTTTAGTATCCTCCGCTGTCATAAGTTGCGGGTGTCCAAAACTTTGATGGTATTCAGAAGACGGAGTTGGAGGTTGACAGGACAGTTGTTGGTTTGTTTCATTCTTCCGTTTTTGATTGGTCGGAGGACACCAAAAGTCCCTCCACTCGATTTTTCTTTCCACCCATTCTGACCCAATTTCATACGCTGTCGCCACTCCATATCCTGGTCGAACCATTCTCATGAGCGGCTCCAAGGCATCGGAGTGCAAAAAAATCATATCTGGATCCACTCCCATAATGATGGTGTCATTTCCGGAAGGAGGATTTGGATCATCGTGACTGAATCCATTCAACCAGTATTCCATTCCGGCCGGTCGATTTCGAGCACTGTAGTCGTCACCTTGGTAAATTGAAAAATCTGGAGTTCGTACCACACGGTACTTGGAATAGCTGGTTTGTGGAAGGGGATAGTCAGGATTGTTGCAAGAAAGCAACCGCACCAGCTCTCCTGGGATCTTTTGTTGTTGGTGGCTGTAGAGCAGTGCTTGTGATTGCCAATCTTGTGAGGGGGAACATCCGGAACTAAAAACAGTC
Source organism: Nitzschia inconspicua (assembly GCA_019154785.2). Lineage (NCBI taxonomy): Eukaryota > Bacillariophyta > Bacillariophyceae > Bacillariales > Bacillariaceae > Nitzschia > Nitzschia inconspicua. The sequence goes on from JAGRRH010000004.1 coordinate 2,573,502, forward strand.
ACCAACCGTCGCTGCTTTTGTTCCTTGTTAAAAGACGGCTGTTGTTTGGAAGAATGCACCAACGGAACCATCGTTTTCTCATGCTTTGTTGAAACTTCCCGATCTTCCAATTGGCATCCAAACGAGGTGATGGGACTGTCCCCATTTTGCATACGTATTGTATAATGCACAAAGTTTTGAAGACACATTGTCACGATAGAAGTTCCAAGTACCAAGAGGACATTCGACAAAGTCATCCGACCCTTGCGTCGTGGCGTCTCCAAGACAGCTGCTGCTTTGTTGGACATGTCAATAGAAGATGTATATATTTACTATTCTACCGTTGGCACCGTCAACAAGAAAAGGAAACACCTTCAGACGTTTTATATCAATTACACGGAAGAACGAAGTTTGTTCTGTGTCATCGTCATGGGTGGGTGAATGATACGACGTGTGAATGGGTGAACCAAATGAATTGGATTATTATGGACAAACATGGCGGGAACATGATAAAATATATTATCCGTACGACTTAGCGCGCGCAAGCCTACCAGTAGCCATAGTCAACGGAACGTACCGTACTTCGATGTACTACTCCGAGTACCGGTAGCCAGTCGAGCTAGCTAGCTAGAACTCGTCCTCGAATCCATCCACGTGCTTTTTTTCGTCTTCTTCGTCAACGACACCGTCATATCTCTCGTCAAGATCATCACCGTCATCGCATGTGAACCTTTTGTAAGCAGTTGAAAAGGGCTTGAGTCGGAACCAAACGTTGGCTCCAAATTTTGTACCTTGGACAACTGGAAGAGATTCGTGCATTGTCAACGAATCCATTTCAGCTGGGTCATCATTCAGGACGCTTGGCCATATCAGAACTCTTCCCAACTTTGGAGCAACTTGTAAATTCAGCTCTGGGAAGAAAGTTTGACCTCCCGCATCTACATCACTTAAATACAAGAAGAAGGTTAAAGTGCGATTTCCAAGTTGGTTCTCGGTCTCCTTGTCCAAATCCATATTGTAGTCAGTGCGCGCTGTGTGACTGCAAGGACAAGCAACAGTAGTTTACCGGTGGGATGACGCAAATATCCACAATTAATGGTCTGAGTGCGACAACGTAGTATACGCATCATTTCACAACAAGGACGAGCCACCACTTACAATTGACCAACGTCATACTTTAACAGTTGCATCTTTTCGGTGTAGTCACTGTCGAATTGCGTCAAGTTGTATATCCGAGCAAATAAATTTGTCACGAGCGAATCTTTCATACATTTCTTTTCGCACCAACTAACCATTGGGGTTCTCCATTCATCATCATTTTCTTCATCATCTTCTTCTGCATCAGACTCCAAAGTGCTTTGAACGTAACCTTCTAGAGCTCCCAACTCGACAAGACGGCTCGCTTCTTCCGGAGTGACAAAGTCATCTAGTGTAATGACCCAAGGACCAGCTATTGTCGTGTCATCTCCATGGTTTTGGTACGACTGAGGTACCGAAAGAAGTTGGAGATTGTATGTGGTCTTATAATATGGATCTTGGACGATCCTTTCAAACGTCGAATCCAAATCACCTGGTTCCCAAGCGTCGGGACCGTTCTCCAGGTACGTTCGTTTTCTTTTACAGCAGTGAATCTTGCTATATTCCTTTCGAATAGGTTTCAAGCGAAACCAAACATTGGCCCCGTATTTCTCTCCACGGATGACCTGGTTGGCTTCATGTTCCGTATTCCAGTCGATTTCGTACGGATCCGAGTCCAAAACGCTTGGCCATATCAGAGCCCTGCCGGGTTTTGGCACAACAGTAACGTTCAATTCTGGAAACGTCGTCTCTCCTCCCTCTTCCACATCATTGAGATATAAAAATACCGTCAAAATACGATTCCCTTCTTGTTTTGTTGTCTCCTCGTCCAACTCGAGATAATCGTGGTGAACTTTGTAGCTGTTGGAGAGGTATTTCAGTTACCAAGTGGAACGTGAGCCACACAAAGGACAAATGACCATACAACAAAACGGATGAAAACAACAAAGACATTGTGGTGTCAACTCACTATTGACCTGGCTGATAATAGAGCATTTGCATATCCTCGCTGTAGTCTTCCGGTATCTCCGTCAAGTCATAAATTCGCTGTAGAACCGTCTTTGCCATGGGATCTTGACCACAACCGTCATGGAAACACCAACTGTTGCGTGAAGTGCGGTAGGACTTTTCTTCCGCATCTGCCTTCTGAAGGATACTCCGTTGGTATCCCTCTATCTTTCCCAATTCGATCAACCGTTCCATCTCTTCCACACTCAAAAAGTTGTCAATGACGAGAATCCAAGGGCCCGGCTCCGTGTCGCCCTCTTCGGTAGTGATGTTTGTCGAGTCGGGTGATGATAGTATTACAACTTGACCCTGATTGTTGCCAAGGTCTTGTATCTGTTGTACGATCCGACGAAACATTCGATCCAAATCGCCAGGCTGCCAAACATCGGGACCATTTTCGAGGTAGTAGCACAAGTCTTCGTCGGGCAATACCGTGTTGCATACCTGGCAGGATGCCGCACAATTCTTTTCCATGAATTCATCTTCTTTCTCGCACCCTCCCTGGAGAGTCCAAACGAGACATCGTTCGTGATAGTCTTGGCATCGTCGTACTTGGTCCGGTGAAAGGACATTCCGAACTTGGGTTTGAAAATACGTTTCAGTTTCCAGTATTTTGTTTTCCATAACGTCAAGAGAAAAGTTGTGAACGTCATCATCGTCGCTTTCACCAAAGACTTTGGCAAGGTTTTGTGGCACCCCAACTTCACTGATGGAATACGGTCGTATCAGAACGTAATCTGGATCCGTTTCCTCTTCGATGTCGACGTCGACGTCATCACTGCTAACAACTGCGCTTGCGATGAATCCACTCCATACAAACACCACCAGTAGCATCACTATCGGCCGTTTCGTCCACCGATTTGATATGGATGTCGACCTCATGATGATAGTATCATTATCACTATTATTATTTGTCATCGTACTGTTTCGTCTTGAAGTATTTCTTTCATTTTATTATAAGAAACCAACAATACTGTTCGCATTGGAGAAGAGAAGGTGTAGAGTACGCGCGCGCCCGTCGTATAATGATCTCCTTTTTACTTTCTTCACAGTCAGTGAATCTTCGTTCCAGCGATCACACAAGAAGCAGCTCGAGCACTTTTCTCTGTCGTGTTGTCTCGTAATCCAAGCCCAAGATGAATCAGTCGTTTCCTTTCCTAGTAGAATACTACGGAGAAGACTACGTCGTACTACGTAACGTTTCTCTCTGTCTCCTTCCAACATTCCACACGCAATCTTTCTCATAAACAACAACAACACCAACAAGCAATTTTATCCACACACAGCAAAACCCCAATACAAACGTTCTCACAACAACAATCTACAGCCAACCAACCAACCAACACTTCAATAAATATAATAACAGTATCGACGACGACGACAACAACAAGAAATAATAATAAATTCATATTCCCAAACGGATCATGGTGGCTCGCATCTCTTCGACGCTCGCATTGGGCGCTGGCTGTTACTGGGGTACTGAAAAGTACATTGTCGCTGACTTTCAAGCAAAGAAACATCCAGGATGTATCGCCAACGCCAAGGTCGGGTTTATGAGTCCAGATCCCAACGCCATGAAGGATCCGTCGTACCGTCAAGTCTGCACTGGCAAGACGGGTCACGTGGAAGTGTTGAACATCGAACTGACACCGGAAGCGTCTACACCTGAAGTGTTCGAAGATCTCATCAAATTCTTTTATTCCTTTCATGATCCGACCACACTGAATCGACAGGGCAACGATGTCGGGACACAATACTCCTCTGTCATTTTTTGCTCGTCTCCCGAACAAAAGGAGATCGCACAAAAGGTCACCCAACAGTTGCAAGCTGCCATCGACCAAGGCAAAATCAATACATATCAAAAGAAAAAAGTCGAAACGGCAGTAATCGATTACACCACCTTTTATGAGGCCCAAGAGGACCATCAAGAATACTTGATGAAGAATCCGTTGGGGTATTGCAACCACAGTTATCGCTTTCAGGATTTTTCGAAGGTTTTCGGTGGTAATAACAATGATCCGGAACTGTAAACAACAAGGGGTACAGAAAAGCCTAGAATACAAATAATATGGTATAATCCACCAGACAAGAAGACACCAACATATTTTTATGCTGTGACATCGTCACACTCTATGAAGTGGCCGTGACAACTGACAACAATTCTGACCCTATGCGTCGGTTCCTTTACTACTACTTTTACTCCGTAATAAAATAAAGTTTACAATCTATTTCATTATTTTTTTCACTTTTTGTTGATGCACTATCAATTCTCTCAACGAGGTAGTTCATCTAAAAGTTCCACACACACACCATCGCTTAATCATCAACCAAAGTAGCATGGCATACACAATCATTCTGGTTCCTTTTGTTTTGCAATGTCGTATTATTATATACAGTAATAACATACATAAAATAAAAGAATTGTTCGTATGATAAAATTATGTGTGACGTGGTGACTGCTTCAAAACATCCGTCAATTCTGTCATTTGAAGAGGGATTGCTCGCGCTAGCCCTTTTGTCACTCGCTCGTCGCAACTCGTAACGGATGGTTTCCATTCCCGGTATTTTCATGGCCATAATAAGCTATCATACAGTGTTTTATTACAGGTAGTACGTCGCTCGCACTCCGATTAGTTCACAATCCAGCCAGTGTTCCTCGTTTCCTACCTTCCTTCACTTCCTGTTTCCTTCCTCTCTCGATCGCCGCTTGACAGTATCATCATCACATCATCATCATCACATCATCACGTCATCATAACTTTAATTCCTAAGTTATTGTCAGCAATAATAATATAATGAAGTTTCAAGAATTACATCAACACCACCAGCATCTTCAACAACACCAACAACGACGGATACGACGAAATCGGTTTCTTCGATGGATTCTGTACGTTTCCGTTGTCTTTACATATACCCAATGGTCTCGAAAATGGTTACTTTTTCCATTGTCATCGACGTCCTCCTCATTGGCAAGTTTCAATGCCGAATTGCTATTGAACCTATCGACAGTCCAAACAACAACCACCATAAAATCTCCCAAACCATTGACCATGGAACAAACCACACAACCTCGTCTGTTTGTTCATATTGGCAAAGCTGGAGGGACGTCCATTCAAGTTATGGTACAAAAATCCACTGACAAGTGCCATGAGTTGAAGAAAGGACTTGTCATCAACAAAAACATCAACAAACACAAAAAGAATATTAACAACAACCAGGATACCATTGGGAACAATTCAGAAGAAGAAGAAGACCAAGACCAGATACAAGATCAAACTTGTGCCATTGCTCAAATTGAATCCAAACGGGTCCATCTCAAGGCAGGACAAGACAGGTATCCGTACTATCAACAGTTTTTGGTTAATGTTCGTAATCCTATCGATCGATTGATCTCTTGGTACAATTACGAATCACAATCCTTTTACAAAGAACCACGATGGAAGGACGGTGGTATCGCCAGTACCAACTTTCAACAATTGAAGGAATGTTATCCCGACGGAATTGGACAAATTATTTACGATGGACTGTTGGGAGACACGGTACAGAAGAACGACGATACAGATGATGGATCAATATCATCATCAATCACCACCACAACCAATCTACAATCGAAATCAACAGCTAGTAGATGTCGGAAACTGGCCAAAGATTGTCTCCGAGGTGACATTATGTGTTTTGGTCACAATTTTTACAATTACGAAGTGTACGGAGAAGACCTGTTGCGGTGGAAGTTGACGACGACGACGACGACGACGACAAGTCCCGAACCAAAGAATGACATACGTGTCGACGTGATTCGATCGGAACATTCCATGGAAGATTTTGAAACTATAATTCAATTGTGGACCCAACCGGTGGTCGACGCAAAAATGAAAACAAAAACAAGGTCTTTCCTTAACCTCAATAAAATCAACAACAATGATGACAATCAAGAGACGTCCTTTCAATTGACCGATTATGTCCGAGGTCTTTATGGGAAGGTTCGGACCATTGAAGACTACCAAGTCAAACCCAAAAAAGCGCTCGGTAATGGTGGCAAAAACAACAACAACAATAATAACAATAAAAATAATAATGCCCAAGACAAAAACGACGTTATTGCTCCCGTCAACAAGTCGGTTTCACAAGAGGCAGTCACCGCACTTTGTCGTTGGATATGCACCGAATTAAAGACGTACAAGTACCTGTTGCAAATTGCTGACAACCTGAGCGAATACGATGTACAGACGTCCTTTAATGAGCTCGATGAACGGTGTCAGATCAATGTCGACCAAGAATGTGGCACAGACTGGGAGTATCGTAATATCAAGCAACAAAAGAAGGTCTTTGACATGCCTTGGTAAATATTCGGTAAATTGATGCACCATGTCAAGACGGCTTTTCCCACCCCAAAAAAATTGCTACTGACGAACTGCTACACTACAATCCTTTTTTTAATTTATTTTAAAAATCGACATGACTGTAATCACACACGGAATTTGTCAAATTTGCACACACAAAAGTCTTCCGATACTTTAATACCACTACTACTCCTTCTGCTGTTTTTCTTTTTTTTGGGTTTGCTTTTTACAGTCAGTCCAACCCACACGTGTCCAAATCGATCATGGCTCCCGTTACGATCCCGGTGAACTTGACCTCACGTCGTCGTTCTAAAAAGTCGTCGTATCCCTTCATGGTGTTGAGTTGCGTCGACGTCATGGGATTGCCATGCAAGTTCAAGTCGATCAGGGGTGTGTCTTGAAAGAGCGATGCCGGTAATGGTTGTGGATTCGTATCGTCATTCCATATTGTGTTGCTGTGGACAGAAATATGGTTTTGTTTGAGTGACAACGTCTTCAATCGATTCAATCGGCCCATGGCGTTGGGTAAACTAACAATCGCGTTGGCATCGAGATTCAATTCGCTCAATGAGGTCAAATTGGCAATCTCCTCTGGAACACTAGCAAGATGATTGTGTGACAAATCGAGTTTCTCGAGCAACGTCATACTTTTGGAAACAATTGGTCGTGGTATGTTCGACAGATAATTGTTTGACAGGAGTACCGTTTTGAGACCTTTCGGCAAATTGTCAGGTAAGGGAGGAGCCTTCGGTGCATCTGGATGGGGTCGTCCCAATCGATTGTTACTTGCCGAAAGACTCTTCAATTTTGTGAGTTGGGATATCGCAGCAAGTGATCCCGGTGCAAGTTGATTGTCATCAACATTCAACAATTTTAGAAGTTTGAGATTGACAATTTTTGGATCAAGACTATGCAACTTGTTTTTGGATAAATCGAGCGTCGTCAACTTTGTGATTCTGTGAGAAAAAAAAATCAAGAAGAAACAAAAGAAGAAAGAAAAGACGATACATCACAGTCATCAGAAATCAGAACCACTTTCCAATAAAAAGAACGCTGCTGTTGTACCCCTGACAAAATGACGATTGGTGGTTTCCCAAAAAAAAAGAACCATTCAGCTGCAAATTCCAAACTTTTTTTGAAAACAAAAAACGTACTCGAATATTTGCATAGGACAATGTTCCAGATGATGTTCGCTGAGAGACAAGATACCCGTCTTTTGGGCATTTTCCAACTTTTGTTGCACGACTTTTTTCCCCGTCTTGTTTTGAGGTTGGGTGTTTCCCATGGTAGTTACGGTTTGTAAAAGATACAATAATAGATTGTTTAAAAACGACTCTAGCTACTAGCTAGCTAGAGTAGTCTAGTGATTCTTTTTCGAAGATGGAGAGCGTTGGAGGCAAAATTCATTCGATTGTGTTGTGTGTTTGGTGTGATGAAAAATGAAAACAGATAGATGGGGATGGTTATTACAGAGTGATAACTCTGCGTGCCTGAACGGAGTAAGGTGTACTTGACTGACTTGACTGTAAATTTTCTTGTCAACTACCAGTGGTACCGGTAGTTCGTACCGTAGAGTACCGGTACTGCGGTACTGGTACCGTAGTCTACTGTAGTTAATAACCGTATTTTAAAGTAAAAATCGTTCGATATTAACAGTAAGTTGGATAAATCATCTCTGATGCTATGTCACGGTCTGATAGATGTATCACTTTCATGAAGCCGTCGAATATTTGGGATAGATACCATCAACTGTGATCCACTGTACTTTCTTCCATAAATCTTATGGCAGGCAGCATTTCAAGAACGGGACCGTTTTTCGGTGTTGTCTTCCAGCTGCTAGATACTAGATGCTTCCATCGTTTCATCGATCGAGGCACGGAAAGCATCGATCACTTTCCTTTGCCAAGCTGAGATGCGAGACATCCAGTCTTATGTCGATTGAATCGCCTTCTGCAAAAGGAGGCATCGTTTCAATCCTCCGTCTGTGAACTCTCCAAGCAGCCTTCTGGCAACGAGCATCGCAGTAGGTGATCTTTCTACCTGCATTGTCACAGTTTGCACAGACCATCATCCCTTCTGGGAACAAACGACAGCACCAAAAACAAGCGTCATACTTTGTATCCATTCCTGGGCCTATACCAAGAAAGATATCGTCTTCAAAAGGGCTGAAATGGAGAAGTGGTAGGTGGGCACTTCTTCCATCGCGAGAGTAGAACCGCAAAGTCTCTTGGCTCGATCCGTTCAACAGCCAACAGTCTTGCTTCTCGACCCTTACGAAAATATCTTTGCCACCTTCTGGTTTAATCTTGACATCCATGGGGCAGTAGGCAGCAGAAGCAAAAAAGTCCATGCCCAAATGTATACCACACATCGGAACCAGACATGGATCCTGTACTATTGCATTTCGAAGAGTGACATTGATTCCCTGCACATTTACCACAAACGGTTCCAGACAGGTGTAGGTTGAATTCTTCACTCTTCTTCCAGTGGAAGTGCTTCGTAAGGTCTTGGACTGAAGCATATCATTTTGCTTCAAGTGAAACTGATCTGCGAATGCTTTGGAAACAACCGTATACAAATTTCGGTTTGAAACGTACGCAAAAACAGGTACACCTTGAATATACACCTCAATACAAACTCTTCCTGATTCCGGGGCAAAATGCATCGTATTTCCTCTGATCATATTTATTTGTGCTGAAAGATCGGCGATAAATTCAATCTCCAATCTTCTATTGTTGATTTTGTCAGTGATTGTTTGTGTGGTACACCTGCTGCGCTCATCTTCCTCCAGCATTGAGCGTAGCTTTGCTGTTGGAACACTGCGTGTATCAATCCCCTGGAATTTCGCCTCCATTCGAATCTGCTCATCCGTTAGTTTCGAGACGGAGAACCTCTCCATGCCATGCAACAGTCCGAGGATATTTGAGAGAGAGAATGTCATTGTTCTACCAGGATGAAATGATAGGTCTGGACAGAGCATGGAATGACAAAGTGGGCAATTGGAGGAATTGTTAGCACAATCAATGATACAATCGACGCAGAAAGTATGACCACAATATAGCGTGACCTCCTTTCGTAACGGATCCCGACAGATGAGACAAATGGTTTCTTCTATACTGCCGTCGAAAACCCACTCCGAGCGTTCGATTGTTGGCTGCAGATGTTCCGGGAGCTTCTCGCCCACCAAGGCACGTCCAACATCCAAGAAGAGTGCTGGACTGTTCAATATATAATCCTTCTTAAAAAGAAATTGTAACATCCCCAAGCCAACCTTGCTGAAGTCAGAAAAATGGCACCCTTTGTTTTGCAGCAAGTGGATTGTCCCAATGATATTTTCGGAGGACGGTGGACCCAAAACGACCCAAGTAGGGACCATGGAAACAAGCTGGAGTTGATGAATGATCAATTCCACCAGGTTAGGCTCAGACGCAGCTCCTGTTTGTCGATCATCCCCTTGTTTGATTTTCTCAGTAGCGGGAAGATATTCCAGAAGACGCGCAACTATGGGAGGTTGTGGATGCTCCACAGCATTCTTCAATGCAGTTTCACCATTAGCATTCCTATGATCCACCTTGATTCCAGCATCCAACAAGATATCCACACCCTTCAGGTCGGCATAGTTGACTGCAATGAATAATGGATTCATTCCATTCTTGAGAGGATTGTTGATTTTTTCAATCCCACCAGCCTTCAAAATCATGTCAATCAACTCCGATTCAGCAGGCCAGTAGCCCACGAGACGTAGATGTTTCCATCGACACGCCCAATACAGCAACGATGCTGGTTCTTGTAGAATGTCATACAAAAGAACCTCTTTGTGGATGTGTGGAGGTCCCATTGCAAGGCCAAACACAAGTGGAACGGTGATGGAATGAAATTTTGAATCTGAGACCAACTTTAAGAGATATTCTCGAAGGCTGCTTTTGGTGGAAAATGGTCCGTTCGATCCGCGTGCAAATATCATGTCCAAATATTGGTCCGGTACAAATCCATTCAAATGCACAAGAAAAGCATCCGAATGCTTCGGTCGGAGTTTGATTGGGTGACCGTTTGGCGGGGGTAGTATTCGATTATGCGATGCCAATGCAGCTGTGACCAAAGTGGAGTTGAAAATAGAATTGAATTTTAATGCAACTTCGGCGGTGCGACTGTTGTAGTCGTAGTTGCTATTGTTGAAGATGCTGTTGCTTATATTTTGGCCACCATCGCCCGTGACAGCCTTTTTCTTGTTACGATTCCTACTCTTTTTCCCCATGACGGTTCTTCCTGTTTCAATTTATCCTCAAAGTTGTCTCTTCGTTTTGCGAATGTTTCTTTTGATGATGCTGTCATGTGGCGGAACCGTCAAATTATTGTCGGAAGCCAGGAAAGCAGCGTCGTCGATTGTTTCTTTCGTCGTTACAGTTAGTACAGTAGCCAAGATTGCCTCCTTTGGGTGGTTGTTGATATAAGACATACACTACGTTCGATCTGATGGAGATCTAAGAATGCTGCTTTTACTGTTAATATGATTATTTCGACAGTCCAACAACAATGATGATGGTGACCGACCGATTGGGCTTGGTGCGAGATTGTATCATAGTGAGTCGTACCATGGGAACTCTCAACATCCAATGATACCACTACGAATGTGGACTTTCCCAAGACTTACCACGCGAGTACCGTTACAGTCATACACGTAAGCAGGGAGAGGAAGAAAGAAGAGAATACTATGTACGTACGATAAAACTAGCTACTACTAGTAGTTACTAGGTAGTAGGGAGTCGTTAGGAACGTATCATACGTTGTGTATTTTATGATACAGTTAGGTACTCCGGAGTAGTACATAATACTTTCATGTCACTACCACTTTACAGTTAGCAGTTTCCTTTCGACCCGACCAGCAGGACGGTACTCCGTTTACCGAATAGCTACCTACCGTATTGCTACTGCGGACTGCGGACTATCACATACAGAGTACATTTATTGTTTTTGTTCGTCCAAGATGTCGTAATTGAAGCCTTCGTGTTGCAATGGAATGATCAGTTTCGAAAACTGGATCACACTGTCAGTAAATTTGCTTAACAGTAAGTGTAAATGGAGAGGAATGATCTTTATCTGGACCTTAACGTGCCCTTAAAGAAGATCTTGGTCAGGTATGGAAGAGGTCTAGCTTTATGTCAATTGACTCGCCCTTTGTGCAACTAGGCATCATTTCAATCCTGCGCTTGTGAACTCTCCAAGCCGCTTTTTGGCAACGTGAGTCGCAGTAGGTGACTTTTCTTCCGGCATTGTCACAGTTTGCACAGAGCACCATCCCTTCCGGAAACAAACGACAGCACCAAAAACAAACGTCGTACTTTGTATCAATTGCCATACTGATCCCAAGAAAGATATTGTCTTCAAAAGGGCTAAAATGAAGAAGTGGTAGGTGAGCACTTCTCCCATCGTGGGAGTAGAATCTAAAACTCTCCTGTCTCGAGCCCGTCAACCGCCATGCGCCATTTTTCTCAACCCTTGCGAAAACATTCACTTCCTCCTTCGAGCTAATCTTGACATCAATGGGGCAATATGCAGCAGAAGCGAGAAAATCCATACCCAAATGTATGCCGCACATCGGGACGAGAGATGGATGTTGCACTATTGCATTTCGCAGATTGACCTCGATGCCCCCCACGTTTACCACAAATGGTTCGAGACAAGTCAAAGTAGAATTCTTCACTCTTTTCCCGTTAGCTGTACTTAAGAAGTTCTTCGACTGGAGCATATCAATTTGCTTCAGGTGAAACTGATCGGCAAATGCTTTGGAAACAACAGTATAAGCATTTTGGTTTGCAATGAACGCAAGAACTGGCACCGCTTGAACCAAAACCTCGATACAAACGCGACCCAGCACTGGCGCAAGAAACAGTTCACACGGAGCAGTTCCTCTGATCATGTTGATTGGAGCCGAAAGGTCAATGCAAAATGCAGCCTCTTTCTCGATATTGTTGACTGTGAATGGAATATTTTCTTGTGTATACTTGTTCCTCTCGTCCTCCACCAACATCAAGCGTAACTGTGCAACTGGAACATCTCCTGTGTCAATCCCCTGGATATTTGCCTCCATTCGAATCTGCTCATCCGTCAGTTTAAATACGGAGATCCTCTCCATCCCATGCGACAGTCCCAGGATATTTGAGAGTGACACCGTCATTGTACTACCAGAAAGAAAAGATAGATCTGGACAGAGCATGGAACGGCAAAGTGGGCATTCGGAAGAATCATTGGCACATTGAATGATGCAATCCACGCAAAAAGTGTGGCCGCAGTATAGTGTGACCTCCTTTCGTAGATGATCGAGACAGATCGGACAGTTATTTGCTGATTCTATACTGCTCTCCAATTCCTCCTCTGTGCTTACAATCATTGGCTGTAGACATTCCGGCAGTTTCTCCCCCACCAGGGCACGTCCGACAGCCTCAAATAGTGCTGGGCTGTTCAATTCATAATCGTAGTCAAGATCGTTCCTGAAAAGAGTTTGTAACACCTTTAGGCCTCGCAGGCCGAACTCAGTAAAATGGCAACCTTTGTTTTGCAGTAAGTGGATAGTCGCCATAAAATTTTCGGGGGAGGGCGGTCCCAAATTGACCCAAGGAACAATCGTATTCGCACAATGCAGCTGATCGATCATCAATTCGACTAAGGTAGCATAGAAGACATCTCCAGTATCTTGGTTATGCACTGGTATTTTGTCAGTGGCGGGAAGAAATTCTAGGAGACGCTCAACAATGGGAGGTTGCGGATACTCCACCGCATTCCTCAACGCGCTTATACCCCTAGCATCCCGATGATCCACCTTGATTTCAGCATCCAACAATATATTCACACCCTTTAGGTCAGCATATCTGACTGCAGTAAATAACGGATTTGTTCCGTTCTTGAGAGGATTGTTGATTTGTTCAATCCCACCAGCCTTCAAAATCATATCAATCAACTCTGATTCAGCAGGCCAGTAGCCCATGATACGTAGAAATTTCCATTGGCAGGCCCAATACAGCAACGATAATGGTTCTTCTTGAGTTTCATGCACACTTATTTTTTTGTGAATGTGTGGAGGCCCCAGTGCAAGACCGAACACCACTGGAATAGAGATGATATGAAGCGACGGATCAGAGATCAACTTCAAGAGATATTCCCGAAGGCTGTTTTTGGTGGAAAACGGTCCGTTGGATCCACAAGCAAATATCTTGTCCAAAATTTGGTCCTTGACAATGCTATTCAGATACACAATAGTATCATCCGTAAGCTGCGGTTGGGGTTTGATTGGGTTACCGTTCGGCCGAGGTAGTATTCGATTTTGCAACGCCAGTACAGTTGCAGCTGCATCCAATTGGTTGATGAGGTTGTTGTTTGTGCGGTCGCTACCATCGCCCGTGACAGCCTTCTTCTTGTTTCGATTCTTACTCTTCTTTCCCATGATGGATCTTCCTTTTTAAATTTACTGTTAGCTCAATGTTGTTCGGTGGCACTTTAGAGTTGTTTTGACCGTGACCATCGTATCAGTACGATGGTTGTTGTACGAGAGATGGACAAAAGAAGAAAAGATTGCAATTTACAGTTCGTCGTCTACCTACCTACTCCCCCCCCCCCCCCCCCCCAAACTCTGTAGCTAGTAGAGAACAAATAATATGCTGGTATTAACTGTAACAAGATATTCTATCTGTATTAATAAAATCAAAGCTATAATTATTTACAGTTAATTGTAAATAAAATCACAGTCATGTATCCGTAATAAGAACACTACCACAATACAACGGTAGTAAAGTATTCCGTGGCTGTTCACTGTTCATATTACTGTCGTAGTCCGAAAGTACAGCATAGTTGATCTCATGGTTAATATATTACGCCTACGACTTCGTCCATCGCAGACACTGTACTCCTACCATCAGATGATCAAATAAGAAAATTGGACTTCACGTTACAGACACAACTTACTATATTTTGGTCAAGTTGAAGGCTGATGGCATTGCTACTCCTGTTGCCACCAAGCAGTTCTCCTACGAGGTCACTGCTCCAACAACCGGCTCTGTTACTGTGGACTTCACCATGAGTGATCTTGGCAATGTCACCACCAATGACTGGGCGGCTGACCTTGCAGATGGTATCACTGGAAATGTAAACCCAAGGCTTATTGCAAAGTCTCTTTCCGATGGAACCCCTGTTCGATTTGGAGATTCCTAAACAGTGGAACTCTCAACTCTGTCTGGCTTTGATGCAGAGATTACCAGTATCACCATCGATTGTGAGAACTGCATTCTTACCGGGCAATATTGGAAGACAAGAATATCGAGATCCAGCCATGGTCGACATGACTCTCCCTCTTGTGCCAGCCGTGAAGTCACTGTTGTTGTCACCTGGTGGGTCAACAATGATTCTGTTCGACGCTTGCGGGGACTACAAAAAAATGATTACCTACCGACAACGGAAGCTTTGAATATGCTTTGGATGTCGAGATTGTGAAGATGGTAGCTCTTCCTCCGTCACTAAGTTTTACTACTGTGCCTCGGCTGCCAGTGCTGGTATAGCCTCTGCCCTTCTCCAGTGCTGATATGACCGCTGCCCTTCTCCTTTAGGTACACACGTGAGAGAGAAACAAATTGAGATAGAGATAGAGAAAGACAAACAAGAGTGAGATTGACAAGATGGGTTATACTCCTGAGGTCAGCTCTTTGACCACACCTGCAAACCCAAGACCCAGACCCAAAACAGGAGAAAAGAGTCACATGGAAAGAAGTCAAGTTGAATCCAACTATACATTCCTTTCAAGAAAGCTTAACCCATTAAGTTTGAATTTATTTTATCTATCTTAAGAGTTGCTTTTTCCGCCCCATTAATTATTTCTAATTTGAAACAACCAAAGTTTTCTTTGAAGTAAAAGTCAATCACGCTTTGACTTTTTTGCCTTCTTTCTCGACATGCATTACTAAATATAGATTGCTGTGAGGTGATTGGATGTTCAGACGGTTACTGCTGATTTGTCAATCTCAGCCTGGTCAGATGAATGATTACATACAACATGTCAGAAAAAGTACCAAAAAAATCACCAATCAATGGAAGCCACATGCAGAAGGTACTGAAGGTACTGAAGGTACTGAACCTACGGACTATTCTTACTATACCGTACAACGGTAGACTACCGTAGTAGCAATAAAGGTACCCCCGGTACTACGTAGTAGTACGGTAGTGTTTTCGAGATCACCCGCGCCAATCATCACTACCAGCGGATGTGACTGTGAATGCCACAACACACCGAAAGAATGATCACAAATCAAAACACTACACAGCGTAGTAGACTCTATTGGAAAATACGTGCCATCGACCCTTTCAAGATTGAAATCAATGAAAGATAGAGATGCCTATTGGATCATCATCATCAAGGAAGATGTCAGAAGTTGCCGATGAGGGTCGAACACGACGGTATTTACAAGTTCTTCCTCCCCGCCGTCCATCCATTTCCGTAACCCTTTGTATTGCCCTGCTATCACAAACATCCATACACCAACACACAGACATATTGGTCTTGGCCTTGTCCTCACCTTCCAAAGATTCGTTTGGCAGCAACCGAAAATCTAGTGGTACCGGTGGTGGTGGCGATGCTTCTTCAACCAGGCGCGGTCGAAACAACAACAACAACAACAACAACAACAACAACAACGGCAATAGCTTTGGCAGCAAAAATCAAAGATGGTTTCATCAACGCAAGGCAGGTGTCACTGTGTCGAAACGAACGAAACCGCCCCAATGGGAACGAGAAGGTGATGATTTGTATGCAAGTATCTCCAAAAGCCAAATCAATTCTACGCTCTCCATACCGAATACATGGGACGAGGCCATGGAGATGTTGCAACAAACGATGGAAACACATGATCCGTCAACGTTACCTCCTACCAAAACATCTTCATCGCTTGATACACTGCAGGAAGATCCCTCGGACGAAAAGCCATTCCTATGGGGTGGATTGTCCGTTGGTCCCATTTGGAAATCCCGTTTACAAACTGCCGGATTTCAACATCCCACGCCCGTCCAAGTCAAAGCCTTTGATGCTATTTTGCAGCAAACCAAGAAGAATAGTCAAAGACGACGTCAAAATGTCGTGATTGCCTCTCCCACTGGAAGTGGCAAGACTCTGGCGTATCTGCTGCCATTCTTGACCACATTGACCATGCCGTCGCAGAAAAAGACGGCATTGGCCTCTACGGCGTCATCCGGAGGAACTGTTTGGATAGTCACACCGACTGTTGAATTGGCATTTCAAATACAAAATGTCGTCCAAAGTTTACTACCAGTCGACAATACAAAAGGTGGTTCAAATACCCCATGTAATCTTGTGCATGTCCTCCAATCAAGTCAGAGTCGCGACGATGATTCGGGTACAACTACACCGTTTCCCCTGTTATGTCAAATCCGCGATAATCACGAACCACCACCTGCAATCATTGCTGGAACTCCCAAGTTGTTGCTGCAATTGCGCAAAGAAATCAAAAACGCCATACCTTCGACAAGAAGAAACCAAAACCCGTTCACTTCTGCTGATGGTGGTGGTGGTGGTGGTGTGGATCCGTCCATTCCAAAATTGGCCAAGACATTGCACACCAATTTGGAGGCTGTGATTCTTGACGAAGCCGATCGATTGCTTCAAACAAAGCCAATCAACAAAAACGAATCTCCCATTCCCATGGGTAGAACCGTCCCAACGATATCATCTGCCCACGATCTTCTTCAGAAACTGGTCCTGGATTCTTCGTACCGTTCCTCGTATGGTGGAACTTCTTTGCAAGTGGTATGCGCTTCGGCGACGGTTGGAAGGAGTCTTCGGCGACAACTCATGGACATCCTGGGAGAACCTAGCATGGACAAGGCAGCCATCTTGGTGACGGCCGATCTTCGAACCAAAAAACATGTTTCGGACCGAAAAGCGTCGTTGCTCCCAGACAACCTTCAACATGCCTATTATGTGGTGAGGGAGGACAGTACTGGTAGTTGTGATTCGCCACAAGTGTCACCGTTGTTACACGGCTTGGAAAAAGCAACCGATCTGTTAGATCCCTTGCCATCCATTGTCTTTCCTGGACCGGTGGGAGTGGAAAAAGCCAAAGACTTTTTGGAACAACATGGTTTTCAAAATGTTCGCGGTTTGGCCGATGTCGGCAGCAGTACCGTCGACCATAACCATCCCACGACCGATTGGAAGCTCACTACGCCTATTTATGTCATCAAAGAGCGACTGGGACGTGGTTTGGATTTGTGTCATGTCAAGTACGTGTTTTTGCTGGGAGTGCCGTCAAACGCAGCATCGTATGCCCATTTGGCCGGTCGGACCGCTCGTCAACACGATCAGGTAGGTACTTGCATCACGATTTTGGATCCGTCCGAAGCCCCCCAGTTAGTCACAGTGGCCCAAAAATTGGGATTTACAGCGAAAAGTTTACAACATTCGTAGTTGTTGTCTCACAGGGCTACCGTAGCTAGAGTTTCAAAAGTCCTTCAACCCTATAATTATACAACAATAAAATAATATCTCCGATGTCCTGAATTATCACTTTCACTTGACGACTACCGTATACCTCTAGTAGTACCGGTAGTACCCGGTCGGCTAGAGTAGCTTACCGGTAATTTCACAGGGTCACATGTCACCGACCTACCGGCAGATTGTTACATACTCGTAATATTCACAGTCAATATTGGAAGTCATTCATCCCAGTCGCAAAATTTTAAATTCCCAACGTGGCTTCCACAGTCAATAAAATATCAAAACTGTTGAAAAAAATTCATCCCATCCATGATCGTACCTCTGTCGTCACTACCATCATCATCCCATCTTTTGCATCATCATTCTGTTTTTCACGGAATACAGACATCGACCCCCCCTTTGGTGGATTTGTTGAGGCAAAACCAGGTTCATTCCCAGTTACTACTAGCGAAACTATCTTCAATCGGTAGTTGTGACGGCTGTTTTTGTGACACAACAAGAACCTTGTCGCCCGTCATGGCAGCAGCAGCAGCAGTTGTAACAACAGTTGCCCCATCCACCGTCAACGATGATTGGGTATTTCCATTGCTGCTCAGCTGTATGGCCGGCGCCAGTACCTGTGTTGGTGCGGCAGTCGTCTTTTGTTTTTCCTCCCAACAAATCAAACAATCCATGAGCTTTTCCCTCAGCCTTGCCGCATCCGTAATGATCACGGTCTCTGTCATCAGTATCGGGCCGGAATGCTTGCACGGAATCTTGACAGTCACCAACGGTGATAGTATGCTTCATTCCGTCAATGTATGGTTGTTACTGGAGAGACTGTTGGCATTTGGTGCCGGGTGTGGAGGTTACTTTTTGCTGTCCAAACTGCTTGGGACTATTCCGGATCCCGAACAGTTATTCCTGTTTGGAAATAGCAGTAACAACAAGAACACAGAGGAATCGAATACGGTTATAATGAACGTCGTTAAATACGACGACCACTATGAGGACGGTGAACACCAGCAGAACGAAGAACACGCGGCTCTTTTATTGCAGCAGCAGCAGCAACCACAACGACCACGACGGGGCAGTCATGATTCCTATTCCTCGACCGAGAGTCTCGGACTGGAATTAGAAATGGGAGACAGCCGAGATAACCTGGATGATGGCGATTCAACGACTGCTCAAGCGGGAAAGCTCTCACGGAAACAGACTCCAAATCATCGCCTACGACGAAAAAATTTGACCACCCAAACAACAGGTGGGTCTTCGACCGGCAACAGTCGCAAAGACATGCGCCGTTTGACCTTATCTTCCAGTGTTGACAGCTTTGATTCCGACCAAGCGGATCGTCAGAATGAGTTACCCTACGACAAGGACGCTATTGCCAAACAAATGCAAAAACAGCGTTCCTGGAGAGTCGCCATGCTTCTCTTCTTTAGTCTCTTGGCACACAACTTTCCGGAAGGGCTTTGTGTCGCAGCCAGTGCCAAAGAATCGCCACAACTTGGCATTACTGTGGCCATTGGTATCTTCATTCATAACGTCCCTGAAGGTATTGCCATTTCGGTGCCGTGTATTGCCGCGAGACCCGAATCGCCATGGTTTGCGTTTTGGTTGGCCAGTATTTCGGGCCTGGCCGAGCCTATTGGCGCTGTCGTGGCACTGTCGGTGTTGCAAACAACCAAGCTAGAGTTGGAAAATGTCTTGGCGAGCGTGGCGGGGATCATGTGTATGGTGGCGGTCATGGAACTCTATCCCGAAGCGATCCGGCAATTGAGTAGTGCGGAGGAATCCGGACAGATCAGTGACACCAACAAGAAACCTAAAGGATCGCGAACGCCTTCCTATCGATCTATAGTATGGGGCACTCTTGCTGGTATGGCCATGATGATCGCTACAGAATGGTATTTGATAGCATGAATCAATGTGACGTTCGCTTAGAACAGATATCGTCATTTATGATCGAAACAACCAACAGCGTGATCCCAGAACCTAAGCTACCAATCAACACTAAGCCGGCTCAAACGTGGTTCTGCAAAGTTGGTTCAGCGTTTCTCTGGAGGGCGCAGACATGACAGTGCTAATCATTTGCACTTATCTCTGGGAACGAAACGATGCAGATTCACTGTTACCAAACAACTATCGGAGCGAACCTTTTCGCAACAAAGACTGTGACGTCTTCATCCTCGAAAATCTTCTTGCATCTTGTCTGCCAGTCCAGCAAGGACGATTGCAAAGAAGATGGTATTAAAATAACATCGCTCAGTGAAACATTCTATTTCAAGATTATACCAACAACCGGCTGCATTGAGGTGCTTCCGAGAAGTGTTCTCACTTGCATGCCCTCAAGTGGGCGGGGCAAATTATGAAACAGCTTTGAAAGGATGCAGGCCGAGCCACACAAATGAAAGAATTAAAATAATCTTAACCCAATGAGCAAATCGAACATTCGTGCTGAAATCTGCCTTGGGTTTCTCTCTTCGTGATTGGAGACGTTTACATCGCAGATCAGGTGATGGAAACGACCTGGAGTCTCACTACGTTACTGCTAAGTTCATCATAGATAAATATCACTTTACCACAAGTCAACGCTACAGTATCATGCTGCTTATCTCCACCCCGTTGACAGTCCCAATGCCTTGGGATTCACCACCAAATTTTGTCTCAGCGGACTCATCGGCAATATCAGGTGCATGAACATCGTCATCGTATTGAACCGGCCTATATTCGTCCGCGTCCCACAAATCGGCAAAGTCGTCCTCGAATATAAATTCGTACTCTTCGTCATCATTCGTGCGACGAGGCTTGATGATAATACGACCCTCCTCGACCGAGACACTATCAATGCCGTTGACGATTGCACGAAAGGCTTCTCCCGAGTCTTCCTCTACGTAAGATTCCTCCAACAAGTTTATATGTCCCTCGATTACATTGTCCGGAATAGTACTACCGAGGATTGAGCCTGTCGCAAACGATTTAACAAACACCAAGAAACAGTCAGAGATGCGTAGGATAACCGCAGCAGACACTCATTCTGTCCCAACTCGTTCGTACCCTTCTCTATAAAGAGTTCCAGCAACCGCTGGTCATATTCTTCAAAGTCCTTGTTTTCAAAGTGGAGCTGCAAAAAAAACAGGGGCCCTATAAACCAGTCTTCATGTTTTGCTGCCGTCTCCATCTTCATTTCCACTCGTTGAGCCTTTTCGTCGATGGTAGTGTAGTCATGACCGAGGAAATAGCGCCCATGTCCACCTGGCAAGCCATCCATGGGCAAAGAATACTCCTCAGAAATCTTGCCTGGTGTCAATTTCACATACATGTTACCGCGAAAGTAGTCAGAACGACCCAAAAGACCATTAAGTTCGTCTTGAGTGACAATCAAGTCCTCTTTGGGTACATGTTGCAAAAGGAGATGATCCACAAAAATCTTGACACGAGATCTTAAATTGTCAACTTCAGCATCTGACATTGTGACAATGGGGAAGGTTTCTGACTTCGTGACAGTGAAGTGTTGGACGACATTTCGTGTTAAAAAAAACATCGTACCCGCAAGAAGAGCAATGAGAATGAAGAATACCACTATTATCCTCCAAAAGGTCTTCACCAAGAAATATCGGAAAGAGAATCCTGAAATTCGAGGAACGATAACAAAGCAACAGCAAGGCTGAGAACAAGTACAACATCAACGTACTATCACATCTGTGGGGAGATTCCAATGGAATACTGACATGAAATTTTGCCCTACCTTTCATGGCGAATGGATCACGAATGATGATGATATCCCCAACAACTTCGTTATCAAGAAGCTTCTTTTGGAGCTCAAGATCGTCCAAATCGGTCATAGTGCTCTTTCTTGTGCTGTATTCTTGCTGCTGCAGAGACGATGAATTGATTGTGAGTAGCTAGCTAGAGAGCATACTCTTGAAGATTTTTCCAAAACAGTGGTTGAGGAAAAACACATCACAATGTCGCCACAGTGACTATCACGGAACGGTACCACAATGTATGAGCGGGGTCGAATTCTCGAGCGCATGTTTGGAACAATGGCAGGTTTGCAATGAATTGCCCCGATACCTGATGTGTACTAGTCGTAATGGATACACGGGTAGTTTGCTCGAAAATTGGTCGGGCCTTCATAGAGCCACTCTCTAGTAGAGTAGCTAGCTAGAGTCTAGAGTAGCTAGCTAGCTACCTACCTACCTTGAGTAGCTATGATAGTAGTAGTCTCTCTATTAGCAACCGATCATTCGTAGCATTCTTCGTGCTGGTAGCGGCCAAAAACAAATCCCAACTGAAAAACATTTACAGTTATAACAGGAATATTTAGGGGTTGGATAGTGCGGTTAAAGAACTGCTTCATGACATAACTGTAAGTAAATGCTCTATCTAAGGCTGTGACAAATACAAGCTACCACCGAAAGAAAAGAACCTGAAGTCATCTTTGATCAATTGCGTTCAAAGCTTTTTCATTAGAGAAAAAACTTGCAAATGGATGCGTTGGCGTAGCTACATGTTTAATTTAAACTAATGAGGCAACTCTTAAGATAGAAAAAAATGAATTCAAACTTAATTAATGTATGTAGTTGGTTTCAACTTGTCTTCTTTCCATGTGACCCTTTTCTCCTGGTTTGGGTCTGGGTCTCGGGTTTGCAGGTGTGGTCGAAGAGCTGACCTCAGTAGTTTATCCCATCCGTCAACCTCACTGTTATTTGTCTTTCTCTTTCTCTATCTCAATTTGTTTCACTCTCACCTCTGTACCTAAAGGAGAAGGGCAGCGGCCATACCAGCACTGGCAGCCGAGGCACAGTAGTAAGACTTAGTGATAGAGGCAGAGCTACCATCTTCCATTGGGACAATCTCAATATCCAAAGTATATTCAAAGCTTCCAGTGTCGGGGAGGTCATCATTGTTTTGTAGTCCCGGCAAGCGTCGAACAGATTCATTGTTGACCCACCAGGTGATACCAACAGGGACTTCACGACTGGCACGGCTGGCATCAGCAAAACAAGCAAGAGGGAGAGTCACGTCAACCATGGCTAGAGATCTGGATATTCCTGTCTTCCAATATTGCCCGTTACAAATGCAGTTCCACAATCGATGGTGATACTGGTGATCTCTGCATCAAAGTCAGACAGCATTGAGAGTTCCACTGTGAAGGAATCTCCAAATCGAACAGGTGTTCCATCCAAAAGAGACCTTGCAATAAGCCCTGGGTTGACATTTCCAGTGATACCATCTGCAAGGTCAGCCACCAAGTCATTGGTGGTGACATCACCAAGATCACTCATGGTGAAGTCCACAGTAACAGAGCTGACTTTTGGAGCAATGACCTTGTGGGAGAACTACTTGGTGGCAACAGGAGTAGCAATGCCATCAGCCTTCAACTTTGACCAAAATACAGTAAGTGGTGTCTGTAACGTGAATGTCATTTGTAAAGGTGACCGTCAATGGATCAGCATTGGTTGAAACTGCAGCCCCAAGGCCGGCAGAGATGGTATAATTGTCTTGGGAGCCACCGTACTGTTCTGTGTACACGTGGAAGTCTTCACCGGTATTTCCAGTAGCACCAGCTTGGGATACATCAAAGCTGATCGTAACTGTGTTTGAGTCTTGATTTTGAACGCCCCAAAGTTGCTGGAGGAGCTCCACCAGCAATAGAAAAGGTGAACTGGCCAAAGGCAGTGGGCAACAAGTCCAAGAGAGGGATGACTTCATGGTTGTGGTGTGGATATTAGCAGTAACAGAGGAATCGAAGGGTTGGCTATGGTGCCTTATATGAGTAAACTGGTTTTATTTTTGTGAGAGGAACTGTCGTCGTGATCCTGGATTTTTTTCGTGGTGAAATCGCAATTGTCTTGAAAATCCTTCATGATAGAAAACTGTTCTACTAGAGTAAGCTCCTTCGAGACGGTTCGGTTCCCCTTTCGAGTAGGTTCGGTCGCCAGAAAGATCACCGCGCCTTGACTTGTATGTAAGGAGAGTTTGCTTTTCAATCCCCAACAAAAGAAGGAATGGATCAAGCTGCAGTAGCTATCCAGGCAGCTATCATTATTCGCTGTACTAGCTAGTCTACTTGTGTTTGATTTTGTCATAACTGACTATGGTACTTGTCGAGAAAGAGAACACGTTGGGCCTGTATTCTTTTCTCGATGGCGAATTGGAGAACCACAACTTCTCTTGTCGTAGGAGGAGAGTTGAAGCATTGTTAGCACCACAACCGTAATGTAGACACAATCCATTCGAATACAAACTATCATACTCACTGTCAGGCCTCATGCTTCTGAAGCACTGTGGTAGTAATTTGGTGGAAAAGAACTATGGTACACGGTACTGCTGTAGTGGAAACATTATTATTGTATCTTTCTGCTATTCGTGCGGCCATTCTAAGTGACAGTGCATGGCCTCACATTGTTTGTGAAGATTTATTTTGTCGGTAGCTTGTTCATCTCGCTATCATGAAGAAAAGATGATGATTCTATTCGTTCGCACAATCACAGGAACAATTATTTTAACGGCGAATTTACTGTTAAAAAATTAATCATTGTTTATTATTTTCTGTTCTTGATAGTTGTTGTTGTACAGTACTTGGTACGAAATTTCCTGGCAAAATGGCATCAGGCGCCGAAGCCAAATCATTCAGACCCATGACATGTTGCAATCCATACCGGTAGACACCCCATAGTTCTACTTGATCCTTTTGCACACGCTCTTTGGCCTGTTGAATGCGATCAGCCGCCACTTGTAGGTTCCATTCGTCTTGCTCACATCGGTCCATTTCCTGTTGGGACAAATCAATCGTTGTTGTTGTTGTTGTTGTTGTTGTTGTTGTTGTTGTGGGTGTGGTGGTGGCAGTGACCGCTTGTTCAATGGTTGGCTTTTCGTTTCTGTTGTCATTCGTTGATGATTGGCTTGCGGTTGGTTTGGCAGTAGAGCCCAGTATTGTTTGTGTGGTAGTGATGGTATCTTCATTATCCGTTGTATCCTCGATTGGACGGTCCATAGAATCGTTTTCACTGTTCGGCTCTTTGGTGGTTGGTAGTTGTTGACGCACAATCGTCAACATGTGATTTCTTGGAGCTGAAGAGGAAGCACCGGGGTTGGACCATTTGATCTCAAAGAATCTTTCCAGTGCTTGTTGTTGCGTCATTTGATCCAATTTACGCCGTTTCTCGTCGTGCTTGGCAAGTTTCGAGGCCACATATCGCTTCAACGTGTCGTTGACTCCCACCGAAGGATGTCGACTACCAGTGGATACTCTTGCTGCTGATGAAGATGAGGATGACTTGGGCATGATGAGAACAAGTTAAAAATATTCTTTCTTCTATTCGACTTGGTATCATCGATTTTGCATACACAATATGTTTCAAATAATCGATTACCACACAACTATGATACCGGTAGACAGAAGATGTTGTTGTGAGGAGGAGGAGGAGGAGGTGTGCGGAGGTGGAGGAGGATATGAGATACGAGGTATCATGCTACGTACTTCGTACGGTATCATACAAGCACAGAGGATATCATACACGAGTAGACTGGGTAGGTCTACTAGTCGTACCGGTAGTAGAAGTCGTGACGTAGTGACGCAAAGGTTGACGTTTTGACGGACAGTAAATGAAGTGAAAGAGGGGTTAGGATCTTATACTAACTGTAACTTTAATAACAGTAAGTCATTCCCCCTCTTAATCAATCTCGAATGAGAATTTGGAATTTGCACCACCATCCAACATCATCACTCTAACTGTAAAAAAAAATTGACACTGCTTGTGAGAAACGGTTGCTTGGTACGTCTTGCTACAACTGCTACTAGCTAGTAGAGGTAACTTTTAGCTACTACGTAGTAGAGTCTAACTACCATAGCATAACTACCTCCCTGGAGTATGATCCTCCTGGTACTCCCTGCATTGCCTCGCCCCTCCTCGTGGCCCGGCGGTATACGACGTAGCTGTTCATTTTTACCATAGCGGGGCTCCGTTTCTCAGAACGCCGTGTGATGAGATCGATCATCGAGCAACAAAGAGTAAGCAAACTCGCAAAACAGGAAAGTTTTTGTTGCTGTTGGCGTTGTTTGTTACTGAAAGTCCCATGACAAAAAATGAGACTACGTAACAACATCATTATTTGTTTGAGTTTATCGCTTTCTCCTCCTCCGTAGTTCCCCTCCGTTAACGTTGTTGTTGCGGTTGTTGTTGCCTTTGACATCACCCGATTCGAGTCGTAATATCGACGCTGCATCACCGCCCGTTTTGACGGCCGACGTGACCATTCTCGCCAACGCCCACATCCCTCCATCTCGATCCAAACCAGAATCGCCTCCGATGGCTTCCGTCATTTTGGCGACCTCCTTCATCGTTTCTGGATCCATATCGAACTGAAACGGTGTGTTCAAACCAGTTTCACTCTTGAACCACGAGTCGAAATTATGCATGGCGTCCTCCTTTTCTTTTTCGGACAACAACATGGCGGTACCGTCGGTATCTTCCGTCAACGCTTCAAAGGCTATGCGAGCCTCGATGAAGATATCTCTCATCTTGTCACGTTCTTCTTCTGTCAAATCTTCCGAATGCGTATCGGGATGGTTCGTCATGGCAATTTTAAGGAACTTCCGTTTGACGTCCTTGTACAACGACCCATGAGGCATCGACAAGACCTTGAACGGGTCCTTTCCCTTTTTACGTCGACGAGCTTTTCGTGAATCAAAGAAACGGAGTTGAAGTCGTTGATGATGGTTATGATGTTGTGGTTGTTGTGGTTGTTGTTTTAGGTTGTACTGTAATTGGTACTGGTACTGATACTGTTGTTGCTGCAGTACTGTCAGGGTCCACGGTGAAAACATGCCAGGGATGGAAATGGAACGGATTGTATACGCAGTTGGATATTTTGGAAGCAGCAGTCTCCTTGGACCGTCCATTTTTATTTCGTCATCGATAGACTTTCCAGCCATAGGGTTTGAAAAAGAAGAACAAGAACATAATCTCGTCGTCTGTACATGGTTGCTCGATCGTAGGATACTCCTACAACGTTCCATTCTTCTGACAGTAACACGGTACAACAACATCATGCTGCCGTCCGGTTCATATCTCGAGAATAGCGTATAGTAACAGTATTTAAAAATAAAAAATACAACGTATCGCTTTTTGAGTGGGAATAGAGGGAAGGAAAAGAGTAAGTGAGGTTCTGCTATTCATCTCATGAAACCAGACAGATTGACAGGGTTGGATCGGCACACATTCGCCATTGGAAAGATTCACACAAAAAGATTCACCCAAAAAGATACAACAACAACAACAACAACAGCAACGAACAAACTTTCGGACGGGCAGGATCCATTCCAAACTCACCCGTTTCTAGTCCATAAACTCGGACAGCTTAATCCCTTTTGTTGTTGTAGTAGCAGGAGCCGGTCGTTGCAATTATTTCCTTTTCTACAAGAGGGTGTTCGAAACGACTGAGGACATTCCTAATCATGCTTTATTCATAAAAAAAATATATTTTATTATAACAATATAATATAATATATGTATATTATATATTATCGGGTATTTTCCTGCAATTTGGAATGAATTCAGTCTAAAGTTAAATGTGACTAGCATCCTAGGAAATAAGTTTCACACATAAAGCCAAATATAAAAAAGACGCGAAATTCAGTAGAGATACCTGTGGTGCAGCCTGATCGCCAATTGAGGCGAACGTCCAGGTGCTGCTTACGCATTTTACAAGACCGAAAAATTCGAAAAATTCATGGACTGAATCCAATCCAATCTTTCCGACGATGGCGCTCACTGACCATCGATCTCCAGCTTGTGCTGAGCATAGCACTCTTCACACATGACCACCCCAGGACTGCAGCTGCAGTAAGTCCGGACCTTCCTGTGCTTTCCTTTGCACATTCTCTGCGGATAAATGGATGACGATGGGATGATGTCCGAGCCTTGCCATTTGGTATATGCTCGCAATGTCGTGAATGTGTGCTCGCAACAAGTCCTCTTCCTCTTTGGTCTTTCATCAGTGGCAACATTCCTATTAAAGTAAGGATTGAGAAGTAGCTCTCTTGCTAGCTCCTTCCGGAAGGATAGACTTGGAAGTGGAGGTTCGCCAATGAAAAAGGATGACGCCAGATTGCAATTGACTTCAGTGGTGGCAAGGAGATATGCAAAGACTCGGTTCTCCCAAGTCTTCGTTGCCCATGTGACTTCAAGACTAATAGGCTGGTGTCTTTTGTTGTTGTGATCATCAATCTGGTGCCGGTATTGGTAATGGTTGTGGACAACCTCGGGATATTGGAAGGCTTCAACGCCATCTCGGTTCTTGTGTTCACCCATCCGAATGTTTGTCCCGTACGTTGACATCAACATCATCACATAGTCCGGTTCCTTCATACAAAACACATCAAAGTCAATCCCATCTAGGTTACCTCCAATAGAATCAACTGAGCCTACCGGCATGTCTTTGAAATGGTCCTTGATCTCATCTCCTCTAATATATTTGGGCCAATATTTCCTCTTTTTTATTAGAGCAGAACCGTAGACTCCTTTCTTGGCTAACTCAATGAGGCCTTTCAGGACACAGAATCCACTGTCAAGAACAAGGACTCTGGCACTGCCCCACAAGGATCTTGTTAGCCGGAGGAGGAGGCCGACTGTCTTACCAAAGTTGTCTTCCTCGTTCCTTAACTGCCGGGGTTGATCTTTGCCCTCCACGAGCTCCATTGCAAAAAGAATGCCGGAAATGCCACAGCAAATTGTATGGTACTCGTTTCCAAAGGGCCAAGGCTTTCTTGGGACAAACATAAACCCCGGACATGTGTATTGGTTGATCCAAGTAGACATTGACTCATCTAGACAACAAATCCAGCCCGGACTAAAGACCCTCGACATGTTATCATTCCAGGCAGAAATCATCGGTCGGACTTGCCAAAACCGATCTAGAAGGGGAGGAGCTTGCTTGTCTGTAAAGCTCAAATGTCTAAGGATTAGTTCGAACCTTGCCCTTGACATGTAGTGGCTGAGTCGGAATGGAGCTCCTTCAAACATATCAATCGGTTTGGTGCTCCAATAGTCTCTACGTTCAGGACCGACGATTGTTGCCATGAGTAGCCACAGCCCAATAAAGACAAGGAACTCTCCATAAGTTAGAGGCCGATTGCCTGGCATTGTCTGGTTTGTTGCCGGAATGATAACATTCTTAATAAAAGACTGGAAGAAGAAGCTCTCAAAGATCTTGAGGACCGTCGGCATGGATTCATTGTTTCCAAATTCAAGACGGGGTTTGTAATCTCTTGGACCCGTCTTTTTTCGGTTACATGAGCCACTGTGGCCCCAAGCCGCATTGAAGATGTTGGGAACTGACTCATTCCTAGCCGGGATGTTCTCGGGAGCAGGCCTGTTGTCATCATCGACATCATTTACAAGGGTCCGAGCTTCGGCAATGTCCGATTCCGAAAGAGGTCCCACTGTTGTTGCCATCCGAGCGATCATTGGATGTGGATTTATGTCATCAGGCTCCGATCCAGTTGGCGAGATTGCAGGGGGGGGGGGGGGGGGGAACATCAAAGAAGAGATTGGCATCTCCTTCCGCTGTGACATGGGCCCATCTCTTCACGCAGTAGAGTTCAATGTGTTGTCCTCCATCATCCTTAAACTCATCATGAACAAAAACAACGGACAACTGTTGCTTTCGGTGGACTATTTTTTCTTCCTGTCTAAGGATCCGGACACCAACAATCTCATCCTTCCTTGTGTGGTTAGGATATTTGTTGCGTATGTGCTTGGATGGGTGAATCCTGCTGAGCTTCACAGTGCAGATAGCGCCGGAACCAATCCTCATGGTTGATTTTCAAATGAAATTACTCAATATTTTTGCCAAGAAATTTTCACCCGACCATCACACGTCTGCACTTCAGGAGCCAATTTTCTTGCCTCAACGACAATTTAAACCGCGACCTATTATACCCATGCAAGTACTTGATGTAAAATAACTGTTTTAACAGCTAACGGTCCGTTTGGCTGACATTAGAGGGAGATAACTTCGTCAAATGAAGGGAATGAATTCCGTCCAGGGGACTGAATTCAGTCCGCCTGTCCAAAATCCGTTATTTTATTGAACATGTTGCAGAAGAGAAGGGGGAGACCGAAGGTAGGGAGAAGAGGTGGCATATCCTACTCCGTACTTTACTGTTAGTATGTATGTGAGGTGTCACTGTACTAATCATATGTGTGTCTAATAGGTACAACTGGTCTGTTCGTTCAGGTTCTGAGGTATTCGTGGTCGTCTGTCCATGCAACCATCCATCTTCCTGAATTATGCAGCCACGACGACCAGCAGAAGTCGAGTCCGATTCAACAATCAATCAATGGTGTGCAGGACTGCGATTGCGTCGAACGTACTACGAATTGAGTACTGGATTACAAGTTATGTTCCGTCGAAGTCTCGGACATAACTGTTAATAATAACAGTGAAACGTGACAGCATCCAATTTACAACACAAAACAGAGCAGCTGCCCTTACTTTGCCTTTTCTTGCTTGACATATAATAACTTTAGTATATTGTTCTTGGGCTTTTCCAAGACTTGTAACAAAATTCTCTCTCTCTCTTTCCTTAGTGGACAATCAATCAATCAATACTAACATGGCGACTCGATGTTCGTTTGAAAACTCCAACGAAGTGGGTGTCTTTTCGGCGTTGACCAACTCGTATTGTCTTGCCGGTGAGTTACAATACAATAGAGAATATTCCAGTTTTGTTGGAAAGAAAAGAAAATCTGTCTTTTTTTGGATTATTGTATATGTGTCTGTGTTTATTTTTATTTTTGTCTGTGTTTATTTTTATTTTTTTTTTGCTGATTTTTTGCTCTGTTCTATTTCTATCATTATATCTCTCTCCTTCATATCACATACACAACAAACAAACAAACAAAATAGGAATCGGTGGATCCGAAAACTTTTATTCCGTCTTGGAAGCCGAACTTCGTGATCACATCCCCGTCTTACATGCCACGATCGCCGGTTGTCGCTTTGTCGGTCGGACCACTGTCGGTAACGTTCGTGGACTGTTGGTCCCCAACACAACAACCGACCAAGAATTGCAACATTTGAGAAACAGCCTTCCAGAAAAGGTCGTCGTTCAACGCATCGAAGAACGATTTTCTGCTTTAGGCAATGTAATTTCAACCAACGATCATGTTGCCCTCATCCATCCCGATACCGATCGTGAAACGGAAGAAATCATCACCGATGTTCTGGGTGTAGAAGTGTTCCGACAGACAGTGGGGGGACAAGCCTTGGTGGGAAGTTATTCCAAGTTCACCAACCAGGGTGGGATGGTCCATCCCCGAACGACGGTCCAAGATATGGAAGAACTCAGTAGCTTGTTGCAAGTTCCGTTGGTGGCCGGAACCGTCAATCGTGGATCAGACGTCTTGGGCGGTGGGATGATCGTCAACGATTGGGCGGCCTTTTGTGGATTGGATACGACGGGTACGGAGATCAGTGTCATTGAGTCCATCTTCAAACTCCAACGAAACACCGGCAACGCCAACATGGCCACACAACCGATGGATATCGTCATGGACATGCGATCGTCACTGATTGATCAACTTTCATAGAGAAAAATTGTATTGATAAACAAACCAAGACCGTACCATTTTTTTTCAAAATAATGATAATGAAATCTATTTTATGGCTATGCCAACTACTAGCTACCGGAAGTTCCGTATCTAAAAAGTTGACTCACCAGCCGCAAAATACATCATGAAACTTTGCAAACTACACAGCCGTGTATCCTTGCTAGAGTGGGTGGCAGTAACGAGCGTCATTTCCATGATATGTGTCATGTTTTATCATCATCGTCGTCGTCATCGTAACTTTATTGAATAGTTTTGTTCATTAGGTTTTTGTGCAAATCTACCGGTCGAAGGAAGTACAATTGTTGTTATAAAACCCGTCACAGCGCCTAACAGCTTGGAGCATTCATGACAGGATCCAACGGACTGTATTCGGAATTGATGGCTCGTACTCCTGCCGCTTCCTGGACAGCCGTGGGTGTGAGTAACTGTGACGGGACGTCGTCATTTTCGGAATAGTGTTTATCATCGCCAGGCGTGTCGTGCAACCCTTCATGTGCCGCCATCGGCATGCTTGTGACCGGTTCATCCTGTCCATCCTTTAACATCTCTTCCTTCATCATCAGGCAATATCGTTTCTCGTGGCAGCCATACGCATGCGGAGTCAATTCAATGACGTTGTTCAATGGGATACTGACGTAGGGCGCCTCCTTTCGGTCCAACCCCATGAAATAGGCGTAGAGGATGCGCAATATCCCTTGATGGCCGATGATCAGAACGGGTTCCCTCGTCCGTTCCATTTCTTGCGCCAACGGTTCCAGTCGCAACGTCACATCCATGTACGATTCTCCACGGGGATACCGGTACGACAACTTGTCGGCCTGTCGACGGGCGAATTCTTCCGGAAAGACCTGTTCGATTTCCTTGTACGTCATTCCGTCGCAGGTCCCCGCGTACAGTTCATCGAGGTTGCGACGAGGCATTTGTCGGAACTGGACCCAATCCAACGTATCACCATTGTCAAAGGTATGGCTGATGGTATCGTGCTGGATGAACTGAGCGGTTTCTTGGGTTCGTCGCAACGTCGACGTCCACAACCGGCACGGGCGTTGTTGTTGGGGCTGGCCGTTGGCGTCGTCACTGACTTCAGAATCGTCCATGACGACGTTTCCTTCTAGGTCGTGCCGTTTGGCAATTTCTTCCTTGGCGAATACGGCCAATCGTCGAGCATATTCGATTCCGGCTGGTGTCAATCCCGAGTCGCCTCCGATTTTCCCCAACAGGTTGTATTCGGATTGTCCATGACGGGTCAGATAAAAGGTACGTGGCAACATGTGCAAATTCATGACAAAGTGAACAACCTAGAGTACACAGTACAGTTTCAGTTTTGAATGTACCAACCGAACAAACAAAACAAAACAAAAAGAAGAAAAAATAAGGAGAAAAAATAATGTTGGAGTTCATCATCCACAAAAGGATGTGACAAAATGATTTTTCGATTCGTTTTGTGTTTTTGGGGGGGGACACGCACCTTCAAGGGCAGATACCCTCGTATGTTGGACACAATAAACTTTTTGGAATTGATGATACGACAAAAGGGACCGTCCTTTTCCGTAACGGGTTCGTACTGTGCCATGTAATTTTCACGACGTTCCAAAAAGTCTTGCACGGCGTCATCGGGGTCCATGTCCTTGTAGTCCGGCGTCGATAGCTTCACTTTTTGAATGTTCTCTTTTAGGATCTGAAAAAAGAAAAAGAAGAAAAATATTTTTGTCATAAAAACAAAAAGCAACATGACATATAACATTGACAGTGTGAGTATGAAAATCTTCCAATCGATTTTCTCCTTGTTCTTTTTTTTTTATTTGTATTTTATGTTACTCACGGATTCGTCATCGCACACGGACTCGACGAACATTTTCTTGATCCCACGGTGTCCCTGTTTTTCACTCAAGGTTTGGATGATGTGTCGTCGTCGTTCAAAGGTCGAATTGGTTGCATCCAAGGCCGCCACACGTACACCATCTTGACTGATATAGTCCACCAAATCGGCCAAAGCGGCATCACAGGCAATTTTACGTGCCGCGACACCCTCCGGATTTTCCGGACTGTAAAATTGAGCGGGTAGTTGCGCTCCACACAATTCTCGTCGGTAATCACCAACATTGAAGATCTGAGAGGGAATATCATGAAAGAAACTCAAGAAGCGACAAATTCGTTTGGCAATGTGTGTCTTCCCCGTGGCTGGCAATCCGACCATAATAATGACCAATTTGTCGCTGGCAGTCGATCCGATCACTTCCAGTGGAGTTGCATTTTCTCCCTCCGGTAATACGTGTGGCAACGGATTGTCGACGTAGCGAGGGAATTCATGAGAGGGCATGCTGTGGATGCTGTTGATACTGCCATCGTGGCTGATGCTGTTGGGCAACGCAGGAGCTGCAGTCATGGTCGAAACGTAGCGACAAAACAACAAAGAGGCGACGGCGAAGGGTGCAGCAATTGGTAGCACAGATGTTTGAATGGATACTTTAGAGAATGACAATTTTGTTGCGATGGTGTTCCAGTGACATGTAATATCTATTAGTAGTTATTAATAGGCCTTAGCAGTACAACATCTTCCTCTTTAATTTTGCAGTTGCCACTGTACACAGAAAATGCTTGACTGTGAGGACCACCTACTGTCGTAGAATGTCGTCAATCTATCAATCACAAAAAGAGGCGTACGTACTCTCTCCCTTTCGGAGACGAAGGTCCGGCTCGAATGATGGAAGTCGACATATTTCGAAAAACACCACGAACGAAAGGAACGATGACGCGTTGACTCGACTCCCGTCGATACGATGATGATGATGTGAATGTACCAATCATACCGTCTTTATATAGGTGTAATACTTACAGTTATATGTCTTGGCTGATACGATCGTACCGAAACTAACTGTAAAGAAACCGCACGTCGTTAACCGTAAACGACTTCTAAATACCATTATTTTTTATTTTATCAACCACTACTCTACTACTAGAGTCTACTTTTAGTATGTACTTCAATCATGGAGTAGTCTAGTCTAATAGGAGCAATAGTGTTGTCATGTTCGTTCAACTTTGTTCTGTCTGTGGCTTTACTTTAACGAAAGTCAGGAACATGTCCAATTCCAGAACAACCACCTACAAAAAAGAAATCGAAAAAAGGTCGGATTGTCTCGACAATTCTGTTGCTACTTTGATTTGTTACAGCATCAGCAGTAAGATGGTTGACCCTACCAGCGGAAGGACGAGATTGTCGAGATGGATTGTGAATGCTTCCAATAGGGTGGTAAACGACGTGGCAAGCATCAGGGCAAACACATCCTTTCCTTCCCTGCAAAGCAGTACTCCACCAACAATCATACTCAACCACATGGCAAAGGTTCCTTCCAAAGTACGTGGATTGGTGCCTCCCCACTTTTGCCTTCCATACAACTTCCCAATGACGGCTCCCATGGCATCTCCAATTCCTATACAAAGGACACCAAATTCAGCCAACAACAGCGAGGGCGTATTGTTGTTGGTTGCATCCGCCACGACAAGGCTTAACCAGAGCGGAGCGGCACATCCGAAAATGAGAAAAATATGCGAAACAATAATCTGATCGTCATTGTCCTTGGTACAGTCGACAAATGTCACGTAGAACGATTGCAGTGACGGCAAGTCTCGTCGTAATGTCTCCAACACCATGAGAACACAAATGGCAATGACAAACGACAAGGCCATGAGTTGTGGCATTATCATTATCACCGGTCCAAACAACATTATCGCAATCAAGTGAAACCATTTGCGCGTCACCACAACCGGTATTCGGTCGGTAGGAACGGTCAACAGATAGTACGTTGGTAGACTCGTTACAGACAGTATAACTCCCCAATAGAGCAGGCCGTAGTATCGAGGATATCCAGATTCGGTATCCATCAAAAAGTCCATCAACCATTGCAAGGACATTGGTAGAACGTACAATTGTCGTTTTGTATATCCAACCGACTGCAGGGTGAACTCTACCACAACAAGTGGCCCAACGATATTGACCAGAAGGCGTATCCACCACTGTCGGATAGTGATGGTAGACATTGCTATAGCACACGTCGTAACAGCACATCCCAGAAATCCGGACAAGGCCACTCGGACGTACATGGCCGATATCGCCGGGATGAACGGTTGTAGTAGTAATAGTCGGAAATATTGGTCGTCCGTTTTCGATACATCTCCAACAAAAGTAATTATCATCATGGACAGTATCATACAGATACATCGAAGTTCTGCAAAGGAAAAAGCGTTTGCCATCATCACGGATGTTTGAAATGCCTGGAACAGAAACTCCAAGGTAAACCAGTACAGAACCGTGATTGACAATAATGGGAGATTGACTCCACCTCCATTCGATGTTGCCATTCCTAACAACATCCCAACCATCATAACGACAAGTAAGTTATGAGATCTACCACCCAAAAAAGCAATGATCATGGTATAGTATGACCAAGACGATGCTGTTACATCCCAATCATTGACTGCAATGGCTTTGGCCATGGCCTGAAGAGTTCCCGGCATCATCACCATACACATGGCCAAGGCTGCAAAATGATGGTTGGATTCATCATGACCACCACCACCACCACCACCACCACCGATATAACGTCGGTGGTCCGGTGTGTCACGCTTGTTATTGTTATTGTTGTTGTTGTTGTTCTTTGTCCCACCATAGGATAACAACTGCAACAACAACCACACTTCTTGTATAAACCAAATCCAACAAGTCCAGGAACGGAAACGACCGATCCAGATTGCTATTGACAGAGCAATCCATATATAGGTCTCCACTTGGGACGGTGCGATCGTGAATAAACTTGATGCAAAAGAAGAAGATGGTCGGACGGAACACATCATCAATGACGTTGGACTTCCTTTTCGTTTGACAATTGATTGGTTGTTCTTGTGTAATTTCCCTCCTACTGTCCAAACAGCACGATGTAAAGCCACGAATCTACAAAGTTCTTGGCAATAACATTCTTTATAAGGTATGAGGTGACGGTGCCATGGGGATAGTCCGGTACTTCTGCTATTGCCGACGACTTTTGTTTCAAGGTTGATGGATCAATGGAAAGGATGAAGATGAGAGGTTACAATTGTTAAGGATAACGATATCGAAACTAATCGAATGAGCCAAACAAAGACTGGCCAATCACGAGTGTGCCAGTCCAGTTCTGAGTCACCCGATATAGTTGAAGTTGAAGCTGCACCAATGACGAGAACTGAAGTTGAAGCTGCAGCAACATCGCATCCAGCAAAGATGGCGAGTTTCCGATCATATGCAGATGTAGTCCGCAATAAGGAGAGAAAGTGAATGATCTCACTTTCTCTCAGAAATCTACTAGTGAAAGCGATTTGATATCGTTAGTATGCGTAGTGTACCGATGCGAATTCGTTCCTCTACGGCACGAGTTTAATTCGTAAGGTATTCTCAACATTTCTGAGAGAAAGGATTCATCCAAGATGAATGAGAAAGGAGAGGGCGACGGCTCTCCAAATGAAGCCAAAAACAACATCAGTGCCAACGTTAATGACCAACGCCGCCAACGGTCCAATCGTAGGGACAACGGCATGGCCACTGGAGAAGTTAATGCGTCTCGTTTCACCGGCAGTACCGATGGCCTTGAAAAGTATGTGTACGACATCGGTGACAAGAAGGAAAGCGCCGAAAATTTCAACCGAATCACTATGAAGATCGCCAACTACATCGCCACGAACGTCAAGGATGCGGGAGAGTTTCGCCGTGCACTCAAACCAGACGTCCTTAAGTTCGAGGAGCTTGTCATCCCAACGCTTACGGAGAAACAGAAACAGGACACTACCCTGGTAGACATCTGGAGAATCGACCTGAAAGAATGTCGTGAAAAGATGCGAGCCAGGGAGGAAGCAAAGAAGCAGGCATTCTCCATCATCCTTGGACAATGCTCGATGGCAGTGACCGACAGGTTGGAGTCCAGTGAAGAGTGGGAAAGCATTGACGAGAGTTCTGACGTACTGCAGCTGCTGAAGCTGATTCGCAAGTCGCTCTATACCCGGTCGACATCCAAGCAACACACCCACAGTCTGCAGGAAGCTCAGGACCGTTTCATGCTCTTCCGCCAGGCAGGGCACATGAACGTCAATACCTACTTCGAGACCTTCAAGAGCCTCTATGAAGCATATGAGCATCTCGGCGGTGGCACGGGCCACAGCCTTGCGGGGCTTCAACCATTCCTCAAGCCCAAGGATCCGACCAACGTGACATACCAGGAACTAAAGGACGCAGAGAAGGCGGCAAGGGAGGAGTTCTTAGGCATCCGGCTTATTCGATGCAGCGACCCAAATCGCTATGCTGGGCTGCTCGCGGACGTCGAGAACTCCTACACTCGAGGTGTTGACGGATACCCGAAGACTCTTACGAAAGCCTATGAAATGCTCGTTAATTATGTTGATGCCACTACCGTGCAGCGCAACAGACATCCACACAACAGGACCCGTCAGGGGATGTCGTTTGCGCAGAATGGCAGGACTGAAGCAGGACGAGGAGGAAACGGTGGCAGAGGTCGCGGCGGCCGTGGGCGAGGAGATGGCGACGCTTCAAGGACTAATGCTGATGCAGATAATAACAATAATAAGTCGTCTTCTGAGGAGTACCCGGCCGCTCACCCTAGTAGTACCACCGCAGTTCCTTCCACCATCACTCGTTCCTCAAAGCGTGATCGACTCCCGGTGCGCACTAGGCTAGCACAAGTTTTCACTCAGCGTTACGGCAGACTTCCGAAATCGTGGATGCTGGCTGACAGCTGCTCGTCAGTGGACATCGTCTCGAACCCCGACCTCCTCCATGACATACATGAAGCGAAAACTCCCCTTGTCTTACACTGCAACGCGGGTTCCGTCACCCTCACACATCAGGGCTACCTAGAAGGATACCCAGACCCGGTATGGTACTACCCGGACGGAATTGCGAACATACTGAGCCTACGGAATCTTACGAGACACTACCGCATCAGCATGGACAGTAGTTTACACAATGGTCTACGCCTTCACAAATGCGATGGGACAACAATCGATTTTCTTCCGTCGGATACTGGCCTATATTACACAGACGCCGATAACTTCGCTGCGACACCTGCTACATGGGCCCTTGTGACCACCGTTAAAGAACAAGCAAGCCGTTACACTAAACGTCAACTCGCTGAAGCTACAACAGCGCGCCGTATGCAAAACATCATCATGCATCCAAGCGATCGACAGTTGTCAGATGTTGCCATACATCACCTACGCGGGTGCCCCGTCACCAAGCGCTCGATCCAGATTGCGTCCGACGTTTTTGGACCAAACCTTGGGAGTCTGAAGGGTAAGACAGTCCATCGCCCGTCCCCTCACGTACAGACTAATACCGATCCCGTTCCCCCAGAGATCCTTGAACGTCATCGTGATGTCACCCTGGCTACCGATATACTGTTCGTCAACAAGATACCATTTCTTCTTACCGTTTCTCGTGACCTTCGTTTTGTCACCGTCTGTGACCTCCCAAACCGGCAGCTTCCCACCGTTGAACAGGAGTTACTGAAAGTCGTTCGCCTTTATGAACATCGCGGCTTCAACGTCACCAGCCTACTATGCGATCCAGAGTTCGAGGACCTTCGACCCACCTTTCCTTACCTGAACCCGTGCAGCGCCGATGAACACGTTCCTGAAGTTGAACGCATGATCCGTACAATCAAGGACCGGATCCGCAGCGTCTACGTTACCCTGCCATACAGACACCTTCCACGACTGATGGTCAAACGTCTGGTAGCCAATGCGGTGCTTTGGTGGAATGCCCTCCCGGCGCCTGATAGCGTGTCCGACGTCCATTCCCCCCGCTACCTTCTCGTCGGCAGGGAACTTACCTACGATAAACACGTTCGACTTGAATTTGGGTCCTATGTCCAAACACATGAGGACCATACTAATGACATGCGCCAACGCACTCTCGGTGCTATCTGCCTGGGGCCCACGGGTAGCCTATTCTTATCATTCCTCTGCCTCCGAATCTCGTGATGACATTTCCTTCGCAGCTTCCGACTACCATGATGATCCACCCGCCCTGACGGCAGATCCCGCCATCGACGCCACTACGCCTCCCCCGTTCCCTGCCGCCACAGGAGTGACGGACATAGGTCAAGACCTACTAAACGCGGATGACATGTCCGACGAAAGCTCAGGAGTGGATGACGATAATGAAAGCTCAGGAGTGGATGACGTATCCGATGATGATGAAAGCTCAGGAGTGGATGACGTACCCGATGAAAGATCAGGACTGGATGAGAATGACGCGGAAATGGACGTGAACAATGACAAAAGCACAGGAGTGGACAGAAACGTGAACCTGGACGAGGTTGAGAACGCGGGTGCAGAGAGCACGGACGAGGATATTCCGGATGGATACACGATGAGCGATGACTTCCAAAGGGCCGAGGAGCGGGGCCGAAGGGCAGCATTTGAACCAGGAAATACAAGCCCAAACACACGGTCACGAACTCAACGACGGCGTGGACAGGCTCCCCGAAGTGAACATGCATTATTGACTGCAATTATCGACACATTCAAACCGGAGACACACCAAACTCTCTTCTGTCTTGTCACTGCACAGATGACAGCCAACAAAGGAGTAAAAATCTTCGGAAAAGCAGGAGAGGAAGCCATCGAGAAGGAGCTACGTCAACTACTGACACGAAATGTGATGCACGGGGTACACAGTCAGGAGCTCACACAAGAACAACGCCGAGCGGCACTACGGTACCTCATGTTCCTGAAAGAGAAAAGGTGCGGAACGATCAAGGGGCGAGGTTGCGCTGATGGACGCAAACAGCGCCTTTACAAATCGAAAGAAGAGACCAGTTCGCCAGCACTAAGCATTGAGGCACTTCTCTTAAGCTGTGTTATCGATGCATATGAGAGACGATGTGTACTCACTTGTGACATTCCTGGAGCATTCATGCAAGCAGACATGGATGAACTTCTACATTTGAAATTGGACGGTACGATATTGGAGATCCTGCTTCGCATGGAACCATCCTATCATCAGTTTGTCACCTATGAGAACGGAAAAAAGGTGCTATATGCACAACTGGACAAGGCTCTTTACGGGGCCGTGCAGAGTGCACTATTGTTCTGGAAGAAGTTAAGTGCGTTCGTAGTCGAGAAACTTGGCTTCGAGATCAACCCATACGATGCGTGCGTGGCTAACAAAATCATTAACGGTAAGCAGTTCACGATAGCTTGGTATGTCGATGACCTAAAACTGTCACACGTGGACCCTGAAGTGGTAGAGGAGATTTTTGCTAAGCTTCAAGAAGAGTTTGGGAAGGAGGCACCTCTTTCCGTAACGCGAGGGAAGGTGCACAACTACCTAGGAATGAGGATCGATTTCTCAGTAGACGGCAAAGTACAGTTTACAATGCCATCTTTGGTGGATGAGATCGTTGCGCAGCTACCTCCAACCATGGCGACAGGGCCGAGTACAACACCAGCGGCAAACCATCTATTCGAGGTAAACAACAAAGCTGCAAAGCTATCCATGCAAGATTCTGATCTATTGCATCGCTTGACGACACAACTACTGTATCTATGTAAAAGAGCACGCCCGGATCTGCAGACCGCAGTGGCATTCTTGACTACCAGGGTGGCCTCTCCTGACACGGATGACATGAAGAAACTGGGACGGTGTGTGCGATATCTTCGCCGCACTGCACATTTTCCACTGGTGCTCGAAGCGAACTGCATCCGAAACATCCGTTGGTGGGTAGACGCTTCATATGCGGTACATCCAGATATGAGGAGTCACACTGGTGCAACAATGACTCTTGGGAAAGGGTCTGTGTACTCAATGTCGACACGACAAAAACTAAACACTCGTAGTTCAACCGAGGCCGAGCTGGTAGGGGTCAACGACGCGATGTCCCTCATACTTTGGACAAGACACTTCCTAGAGGCACAAGGATACATCGTTGAGAAGAATGTCGTATACCAAGACAATGAGAGTGCAATTCTATTGGAGAAGAACGGACGGCATTCGTCCACTAAACGCACTCGTCATCTTAATGTCCGATATTTCTTCGTCACAGGTAACGTTAACCAGGGACGGCTATCCATCGAATATTGTCCCACGGGTGATATGATTGCTGACTACTTCACGAAGCCCCTTCAGGGATCACCCTTCCGAAAGATGTTGAAGCAGATACTGAACATCGACGACGATATGATCAACTCATCGCCACAGGAGTGTGTTAAGGATAACGATATCGAAACTAATCGAATGAGCCAAACAAAGACTGGCCAATCACGAGTGTGCCAGTCCAGTTCTGAGTCACCCGATAGTTGAAGTTGAAGCTGCACCAATGACGAGAACTGAAGTTGAAGCTGCAGCAACATCGCATCCAGCAAAGATGGCGAGTTTCCGATCATATGCAGATGTAGTCCGCAATAAGGAGAGAAAGTGAATGATCTCACTTTCTCTCAGAAATCTACTAGTGAAAGCGATTTGATATCGTTAGTATGCGTAGTGTACCGATGCGAATTCGTTCCTCTACGGCACGAGTTTAATTCGTAAGTAAGGTATTCTCAACAACAATGCATGCTGGGAGATTCGAAAAAAATTTGGGGCGGGCAAAAAAGCGAACAACAAGACGAAGATCATGACGTCACTACGTCGTATACTATTAGTGTAGTAGTAGTAGTATAACTTGGTACGGTAGTAGTACAATGATACGCCACAACATCTTTGCGATCTTTTTGATATAGTTGGATACGTCGTACGCGGTACATAATAACAGTAAGTAGCAGTTTGGTGCGTTCTCATCCAAGCCTCTTCTCTCTCTCTTCTGTTGCTTTTCTCCGTCGCAACTAAAATAGCATCAGTTCCTGTCGTGTTTGAGGGAGTGTTTGTTGTCTGTAGATATCTTGCCACGATACACCAGTACGAAGAATCACGAATGCGGTTTTTGACAGTTGCCCTTTTGGTACACCAGCATTTTGGAACACTAACAACAAGAACAACAACAAGATCACAGACGTCGGCGGTTGTCAAGGCCCTCGTCACATCATCTCCCCAACCAAATCTCCGATCGTTGCGTCTGTTTGGTTCTTCTTCCTCTTCTTCTACCACGAAGACCGCTCTCAACATGGTCAAGCGTGTTTTGGTTCCCATTGCCGAAGGGTCGGAAGAAATTGAAACCACCTGTATTACCGATACATTAACTCGATTCGGAGCCGAGGTGACCATTGCGTCCGTCA
This sequence comes from Nitzschia inconspicua, assembly GCA_019154785.2. Taxonomy (NCBI): domain Eukaryota; phylum Bacillariophyta; class Bacillariophyceae; order Bacillariales; family Bacillariaceae; genus Nitzschia; species Nitzschia inconspicua. The sequence goes on from JAGRRH010000004.1 coordinate 2,616,260, forward strand.
TGCCAGATTTACTCTGCAAAATGAGTCGAGGCATCAAGGTAAACAAAAACAAGAAAGAAGACGAAGACGATTATGGAGTGGGGAAAATAATATCTCAATTGCTTCCCGCCATTATTATTACTTTCTGTTCGTTATTCTTTTTCTTCTACACGTAGGTCATGGCGGACATGTCCATTGAAGATGCCGCCAAGGAAGAATACGATTTGGTGGTATGTCCTGGCGGTATGCCAGGTGCTACTCACTTGCGAGATTCGGAAACTCTCAAGTACATTTTGGAAAAACAAAAGGCTGCCGGAAAGCCGTACGGAGCCATTTGTGCGGCTCCGGCAGTGGTCTTGGCCACGCACCAGTTACTGGACGAAAAGGTAAGAGGAACATCCCGTTACATGCGTTTAGTGTGCATGTTTGTATGCTGTGGTGAAATTTCTGAGAGATCGTTTCATTCTTATATTTTGTTCTGTTGTGCTATCTTTTTGTTCTATTAGGCCACTTGCTATCCAGCTCCTCAATTTCGAGAAAAGCTCCAAGATCCAGTCGATGATGTCGTGGCTGTCACGGGAGGAGGACTCATCACTACCTCCAAGGGACCAGGCACGGCGCTGTTGTTCGCGTTGGAATTGGGCGAACAATTATATGGCAAAGAAGCCCGAAACAAAATTCAAAAGGAAATGTTGGTGTAAAAAATGAAGACGATCATTTCTTTCGGTTTTGGAAGAAGTAGGAACGTTCTCTCTCGACTTGAGCTGACCACCCACCACCGTTAGTACTAGGTATACAGACCCCATTCACAGTTACTGGAAGTAAAGAGAGATTATATTAGGTATTTTTGCGTCGTACTGGAGCAGTCTACCGGTGCTTTCATCGCTCATCGTATGATTCCATTCGTTTGCAAGTGCTACGTACAAATACAGCTTGCGCGCGCAAGCAACTACCTGTGACGTCGAAGTGACAGAGGATCATGCGAATACTCTTAACTGCGACTCTCGAAATCCGTCACACCCTTCACAGTCAGAAGGCCTCACACACCTCCGCCTCCACCAGCACAATCAATTCACTGTCAACATGTTTGATGTTTTTGGTGCCGTCCTGACTTCTTTCAGTCTCTCTGTCAACATACATTGATTCAAAGAATACATTACAAATTCCAAAAAGAGATCATTAGTAAGCATTAGTTCCCCTCCACACTAACACAAACTCGAGAGGACCTACAGTCATGTCGTCGACGAATGGCAACAAACGATCGGTACGGTTTTCCGAAGAATCCATCGACCCACCACCTTCCAAAAGGTCTCGTCGTAACAACAACAGCAACAATGATTATGATGATTATGAGGATGGTGATTATGATCGTAAGCCAGTTGCCAAACCCATGAAAAAGAAAAGTAAGATAGATGATCGTATGAACGAAGACGAGCTGGACGATGTGGATGACTGGAGGGGTGATGATGATAACGACGACGACAACGAAATGGGAGAGAATGCCGAGATACCTTCCGAAAAGGAACTTTTGGAAGCCAAACGACGACGACGTCAACAACGGGGAAGTGAATTCAATCGAGGTGACACGCACATTGATTCCGAAACGAGTTTGGCAGCAGAAGGGGTCAAGATTGAACCCTTCCATATGCGCGAGGAAGAAACGGACGGAAGCGGATATTTTGACGGAGATACGTACGTCTTTCGACGAAACAACGACGGCGGAGATGATGGCGAACCGGATGCATGGGCGGACTCGTTGCGAGATGACGACGGAAATCCGACAACGTATCTGGCCAAAATACCAGAAACAACAAAGACAACCACAGCTTCTACTTCGAATCGACGATCGGCACAAGATGAGCTCGATGATTTGACCAAGGAACAGCTATACGACAGAATATTACCATTAGTCAGTGACTCTGAAACGGTCGCTCGAGCGATTCGACGGTATGGACAGCTCGTTAAGCAACAACGAATCCAAAAGAAACAGCAAGAAAGCTCTAGCAAGCCAGTCAACGGTGACGGTATCGACGACGACGAGAACTTGGCCAAGACCAGTTTGGACGAGTTGACGGGCGTTTCGAATGCATTGTTGTTGAAGGGGGAAGTTGACATTTATGATACCACACGAGAGCATATACTCCGTCGTTTTCCACCTTTTCAACACGACAACGCAGGCGACCATGCGGCAACAAACGAAACTCCCAAGAATGTTACGTGGGAATACGTCGGCAACCAAGATAACCAAGTACATGGTCCTGTCACGACAGAGCAGATGCTGTCCTGGACCAACTCTGGTTATTTTGTGGGAGAACAACGTGTCAAAATTCGTTACATTCGTCAACAGGAGCAAGAAGAGCCCAAAGAGGAGGAACACAAAAAAGAGCTGACACAGGATGATTTGTTGGCCGATCTCATGGACGATGACGATGACGACGCGGAACCACCTTCTAAAAAGACCAAAACAACCAATACAGTCGTCACAACAAAGGGTGACTGGATGTGGTCCAACGAGGTCGACTATCAAAATTATCTATAAAAAAAAACACAAATAAACGGTGGGATGGGCTATCTATGGCTGATAAAACGTCGAACGTAAAATAAAAAATGGCTATCGTTCCGAGTTTTGCTTCGTTTGGTCTTTGTCTTGGTCTTGATTATTAGCGAGCTCTTTCGCCTTTTCACGTCCGATCACTTTGAGGCCAGTCTCGTCGGTAATCTTTTCCACCACTCCGGCATCTTCCAACTGTTTGTTTAGTAATAACGCCTGAGATGCAGCCATACTGTCAGCTTTTTCGTACAGTTCTTTCATTTTGTCAAACACACCACCTCCTCCACCTCCTCCACTACCATCACCACTATTGCCCATTTCTGTTGTTAGATTGTCATTCTTCTCGGGCATGGCCGTAGATGTTGTGCCTTCTTGTTCTTTACTAGCTTCATTGGTAGTATCGATTACTTCAGATAACGCTTTTAGACTCTTCTTTTCCTTTCCAGACTGCCGTTTCTTCTTCGTTGTTGTTGTTGTTGACTTTGCGGTCGTTGTTGGTCTGGTCTTGGTGGGAGTCCGTTGTTGTTGTCGTCGTCGTCGTTCGAGTTCCTCGTAGATTTTTTCCGCATTGATGCGTTTGGAATCGAATTCTGCTTCTGCAAGGAGGGCAGATCCGCCGCCAAACAACAAACACAACGCGCCACCGATCTTGTTGGTAAAGAGAAACTTGTAAAGGGGATTTTCCAGGACCCAACCAAAGCCTGCCTGGACCAAGATATCCAAAGTATCGCCAGTCGGTGGTGGCACTACAACCACAGCATCGGTCCCCTCGGGTAGACCGTTCACACGCACTTCGGTCAAAAACCCATTGAAGGATGCCAATCCGATCCCCAAAATGGCCAAGAGTGTGTAGACAAAGATTCGGGTGCCACGATCCTTGGCGGCCTCCGTGTTGGCTTCGGCACGATAAATTTCTTCGACCAGATCGGGTGGAATCTTACTATCGTATGGATTCAAAAAATCGAAAATACCATACAGAGCCGTTGTTGACGGTTTCGAGGGTGGATACGGACGTCTGAAGTTGACACACACTGAAGCAGTACCAGCAGCAGATGACCCATTACTTCGATATCGGCTGGTTGAAAGGACATCCCGACGGTTTCGGATTGGACCAGTCCACCCAGAAACGCTACTGATTGTCGTGCTGACAATCAGACACAATAACAGCGGCAGTACCACACGTCCACTTTTTCTCGTTCGTTTCGATCGATGGTCGACCATCACGATTTCGCGTTCTTGTTAGAAAAAAACCGCGGCTGGTTTCCTGTCTCGGGGCGGGGAGATGATTGGACTGCGAACAAGCAAACTCAGCACACTCCTACTGTAGTACTACCAAACAAGAGAGTGCAGATATAGCAGTATTGTTATCGACTTTTTATCTCTGTCATGGAACGACACCAAGAATAATAATGATGCCGCATTATCTCGATGGATGTGAAAGAAACTATGTGCTGCATGTACGACTTGGTACATTCGGTACATCAAAACCAGTAGATACGATTTGTCATCTACTTCCCGACAGAATGAGATGATGATGATGATGTATCATACAACGCCCTGATTACACGTGTAAGGATTTCTGCCATCTAAACATCTAACTGTTAAAGAGTTGTAACCAACACGGGCACACTAATATACTGAGACAAATCCTAAAAAGATAGATAAAATGAATTCAAACTTACAGTTAATTGGTTAAGATTGCTTGCAGTAGTGTATATTGTTCGTTTGATTTCCACTTGGTCTTCTTTCCATGTGACCCTTTTCCCCAGGTTTGGGTGGAAAAAGAACCTGAAGTAATCATTGATCAATTGCGTTCAAAGCTTTTTCATTAGAGAAAAAACTTGCAAATGGATGCCTTGACCTAGCTACACGTTAATTTTGAACTAATGAGGCAACTCTTAAGATAGATAAAATGAATTCAATGTATGTAGTTGGTTTCAACTTGTCTTCTTTCCATGTGGCTCTTTTCTCCTGGTTTGGGTCTGGGTCTTGGGTTTGCAGGTGTGGTCAAAGAGCTGACTTAGGATTATATCAGTCTGTCAACTTCTCTGTTGTATGCCTATCTCTATCTCAATTTGTTTCTCTCTCACTGTGTACCTAAATGAGAAGGGCAGCGGCCATACCAGCACTGGCAGCCGAGGCACAGTAGTAAAACTTTGTGATGGAGGCAGAGCTACCATCTTCCATTGGGACAATCTCAACATCCAAAGCATAGTCAAAGCTTCCGTTGTCGGGGAGGTCATCATTGTTTTGTAGTTCCCGCAAGCGTCGATAGTACGCTGCTCCCCAACAGTGATCTTGGGACTCATGACCGACAATCGTTGATTTCTAGGATTGTACGTTAATGAAGAGACTCACTCCGTGTCAAGTACTACGGTAGTAGGATTTCTAATGAAACAGTGTTGTCCCCACGTACTTGACACTCCATATCAGTGCTCTCCAAAAATGCAATCTTGCCACCAGTCGTAAATACTGCTTGCATAGTTCCCATCATAACAACACGATGAAACCACACGTATTCCAAGACTCTAGAATCAACAATCGGATATTTTACTCGACTGACTGAAATGCTTCTGCTTCCAACAGATTCTATACTAAGAGTTTCTGATACCAAATTACTATCTCCCTATAACTTGCAACCAATGCTATTATTGTGTTTTTACGAATCGCCATTTCCTGTAGTGTTGTTGCTGTCTGTGGTACTTGACGCATCAGTATCGCTGTCGTCATCGTCATCGTCGCCCTCCTCATCTGTCGTCGTCGAAGACGAGGAAACGTCCACTGGTTCAAATTTTGGAATGGCGGCCCGTTTTTTGACAAGAGGTTTCATAACCAACATCGGTGGAGGTTGTAGATTCGGATGGTTCCACTTTCGTTGTTGTAACCATTCCTCCATTTCATGGACGCTAGAAGAAAAACTTTCTGTTCCAGTTCCAGACGTAGTATTGTCTGGGTCTTGTCGTTCCAGGACACCTGCCAAGACGAGTAACTTGTCACAAAATTCGTCAAAGTCCGAATGGTTCCGTCGTTTGTCCAACAATATTTCATGAGCCGAAACGTCACTGTTCTGATACTGGTGGCGAGGACGTTGAGTGTGGCTGTTTCCAAAACGATTATTGTTATTCTTTCGAAGTTGTGTCCTTTGGGTGGTCCGTTTGGACCGTTTGACTACATCCTTCATGATTGTTCGTAATCCACTGTTGTTCCTTAGTTCGTTGCGCAGCCACGACGAGTTGTGCAGTGCATGTTTCATTTCGTCGGTAATCTTCCATCCATCTTCTAGGGACTCATCATCATCATCATCATCATCGTCATCATCATCGCTGCTGTTTTGATTATCCCTGTCGGAATCTTGTTCTGTCCGTAACGATTTTTTTTCATCGGCTTGTTGTTGTTGTTGTGGTGGTGGTGGTATCCCTGGACAGATTTGTTTGTGTTTGCGACAACATACCACGCTACAATACAATGCTCGACATTTGGGACATTTGTATTTGGGAGGTTCTTTTTTCGTATCTTCTTCTTCATGTTCTTCTTCTTTGTTCGGTTGGTCATCATCCGTAGCGTTGTTGTTTGATACGACGCAAACACTACAAACTGGTACAACAGTTGAAACGACAAAAGCACCAGCAGCATGTTGTTGTCGATTGCGTCCATTATTTCTTACATTTTGTTGCCGCCGACGCTTGAAGCTGCTTCCGATGTCATGGCGATGCGAAGGAACCTTGTCGTGGTCTGTGTTGTCGTCGTCGTCGTTGCCAACGTCACTGGTGGAACTTGGTTCTTCCTTTGTTGTTTCCTCGAATTTCCGTTTTTTCGTCCCAGCAGACCCACAATCGTGTATTGTCTTCTGACTGTGAGAGCAGGTAGTGGCAGTGGTATCCAAAGTGGCCATCATACAATCAAGAATAATAATGAATAATCTTGTTAGAGTAGTGTCGTGACAGACAGAGTACTAACAGTGGTAACTGTAAGTAGTACGCTCCATGTTCGATCCAAAATAAAACTGAAATAAACTACTTCGAAGTAGGTAGTATGATATATGAATGATGTTTGTCGTCTCTTGTTTTATGTTTTTTTGGGATTGATGGAGTTGATTCTCGAGATTGAAGATACCGTAGTTCGTACGACGTGTAGCAGCATGGTATGTGATGATCCATTTTCGAATTTGGATCGAATGGCGGCAGGGCTATGCGTACGGCGGAAGGACGATAAAGTTCTGTTTAGTCTCTCGTCTCTCTCTCTCCTAGCTATCATAGGAGTCTACCAGAATTATTATTTTTGAACTCCGACAATGGAACTTGGTTCCTTTCTATTGAAAAGCTGTTGATTGATGAAAATATTGTGAGCTAGTAGGGAAAGTACTGTTCTTCAAACGGAACCTTCAAACGGAACCGATGGACAGAAACATTAGAATGCGATATTATGATCGTACTACATCGTACATAATACTCGGTGGGTTGCGTGATCAGGTCACACGGTCGCTCGAACATTGAAAACGTAGTTTGCATGATCCATAGACAGTTCTAAAAGAGCTGCACTAATCATGACAATGTTTCTGCTATTCAACCTTTTTTTTTCCTTCTTCTTCGACCGACCTAAAATTTTCAATCATTGTTTTGTTTTGTCCGTCCACAGCGACACTCGTTGATTATTACACGATACTATTTTAGCTCAAGTGATGATCCAACGTCAAGGTTCGTTCCATGGGCTTCCAATTTTTATCGTCCTTCTCCACTTGGATGATTCCAGTATGACTGGCCTGTCGACTCAAATCACGCCAATACTCCTGGATCTGTCCTTCAATGTCACCGGTTATGGCCAAGAGTGCCGCGCGGGTCCACATGCCGTTGCGCTCTTGACGCCAGTACTTGGCACGTGGGTCCTTGTCAATGTTGGGATCCAACTCGTCGCGACGTGGCAAAGGATGCATAATGGCACAATCCTTTTTCAGTAACTTGAGATGCTCTTCCTTCAAACTGAATTCCTCGTACGAACGCTTGGAGGAGGTTCCGTCACTCTGATCATGTTCGTCTTGGACGCGGGTCATGTAAATGGCGTCCGCATCCGAAACATGGTCCAGAAAGGTTTCCGACACCGAATATTCGACACCATGATCTCGAAGGTACGACAGGACATCGTCTCTCATACCAAATCCAGGTGGGGCACTGAAAATGATCTTTATTCCCGGGAAGAGAGCCAACAACTTGGAAAGACTACGTGCCGTTCGGCCTCGATTCAAGTCACCGGCCATCAAGATCGTCTTGCCTTCAATTCCACCATTCTTCTCAAAGGAACGACGCAAGGTATAGATATCCAACAACGCTTGAGTGGGATGCTGATCCTTGCCCGATCCAGCATTCAAGACGGGAACGGGACGGTCACTACAATTCAAGGCCCACGCAGCCTGTTCGGCGTACGATTCTTCCTTGTGTCGCATCACGATAAAGTCAAAATACGACGAAAAGGTCCGAATGGTATCCGAAAAGGACTCTCCCTTGATTTCACTCGACGTGGACGTATCTCGAACATCGGTACAACGGATGCCCAAGATATCGGCGGCAGTCTTGAAGCTCAGATACGTCCGGGTAGAGGCCTGGGCAAAATACAACATGGCCCTCTTGTGACGGAGACGGTTCATGAGAAATGTGGCACCGTTCTTGGTTTTGGATATACTGCGAATGATATTCGTCAAGACGTAAATGCGATCCAACGTCTGTCGATCGAACTGTTCCGCGTTCAAGGTGTGGTAAATGCCATCTCGTTCTTTGTATTCACCTTGCAACAGTTCGTTGGACTTGTCCAGGGGTAAGGCATCAAACTCTTCCCAAGTGTATTGACGACAGTCTTTCAGTCGCGTCATGTTGATGACAATGCTGTTTTGAGGAGCTGAACGCTGCTTTTAATACTGGTCCAAAGGTTTTAATGGTATTACGGAGTACGACCACCTAGCTACTAGGTACCTCTATTACCGGTAGTGGAGTGCTCACTCTGTCAATGACAACTACGGTAACAGGGTTCTCGTTGTTCGAGGATCTTTCACTGTCAAGAATACGACGTTTCTGTCTGTCGCACCTTTTTTTGGTGGACGGAAAGAATTCATTTTGACGGTCGATGGCCAGAGACATTGCGTAGAGTTTACGCAATATTTTATTATTTACTCATTCTCTCTACCGTAGCTAGCTACTCTAGAGTACCGTAGCTCTCTAAAAGAAGGAACTCTTACAGTTAATTTTACTCTAGCTAGCCAGCATTCTTAAGTACTACTTGTAGTAATTACTACTACCGTAGCACTGTTGTGATAGGCTAAGCGGATAGATCGAGCACGCCAACAGAGCGTTCTCCACACGCCGTTACTTTTTCCTAAGTAAATCAATGCTCCATACAGCAATGAATATTATTATGATCTGAACAAAGTTTGTCTGTCCTTCCTTCACCATTCGCACCATTGACTAGCGGTTCAACACACTATCTGCTACGTAGTACTACTACGTAGTCCCCCCTGAGTGGATCACCTTGTCGTGGTAGGGGGGCTTAACCCAGGTTTGTCAGAGCCTGGGGAACTATGAATCCACAGACGATCTATCAGTGCAACGGAAGAGATTGTCCCGGCGGTAGTACAAACTACTGCTGTCTTGTGCATGGCATCATGCAGAACCGGTGGCCGACCGTAAAGATTGTGTTTCTCTTATTTAGTCGGAAGGGGGCTAAGGGAGAGGAGGAAGAGTGCTAAATGCATGATTCCTGATAGAGTTGTGATAAGCACTGACATTTCTGTGGAAGAAATGGCATCATAACTCAACCGAGTGTCAAGTGCAGAGGGACCAGAATGTTTCATTGGAAATATTACTGGTGCTTGGCATGGAAGGCTTCTTTTACACGTACAATCCGCCCTATTGGGTTGCAACAGGTAAAAGATATCAACACACCCAACACAATTTATGTGGTTAATTGCTGCCTTCCCAGCATTGTTTTTGGAAGACCACGCCATATCTGACAATCACTGGTTTGGACTTTTCCTCATTCGTGAGGTTTTTTGCCTTTCCAGTACTGAGTGGTGGGCAACAGGGTACTGAGTGGACGGAAAGCTGTTGCATAATTTGCCCCGCCCCCTTGGGGGCCAGGCGGGTGAGTCAACTTCTTAGATACGGAACTGCCAGTAGCTAGTAGTTGGCATAGCCATAAAATAGATTTCATTATCATATCGTAGTACTACTACGTAGTGTTTACCGTACTACGTTTTCCGGAGTACCGGTACGAACTTCCACATACGGTAGTAATCATCAGTGGATGCTGTTTTTAGAAGACATCACTACTGTTGCTACCATTATACCAAACGAGGACATTGTCCTCATCACACCGATTTTGCCCTATCGACCCCCCTACCCATTCAACCTATCTCTTCACCACAGTAACAGGTGCAGCAACAGAAGTAGCAACAGCAACAGAAGCTGGAGAAGCCTTTGACTGCAGCACGAAAGAGAGAGAAAAGAACCCAGAACAAGTCATTCTCACGGAGATCGGAGCTGAAGAGATCGGTTACACCCCATTGTAAAGCTACCACCAGTTGGTGATGATAGAAAACCTCTTTTGCAAGACTAAATCAAAAAGTACTGTGGTTATGGATAACATCAATTCTCACTAGTAACATCCAATTCCATGTACAATCCTTGGTTACATTTCAGAGGCATCATGGCTATCCGGAAAGTCGTACATTTCCTGTGATATCGTTGGATCAGGTTCTCCAAGCGCAGAAGGAAGGTGTTTTGCCCTACCAAGCCTGCAACTTCCCTCGATCCAAGTTCTAACTTTGTGCGCAGGGTAGGAAGCATTACAAAATCCTGTCATCTTTCTTCCAGGCTCATCCTATAGATCAACTTCAACGATGTTGAAGACAAATGAAGCTCCATCTTTGGCGGGGAACTTCAAAACCTTTTTTTCGTAACGCCTGAGGAACGTAATTGACCATGGCAATGGTATTGATAGGCCACCCTTTATCATTAAGAGGCCTACCGAGATAGTCAATGAATAGGGAATCTCCGAACAGCTGGAAATCTTTCCTCATCACTCCTGTTTGCCACAGTAGGTCTCACACAAGTTCAATTCTCTTCTGCGGCCTCAGCAGGTCCTCCCTCGGCAACTAATGGTACTGCAGAGTCATCCATGGTTTCCTGCAAGTAGGTGCAAATGATGTATGGGGAGGCAAGAGGGATGGTAAGAAAACATATGCAGTGTCGCAACGTAGCACATTGCTGTTGATGTTGTTGCTGCTCCAACAAACTTCCACGTTGGTCTTATTGCTGCACTGGAAACCCGTCAGAGAACATTGTTGTTGTGTTGGTCGTCACTCGCAAAATGCTGTGATTACACCAACATCATTGTTGCGACAGTCGACGGGTCGACGTATTACATGATCCACTGATGTCACATCATCATGCAGTCCTTGCCACGAAATCATCGCTACATCAGCAATGGCCATGCACCGTCGGCATGTTTGACAACATGATGGTTGCGACAATATGGTTGGTTGCTACAGTCGACCGTCGACAATCGGCAGTAGAACAATGCGCTGTTGCGACAAGAAAGTAACGGTAACGCCACAACATAGCGGGTGGAACCGTTCTATCAAAAACAGATACGCAACGCAACAAAGAGCGGCACATTGTGATGTTAAATGAGACGTACTCTAACAACAACTTGCTAGTTCAAAACGTCGATCCCATTGTGTGTGTTAGACGGGAAAATGTTGAGACTGTGAGTAATAACCAGACGATGATGTTCCAATGCTAACTGTGAATACGATGTTGCAATGTTAAAAACGGGTCGAACTGACCTAGATGACGTCAGCGTCATCGACCCTGCCGACTTGCCCTGCCGACTTGCCAATCGACATTCAAATATTTTATACAAGTATCGTAAAATCGATTCCGCTCACTGCCATAGCTATTGTCATTTCCTCTGCCATTGCCATTGCGATGCGGCCGCCATTGCCACCGCCATTGCTTGTCGTTATACATCGTTTATACATCGCAAATCCAGTCTACCGCCATTGCTACTGTCATTCCCTGTCATTATACATCACAAACCGATTTTGCCATTGTCATTCGCCATTCACTGCCATTGCTTATCAATATACGTCGTCTTTACCAAATCGAAAAGAAATGGAACGAACAGAAGTGACGTGCCCTCCCGGCCGTTCCGATTCGACGAACGACTGTTCTCAAGCAGTTTTGGTTTCACGGCTCCCACCAAGTTATTTTTGGTCATGTTGTTGGATGGGAGTGATTCTTGTTGCACACGCGTCCGTACCGCGTAGCCTGTGATAGGAAAGCAAGGAGACCATCAGTTCTTGTGTCAGGTGTCGATCTAAACTCATCTTGCCAATCAAAGTCATTTGATACCCCTCACCATTGCTACGTTCGCCGACACTGTCTGTTGCAGTTCGTCTTTTTCTGAAGCAATTGAATAACACTAAACATTGAATGCCAGACCGAAGCAAACATTTGGAAAGATAGGAAATGAAGGAAACCGTTAGCAGTTGTGTCAGGTGTTCATCTACAGTCTCCGATGATAAAATCAAATTGTTCTAGTGCTCAAAGCATTAATCCGTTTAAAATCATGAAGAATACCCGACCATTGCATAATCGATAGGCCCGGACACTCCTCTGTGATTAAACAATGGACAAGAACTAAACATTCCTCCATTGTCAACACCAATTACTCATCGAATCCACAAATCCAAAACATTCGGGAAATATTCCTAACATTCCTCCATCCTCAAGACCGACTACTCATCGATGAACAATTCCAAAACATTCAAATTGTTGTAGTGCCCAAGCATTATCCCGTTTAGGTTCATGAAGAATACCCAACCATTGCATAAGCGACAGGGCCAAACACTCCTCTGTGATTCCTCAACAGATAAGAAAACATGCCTCCATTGTCAACACCAATTCCTCATCAATCAATAATTCCAAAACATTGCTGAAATATTCCTTTGTGGCGGACTTTATCCATTTGTGTTTAACAACGGAGGAAGCGACACAACATTCAAATTGTTGTATTGCTCAAGCATCAATCCAAAGGGCAAGAACAACATGCCTCCATCATCAACACCAATTACTCGTCAGTCAACAATTCCAAAACATCCGAATTGTTGTAGTGCTCAAGCATTAATCCGTTCAAGTACATGAAGAATAGCCAACCCTTGCGTAATCGACAGGACCAAACACTCTTCTATGATTCGTCAATGGACAAGAACAAACATGCCTCCATCGTCAACACCAATTCCTCATCAATCAACAATTCCAAAACATTCAACAATTCCCGAATGCCAACCATTGCATAACCAACAGGACCGAACACTCCTCTGTGATTCAACAATGGACGAGAACTAACCATTCCTCCATCGTCAACACCAATTACTCATCGATCCACAAATCCAAAACATTCCTAGTGCTGAAGCAGTAAGGATCAAATGGACAAGAGCAAACATGCCTCCACCGTCAAGTCGGTCAACAATTCCAAAGCATTGCTGAAACATTCCTTTGTGGCGGACTTTATCCATATTGTGATTAATAACGGAGGAAGCGTCACAACATTCAAATTGTTGCAGTGCTCAAGCTTTAATCGAATGGACGAGAACAAACATTGCTCCATCCTCAACACCAATTACACATCGATCAACAATTCCAAAACATTCCTGAAATATAACGTTGGACATGGAGACGATACCAACATCATTCCATCGTGCCCCCCACCCATGACTCATTCCTGGTTAAGATTATGATGGTTCAAAGGCTGAAGGGAGTAGTATATGTTGGATTGGGAGTAGTATATGTTGGATTCATCGCAGCCGTTCATTTACGCTCCTTCATCAAGACAACCCGTTAATAATCCGGCAAGTACAATCAGTGGGTTGAGGGAGGTAGAAGGGTCTTTTTTGGTGGCGATGAGAGAAGTCATAATGTCCCTGAACATTGATTGTCTTCAGGGATAGAGATTTCCAATATAGAATTTATTATGCCCCCCTAAAACCCACGGAAAGTGGATTGAGGTATTCCAGCATCGATTTTACGATACTTGTATAAAATAATATGTCGATTGGCAAGTCGGCAGGGCAAGTCGGCAGGGTCGATGACGCTGACGTCATCTAGGTCAGTTCGACCCGTTTTTTACTACGCAGTATTCGATCGAGTTCCACGAGGTCGGGTAAAGCGTAGCTCTGGGGGGTTTGGGGGGGCACACGGGAAAAAGTCGACTTTCGCGCATGTTCAGTTTACTTAGGGGACACTTAGAAAAACATGGCATTGCCGGCAACCAACTGAGACATGAGCATTAACGTTTTCTTCATGAATAGGAATGAGTGAAACGAAATATTTATTCCATTTTAAATGTGTTTGCGCACGATTCCAGCACTTTTGCTTCGTTAAATATCGTAGCAATTTCGCAGTCACGAATGATGAAAGCCTGCAATGCATCACTCGTTTGGTCACTTGACATAAAAACGACATATTTTGTCGCGCACCTACATAGCTTTATATTTATGTCCAAAGAAGAAGATAAGAGGAAAAATCAAGGTTTTTTAACGCTAAGTTACCTGTAAAAATTTACTTGTAATTAGAGAAAAAAATAACAAGCGTTAAATAGAGGGCTAGAAACTAAACCGAAAAACGCAACTATTTAGACGAAATGGATCAAAAAACGAACGGATTCATCGTTTTAACCCAACATATCAAATTTTAACCGAGTTGCCTCAAATGTTGACCGAGTTGCTTGCCATTTTTGCTATGCTATTTTTGCTATGCTATTTTTGCTATGCTATTTTTTTTAAATTGGATACTACACTCGAATTACAACTATCCAAATTGCTGCTTTCGTATTACGTGTACTTTGACTGTAGTATTTGCTATGCTATTTTTTTAAAGTTGGACACTACACTCGAATTACAACTATCCAAATTGCTACTTTCATATTACGTGTACTTTGACTGTAGTATTTGCTATGCTATTTTTGCTATGCTATTTTGTTTAAATTGGATACTACACTCGAATTACAACTATCCAAATTGCTACTTTCGTATTACGTGTACTTTGACTGTAGTATTTAGACTGTAGGTAGTACAGTTACGATACATAGTATCACCATTACCAAAATATTAGGTTTCCTAAAGATCTTCTCCATGAAAATGTACAGTTTTGCATTGTTTTTTGTCTCTCAAATTCTTCATAAAAGACTTCACCTCCTCTGACATACCCTTGGTCATGTTTGGATTCAATGGTTCACGTAAAAAAAGACCACGTAAAGTTGTGCACCTGGACAAACAAACATAAGTCCAATTGCCTGTATAATCCCATGCACTTACGACAAGATTTTTTATGGACATGCTCACTATTAACATTCACAAATGCATCTACATGTGCCCTTTTTGCAACACAAATAGACAGTGGCCTAGAAACATCATTCCCTTTCCAGTCAAACCACTTCGTGAACTTATCATCAAACTTGATGAATGTCTCAGTTGAAGGGAAGTATGGACACTCATGTCCTTTCTTGAAGCAAGAAGGACAATGTTCACTTCTGTGCAAATTTCTTAATGCCGTTACAATAAACTTCAATCTTGAAGAAGGTGCAAATCTCTCCAATTGCACCTGTGCCTGACATTCTGAAGGAAGCATTGCATGGAGCACTTCCATTTCCATCAAAAGACGACACTTTGACAGATGTCTTGATGTTGACCACAATGTTTCATTCTCACCCAGCAACGCATTTCCAAAGTACCTCTTCAAGCGTTTGAATGTTAGATCTTCACTTGAAACCTTTACATTGCAGGTAGGACACCATAGCAATTTTTTCCCTCCAAAGGATGTTTCCCCATGTTTCGTTTGCAATTGTCTAAGATCTTGTATTGTGCATTTCAGATATCCTTCTATACCTTGACCAACGCTTGTGCAGTCATTATTACATGCGTTTGGTACAGATCGAGGATTGAAACCATGCAAACGAGTGCTCATCACTCTATCTACATACTTAGAAACCTTTTTCACATATTCTTCTTGACCTTCTATCAATTCATTGTACCCTTTAACCCAAAGCAAAGTCCAAACGCCCAGCTGTTATACTTCCCTCCCCAAAGAAGAGAGCACGAATTCTCGGCCATGAAACTCACAGTCAATCCCTGTCGTGACACCTCATCTATTTCTCTCGCTCTGCCTACGACGTACATCGTGCACTTTTTACCTGCATAAGAATATATTATTTTACATTTTCCAAAGTAACTCTTCAATCGTGTGACTGTGAATGTTAGATCGGTAGTAACGAAGAATACAGTACGGGTAATTAACACTACCCTCTACTGATGTCATTTTTTTTTTACAGTTAATTACTTACGACTACTCTAGCTAGTAGTAACTGTAAGTCGTATTCGCAATCCACGCCGGAACTCGACGCCCCCCCCCTCGGAGAGGTCCAATTTGCAGTATTTGCATTATTCCCCCTTTCTGTTTTATGATTCGACATGGCTACATCGCACATCAAACACCCTTACCATGATGATGATGTGGTAGTGGGTGTGAGCGTTCTCCAAATAATGAAGCTCACACCTATTTTCTCCTTTGATGCAAGCAAAGTCTCTTCAGAAGTTATGCAACAATGAATTCACCGAGGAACAATGAACAAGCACGACTGTCCAAATGGATTGACTCACTTCTCTCTTCTTCGTTGGTACCATCCAGATGGCGAATGACAACTCGTACTGGAACCATACTATGTGACTGTGGCAGTATTCAATATGATCTTGTCGTACCACCATCATCGCAACTGGTGGAACAAACCAACGCAGTGTGTCATTGTCGTGATTGTGTTGGTTTCTGTTTGGCGTTACCAAATGGTGATTCCTACCTACAAAACAATGGTTCCTTCATGGTCAACTTTTACAAATCCGACTTGCAACTTGTGAAAGGACGCGATATGCTGTCTACAGTACGGCTGTATCCTCATTCAACTATTGTTCGAATCTATTGTGGCGAATGTCACACTCCGTTGGGTGCAGATCTTGTCGGTGCAGCACCTATTTGTTTGGTGAACGAAACGCTGATTCACGAAACGTACAGCGTCCGGTTTCTGCCCAGCATTGTTCTAGGATACAAGGATGCTTTGCATGGGACCAAACCATATGCTCGGTCGGTATCCGTAAAGTGGAGAAACTATGGTCCCCTGTTCTTGTGGAAAAGTATTTGCAGGGTAATTTGGGGATGGTTGGTAGGTAAATCGAGAGGTGGATTCCTGGAGAATGACTACAATCGTGATTTCCCAGTTGGATTGGACGGCTTGAAGAAAGCAACAACACAATAAATGCTAAAGAAAAGATAAAGCACGCAATATCAACCAACGAAAGCTGAGCTCTATTGTAGCGGCTCGGCAAAGAAGATTTACCATTCTACATTCAATTTCCGCCACGATGAAAACCACTTTTTGTAGCTGATAGCATCTTGGCTTACCCTATGTAGTACTATGGTTTTCTCGAATTACAAACAACCACCGTAAACGTTCAAGGTCGCGTCGTAATTTCTTCCTCCACCATCTTATCTGTACTGTCGATCTTCTTGTTGTAAAGCTCCAAAAATTTCATTGGGCTTTTCACTTCTAGAATAGACTTCATGCGAGGATAAACAATACAACCCAATGCACGCCGAGTCAAAAAGGACGGCTGGACCGCAACACGACGAGTGAACTTGCAGCTGTTCTCGCCCGTCTTGACAACACAAAACTCTTCGCGCAATGCCGAGTATGTCAGTAGGTTAGGGCGGCTCATGTACGGGCAGTGGAAAGACATGCGCTTCATGGTGTCCGTGTCCTCCCACACATCGAAATCCTCCCAAATTTTAAGTGGTCCTGCGAGCAATGTATTGAAGACTGGATCTGAACAGCGCATTGACGGAGAAAGAAATAAAGTCAATCTTTGACATATCAAACACATTCGGCAAACATCGAATACTATGGTTTCACTCACCGCTGAACTTGACCGTGCGAGATGTTCCAGCTGCTCTTTCATCGGTCATCCACAAAATACCCCGGACTTCGGGATGCCAGTCCTTCCACGCATTGTCATCCTGTAGAATCTTCCAGCAATCATTAATGGGGATATTCAGTTCTAATTCTGATTTGAAGATCCAGGGTGCATCGTTCAAAAACGATTCGGGCACTTTCCGGAGAGAGAAACGCATGGAGGAGTTTCTTCGTTCTTTTTTTCGCTTGTGGCACGTGATAAAAGAATGGTGGAATTCGTGAACTATGAGAGGTACGATTGTTTCTTTTGCATGCGTCGATGAATACAATCTTCAATCATTCCCGTCATAAGTTTGTCTATTATTTTTATCTGTTCATACGTAGTACTCAGTAATAACAACATCATACCCGGTAGGTATTTCTTACGTAATACACCTTATTTGTACTACGTAAGTCCCAACTATCGTTCCACGTTGTCATGAGAATTTAGCCTCTGCCGAGGGGCCGTCGAGTTCCGGCGTGGGTTGTTCCGTGTTTACGTACATAGGACGTAGTGTTATATACTACAGTAAATAATATCCATCGTCCAAAGTGCCATAGTACCTTTACGATAGTATCTGGAACATGCGGGCATTCATCTTAAATAAAAATATAACCGCAACCCTAACTGACTAGAATATTTGCCCTCCAGCGTTTCCAACGCCCTGCCATAACATGCTCTGTGTCGTAGGTGAAAAGCCAGTTCATTGCCATGAAGAAGTGATCAGCAGTCACTTTGTGTCCCTTTCTCCCCAAGTGGTCGTGTATTGCTCTGATTGCATTTGGACCAACACCGAAGAATGCCCTAAAGCGTCTCATACGGATACTCCCCGAGCCTTGACGGGTTTCTTCAAAGCCAACAAGACAAAGGCCGAGAGAAAACAATGCCTCAACGTCATTGGGTGCAAGAGGAGGAGGAGGAGGAGGAGGAGGTTGACAGTTTCTGTTGTTTGAGTCATCTTCGGTTCGAATGTTGTTGTTATTTTTATTGTTTCAGTTTCGAATAGCGCTTTCCCCCAATCCACTGCTCATTTGCAAGGTTCGAAGTCGAGACTGCACATCTTCCTCGCCGCTAATGGCCCGTGATCGTCTTCTGTTAGCTATTGTGAAAGTCTTTGTGTGGTTTCATAGAACTCTCGACAAGACGAGCGCACGGTAATACTTGTAGTACTAGCTAGTGTGACTTTGATAAAAAGGGGAACAAAAGAGGGGGTAAAATCGTGTTCCGAAATTTTTTCGTCATCGTCTGAATTTTTTTCGTCATCGTCTGATTTTTTTTCGTCATCATCTGAATTCGTCATCGTCATCTGAAAAAAATTCGAAAATTAGAAATCTATTAGGGTTTTAAAAAGCCTAATTCTGTCCGGTGAAGCGGTACTGAAATATTCATTTCTCATAGACGAATCCCCGCATGTTCCTGATGTCTTAGGTTTTCGCCGAAGAGAACCCAATATATCAATTTTTAATTAATGAAGAGAAGTTTTTTAACTGTAAGTACGTTGCGAAGATCTGATGTTCCAAGGGAACAGATTCTTTTGCACATTATTTTTTATCGGTTTTCCTGTTTAGTGATTGGAGTATCACATCAGAGATTGTAACACCCTTGAATTGAAACAGAAGTTGCTGTGAAAGAAGTTATACCATAACAAGATGGAAGCTTTAAATGACGATATCATCAACAAAGCAGCATGTATGTTCCAACTAGCCCATTACCAATTCACCCCAAGAGGCGCACCAGTCCTCCAGTCCTTTGCCCCGGACCGACTCAGTGTCCAAGTGCAAGAGTCTGGACCACACGGCACCACAGTTCCTATCAAATACCTCCGGCCTACAACATCTCGGAAAACGTTGGGATGCTACAAATCCCCAGCAGGAGGCTACAAACTGAGCCTGCAAGCAATCACAGAGAATGCGATCGCGAAAGCTACATTGGTAGCAAAGAGTGCACTGGATCCCAAATGCGCCATGAGGTACTACACCAGCGTATTCCTCCCAAGTGTGACTTACCCCCTTCCTACATGCTCCATCCCTGAGAAACAACTCCAGAAACTGCACAACCAAACTGCCGGACTATTCCTCAACAGACTGGGTTATTCACAAAAAAAACCCAGAGCAGTAGTATTTGGTCCACCCTCCCTCGGAGGAGCGAACTTCCGCCCCCTATACGACGAGCAAGGCTCCCGCCAAGTGGAACTTATCCTCAAGCACCTCAGGACCCCTTCGGGCATTAATGATCATCTGCGTATCGCTCTAGCATGGACCCAGAGATTAAGTGGGACATCCTACTCGGTCTTGGAGAACCCTGCCGATCCTCTTCCACACGTAGAAACAGTATTCTTACCCTCTGTCAGGGCATACCTGACTGCCACAAATTCAAAGTTCGAGCTTCAAGAGAAGTACAGCACTCCCAAACAGTGAGTCAACGACTACCACATTATTAATATTGTCCTCTCCAGCCACATCTTCACCCCCGCCCAAATACGACAAATCAATTATTGCCGACTTTACCTCCAGGTCCATACTATAGCAGACCTAGCAACAGCAGGAGGGACTCACATGGACCGAGCTTTCATCCATGGCAAAGCAACAGTCACATCCAGCACAAGCGCCGAACTTGAAATCACACAACACTGCCCGGACAGTGCACATCCCTGGAACCAATGGAAACGCGCATGCAACTTATGGTGTGACACACAAACTGGCTCTCTTTACAGCACCTTGGGAAAATGGCTGCACCCTCATGAGAAATTGCGCAGAGTATGGCCATACTACTACAATTCAACCAAGAAACGACTATTTGTCCATACGTCAGCGGGTTTTAGCCAGCACAGGTACAACCGTCACCGTAAACAATACAAGCCCACTGTCCAAAGGGTAATAACTACTCTGCCCCAGTTATGCTATCCAGTCGAGTGCTTCGAAAGCCACTATGGGTTTTATGTCCCAAGGGGTCATCATAATGTTCTAGAGGAATCTAGACCTCCAACTCCCGCATGCTTCCAAGACTTCCTGGATTCACAACCGGACTGGAGCCGAGACATGCTTGGCAACCTAGAATCCAAGCTCTCCTACGAAGAGATTGCATCGAAGCTCCGGGAGAGCCAGAACCACCCTTCATCGGCGTGCGACGGCTCTGTAGCCAACAACCAGGGCACCTTTGGATGGTCCATGAACCTGAAGAATGGCACCACTATCATAGAAGGAAGTGGCCCCGCCTACGGATCACCAATGGACTCTTACCGTGCTGAAGCATATGGGAAATGCTCCATTCTTCAGTTTCTGTTCCTGCTCCGAGAATACTACGACTTGACCTTAGCACCAATGCAAGTATACT
The DNA here is from genome assembly GCA_019154785.2 of Nitzschia inconspicua. Classification (NCBI taxonomy): domain Eukaryota; phylum Bacillariophyta; class Bacillariophyceae; order Bacillariales; family Bacillariaceae; genus Nitzschia; species Nitzschia inconspicua. The sequence continues at coordinate 2,637,166 of JAGRRH010000004.1, forward strand.
GCGACAATGAAGCCCTAGTTGAAACTGTTAATAAAGCCCAGGAACAATCTCGCCCGCAATTTCCCAACGACGCCCTCACAGCCAGTTGGGACGTTGTGCAAGCGGTTGTACGACTTGCCAAACTCCTCCCGCAGATAACATTCCACCACATCAGGGGCCATCAAGACACACAGGTAGCCCTAGATAAATTAAGTCGGCCAGCGAAACTTAATGTCCAGGCTGACAAAATGGCTGGAAGCTACCAGCGACTACACAAGAACATCCAGGCTCCAATGATCGAGGGCACCCACTGCCACCTCATCTACGATGGACAAACGGTTGCCTCAAAACACCGCAAGCACATCAGAGATCATTGCCGCACAAAAGATCTCAAGACATACATCAAGCAGAAGACTGGAATGTCGGAAGCAGCATTTGCAGACATAGACTGGCAGAGCCACGAAGCTCCGTTAACAACTTCAAAGACAGTCCACACATATTCCTGAAATTAGTATCCAGATACAACCCGGTCAAGTACCCAAGTGCTTGCCCATCTTGCGATGAGCCCGTTGAAGACTCTAAACACTTCTTCACATGTCCCAACCCAGAGCGTCCCTTAAGACATCCCTTCGGCACAGATGTGAATCAGTGGATACATATCCAGCCCTTCTTGACCTCCTTCTGTGGGGCCTGAACCATTGGCTCCAAGGCATACCAATCCCAGCCCACCGCGTACCCAAACGGATCGCCCATCTACTCCACAGTCAGACTGCGATAGGGTGGGACAACTTCCTCCTGGGCCGATGGTCCAAGCACTGGACTACTCTCCAGTTGCAGTACTTGCAACGGAATCACATTGAAGTGAAGAAGAAAAACCATGGTCTCTCGTGGTCTAGCAACATTATCTGTCTCATGTGCGATCACTGCTACAAAGAATGGAAGACAAGAAATAGCGCTAGAAATGGTAAAGACGTCGAAGACAAGGCCCAGCGACGACTAGAAGCAGCTCACCGGGGCATTCGGGACCTATATGACCTCAAACCCAGGTGCTCCCTCCAAGCCCAGCAACATTATTTCTACCCCACAGTAGAGGACCATTTTCGCAGAGATACCGACGCACGCAGCCTTGAAAACTGGCTGGAAACATATCAACCCATGATCATGCAAAACATCAGACATCAACGGAATAATTCAGACCGCCGCCTCCGCCAAATTGACAATGTTTTTCATCTTATCAGGACTGTACCTCCACGGGACCCTACACCAACGATGGCACCGAGACAGCGTACGCCCACACTGACAACCCGTCCCATGAACACATATTTCCGTCCCCACAGAATCACATCCCCCACTCCGACTTTGGAGACACCAACCACCACAGCAAGAACAGCCTCCACATCAAACAACCCAACAACCACAGCACCTTGACCACCATAATACCAATCGACAAACAAACAAACATACAAACGCATAAATATGCCCTTTCCCATCTCACATCACCTCCTCTTCACCCAGATGAACTTTTCCTCCTCACGTAGGAGGTTTTATTACCATTACTACATCCCTGGAGCGATCTCCGGTCACTCCCTGCAGTGCCTTGCCCTTGAGTCAACTTCTTAGATATGGAACTACCGGTAGCTAGTAGTTGGCATAGCCATAAAATAGATCTCATTATCACATCAACAAAGCAGCAGTTGGTACTGTAATTGCACGGAACAATTTGACATATTATGATGATAATCGTGGCACTTACAATAGCAAAGTTTTTCTCAATATGTATCAAAGTGTCGATTGTTACTGGAAATGAAACTTGTTCATGAATTGCTTCCACCCAGACGTATACTGTCAGCAAAAGATATCGAGAACATGAGGTATATCCCATCATCTGAAATAAAATTCATTGTAGCATCTCTGCGAAATGTACACAGCAATGAACACAGAAAGTCTTGTCTTAAGAAAGGGTGCGAGTGCCGAATGAAAATTCCATCCCCAAAAACAACAAAGACTTTGGTATTGTTTGATGACGTGGAGAGGAAATGATATTTCTAGAGGACACTGTCTATTTGTGCTCCAAAAAGGGCACATGTAGATGCTTTTGTAAATGTCAACAATGCGTTTGTTCAGCACTCTTTTTGGGTGCAATACCAATGTTGCAACAGGGCTTGATGGGGGCAGTGTTATGCACTGTACTTGCTATATCTCAAAAAATACAGAATAGGAGGATAGTGAACACTTTGCATCAACTGCAAAGCATATGGTCAAGAGAATGGAACAACGAATGATGGAAAGGATGGTGACAGACAGTGAAGAACAAGAGGAGGAGGATTCATCAATTGGTCTGAAAAGTATGATTGGTGCTGCTTTAATGGCAACAAAAGATCACAAAGTGGCTGCACCTATGGCATCATATCTAATAAGGAATGGTTCAAGGTTCCATTACTCCCACTTCTTTGCTTATGTAAATATTGGGAGTTTTTTCAAAGACGTGCATGAGGATTTTAATATTTCAGCAGATGGAGATAGAAAAGTGTTTTTGAAGTCCTCTGTCACTGATTACATTTATCGCCCAAAGGAATTGGAAGGCGTCTGTGTGTATGATTTTCTTGCAAAATACAGTGCTTGTAAGCCAACAAAGAACAGTTTCAATTGGGCTCAGGTTCACCCTAATAAGGATCACTTGAAGATAAGCCAATTGACAACTGAATGTATTCCAGTAATAAATTATCTCGATTTTGTGGATACAATAAAATTTAAATGGGAATGACATCTTTTCTTGCAATATTGAAGAGATATCTGTAGAAGAACGTGTTCTCATGGAAGAACATGCAAAGAGTTGTTGTGTGTTATTTGTGCCATTCCGTAACGTTGAAATTGATCTGAAATTGAATGGATCATATTTGCAACGATGGAGAAATGAAAAAGACGATGGGAGAATATCAAAACAACATGAAAGGCTATTAACCAATGTACAAAATTGCAGAAACAGTTTGCATGGTGCACGTCCTTTGAACATTCTAGAGAGATCATTTTCGAAACCTGTTGAACATCAATGTATGGATAAAACTTGTATGGAAAGAGAACAAGATGACGATGATGTTATAAGTAATGCAATGGATGATTTTCTTCTCATTGAAACACCTGGAATGGAACAAGATTGTGAATTCCGTGATAGTACTGATCATCTTCAATATCCATCAATTTTAACAAGATGTCATGGAAGCCACACGTGTAGGACAAGTTTAATTATTTGTCCAAATGTTGCACACAGTGACTGTATGATAATAATTGAAAAAACAGAAACAAGTATCAATGGAAGTGACACAAATACATGTCACATTCAAGAGAGTGAATCCAATGAGAAATTGCATATTTGTGCATTGAATGAACAAGCATTGAAAATTGTGAACAGAATCGTAGATAAAAATGGTCACATCCCAATATTGAAGTGAATGGAACATTGAAGAATATCCGCGACTTTGCTGAGATTCACTTCTCTGAAGATGTTGACCAGAAAAAGTCATTTGAAATTATGATGTGCGCATTAGGCTTTATAAAGAAAGCAATAAAAGTGCAGAAGGAACTTGGAAAGTTGTTGAATCCAGGGAGCCTTCAGTTTCAAAAAGAAGAAAGTTCAATGATGAGAGAGAGAAAATTGGAAAAGTGAATGACCATAAAAATGATTGGGTTTCTTTCCATGGGACTGGGAAAAGCCATGTCATTAAAACCGCATGTCAATATGCCCAAAAATTATGCAAAGCGATTGGTCTGAAATTTGACAAAAGAACGATTGTGGTCACTGCACTCACGGGTGCAGCTGCTGTCTCCATTGATGGGGAGACAACAGCTGGAGCTTTTGCTTTCAAAAGAAAGGTAAAAGATGAACTAGAAGAGTTCAAAAATACAAATCTGGTGATTGTTGATGAAGTATCCTTTGCTTCTGTTGAGGATATGGAACTGTTGAACGAGAAAATGAAGCAAATTTTTGATAATCCATGGGAACCATTTGGAGGAGTCCCTATTGTTTTTTCAGGCGATTTTGCTCAGCCTTCACCTGTGGGTGGGAGAACTCTGTACAAAAGTGAACACAGCATTGTATGGAAAGATTACTTGAATGCTTTCATGGAGTTGAGAACAAATCACAGAATTGATAATGATGTGAATTGGGGTGCAATGTTAGGGAGATTCCGTGATGTTGGATTGAGTACTAAGGAAGTTGCCATAATCAATACACGAGTGGTTGGTTCGCGAAGTGGCCCAAGGGAAAGAAATATTCCTTTTGATGCAGTATATGCAACTAAAACAAATGTTGATAGAATGGCAATCAATGATGCTATTTTTGCAAAACATCTGGAGAACACACACTCTACTGATCCAGGGATACAGCCACCGATGCACACTTTGTGCATTAAAGCAGGTAATTTGAGATTTCATGTAAGAGGCACTCGTTGTGAATATTGCAACATGAAGAGGAGAGCACAGGATATCATATATGCTGCTGTTGGGGAAGCTCATGTGGAAGACCAATGCAACAAGCGTCATGACCCTCTTTTCAACTTGTACTATGGGCACCCTTCGTACATTCATCACAATGAAGATGTTGCTGGTTGTGTTGCAAATCGCGCAATATGTGAATTTAGAGGTGTAAAACTGAAGCCAGCAGTGTCACAAAAGGACTTTGAAACTATTATAATTGATGGATACCATGTGAATTATGTTTCTATGACACAGGTTGATTCATTACTTGTTAACATGCTGGATGGTTGTAAAGGAGGGAATGAAGAAACAATCATTGATCCAAAAGTGATCTATGCATCAGCTAAATTTCCAGTGCCATTTACAGGACCAATTACCAAGAATAGCATTAGAACACAAAGACGTATCAGCTTTGAACAGTTTCCTGTTAATTGTGCTAATGCCAGAACAGTTCACAAGTTACAAGGGCGGTTACAGACAATTGGGTTTACGTCTGCTTGTCATGATGCACGACTATAAAAGGGCTATTTTTACGTGAACCACTAAATCCAAGTAAAACAAAAGGCATGGCAGAGGAGGTACGAGCATTTATAAAGATCTTGAGGAAAATAAAAAAGGGTGACCATGTCTTTCTTCATGGAAAAGACTTGTAGGATAGTGATAACATTTGTTGGTTCATTTTTGTCAATCAATATTAGTATATTCTAGTAAATGTCATCATGTAACTGTAAATACCTGAAACTACTGGTGTTATCGCCCACAAGTGCGTACTCATAATACCTGTGGTAAATCCTGGGTTTCACAGGCCTTATGACTCTATTCCCGGTTAAACGGGTCAAAAAAGTAAATCCAGTTGGGTTTTACAGTTAATCCGTATCAAGTTTGATCTGATCGTGTTCGGAACAAAAATGGAATTTGCTTTAGAAATAACGTCCGATAATTTTGCCGTTAATTTTATTCTAACAAAAAAAATCAATGGTTGAAAACGTTAAAAATGAAGAAAAGATTTTCTTTTTCCTCTTTCTGTCTCTAGCAAGGATGGTTATAAACGTGATATGAAGAGATGAAGCAAGATGAGAAAGGGCAGGCGAATTGACACTGTGAATTCGTGACTGAAAAATTGCCGCGCTGTTAAACGACATTTTGCACTTTCGTGACAGTGAAATCGACACACGAGTACAATGCAATAATGTTCGATTCATAATTCATATGAAGTGCGAGGAATAAAAAAGGGGTAAATGCGGTTTTAGCCTATCGCCAAAACAGGAATTCCCGCGCGATGGCTACCTATCCATTTGCCAAAAAAGGTTTTCGCGCCTTAACCGTTCGCCAAAAAAAGATACGCCCGCTCAAAATCCGCGTTAGCCAGCACTACTACGGGTAAGTTCGCGCTAAAAATTTGTATTAGCTACCACTGTAGCTACGTAAAGTTGCCGCCATCTCCATGTACGAAAATTGCTCCATCGCGACACAGAATGCCAAAAGAAATTTTTTTCAACATTCGATAGCAAAACAAAAGTAAATTGAAATCCATCGCATCTTCAGATCATTCATCGCAGATAATTCACGATTTCGTTCCTGTTACAACAACAACAACAACTGCTCTCTTCATTTTTGCTGAACATTCTGAGCATGAATCCAATACCGTTTGCCGACGACCCCGTTCGCGGAAAACCCATCTCCCTGGCCACGGGAGACGTCGAAGGTCTCGACCCTGGCCAATGGTTGTCCACCTCTCTCGTGGACTATGTCCTGCAGACATCACTGGCTGGTAAGCTACCCGACCATGTACTCATTGGATCTTCCAACTGTTCGACGTACTTCCATAAGTACAATTCGAAACTTCGCAATGAAGATGATGCCCATTGTGTGCAGCAGAAGTTGATTGACCAAAAATTCAAGAATCAACCGTCCAGCCAGATCGGTGAGGCTATCAAGATCAAATGCATGATTGGCTGCAACGCTACGCCGAGAGTGGGTACAGGTTCATTTCCGCAGCTTGCTACAATTCGCATTTTTTTGTTGTCGACATCACTTTCGAGAATCGTCAATCAAACGTTTTCCAAAGGGTGAACGTGTTTGACTCCTTGAGCTCCACAGCCTGAAGGAGTGCAACCGCTGTACTACACCAGGTCCAGAAATTTCTTTCCGGCTTTTGTTTTTACAAGCTCGGCCACCACCAGTTCGAACATTTCTGAATCCGCCATTTCCATGTTGGAGAGCGAGCGGAGCAGAAATTGTTTGGAAGCAATTGATGGGATATTGAAGAAGATGTCCCTTCGCATCCAAGCATCCCGCGAGAAGTACGAAGGAAAGACCGGTGTGGTGGAGAGGGTTTACCCACAGATCCTTGACCGTTGGGAGAAAGGGTAGTGGACTCCGGAGGCGATGGTCAAAGGTATTCCGTCCACCGGATCATTGAAGGGAACACAGGTTCTAAGTTCTAACCAAAGCTTCACGCTTAATTGGGTGGACGGAGTGTGCGAGTGTGGTGGGTGGCAGATGCACGGCGTACCGTGCGTGCATGGGATGGCTTACTTTAGATTGTGAAATGATTGGACGTTGCAACAAGTGGTGGAACAATTCGTAGAAAAGTGTCACACGTACGATTAGGAACAGAAACTTTATAGTGGAAGCTTCGTTCCCGTTTGCATGGACATGTTACAACCGGACCAAACGACGTTGCCGCCAGATGTTGAAGGAAAGAGAATGGCTGGTACACCGAAAACAGTGAGACTGCGGTTGAGATCCCCCTACTCTCATCAGCTAGAGAAATCACCCATTGTATGCAGCCGTTGCCACCAGCGCGGTCACAACGCAAGAACGTGCCAACGGAGAGCAGCGCTTGCAAAAAATACCGGAAATGCAGATACGGCACAAAATAGCAACAGTGTTTTGTAATTTAAGGGTAACCATAACTAATCTTAACCCTTTTTGTGAAAATTCCGTTTGCAGCAGCCATTAGATAATTGTCATCGGCTATTTTCGTCTTAAAATTTTTTGAACGGGAATGTCTTTTTCGGCGAACGGTTAAGTCCGGAATATCTTTTTGGCGAACGTTTAAGGCGCGAAAACCTTTTTTGGCAAATGGATATGTAGCCATCGCGCGGGTATTCCTGTTTTGGCGATAGGCTAAAACCGCATTTTCCCCATTAAAAAACCTTCTATGCTTTTTTCAGTAGCTGGCGATGCCATGTCACTCCTCGAGTGCTTCCGTAAGTTGAACATGCTAAAAAATTGGGAATTCTCTCCATACCCCCTCAGCTGGACGCTTTACCAGATCGAGTTTTTGATTTTGATCTGGTCCATTGTGGAACTCGATCGAACTCACTACTCCACGGGGACCTCCGCGTAAATGGCAGAAGAATTAGCCAATCAAATCGCATTGGACATGTCCTTGCCGCACCACCCCCCCCCCCCCCCCCCCCCATTTTCCGGCAGAAATTACACTGCTCGTACGTCACTTGACATCTCATGAACTATAAAAACAACAATACCTAAAAATCATTACAGTTAGTAGCAAATTTGACGTGGTACAATGTGCATGGGACGATATTCTCTCACTTGCAATCAGAACAAAATTGGGTTGTCCACTCTGCTAGCTACTCTACTAGCTAGAGAGGGAAGGAAACTCCAAAACACCTACATGGAATTTTCCTTTTGTTTGAATTTTGCTCTCTGAGTTTTGAATGACGACAGCAGAGTACAGAATGGATTGAGAGCAGTTGCAATACTTTCCCCGTCACAGTTTTAGGATGAGGCAGGTGAGCCATCGGTTGCCAATGACAAATGGTATACCATTATTACATGGCATTCTCAAAAGCTTCTCATCAACTTTGTACCATGTCGCTCAACAACTCAGAAATCAAACGGTAAAACACCTCACGAGTGAGGGAAGAACAAATACGTGAAATCGTCCCACCGCCTAAAGTCAATGCTGGGAAAGGCAGAGAAAACTTGAGAGAGATGGTCACATCTCCATTCTTAATGGTCGGGTAGCATCGTAGTCTTTTTCACTGGGTCTTCCCGGTGGTCAGAAAAAACACCTGAAGTACGACGCACTTTTCGAAATACTGGGGTTCTTGCTCTGGAAGACTGATTTTCGGCGAAGGCACTTTTTTAGATATATCTGAACCGTGCATGCAGTATTTGTTCTCTGTTTTGGCAACGTCGAATGTTTCGAAACTTGACTTGTCCCCAAAGAAAGGAATTGGTATACGCATTTCACCAACGGTACTGTAGGACGTAGTACGACAGTTGCTTATACCTTGTTTACAATTAACGCAATAGTTCCGCGTGTTTCGACAACTCGTGTGGAACATATTATGGCAAAAAAATGAGCTGCCTCTGTAAATAAAATTTATTTAACAATACCCGAAAAGAAAACGGACAAGAGCAGAGAATTCTTGTGTGTATAATGATCGTACAATTAGCTGAAACTTGAGTTCTGATTCACGTCAGTTCCGATTTCTTAGAGCGCCGGTACTGATACCTTCGAGGGTGTTCTGAATCCATCCTAAACCATTGAGATATACAGACACCAAAAGATGGTGTCAAGCGACTTCGCAATCACACTGACTTTCCATTGGAATCTCTTCTGAATCCTTCTGTGGTATTTTGGCATCGCAACTTTCCTCATTCGACGAGAATCCGAAGATTGCTCTGAAGCAAAGCTATGTCCATGCTTCACGCATTACTGCCACAACTTGAGAAAGTTGTTTGAACCAAAAACTTACCTTCACACCTCTTCAGTAAATACCATCTTCTTTCGTTTTCGAATCACAATGAAGTTTGCAACCAACGCACTCTCCATCGCGTCTTTGCTTCTCGTCACTCCTTTTGCAGTTGCCAAGCACGAAGACGTTGAAGGGACTGCTTCCATCAAGAGTGGTGATTGCAAATTGGAATGTGATTGGGTGGCGAAGTTGGATCATCGTCATCTTCGTGTTACACAAGGAGCAGACATTGCAACGGTCACCTTTGAACGACAACATCGTACCTTGGGTGTTAAACTTGCCGACATTGAATGTACCGCGACCATTGGCGAGGAGGAATTCTCTAAGATTATTGAGTTTCCGTCTGGATGGACCGAAGTCACCAAGGAAGGAGACGGAGCCGACGATTATTACGGCTTCTCCACTTCTTTTACGGTATGTTCCATATTGATTGACTCGCATCTTCATGCAATCTCGAAAAATGGTTGGTAAAAAGACTCACGTGTGTCGTCTTCTTCCTTCACACAGATTGAAGATCTCTCTGGAGTGTCCGTGGCCGAAGGTGAACTTGAAATCGAGATTGAGGTAGCAGATGTCGACGATGAGGATGTCTTGAACTATGACGATCAGGATATCGCCGTCACTTGCCTGTAAGGAGCAGGTTGTCGGCCCTTGCTTCCCAACCCACCAGGCTTATGGGGGGCGACTGAAAATTCTATGTTGTTTCGAATGATGCAAATTAAAAATTAGCGCGTTATCTTTAAATTTGTCATGAAGTAAAGATGTTTGTCAAGATTCCATGGTTAATGATCTATCACTACTACATAATCTGTTTTTCCGTTGTTGTGTCCACGCAAAGTCTTCGCCGTTTCTTAAAAAAAAAAAAACAATAGCGGCATCACTGGATGCTTGTTCTAACGAGCGCTGTTCTCAAAAAGTGAGTTTTCAAGATGCTACATACAAAGATATTTGTTCCAAAGTTTCCATGCACTTCTGGCGGAGACAAAGTAAAGACTATGAAATGATGCCTATCCTCCCATCTCGTTCTTCCGTCAAATTAGACATCAGACGCACGAATATTTCAATGATGAGTCATTTCCTATCAATGTAACAGAATTTGAGAAAAGCTGCTGGATGATAAACCATGAAGAACAAGATTCCAAAGTGACTGAGTCTCGACGGACAAAATTGACCTCAAAATGAAGCGGTTGCATTTAGCCTTCTGCTGCAAAATCACAAGATCCAAGCCAACGTACGTTCGATCTAAGTGTGCACAATCTCACTGTTCCACGGCAGATATTTTGGGCAACTCTGGCAAAAAGATGGAGAATCCAAAACGTGATAAACTCCACCACTGCACTCTTAGTCTCCTTTTCAGTCCAATCAAAAACCGCGAGTGCTCAAAATATTGATGCCAACTTACTCCTCTCTCATAATACTCCGGTCGTCATTCTCGCCCCTTTAATTCTTGTGGTGATCTTTGCATACGCGTAGCTGACTGTTGTAATAAAAGAGTTAGCTAATAGGTAAGTCGAATGAAAGAAGTCCAACCCCTTTAAGATTCCATCATTAGTGACACCATGGCAAAGTACAATCCAGCAACTTGACAGAGAACCGCACATAAAAGAAACTGTACGCCCACACATCTTGGAGCACAGCATGGCCACATCTGATGGCAGGCTCCAGCATCAGACTCGTTCACCACTCTGGCAACAGTATCATCCCAAATATCCATGATACCATACCACCCAATGAAAACACCATAAAAAAGAGTCACGTATTCCAAGACTGGACTGAAAACCAACCAGTCAATTAAGGTTGCAGTTAGGGTTATGAGAATGAAGCCGACGCAGAGCCATATCAACAGGCTATTGGGAGAGAATCGCAGACAAATCAGCAAGGAAAACATGAACAAACTGCCTGCTATTGTCGCCCCGATTCTGCTTCCACTCAGTGCCACAAATACGCCACCCCAAAAGGCCACTCCCACATACCCAGCAGGAATAACTGCTGGACGAAATCCTCCCCCAAAATGTGCCACTCCGCCTTCATTTTGATATACTTCAATCTTTTGGATGGTTCCTCCAGTCAACCAGGCAGCAGAAGCGTGACCCATTTCATGGATAAAGATAGAAATCAATTTCATTGGTTTCACAACGACAGATTCCATGAGGAACATTGTGAACAAAGAATATCCCGCATAGCAGCAAAGAAATATGATTACCCTGGTGTCGCAACAGCCTAAAAGTCGCCAGTCTACGGCCATTTTGGACTGTAATGGTGCGAAATTGTTGTATCGCGCGTTCCAAGTTACGAAGAAAATGACAAGGTACTGTTTGGGACAAGTCGAAGCAATGTGAGGGAGGCAAATATTCCTGTACTTGACCGATTGAAAGTGTTTTCTTTCCGCTTTTATGATGGCTAGCAAGGCGCGATTCTGTTTTTCGGTTCATTAAGATAGGTACTTGATAAAGCGCTTGCTCTGGGTGTTTGTTGATGAGCCTCCAATCTGTTGTTCGTGTGAAAAGAGAGAGGATGAAGTCATTCGATACGACTTGCAGTTAAAATAATGCGTATACAATATTTTACAGTTAAGTGTCGCGACGGTCACAATTCGTTAGGTTTTTATTGGAACGGTCATAGAGGATACCCACGTCTGGGTCTTGAATCATGCATGGATAAAAGCTCCGGATCTTTTTTTCTCCCCAGTTACGAAATTGGAAGGCGGCCCCCAAAGATGCCCACCAACCAATCGATTTGACGTCCCGTAATCATGGCACTTTTGGCATGGCACAAAAAGTGTTTGAAATGCCAGTCTCCTTTCTACTTTCTACGATTGATTGTATTTACAGTCAGCTACAGACTCAGGAAGAAGAAGTTGATGAATGGTGGATAAAATATCCCCCCCCCCTCCCTCCACGTCCCGTTTTTGAGTAATGTTGGTTTTGTGTTGTTTGATTGCTAGCTAGCTAGCTTTTTTTACAAAATATTTATTTGTCTTTTAGTTTACTGCTTAAGAGGATGCTTTTCGTACCGTTTTGCGGTATTTGTTACGAGCATGTTGTTCCCGTTCCCGACCCGACAATACTATGGACGAAAGATTGGCGTTATCTGGAAATTGGACAAATCGGACTTGTGATCCACGTATCGTAACTTCGTTATTAGCAGACCCCAGTGCCACCGGTAACAGTCCATCGATGGATGTCCATGACCTGTCGGCCAACTCCGATTGGCAGGATTCCTGCTGCTGGTTTGGATGTTGTGATGAAATCGTTGTTTTTGCAGTCGTTGTCGTTGCCATGGACAGAGAGGCTTCGCTAGCTCCCCAAGAATCCCCACTTCTTTGTTCCACCTGTTTCAAGGTCATGTTCATGGTATCATCGGCATTGGTCAAAATTCCTCGATGACGTTTTCCCGTTTTAAGTTCTACAATGAGTTCGTAACCCTCCATGTACCGAAGTAAGGATGCCAAAGATATCATCTTGTTGGAATGATGCTTTTGCTTTTGTTGTTGGGTATGTATCGGCGTTTTTACCAAAGAGGCAAAGGATTTGTTCCGTACGACACTGCTGCCAATCCCGTCCGTAAAGGAAGCTGGTAATCCGGAAGAGAACGAAGACAAGGAAGCGGAAGAGATGGAGTCCATTTTCTTTGTTTCTTTTGATAGTGTTTTGGATGACATGGTGGTATTGGCACTAAACAAATGTCCATTCCTGGATTCCAGACCGGGTTTGCATTTCTTCTCCTTCTCCTTCTGTCAAAGATGAGTAGTTACGTTTGTTCGTTTTGTTTTGGTGGATAAGGGGTCCTACAGTGGAAAGGAAGTCCGAACAAGATCGATTAAATGCTGCACTGCGGTCCATCCAGCATCAGACATGGACCAGAAACAAAATAATAAGAATTATCGCTCCAAGTGAGAGAAAAGCGTTGCATCGGTTCGGAACAGTAAAATGATAGAATCGACCAAAGACGGATCAATGGTCAATTTTTGATCTCTCTCCCTTTGACTTCGATGGATGATGGATGATCATGATGCAGTCAAAAATCGTCTGCCTTTCGTTCGGGCAATGGAGTCGCTCGAGTCAACTCCAACCAATCATCTGTTACATGTTCACCTGTCAGTGTTCCGAACATCATCAAATCAACGGTCAATCTTCGAAGCTCTACTACTAAACTGTAAGTATTACTTATTACTGTACTCCGTAGTATTTCACAGTCATAACTGTCAACACGAATTTGGAATGTATCATATGATATGATACGAGCGGACGACAGTCAGTGTTGTTCCTGTTTTAGATTGTCAAGAGAGACTGCCTTTGCTATTCTGTCCACCGCTACGGATCCAAAGTAGAGGATAGAAACGATATATATCACGTTATTATTATTCTATCAGAAAAGAGGAGAAAACGCCACACCACAAACCAATAGAGACAACATCATGGGCAAAAAGAGCCGTGCCAAAGCGGCCTCTCTGATTCTCTCGGTGTTGACCGACGACGGACCACGAACCGAGACAGAACTTTGTCGTGCAGTACAGGATCAAGATGATACCATCAAGAAATCGTCCATTCGCAGGGCTATCGTGGATTTGTTGCAGACTACCCAAATTTTTCAAAAGGATGAAGAACAGAAATCATTTCAATTGTCAACAACAACAACAATGGTCAATGGGTGTCAAGACAGTAAGAATGAGGATGCAATAGCAATGTCTCCTCACGAAAGTAACGAAAGTCAAGTGAATTTTGTGAAACAAGAAATTTCTCCTCCACCTTCTTCTACCATTCCCATCGCAATGAGACTTCGTCAACACAACAGCAATAGCAACACCAAACGCAACGAAGACGATAATCCAAACAACAACAAAAGAATCAAACCATCGGTTCGTTTTCAAGAGCAGGAAGATGAAAATGCGGATATTGATGATGAAATTGCTCGATTGGAACGCGAATTGGCACAGTATGATGATGAGGATGATAGTGACGACGACAGTGATGACAATGAACAAACGCATACTCAAAGCGTTGTCCAGGACAATCCAGAGCCAACTGTTTTGTCCCTTTCCAAGTTTTCGGACGATCGTGTAGAACATCTTCCAGAGGAGGCTTTACCCATACCTGGTCGGTACCATCCCAACAACAATACCGATAGTACCACCAAGAAGAAAAAGTCTCAAAAACGCAAAAGGGAGCCGTCGTCTACGACGGAAGAGACAGAACGAACCGGCAATAAAATGGACGGTTTGCAACAAGCCGTAAAAGAAGTCTTGGAGGGGTATCAGGCTCGATCGTCGGAACGGTTGCCATTTTATTGTCGGTATTGTGCACATCAGTTCGACAACGAAAACGACTTTAATCAACACAAGACGACCGACTTTCATCGAACGGCGGTGGCAACCGAACGCAAATTGACCTATTGCAAATTGTGTCGATTGCAATTGACCAGTCCGGTGCAAATGAAAGAGCATTTGACGTCCCGACCCCACCAGCAACGATTACAATACATGAAAGCTAAAAATCGAGGAGGAGGGCAAGTTCGTACCAATGGCAACAACAGCGGTTTCGCAAACCCAAACAACAAGAATAGACTGCAACCACAACGACAACAGCAACGACAACCAGCGTCATCGTTCCAACGTTGAACAAAAGTAGACTTTTTTACAAAAGCCCGTTGACGACCTCCCAGCAATGAAGAAGAAAGATCGGGATCCTGTTCGATTCTATCAATTTTTTGTTCTTCACTGTCGTAGCACTACTGCAGTGAGCAGCATCTCTCTTCTCCTAGCGATTTCAAAACAACAACGAATGATACTATAGTGGTATCACGACAACAGTCCCTATCGCCTTGCTCCTGTCCGGTCGGACCGTTTTCAGCAAATAGACTTTTTTCTTGGGCAGTATTTTCGTGTTTCCCACTGTCACATGACCTAACAGTAAGGAAGTATAGATCGTTGTTCCGATACAGCAGTTTCTTCTTGAATCGCCAACCAACGTGTTTCTGCCATCTATTCTGCAGGGGAAAAATCATTTCATCAAAATCATAACAATGGTACTAACAGTAACGGTGTATTGTGTAAGACAGTAGTACTACACTCTATCGCAATGACGGCAATGTTGTGTTCTTCTGAGAAGTTTCGAAGACGACGTTGGAATATCCGTATAATGACTGTGACCAAAATTGTCGTTCCAACTACAGTAATACAGTGAGAATGCAAGGAAGAAATAGAACAACTATTTTACCTCTAATCAAACGAAACTTTACGGTAGTTCGAAGTTGGCAAAGCCATAAATAAAAAAAGGTACCTTGTTAAGAATCAGAACCTTCCCCGGGCATCAACGCTCGACATTTGCCACACATGGTGACTCTTAAATGTCAATAACATGAAATGCTATACACTATTATCACACAGTCAATCATCTCTTTTCATGGTGATCAATACCCACGACTATTGGATTGGCCACAAAGCCCTAACGTCTCAAACCTTATTCTTGTTGCAACCTCAATCAGCGACCAGAATGAAAGGAAGGAAGATGTCTGTCACGGCCGATTTGGGTCCATGCCTGGATCCGAAATCAGCAGCAACGTCGAAGTCGTTCGTATGGGAAAGTAAGTCTTTCAAGACAAACAAAGTCACTTCTATGACCATCGATCGACTTCGCTTTTCAGAGTTACAGTTGCGTGGCCGAGATAAGGAGCAACGAATGTTGTTGGAGTTCTTGCGGATTAATTATCCAATGGATAGTAAAAGTACGCAACAACAGCAACATAGTCATGGAAAGAAAGTCATTCTCGTTTCCGGTGTTTCAGGTGTCGGAAAGACGCGTTTGATTCAGGATACTCTCATCCAACCCGTCGAAGCAGATTTACGTGGGATCTTTGCCATTGGAAAGTATGACTTGCAGCAAGAAACTGCTGAGCCATATCAGGGCATTGTATCTGCTTGCCAAGAAATGTTGCGAAAAGTGGTGGACTGCGATGGAAAGGCGTCATCTTGGAACTCGGTGGAATCGACAAAAATGCTCGACGGTATCCGTGAGGATCTTGTGCTTGAATTAGGTCAAAGAGGCTTAATTTTTCTGGTGAAAGTTTTGCCCTTAGTCTCAAAGATTAATGGGATTGAAGAAGAACTAAGTGTCGAAACATTAACAGAAGCTGACGGGATTCCGGAAGTGCCTGCAGATACTTTCGAAAAATTGGACGAAGTACAAGCCAAGCTGCATTTTGCTTTTCGAGCTCTCTTTCGCACCTTCTGCAAGCACCTCCCTTTGGTCGTGATGGTTTTAGACGATGTCCAGTGGGTCGACACGGCATCTATTGAGCTCATTTCCGATTTAGTAGCAGACAGAGAATTGGGAAATTTAACGCTCGTCTTCCTCTATAGATCGAACGAAAGTGAAAGTTTGATTCCGAATCTAACTAAGGAACTTTTGGACAAGGAATCAAAGCAGTTGGTGAGACTAATGCAAATTGAAGTTGGAAGACTTCTCGAGAACGATGTCAACTCGATCATTTTGGACTTGTTGTCGATGGATTCTAGTCCAGCTACGATAGGGCTAGCCAAGTTGTGTTGTCGAAGGACCGGTGGCAATGCGTTCTTCCTTCTTGCATTTTTACGCATGCTCAGAGACAATGGTTATTTGGAATACAACTTTGGACTTCTTAGTTGGACGTGGGACCTGGAGGAAATCGAGTCAGAGACAGTTGCTACTACAAATGTTGTTGAATTGACAAAGTGTAAGATGAGCTCTTTCAGCAAAGACTATCAGACCCTATTGATGTTGTCTTCCTGTCTAGGGCATTCGTTCAAGAAGAAACACCTGGAAATCATTTTACGCAGAGAATGTTCGACTGAAGATTTCTTTGCGGTTGCCCTAGAGGAAGGAATCCTTGAATTGGTCACTGGACGAAAGTCAATACAGTATCGGTGGACTCATGACACTATCCAAGAAGCAGCAGCATTATTAATCCCAAGAGACGAGTCATTGAAGTTCAAATATGATGTGGGGAAGCAGCTTTTGTCAGGCATTGATGAGATAGAAATCCGGCAATGCCTTTTTGTCGTTCTTGGACTTTTAAATCCATTTGCACTCGACACTGAGACCTTGCCATTGGATGAGCGGCTCCAGTTAGCGAATCTCAATTACCTTGCTGCGGTACAGTCTAGCAAGCTTTCTTCGATTTCGAGCGCATCTTACTTTGTCAAGAGCGGCATATCCTTCCTTCCGGAAAATCATTGGAAGTCTCATACTGAACTATCGTTAGGTCTATTCACAATTGCAACGGAAGTCGAGGGAGCGCAGATGCACGAACATGCGATGAACGGCTATGCAAACGAGGTACTGCAACAAGATCATCTTACAATTTTGGACAAACTCCGTGTTTATCGTGCCCAAATTCAGTATTGGGGCAAGAGCAACGATGAGAAATCAGTAGAGCTGTGTCTGTCAACCCTAAAACAACTTGGCTGCCGGTTTCCAAGAATCCCATTTTTCCAGAACATTTCTCTTTTCTACTTTCTTATGAAGCACAAGTGTGAGCTCAAAAAAAGAACGATTCAGGAGATTTCAAATCTTTCCAGTGTCATCAGTCCCGAAATACGCGAGATGGGTAGTTTATTGTCCGAGCTTTCGCTCAATGCGTATGGAGCAGGAAAAGTCACACTCAGTGGTTTGTGTACGATGAAGCTTCTGTCCTTTTCGTTGGAGAATGGAATGCACGGTTCCTCGAGCTATGCCTTTGCATCCCTCGCACCCTTTTTCCTGGTGGCATTCAATGACTTGAAGGCAACTACTCACATTGCAAAGTATGCTGATGCAATGCGAATGAGAGAACATGGAAATCGGTACACGGCGGGTTTTAGTATGATACAGGGTTGTTTCAACCTCCCTTGGTCACACACTTGGCACCATACCGTGAGCGTTTTGCGCGAGGGATATAGAAGTGGGATGAGGGATGGACATCTTCGCGACGGGCTCTATGTAAGTTGTCCGGATGGCATGCAACGAGATTTGATTTCCGGCTCCTCTAATCGTAGAGCTTCTTTCACCACTACTCCAGTGCATCGTGGCATCGTTTTCGACATCTTTCCTTGCACAAGCCCATCTTCCTGCCCTCAAATCTGAAATTGATATCTATTTTCGCCAAACCATTGAGTTGGACACAGGTCTACCGCTGAACAATGGCATTGTAATTAAGCGGTGTGTGGAGATATTGTTGGATGATTCAGAAGTTAGGCCATCTCTTCTTGAAGAGGCTACAAGCTTAGTTGGCGGTGATAAGTTCAACATTGCCATGGCGCATGTTTTTCAGGGACAGATCTACTATGCCTTGGGGGATCATCAGAAAGGCACCGCCCTTGCCTTGAAGACTGGAATGCTACTGAAGCAACTACTGTCCTGCTCTGCTAATATGCCGTCGATTTACCACCAGTGCTTTTCCTTTTACATCTCAGCACAAAACGCAAAGAATTGGAGAATGCGAAGAAGGCTCCAGAAACTAGCGAAAAAGCGCCATAACATTTTGAGGAAGTGGTCCAAACATGGCTGTTCCAACGTTGTTCACTACGTTGCCATTCTTGACTCGGAACTTGCAATTCTGGCTGGTTCCAACAAAAAAGAGGTGGAGGACTTGTATCATAGAGCAATTGTACTTGCTGCTCGTGGAGGAATGGTACTGGATGCTGCCGTTGCCAATGAACGCCTCGCTAGATATTTTGAAGGTTTGGGCGACAACATGGAGGCAGGCCGACGTTTCGAACAAGCCATTCAATACTACGAAGACTACGGCTTACTGCACAGAGCCCTATTCTTGCGGCAGCAATATAGAGATCATCTTTCGACGTGGTCGTTGCGATAGCGGAGAGGCTTCTGGTGTAGGAACTCCGAACGAAGGGTTGTTTCGATGAGGCTACGGCGGCGATGGGTGTCATCCTTGCCTCTTCATGTATTGCTATTTGGCAATCTTGGTGGAGAATTGGATCTTGTTCACTCTTCCAACTTTGTTTACTCATCATCGTAACCTTCTTCGTTTTGTGATTGATGGCTCACTGGTGTGAACTTCCAGTTACGACATAACAGGTTGCTTTCGCACTTTTCTCGACGACGACAGTCAACTAACTGTCAGAGAACAGTAGTAGCTTGATACTGTCCTTATTACTGTTGACAGTGAGTACGTTTGTTTTATGTTGTATGGTACCAGAATTGTCTGTCATCCATAGGTTCGAACGTACTACGGTAGTACAACTGTCTACCGGTAGTAGCTAGTAGTAGGAAGGTACTACTCTAAAAAATTAACATCCTTTTCACCACTACGTGCTTACAGTAGTAAGGAACAAACCGTACATTGGTCCCGTCGTTTCGGCCACAGCCACTAATTATTTCCATCCAATTTTTTACACACCAAAACAAGATTCTGTAGGTCAGGATGACGATGTCTTCATTCACACTACTCTCTATGGAAGATCAGGAATCACTACTAACCTCAATCATTTTATTCTTTCTGTTCGTTGCTACTGTCGTAGAACTATTTACAACCCTTCCTGTATCCGTTTCGAACGACAAAGAATGATAATATTATTATTATCATCATCTTTTGCTATCACAAGAACAGTCCGAATTTCTCTGTTGATGATGACGATGTTGATGCTTTCCGCACGAACCCGACCATCGGCGGCCTTTCTTCATGCAGTTGAAAGAAGAGGAAGGATCCACAGACACGTTCCAACAACAGCAAGGAACGCAGGAGTATATGCGAGTTTTTCCCAACATCGGCATTACTCGCACATCCAAAGATATTATCCTTGGTCTTCTGCAATGTCGTGGGCCACCACCCGACGGTTCCTATCATCATCTGCAGAAGAAACCACTCCCCTAAGTCAGAATAATCACAACGACAATAATGACGATTCGTTCTTTGCAGAATCAACGACGTCGTTTGAATCTATGGGTGTGCAATCATCCGTATTGCTCGATCGCATACACAACCGATTGGGACTGGAACGACCGACACAGATACAAGCGCGGTCCTTTGCAGCCATTCGGGGCCTCGATCAGAAACTTACCAACGACGACAATCAAGATCATGATGATGATGTTGAAAACTTGGTGGATAGTGGGGACGCACAACCACAATCGGCACGACGCCGCGACGTTACCATTGGCGCCGAAACAGGATCGGGCAAGAGTTATGCCTATTTGATCCCATTGTTTGATTCAATACTGCAAGAAAAGGCGGCTGTGGCAGCAAAAGCATCGTCAACCACTGATGCTTCCACTCCCTTGCTTCCGTCTTATGATTATGCTCGCGCGATCATTCTTGTGCCCAATAAGGAGCTGGTACATCAAGTGGTACGAATGGCAGCACCCCTCTGTGGTGGAACCATTCGACAGTCACTCGTATGGGGTGGAGGGGGCAATCTCATCGAGCAGTTGGAAGCCACTTCACCGGCAAGTCACCATAAGGAAGAGACCGATCCCTCCCAACTTGTTCGAATGGCAATCATGCCGGGAGGATTGAACGATCCACTGGATTTCAAACCATTTCGAGATTCGGTTGGGTTGGGTGGCAATGATGCTCCCGTCGATATTGTCGTTACCACACCAGCCGCCTTGGGTCCATTGGCTCTGAAACCCAAACATGTAGGTATGTTTGCCGATATTGGAACTCTCGTTATTGATGAGGCGGACATGCTTTTGGACGGAGGCTACATTCGAGCGTTGGAAAATGTCCTCATGGGATTTCGACGAGCGGACAAGTTGCAAACCGATCTTGCTGTAGCCAAGACCCAACACATCTTTTGTGCCGCCACCTTGCCCGATACCGGTCTCAAAAGTGTCGATGCCTACCTACAACGGAAATTCCCGTTTGCTACTCGCATTCAACTCGACAACATGCACAATGCCAAACATTCTGGACTCTCCCAACCAACACAATGGATACAACTGGAAACGAAAAGGGAACGACTCGATAAACTGGTGCAACTGCTCGAAACTCCCTCAATCAACGATGGTCTTTATGGTGAAAAGGTTATGGTCTTTGTCAATAGCGTCGAAGACGTAGATGGTGTGCATCAAGCGTTGATGCAACGGGGGATTCCAGCCGTGCCGTATCATGCCAAAGTGTCCCTGCAAGATCGAGCCAAGAATTTGGAACGGTTCCGACAGTACCAATCCACCTCCCAGAGTTTGGACAATAAGGAACAAGAAAACGATCCGTCTGCTACGGTACCCATCATGGTATGTACCGACCTTGCCAGCAGAGGACTGGATGTTCCGGGGGTGACAGCGGTGGTGCAATTGCAATTTTCCGGCAACGTCGTGTCCCACTTGCATCGGATGGGACGTTGTGGTCGGGCCGGTCAACGCACCGGCAGAGGAATCGTGTTTTACGAAGAGCGTGAAAAGGATCTTGTTGATGTCGTCAGGGAGGCAGAAGCACAACAAGAACGAATGAAGTTGGAACAAGACGTGGACGATAACGATAGTGACGATGCCATCGAAAGTGGCGAGGCCGACGCCGTCGATGCAGAAGAAATTGGCAAGGTAAAAAAGGCATTTTCTCGAAAGCGAGGCTTTACCAAGAAACGCAAGAAGTTGATGCGAGAAGGATTAACCGGAATTTTCTCCAGTTGGTAGAAATGATCGGAGAAGGATAGATTTGGAAAACTTCTTTCGCAGCGGCCATATGGGTCTTGGATTTGATTTTCCAAAATTGAAGCGAGAAGAAAGTAGTTAGACCTTTACGTGTCGAGACATTTTGACAATACTCTGGACATCAGAGTGAACACAATGGAACATCGTTCTTGGATTATTCATCTATTTGGTGTAAGTCATCAAATTTTTTCATCACATGTCAAGGCCTATCCTTTGGGTACAATGGTATAAGATAAGTAGATTCCCTCTTCTCTTAAGTTTCGTTTTCTACTAGAGAGTTTACATTTACAAGAGTTTAGTATTTGTCCAATTGGGGCATGACAACGAAGGGAAGGTGGGGGAAAAACGGAAGTTCTGCACATGATTTATCAACGAAATGATAATTTTAGGTAGCTAATTTCAGTGGAATTTTGATCAACGACTACAATTTCAAGCTGAGCAAGCCAGCACAATCTATCTGATCATCACCGTTCAGTGCAGATTGTGTTCGACGAAGCAGATTGTCCAGGGAACTGAGGGACATTGGTTTTAGGGTCACAGCATCGATACCCTTGGGCGGCGAGATTTTTTCTGCCGCAGTAATGTCCACTGCTTCCGTCATTAGAGTCACACGTTTTTGGAATGCCTTTCGATTACTTAATTCCCAGCTTCGAAAGACAGCTATTGACGACGCGAAGGATTCATCGACTAGTACTAGATCCCACATTCTCATTTTCAGCCACGTCAAGGCTTCTTCTTCCGTGCGGGCAACGATCGATTGCCATCCCGATGATTTTATGAGTTCTTGCATCGACTTTGTGTGTTCGTCCTCAGATTTTGGCGCCACAAGCAAGCAAGCACCGAGCTTCTCACTGTCCAAATCATTTGTAGGATGTTCCCCCAATGCTGAGCTGGAGCATCCGCTTCCGGCTGTAATTCTTAGATTCTCTTCACGTCTCTCGATCTCGTCCAAGAGCTTACTGATCTCAGCTTGGCTCTCACAATTGATAAGTTCCGACAATACTTTAACGGTCATGGGCTTATTTCTGTAGTCGTCCATGCCAACGTTGGTTCCTATTTCAATATCCTCCGGCGTGGCATGGGCCGAAATCCCAACTATGCGTTGCTTGATCCATGGTCGATGAGATTTTTCCCAATCTCGGTACTGTTGGACACAATCGAGGCCGTCCATTATTGGCATCAAAAAGTCGCAGAAGGCCAAGTCAAACAGCGTGCTCTTCAATTTCTCTAACCCATCCATCCCATTTTCCGCTTGGGACACTTCAAACTCAAGATTGGACAGAATCTTGGTCAACATCTTCCGTATGACCATCGAGTCGTCGATCACTAGCGCTCTCTTTTTTCGTTGACTGTGAGTCATCAAAATTCGGGGTATCGATCTCGGGGATTTTGTAGCGTCATCTTGAGCCAGAGCAGTGTGCCTAGAAGAACCACCCGTCGTCGTTTCAGTTTCCTCCACCACGGTCCCTTCTTCCAACTCAGAACATGGTAAACAAAACCAGAAAACCGACCCGGATACCATGCCGGTTTCTTCATCATACTCTTTACATCCCTCGTCAGCATCGTTTCTTGGCCGAAAACCAAATTCGCCTCCGATGACGTTCATTTCACACGCTACCGAGAAGAGGCATAGCTCGGGATGAAAGTTGTTGTGTGTGATGTTGTTGTCCATCACTGTTTCTTTTTTGAACAAGTCCACTCCTGTTTGTGGAGGCTTGAACAAATGTTGGTACATATCCAACGGAATTGGAGGTGCCGTATCTTCACAGGTGACAAACAGCAAGGATCTTTTTCCATATTCGGAACTCTTTCGAAGGGCCAATCGGAGAACGATTTTACCGTTTCTCGTTCGTTGACAGGCGATGGTCAAATAATTTATCGCACCTCGAAGTATTTTCGATGGATCCGTCATGACTTCTTTGGGGACGCTATCATCCACCACAATTTGGAGCGGAACGTGTTTTTCGATTGGTTCCGTCACAATGTACAATCGATCCACGAGTTGCTTGATATTGACCCTCTCCAATTGGGCAGTCATGAGGGACTCTTCAAAGGAACTTTTGGTTATCGCATGTGTCGCCTTGACAGTGGAACAAATTTCTTGCAGAATGTCCGAACACACCTGGACCGTTTCCATGGCATGTCGATGATGTTGCGATGCTAACTTTCGTTGAAAGTCTTGATCCTCTTGTAACAAATGTAAACTTAATTCGATTCCGGACAGTGGTGTCAACAGGTCATGGGCTGTACAGGCCACCATTTGGGTACTCCGCTGTAGTTCTCGTTCTCGTTTGTTTCTTCGTGTCACGAGGACATCTACCGTCAAGGCGGCTAATTCTCGTAAGGTTTGTTTCGAGTTGAAATCCAATCCATTAGGCCATGGTTTGGTGTCAATGATACAAAAGGTCCCCAATCGGTATCCCTCTGGTGATTCGAGTGGTGCACCAGCATAGAACCGAAGATAGGGTGGTCCGGTAACGTACGGGTTGTTGGCAAATCTCCAATCTTTGGACGCGTCCTTGATGATGAATATGTCATCCTTACTGAGGATAGCGTGAGTACAGAAACCTTCGTTCCGAGGTGTTTCTCGCATATCTCCCAACCCACGACTGGAGACGATCCATTGTCGTCCCAAATCGATCAATGTGATGGATGTCATGGGAACTGAAAAGATCCGTTTGCCCATGGCTATGAGACGTTCAAACTGACTTTCTCGTTCCGAATCAAGAATCAGATACGACCTCAATGCTTGCAGTCGCTTCATTTCTTCTTCCATGGTTTGGGGTTGTGAATTTTTCTCATCGTAGTTTGTCAACACCCAATCCATATCTTGTGCTACGTCCTCCATCGTCATCATCATATTATCATTATAGTCGTCGTGAATGGAAGGACTGGAGCGTGAAGTTGTCATACCCTCCTCCGGGTGGTATCCCAAGGTATGTAGCTTGGTTCCAGAAGCAGTACGACCACCACCCGAACTCTTGATATCTTTCATACTCATCAGAAACAATTGTTGATGATGAAGGTGCAATATTATGTTGTTAACTACAACGATGCACACTCTCCTCTCCTCTACTGCTAGAGTAGTAGACTCTACGACTTACAGTTAGTAGTAATTGTATCATACCTGTACATGATGCTGTTGCTTTGTACTACGTTCTACGTAATACATGCAAGAACAACAAACCACCAAGAAAAGGATGCGCGCTATTCGTATTCACAGTCACAGAAATAGAACTACGATTCGACGTATTCGTAATTACTCAGTAGGTGACTGTAACTGTAAATACTGTAGTACTACGTACTGTAAATACCGGTAGTGTTACAATGCTACAGTACATTCCTCTGTAGTGCAGTACTGCGGTGTTGAAGCGAATCTTGTACTACGTTCTACGAATTTGGGAATGGAGCATAAAGTTTCCTTCCATAGTATGGCCCTTAAATTAACTCAAAGTTCAACTACCGGTACCTTAAGTAATACGGTACGTCGTAGAAAGAGGCAGTTCAAATTGATCATCAACATCACGTGTACGAATGCTCTCTCTCTCCACTCTATGATACCTACCGTAGGTAGACTGCGGTACGGTAGTTGGCTACCGGGAGGAAATGTACAAACTGTAACTGCAATAACAGAAAATCTATTGTAAGGCTATCATCTACGAGCTACCATCGATTCCGCATCTGAGAAGTTGGCTCACCTCCTGGCCCCCAAGGGGGCGGGGCAAAATATGCAACAGCTTTCCCTCCACTCACAGTACCCTGTTGCCCACCACTCAGGACTCAGGACTGGAAAGGCAAAAAACCTCACGAATGAGGAAAAAGTCCAAACCAGTGAATTGTCAGATATGGCGTGGTCTTCCAAAAACAATGCTGGGAAGGCAGCAATTAACCACATAAATTGTGTTGGGTGTGTTGTTATCTTTTACCTGTTGCAACCCAATAGGGCAGATAGTACGTGTAACAGAAGCCTTCCATCCCAAACACCAGTAATATTTCCAATGAAATAGTACCATTCCTCTGCACTTGACACTCGGCTGAGTTTAGATGACAATTCTTCCATAGAAATGTCAGTGCCCATCACAACTCTAGCAGGAACCACGCATTAAGCATTCTTCCTCCTCTCCCTTAGCCCCTTTCCGACCAAATAAGAGAAACACAATCTTTCCGGTCGGACACCGGTTCTGCAAAATGACGCCATGCACAAGACAGCAGTAGTTTGTACAACCGCTGGGACGATCTCTTCCGTTGTACTGATAGATCGTCTGTGGATTCTTAGTTCCCCAGGCTCTGACAAACTTGGGTTAAGCCCCCCTACCACGACAAGGTGATTGTACGATGATTCCTGGGAATTTGTAATTATCGGAGTTGACAAGGCGATCGTTCTGAGAAAGGCGTTAACGGTTCGAGAAAAACGTTGATGTAGTTTTACAGTAGAATGTCGAATTATCTAGGTAGTACTACTAGGTAGTATCTTCATCCGCAGGCTTTATCAGTAGCTCTCTAGTACTGCAGTAGATCTCTGTTCCAGACTCTGTTCCAGAGGTGTTTGGATTTCAGAAGGCATACGACCGTGCATCCATGAGTGGAAGACACAAATAGTGATCAGGGAGAACGGTGTTGACCAGATTGCAGTTCCGACCACTGCATTCGTCTTACTTGCCATCTGCCAACTACTCCGTAACTGTTAACAGTAAAAACAGATTTACTTCGCGTAGCCAGTACTGAAGTAACCAAAATCTGGAAGTAATACGAGACATCATAGCTACGTTTCGTGTTCATGAAATAGTAAAAGAAACCCAATGGCTTGAACTCCTGGAAAGAGAGACTGAATCAAGGATATGACTGTTTGTTCAGGGTCCACATCCGAGTATAGGAATTTTAAACGGTAGGCCTCCAACGGTTCCTCTTCCTTAAACGAGGAAATGAATTCCCAATGATCCACAACAGTACAGACAGATCTCATGATGTCATTGATGTGATGGAAACCTTTACAAATTTGTAGCGTTGATGCCACATTTTGATCCATCGATACCTCATCTTCTTTGGGCATCCCAATCATAACTCCGACGTTTGGGGTTGATGTCACGAGTATTTTGTCTTCAGCGAAGGAATTGGATTCTTTCCTTTTCCATTGTTCCTTTTCTTGAATGGTTGCTACATTCCCGCCATCGGCCACATTGTGCAGCGCTGACGGAACAGCGACAATGATTTCGATGCATGTCGGGTCGATGTCGCCCAAAGTTGACACCGTTTGTTCGTCAGCATCGTCGTCTTCGTCGTGACTTTGAAGAATTTCGTCAATTTCTACGATCATAGTGTCGAATATGTCGGGCTGTAAATCGTTTTCTTCTTGATGATGTTCTTCGTCGTCGTATTCGTCCTTGCATCCGCTGGGTGCTTTCATGCCAGACAAATCAAAAATCATCGAATATTCGTCTGCACATAAATCCCATTGTTCCATTTCGCACCATAGTCCAAACTCGGTGAGTAGCACTGCATCAATGGCCGACAAGGAGTTTGCTGTCTCTTGACGTTGATTTCGTTGGATTCTTACTGCATTTTCAGCAGTAGGAATCGTTGTTGTACTGTTATCCTTCTGGTTGTCTTTGATGTTCTTTTGATTGGATTTGATAGGGGATACTAGCGACTTTCGTGGGTTTCTTGTTGTTGTTGATGAACTTCCAAAGGGATCGAACGTACTGATGGCGGGACTCGCCGCAGCAAAAGGATCCATACCAGAATATGTGGATACTTTTCTTGGATAAAGTGTTTCGGGTTGGTAGGTTCCTTTAGAAGGATCTTCGAAACGTTTGGCTTCAGTCGAAAGCTGGTAGGAGGATGTGCTTTGTGTCAAGGCAGATGTGACAGAAGTCATTTCGTCATCGGGACGTTTATGTAGCTTGATCGGTTCTTGGAAATTGGATTCCTCCATAGCGCAAATAAACTTTTTTCGTTGATCGAATACCACTTGCTGTTGATTGTTGTTATTCCAAGGAGAGCATACGTTGTTCCTACTTCCCAATGGCGAAGGTTCAGTATGAGCACCACTGGTCGACGTCCCGGTGGTTGGCACTCGTGGTGGTAACAATCCTCGGTCTTCGTACAGACAATTTTTGGTGTAGTAGGATTCGGTCCTCACCGAAACTTGATCACCAATGGTCACGGTCTCATTTTCTTGGTCGTGAAAGGAACGGTCTTCTTTCAGACTACACAGTGGTGTTCCGTATAACATAACTCCAGAACCCGTACGGTTCCTTCTTCGGAACAAAGAAAGATGACCAACCGATCGTTCCTCCGCATCATCTTTGGTTTGTTGTTCTCTCAATTCTTCTTGAAAGACGAGATCCAAGTCAGATTCGGTGTTGGATCGTCGCATCGATCGCTGTACTTGATCGGATGAGGATAGATCATCACCGCCATTGGTTGCGGATGATGGGATGAACAGCAATTGTCGCATCTCCTCCCAAGAGATTCCGGTGGAGATGGGGCCCACTTCTGTATCAAATACTTGATCAAAGTCGGTGCCAAAGGAAATCTCGCTTTCAGCACAGGACATCGCCGCGTACAGCTGAGGATTTTCGAAACGCCGGGGGTAGTGTTGGAACCGCGAGGGAATATAACGAGATGAATCTCCCAAGATGACATCGTGCTCGTCCATACTTTGAGGCAATACTTCACTGACTTCAATGCCGTCATAATACTCTTCTAATCGTTCGACGTACGCCATGGTTCAAGAACCTTTCTTTGTCCTAGTCCACCAGATCCGTTTGTTTCTTTTTGATTTTGGTTTTTTGTTACGATTAGTGAAGGACACAAGTTCCATGAACATTGATTATCGAGTCTATGTATTATTCGGCAAGGATGTCAACAACAACAACAACATGTTCTATTCCAATACTACGACGAGTGTCTACCGTAGGTCGATCGGTCCGGTCCCTCTTGGCGATCTCTACAGACCTTTTCCACAGAGTTGTATGAAAGAAAAAGTTGGCGTAGGAAGGTCGACATACGCGCGTAGGTGATTCATTCGGCGATTCGAATAACGGTTTGTTGTACATATCCTTCATACCTAATAAGGTACTTCCGTTTGACTCGATCCGTACTTTGAACTTGCAATGAATCGACTCATCATTCCGTCTCCGCTTCCAGTTTTTCATTATTGCCGCCACAACTAGCTAGGTAGTCTACGATTGATGTGGATTGCTAGCATCATCGTATGTACTGTTGTCGTATGCAGAAGCAAGTCAACAACGTATACATATTACTATAGTACAAACGATCGAGAAAGCCGTTGTGAGAAATGATGGAGCTGATACATGTTGATCGTCGCCAGAATCGTCGACAATGTTTGCACGGTCCAACCTCGTGCTCCCGTTGTTGGGACACTGCCGGTGTTCCATCGACAGAACGAACTTGCGTTGGAAAGAGGAATAGGAGAGACATGAATTGCGTCGAGATACGCAAGATTGAAGGAGTTTGGAATCATGAAGTTTCCCATTCGATTAGTTCTTTCGAACTCTTTGCAACTGCAGCCAAATCTTCAAGCTCTAAAGATCCCGAAAAACGACAGATTACACAACATCCTTCACGTCCGAGAAGGAAGACTCGTCGACACCATTTTCATTGGACGATGCTACTAATTGTTCTTGTGTCCATGTTTCCTAACTCTTTCGTTCATGCTAGAATCCCCGATCCGTATCAAGTTTTGGGAGTTTCTCCCCATGCCACCTCCAAGGAAATACAGAAGCAATATCGAAAGTTGTGCTTGAAATACCATCCCGACAAGACCATGAAGCTCCCGCTCGAACAACGAAAAAAGTACGAAGCGCAATTCAAGCGTGTGCAAGAGGCCTATTCCAACATTGGCAACAACGGCAACAACAACTCTGGACCAAATGCATCCCAACAACAAGGATCAGCGTCATCATCATCGTTTTCGCAATTCTATCGCTCCCAATCAACACCGTACGGAAGCGATCCAGTCGCGGAAGCCTTCTTTCGGGCCTTTGATATGAATGGTCGTTCGACGGGTGGTAGACCAAATGCTTTTTTTTATTCCCGACCAATGCCAAATACGTTCGGCTCGTTTCGGACCGGATTTCCATCTGCAGGTACTCCACCTCCCATGATGCCATCGGAGTTGTCCTTCAAATCCATTTACGTTCAAACGGTCAAGGTCCCTTTGGAAACACTGTATAAGGGAGTCAAAAATTATTCCTTTCATTTGCAAGACAATTTATGGACCCGATACAAGGCCGCATGGAAGGGCAAAGTCATCTTTTTGTCCCTGTATCAAGGATTGTTGTATTCTGCACCCATTATTCGTATCAACAAAGTTTTGGCAGCCGTTGTGGGTCTCTTTATCATGCACAGTACCCTACCACGGCCGAATCCCGAAGCGACGTACACGTGCGACTTGAAACCGGGGACCAAAGAGATTTCCGTCCGGTATGCATCGACACGGTTTGGACAACCCGAAGTGATTTTTCAAGTTGTGGAAGAACCACATCCCATCTATACCCGCATTGGTAATGATTTACATACCACGCTGAAACTCTCCAACCAAGAAGCACGGGAGGGATGTATGAAGCGTATCCCGGCATTGGATCCAGCAGAAGGTCCCATTGACATTGTCATTCCACCCAACAAATACTCGTACACGAAACAAAAAAAGCGTCAACAAGAACTGGAAAATTCGAGGAAGCGACAATATACTTCTCATAAAGCAAGAAACCACAAAAAGAGTGAGCACTATGAAAGTATCATTCGGGTTCCGGGTCGGGGTTGGCCCAATGGAAATGCCGATTTGAAAGGAGACGTTCTGGTAAAAATTCAGGTGAAGAGACCCAAAAGGTTTCGTGGCAAATAAAGAGAACAATGTTGTGTCGAGTCCACCTCTATCGAACAGTGTTGAAGTGGTACTTCTTTAATAGCTCGTGTCCGTACTTTCCAAGCAAGAAGAAAGTTGTCGTTTGGGACTTGGTGGTTGTTTTTTGGTACTCCGAGAGAATAGTAATACCTAAAATAATACATTCATTTCAAATACTACTCTACCTAGAGATACTATGATACGTTAATGTTTAGCGACAACCGTGCTCCAACAAAACCATCAACTGTCTACGTCTTTACTATCGGGATGTGCCATGTCCACGCCGGGCGATGCTAAATAATAATTCCATTATCGCTCACAACGGACTCACAGTCAAATACCGATATCCAACGCTCTACGTTAGTAGAACCACATTCACCTAATGAACACCAACAAAAAATTGTAGTGTCATATTACAATGCTCAACGCGTCTAACGCTAGCTAAACAGAAGCGATACTATACATCTGTCTACACACATTGTTCCTCATGGGCACATCTATGATGATGCCGCTGGTTCCTTCTTCGCATTCCTCCGGCGGCATTCCGAGCATCAGTATCATCCGTGGTGGCAGCTGAGGGGAAAAAGGTAAAAAGAAGGCTACATCTAAAGGCAACCAGCTGTCGTCGTATTCAACATTCGGAGATGTCGGGATCTTCTTCATCGATCACTCGCTAGTACTGAGAAATCAAGTTGCGAGATAGTGGTGACTTGGCGAGACGAAAGAAAAAGAAAGCAGGAAGAAATGAGAAGTTGCATCGACGATGGACAAGATCACGCTTCGAGTCATGTGGAAAGGACCGTCAATCGGATTATCAAATTTTTGCCGTTCCTAGTAACATCCGCTTTGGAACGTTCCGGAGTCTCGTCGGCAGCAGGCGGTACAATGGAGCATATTCCACGACATTTGCGACAAAACAATCCAAACATACAAGATGGTGAAAGTTTTTCACCCCGCATCATTAATGGCCGGAAAGTGGACAATGCCTCGGAACGATTTCCTTACTTTGTCACATTACGAAATGACCTAGACCAGCATATTTGTGGGGGGACACTCATCGCTCCCGATATTGTCCTGACGGCAGCACACTGCAAGTAAGTCTGGGGATAATGCCATATCAAACTCTCGTCTTTCCACTTATTATGGATTCGATTGATGTGGTTACTTCCTTGGTTTTGACAATTATGTACGTTCCTTTCTATTCATTTTTTAAAACTGTTGCAGTTTCGACGATATGACGGTTGCTTCTATTGGAGGATCTCAGGACTTTTCCATCCCTATCATGGATTTACTTCCCAATCCGCTGTTCATACGGGATGAACTGAGCTATGATCAAATGGTAGTAAAACTAGCGTGGGCCGCTTTTGACGAGTTGACAAACCAGACTGTTCCTACCGTCAAGATCAATTTGGATGAGAATTTTCCAGATTTTCTGGTGAATCACACCCAAGATGACGATGAATTTTATGTTGATGAATTGGATGATGATGAATATTACGACGATGATACTGTGGAAATTTCCATCATTGGATTTGGACAAACATATTCTTCCAATGTCGTGATGAATATTCCCAACATCACCTACCCTTCTATGCCCACCACTTTGCAGCTGACTCAGGTTGATTTCGTCCCCAACAATCGTTGCCGAAACTTTACCCAGGACGATGTTGATTACAGTCAATTAATTACAGACGATATGATTTGTGGAAAGCGAAAGAATACCGGCCAATGTCACGGAGACTCTGGTGGACCATATCTGTTTCTGCAATCGGGAGAGGAAGATATTCAAGTGGGTATAGTCTCCTTTGGTATCGGGTGTGCCAATCCAAATTTTCCATCGGTCGGTTCACGGACAAGTGCCACGCAATGGATTCGACAGGCGACATGTTTGCATTCCGACTTTGCACCGACGTACTTTGATTGTGACCAATTCGAGTCGGACGCACCCAGTGTGGCACCGTCCACACCAACTATCTCTCCACAACCGACTGTCCAACAGATACCACTGACACTTACCATTCGATTTGACATGTTTCCAGAAGAGACGGGATGGGAAATTTGGGATGTTACGGAAACAATCTTGTACGGGTCACGACCGGCAGGATGGTACAATGCCAGTCATTTGGATTCTGTGGCAACCGAAACCATACTGGTCCATCATGGCCAAAACTATACACTCCTAATCACAGACTCGAATAAAAATGGCATGTCGCGATGGGGTATTCTCATTGAATTGAAAGCTGTGATAGAACATCAGCAGCAGGATGAGGACGAAGACGAAGAGGAACTGCACAGATCGACTTCTACTATTACCTTGGTGCAAGGAACAGGCAAGTTCTCGGAACGTGCCCGACATTCGTTTTTTGTACCCTACGAAGACGAACAAGCGATTGTGGTTCCACCAGAAAGTACCACCGAGATGTGGGACTATACCACGACTGTATATCTCAATATGACCTTTGATTCGTGGCCGAGCGAAACTGGATGGTCGATCGTCCATGCACAGAATCATTCCGAAGTGTTCGCAGAAGCCGTTGCTGGAACGTACCTCGCCGGTAAGCACATTATGGAAACCATTGAAATTCCAATCTTACTGGATGACGACGTGGATGGTAATTCCACCGATTTGTATGCATTGATCGTCACCGATTTGTTTGGTGATGGTATATTGGAAGGTGGTGGATACGTCTTGTGGATGAACACGGAATACGAGGAAGAGATGATCTACGACGGTCGTCTCGACAACAGCACACGGTTTGTGTTGGCCGAAGGACACGGGAATGAGTTTCAAAGTATAGCCGTCCACAATTTTTCTATATGGGAATAGCAACAATAGAAGAGTTAAAAGCTAGAGAGAAGCAAGGACCCACCACCAGCTAAACTACTGGTACTGACTGAGACTTTGAGGTACGGTAGTCGGCAGAAGTACCGGTACTTGACCTACTACCTGGCAGTACATACCGGTACTACCGGTACTGCTGTAATATGGTAGTACGTACGAGTAAGTATTACGGAGACTGTGTACCGGTATGATGAAACGTGTTGTCTTTCACACGACGTACGTAATGCGACCGGTACTGCCGGTAGACCTGTCCAACGACAAATACATTGTTGCGATTCGGCAGACTGTCTGGAAACTCAAATCGCAGGCACAATTAGCGTCTGCCCGTCGCATCCACAAATCCACCCGGCAGGCGCGCTCCAAAATTTAAAACACAAAAAATTATTATAGTTCATAGTTTACTGTTTCAGTCCGCCCCATAATTTAATTACGACTTTTAGTTTAGCTCTTGGCGAAACTGCAAAAAGATAACAGACCAACATGTGCAGATAACAGACCAACATGTGCTGCTGCCGAAACACAGAAGACCAGAAACCAGCTGCCTGCATCAACGATAGAATCCTCACGGATCATGTGTACAGTAAAACGGAAGGGACAAACTCGGTCACGTTCCAAAGGCCGTTTGACACCTTGGGAACAATCGGTTGCTCTCTACGGTAGTAGAATCGCTTGTGCAGACGTCGATGTGTGTGCTTTTGAAAGATTTGGAACCAAAAAAATTCCTTGGAAGTATGAAGTTCAAAAAAAATTCAGTAAGTTACATTACTTCAGCGTTCCGTAGGTACCGTCGGACAACTCAAATAACATTCGGGAGTGTCAAACTGGGATAGATAATGAGCTTACTTGTCAAACGGAACGATACATTGCTTGAACGTTCCATAGAAAACTTCGGACAACTCAAATAACAATCGGGAGTATCAAATAGGGATGTATACTGTCTTCATTTACTGCTTTATTGTGACGGTACAGTCCAGGGAATATATCAACGTTGGATTGATGCTGTTGGACAACTTACATGAGCTCATTCGTATCAAAGTTTAATTGCAGAACTTGAATGCTGTATAGCACATGACGTGGAACGGACGCTATGGTTGGGACGACATTTTGCGGATATTTACCACCATTCAAAATTGGAGTGTTGGTAAAAGGAACAAATCAATTTGCAATGACAGTCGTGACACATTACCAGTTACTAGCGTTATGGATGTACTGCTACTCATGAACTAGGTCCGTGAGAACCAGCCAACGATAGAGACTTTCCAAAATTGTTGTCTCCTTCGGACCAAAACCTACGGGTCCAAGAAAGCGTTCAACATCAGCTTCTTCGTTTGGATTGGGAGATGACAGTCATACGTGGTATCTGTTTAGAATTGATAAGAAAGTGATTGTTGTCGACAATTCGGCCATTATAACCAGAGGCATTTGCTAATGTCTGAACATCAACGACATCAACCTCTTCAGTGTCACCCAAATTGTCAAAGTAACGATGTGATGAAGCTTGGAATGGGTCACGGAAAAAATAATTGTCGTCGGCATCAGCCTGAAGATGAGCCAGGGATTGGGATATGGCAGCAAAAATGAAAATACGAACCAGCAGCATTCTTGTGTTTATTGGCAACGAATGTTCCAACATTAGCGTGGACTGAAACACAGCACTGTCGTCCTCAGCGACAATTATAGCCATTTTAATAATAATAATAATGCATCGTGCGCGGGGAAAATGTTCATTTTATGACGGTGAATTGTTGCGTAAAGGCGTTTGCAGTGAAGTAGTATTGTTGCAAAGCTGCGTTTTATTGTAATAAATTGCCATATTGGAGTTGGTTTCAATGATTGAGTGAATTGTAATGATTTTCGGTTGTTGTGAGTGGTGTAAGTGCTTAGCGTTGCTGCTGTTGATGATTGAGTGAATTGTAATGATTTTCGGTTGTTGTGAGTGGTGTAAGTGCTTAGCGTTGCCGCTGTTGATGATACTTTCCCTCACTACTACTGTAAGAATAAGATTTTTGCGCGGACACTTTAGAAGAGTCATTTCTAACTAATGGAGTATTGATTTGATTGGCTGGGAGAAGGGGAGGTGTTGGGGAAAGTCATTCCGCACTTCTAACAGGTCATTGATGCAGGGGGGGTAGAAATATATTCATGTATGGTTATAAATTAATATAACCACTATCTTAACAGGCTGTTAAAATAGGAAAACCCGCCACAAACGGTCTTGCGCTGATCTGATAGCCGATTTATTAATCACAGTCAATAATGAAGTGATTGTGTGATACATAAAATGATGTTTTCACCCCAACGGTCGCCAAGATATTTCGACCAACTTAACGGCTCGTCAACAGTACTTACAAATAGTAAGAACGCTGCGCTTTTCAAGTCGCTTTGTTTACATTGATGATGAACTAAAATAGTCATTATGAGAACGACTGTTTCCACTCTAACGGAAGACAAGAAGCACTTTGGGGGTACAACGGATCGCCGATCTCTATTGAATCAAAGAAACAATGTCAACGAGATATCCCTTCGCATTTCAATTGATTGTGCTTTAGTCGAAACGCTCTGATCGAACACTCTCATACTCTATTTTCGGATCGCTACTATTTCTGAAAAGTTTCTTGAAAAGGTATGATTTCCGAAATCATGATACTTTTCGTGACAGTCAAATTCAAAACGCTGACCTTGTTAAATCTCTTCTTACTCCCTAGGTTACCATCATATCGGTAGATCATCCCATCATGAAGTTCTCTTCATCTGCTCTTCTGCTCCTCCTTGGATCCGTCTCCTTTGTTAGCGGCGAGCGAAAGGCCTCACGAAACAAAGTGAATGTTCGTGATCTTGCTGAGGACAATGGTCGTCAGCTGTCTGGTAAAAAGAGCGGTGGTACAGGCAAAGGAGGCAAAAAGGGCGACTGCACCGACGGATACACCGTCATCTCGACATGTAGTACCGTTATCGATCAACCAGGACGTTATGTTTTGGAAAAAAGCCTCAAGTGTGAAGACTCGGAAACTTTAGGAATTGGGATTGCAGTAGACGATGTCCGCCTTGACTGTCAGGGTAACCAGATCATTGGAGGTATTGATGGAGACATTGGGATCGGAGTCACCTTGTCCAATCATGTGAGCATTGCAAACTGTCACGTGCGGAATTTCTATTCTGGTCTTTTTGTCAGTACTTTCATTTTCGGACCTTGGGACGATGTGGTCGTTGAAGATTCCTCCTTCAACAAAAACTTCGTTGGGATGACATTCTTTGGTGACGGAAACCCTGACAGCAATAGATACACAATTGTTCGATCAAAGAGCCTGGAGAACGATTTGGATGGTCTTCAAGCTGACGAGGCATACGGAACAATCGTGTCGTCGACTTTCAGCAAAAATTTGGGAAGCGAAGAAATCGGATTGGCTGGTGTAGGACTATACTTTGAGTCCGAGGAGTCCGTCACCAGCGCTACATTGATCGATGTGGAGGCAAACAAAAATGGTGGTGGCGGAATCCTAACTTTCGGCGCTTCCACTGAAGTGGAATCCTTTTCCTCGGAGTATTGCGGCAACGATGAAGCGAGCTCTGCTAACTTATTGCTTTATGGGGATATTGCAGTTGACGGTGGTCCTCTCGTTGCTCAAGGAAATACTTGTGGAACAAGCATTCCCATGATGGTTGGAGGACGCGATGTATGTGAATGCGTTTGCAAAGGCAAAAACAAGTCCAAAGGAGGTTCTGCTACAGGTGGAGCTTCTGCTGGTGTCAGTTCTGTGTCGTCTGGGAGCAGTCGACCTCACGCCATTCCTACAGATGAGACAATTGTGTTGTTGTCCAAAGGCCTTAAATAAACGGTTGTTCCCAACCGCCATTGTCCGTGAATTGTTCTTTGAATCTAACAAAAGTTGAATATCTCTGGTAACAAAATGAAAAATACGCCTGAATGCAACCCATGCATTACTGTTAACAATGAATCTACTAACCTAAAAAATTATTAACTGCGAATGATCTCATCAAGGAAGATCAGGTGGAAAAGACAACGATGCTACTACCTTACCGTTGATATTTTGAGCTACAAGTTAGTAGAGGTCGTACGCAACGATTTTACAAAGCATAGCACGTTTTCGAACTCCTACTTCGAGTACAACGCAAAACGTGAAGACGTACCACGTACTACGAATCACTTTGCGTAGTAGGCCGAAATCTGAACAAGTATGATACCCAGTGGTAATGGTAGTACGGTAGTAATAGTAGTAGTACCGGTTGTAGTAGTACTGTAGTACGGTTGCGGTACCGTAGTACGGTAATAGTACCGGTAGTACGGTAGTAGTAGCACCGGTAGTACGGTATTACGGTACCAGTACCGGTAGTCGTAGTAGTAGTACGTAGTAGTAGAAGTAGTAATAGAAAATCTATTTTACTGTTAAGGCTATACCAACTACCAATACCAGCTATCATATCATCGTTTCCGCATCTGAGAAGTTGGCTCACCCGCCTGGCCCCCAAGGGGGCGGGGCAAACTATGCAACAGCTTTCCCTCCACTCAGTACCCTGTTGCCCACCACTCACAGGAAAGGCAAAAAACCTCACGAAGGAGGAAAAGTCCAAACCAGTGAGTGTCAGATATGGCGTGGTCTTCCACAAACAATGCTGGGAAGGCAGCAATTAACCACGTTAATTGTGTTGGGTGTGTTGATATCTTTAACCTGTTGCAACCTAAATAGGGCGGATTGTACGTGTAAAAGAAGCCTCCCATGCCAAGCACCAGTAATGTTTCCAATGAAATAGTACCATCCCTTTGCACTGGACACTCGGCTGAGTAATGATGCCATTTCTACGACAGAAATGTCAATGCCCATCACAACTCTATCAGGAATCATCAACGCGCACAGTCCACGTAGCGACCCGATGTCCCGAAACACTATGTCCGGAATCACCGCTCCCGACCTCCCTCTCCCCACTGATGAAGTTGAAGTTACTGTCATCACAGGAAAGTCCACTTCTCGCCCGTCTGCAGCCAAAGTCTGGCAGGAAACGGAAGATAAACTCCGTTTCCAATCCAAGGATGACCTCCTAACAAAAGATATTACCTATCTTTCATTCAACGCCCCCACCGCCATTAAGCAATCATTCCAAACTCGAATCAGCATAAAGACAAATACCAGCAAGGAGTTGCACACCGTCCAAGCTCCCCAAAGCGACGCCGACTTTCAACCCTCTTTTGTGTCTCTCATCGTCGCGGCACAATCTTGGATCATCTTCCGGATTAGCACCGACATGACCCTTGCCACCATCCGCAAAGAGCAAAGTGTGCATGATGCCCTTCAACGTTCCCACGGAAACTTGGTTTACTACTCGTGGACAGAAGATGTCGATGACTTCGTTCCCCTTGGTTTCTTCGTATGGCCACTCCCAAAGTATTTGACTTCAACCCAGTTTGGGAAAGAACTCATTCCTCTTGTCTCGGCCAAAACAAAAATTGATGCCAAACGCATCCCGAAACACCACTACGTGATGGAAACCATCGTTACAGACCGACCAGGAACTGACCTCCGTTACAAATGCCAGGCATTTGTCATCCAGCTTGCTCTTCGTGGTGTTCGAACAGCGAGGAAGCCACTCCGCTATATTTGCAAAGGCTGTCCACCGTCAGGCGGAATGTGAAGCCAAACATCGCATAGTTGCCATCCACGGCATTCGCATCTTCCGGATTAGCTCCGACATGACCCTTGCCACCATCCGCAAAGAGCAAAGTGTGCATGATGCCCTTCAACGTTCCCACGGAAACTTGGTTTACTACTCGTGGACAGAAGATGTCGATGACTTCGTTCCCCTTGGTTTCTTCGTATGGCCACTCCCAAAGTATATGACTTCAACCCAGTTTGGGAAAGAACTCATTCCTCTTGTCTCGGCCAAAGCAAAAATTGATGCCAAACGCATCCCGAAACACCACTACGTGATGGAAACCATCGTTACAGACCGACCAGGAACTGACCTCCGTTACAACTGCCAGGCATTCGTCATCCAGCTTGCTCTTCGTGGTGTTCGAACAGCGAGGAAGCCACTCCGCTATATTTGCAAAGGCTGTCCATCGTCAGGCGGAATGTGAAGCCAAACATCGCATAGTTGCCATCCACGGCATTCGCACTTGATACAATGTTTGAGTTTGATCTCGTCCTCCGACAAGGGTTTCCTACAAGTTTGTAGGATCCCCACCACTGCCTATCTCAACTGCGGTGGTGAACCGCTTGGGCGCTATAACTTGCTATGCAAAACCACCGCTTTTGCCGACCCGGCTTGAAATATATATATCATACCTTTGTCCAGCAGATCGCCACCTCTCAGATAGAGACAAACCCACGCGAAGGAAGTGCAAGTACCCCTGGTTCACAAGCCACTCTTACTACCCGGCATTCCTCTATCACTTGCTCAAGTCTGTTGACAGAGCAGGAATTCACGACTGACACTACATTTGGAGTATTGACTGTGAGTGTGATTTCGATTTACAGTTTATTTCATGGACGTTGGAAGTCGTTCCGAAAGAGTATGTACGGTATTCGTTCTATAAATAGGTACGTATGATACGTATGATACGACGCATTACGGTTCGAGGATTTACAGTTAGGCACATTATGGAATTTAGAATTTTGGACAGTTTCACCTGGTCGCAATGACAATGACAATGAACTTTGCCATGCGGAAGTACGGTACCGTCGCAGTGGGTATTAACGAACGAATGATACCGGAAGGTACGGTACCGTAGTTCCCTCTGACTGTGAAGCACTACGTACTTTTTTGAAATGAAGAATGAACGCGCAACGACGTGTTTTTTATGACTGTAAAAACGTACGTTTCGGATTTGGTAGAACAGCAAGGAAAAAAAGAAAACGCACGTACGACAATGGTCGTCGTCTCCAAAGCCGGCGTTGTACAGCCCTGAAAAGCATTGATCACACTCTATAGAAGCATAAAGGTAAGGTGTGAACGACCTGGATTCTCCATTTTGCAAGGGAAGGTCTGAGGATGGCGGTGTTGCGTTGTTGACGGATAGCACTGCTATTTCTATGGCAGGAGGACCGTTTCTTCGTTTTGAACTTAAAAAGCAACGTACGTAGTAATTCTCTCTGTCTTCCTTTCAGTACTCACTTTCTTTCCCTTGTTTCTGCATAATTTCTTTTTTTGTTACCCTTAGTGCTGGTACAGCACAGGCTCCGAGATTTACCGCAAGATTTCCAAGTTGAGCTGTTGGTGCGTTGGTGGTATCTGTCATTTTATTGTTTTTGTTTCACAACATTCCGTTGGACAGGATCAGTCTCCCACTACAAACACACGCAAACACACACACACACACACACACACACACACACACACACACACACACACAGAGAGAGAGAAAGAGAGAACTAGCTAGAGAATAGCTCAATGACGACATTTTCTTCATCATCAACACCTGTGGATGTGGACTTTTCGCTGTACCCGCCCTTCCCAATAGCCTGGGCTTACACTGCTGTCGATACCGTTTGTGATCCTCTTGGATGTTCACAATGGCGCCAACTGTTGCCCTCTTCGTTGACGACGGAACATGCATGGTTTTCTGAGGAATACAAAGTCCCACGGTCCATCTTCAAGTTGTTTCCCAAATTTCTTTCCTATCAAGAATTTTTGGCGTCGACACAACAACCGTCCTCTCTACAAGCCGCTAAACAGTACGCTTTGGAAACCCCATCCACTGATTTGGCAGATTTGACCACGTGGACGGCAATTGCAGCATTGTTGGTATTGGTATGGATCTTGAGACGTTGCAAAGCCGTATTGATCCCCTTCTTTTCCAATTTGGGACGCCAAGCGGCACTACGGACTCACGGAGCCGACTGGATACCCGACAATGAAATCCGTATCACCAAATTTGGGGAATACGTCTTTCGACTTGTCTTTCATTCCTCCATCAGCCTGTTGGGTGTGTGTTTGTTTTGGAATGAACCCTGGTGGGAATGGCTATCTTGGAGTCCTCCAGCGGACAGTGTGGGGACCAAATCGCTGTTTTTGGATTACCCCCATCAACCCGTTAAACCAACCATGATTTGGTACTATTTAGTCCAAGCGGCCTACAATCTGGAAGCGATGACAAGTCTCCTAGAACTATCCTTTGATGTGCACTTCCAACCCATCTTTTACAAATTGAAATCATCCAGTAATGACGACGACGACGACGATGACAACAAGAAATCGAGTGCCTTCTCCTCCTTGCAATTCCCGATTCGAATTCAATGGTCCAACACGTGCCGGGGTGACTTTCGAGAAATGTGCATCCATCATATAGTCACCAACTTGTTGGTGCTGGGATCATCCTTTTTCCGACTGAGTCGCGTCGGGAGTATGGTCTTTTTGGTTCACGACATTTCCGACATTCCCGTCGACCTGTCGAAGCTGGCCAACTTTTTGAAATGGAAGGCCACCACAGCCATGTGTTTTGCTACCATGGTGTGGGTTTG
Source organism: Nitzschia inconspicua (assembly GCA_019154785.2). Taxonomy (NCBI): domain Eukaryota; phylum Bacillariophyta; class Bacillariophyceae; order Bacillariales; family Bacillariaceae; genus Nitzschia; species Nitzschia inconspicua. Next base: position 2,679,165 of record JAGRRH010000004.1, read on the forward strand.
GATGCTAACCCGCTTGACGATACTACCGTTTGTCATTTATCGGTCCGTTCTGTGGGAATCGTGGCTGCTGTGTCAAAATGGGTACATCCCACCCATTTATCACGTCTTGTACAAACCCATCTTTGTGGTGTTGATTGGATTGTTGATTTTGTTACACTTCATTTGGTTCTCTATGTTTATTCGCATGGGTTATATCTTGGTATGCAAGGGAGAAGCTCATGATTTGTCGGAGCATAAAAAGGGTGAACCGATCATCTCTGCGGCATCCACAGGAAAACAAAATAATAATATTAATGGATATTCCAAAAAGGACAATTGATCATCATCTCGACGGCAGTTGTACCATTTTTTTCTTCAAAAAAAAAAAGAAAGAAGCTAGAATCAATATTGAATACAACATCGTTGGTTCTTTCACTTAAGTCTACTCATAGCATAACATAGTATAACTCCATGAAAGGAATACATCAGTGGAGAAGATAGACAATTGCGATTCAAAATAATTGTCGACGATGCGTATCCATATTATAGCTACCAGTCTCACAAAAGTTTGTTCATGGCTGGCATCACCCTATTGACGATCGATTATTACCGGATACTGCTATCAGAAAGTGCATCATTGGGCGACTATACAATGATGTTCCCTCAGGTGGAAGCCTAGCTAGCTAGATTATGGTTTTCTGACCACTGTTCTTGATTTGCAGCTACCTACCGGTAGAGAGGTAGGGTACTGGGTAGGTAGGTAGGTAGGTACATGCGTCGTAGTGATCTCGCATTGTTTCCCCCGTTTCCCCCTGACGGTGACTCGGATAACGATCAGACGCCGAGATGATCACGTTGTATCATCTTATATGTTGTGATATTACTCCGTATGATATTTTCAATTTCCCGCACACGACGATCGATCGGATCAAACATCATCTCTATGGCCATAATAATATTATGATCTCTATCATCTCATCTTGCTCTCACAATCAATCATCAACTGACTGTGAAAAACACACACACTCACACACACACCAGAACATAAACTCCTACACTACACTGTTCACTTCGCTTCTATCTCCTCCTGTTACTACTCCAACAACAAACCCATCTCATATAGACAAATCCAGTAATCTGTTTCCAAGGTTCCGTCTTGTCTTGTTCGGTACACCAATCCAAGTTTTTTTTTGAAGAAACTTGTACCAACGTATCGGTTGCTGCATCTGCTGCATACTTTACGTGGATAAATTCATTTGGAGAAAAAAAAAAAAAAAATCCATTCCTTTTATATACCTCCTTATCGCAAGCAAGAAAGCAAACAAGAAAGCCAGTTCGTCTTGTCTGTCCATCCATTATCATCCAACGTCGGGGGAGAAGAAAACTGTTGTCACCGTCAATGATGAAAGAAGGAAAGGTACCAATGGTATCCTCACAGTCTCACGACGACAGGTCACATACTTTGGATCATCCTACACAAACATCGGTAGCAGTTGCTGCTACCGCCACTTCCCCCTCGTCGTCGTCTCCCTCGTCGTCTGCTTCTTCTTCATCGTGGTCAGTGGCATCCCTCCAAGAACAATGGAACACGTTTCAAGATTCCCAACGTCTCGAGCGATTGGCCAGCTGTCTCGAGTTGGATCAGCTTTTGAAAGAATGTCGAAAGCAACAAACTTTCAACAATGACAACAACAACAACAACAACAACAACAATACCAATACCAATCTCGTCCAAACAACGGATTCATTGGAATCGATGTCGCCCGGCTTGCGTACCATGAAGTATTTTGGATGGAGGGGTATACTTTCCCAGTTACGGCCACAACAATCCATGGTTGCTAAGGAGGATATCAATCCAACGGCTACTGGTAGTATTACACAGCAGGACGATGACAGTCATGATCGGGATCATCACCGTAAACTCGACGCCATTCATCGACAGATCCAAAGTTCCTGTTCTCGAGAACAACACTCCGTATGGGCCTGTCGTGCGGTCGCCACCGGATGTGGCAAGGAATTGGCATCGCTCAAACGATGCTTCGAGGAGCAGCATCACGCCTACGATGTCTTGACGGTACCGCGCACAAATTACGAAGGGTCGTCAAATACGGAGGGGAGATCGGATAGAAGAACGATACCCTGTTTCGAGGAACAACAGGTCATGGGATCCTGCGTGACGGCCAATGCCCTACAACTGTTGGAACGAAAACAACAACGAGAAGGACGCAACAAGGAATCACCATCACCACCACCATCATCATGATCATCATCCAATCACACATACAAACAAACAACCAATGACCAAACGCTTCAACGCACCTGAACTAAAATGAACTGCAAGTAGAATGTTCTTACCATGAGCTGGAATTGATTGGAAATACTATAATATTATTTTAATATTTGCTTGTTTGGTTGTTTGGTTGTTTGGTTGTTTGTTTGTTTGTAGCAGTTGCAGTAGCATTTGGGACGATCATGGAACAGGGACGGATCTTTCCATAACCAAGCATTCCCCTTGCCAAATAGGTACCTCTACTAGGTATCTGTTCTACTCGGAGTACCATGGTACTGGTATTAATGATAGAGTTCAAAAACGACTCAGCCACAAGGGACTGAAAAAATCTTTCTTCGGTTTTTGTTTCACGTTACAGAAAACAAAACATCTCCCAAAAAATCTTTTGTCCATCCATCATCGTTGATCAATGGGAACAGCACACTGGTTGTTGTTTACCTCTTCCTCCGCTTGACAGTGAGTGTATAAGCAACACCACGCAGACTGCAACTGAGAGTAGGTTGGAATAGGAAGGCAAACGGTTGGTGATTGTTCCCATGAATTCCTTGTTAGTCTCCCGATCGAGGAAAAACAAACGAGGGTGCAAAGGATTGCAGACAGTGATGGTTTTTGTTTTGGCAACGGTTCTGACCGGACTCTTGTCCTCAGTGATAATAGCAGCAGCTGCAGAAACAATGGAGTCGCCATCGTCCATGGCCGGTGTTTTGGTGATGATGGACGGATATCTCACGTATCGCCTGTACGAAAATGCGGCGATCCATGGAAACGCGACCGAGATCGGCGTGACTACTACCACCAAACTATCTCTGGACTCGCCCAAGATGAAAGATGACGTCGATGGATCATCATCAGCATGTTACTTGTCGGGAGAATTGGAAGGAAGCGTCACCTTTCATCAAGATGGATGGTATACATTCAATTGCTCCTTTCACAACACGTCAACTGGTTGGGTTTGGATTGATGGACATGTCGTTTGTGGAGACAATCATCCATATCAGCCATCCATTTGGGATAATCCACTCAAGATTCAAACGATACGGAAGCATACCTTTCCCCTTCGAGCACATATCATGACTAATGCTACAACACATTGTTACAAAAACGACAGGCAGTCGTCGCGGTTACTGGAAATTCCCACATTGGAAGTGATATGGAATCGAGAACCATTGGTATTCAGCACTAGTAGTAGCAGTGATGGAGAAGTCCAGAAATCATCCATGGGAATCTTGCGGCAACAGCTGCAGCTTCCACCCGATACTCCAACACCGTCACTTCCAAGAGATGGAACCCAAGTCCAGAAACAAAACAACCTTGATTTACACCAACCAATCGTTCCTACAGATGTTACATTCCATCCTCAATTACCACTACCAGAACAACGTCGGGAAGAATTACAACGCCGTCTTAAACAAGGCTGGGGGTATTGGTTGCGGAGCAACATTCTCAGCATTGTCAAACTACCAGAAGGTCTAATCGTGTCGTTTCAATTTTGTATACCCAAACGCAACATGTCATCTTCCCATTCAAACAACACGGAGCATTGTTTGGAATTGGCCGTTCCGGACTTGAAAGATGTCGTCCGTGTGGATTTACATGCCTACGACAGATCTTACAGTTCCTACAATATATCATTTGACGGAAAGTCCATCCAAATGGAATGCTCCGTAACAGGATCCCAACAACAAGAATTGCAATATTTAATCTCTGTATCGGAACGTCAACAACAACCAAAACAACAACAAACCAATAGACATGACTATGATGTTTGGACGCTGAAAGTTGTGCCAAGATATGCATGGTTTCGCCCCGGAGACTACAGGCGTATTTCTAGTGGAGTTTCCTTTACCACTCCAGGATTGGGAGTCGTGAATTTCACCATTGTAGAGGACACCGAGGAGATTCGGGCGACATCCACCAGTCCACGCCATGCCCGATGGTTACGACACCCCGTCATCACGTCCGACGACGTGATACTCACGATACAGCTATCAGAGGAGATGATGAGCCCAAAGCTTGGCTTCATTGCCGGTTTTAATGACCCCGCGAGAATGCCAAAATCCATTCAAGAACTTCAGGTGCATATGAGGACTCAACGACGTCTCGAAGAGACGCGAGTACGAACCAAGTTTCAAGGCAAGGCACTCGTGGCAGAGGCGATCCAAGCTGCCGTTATGTGGACGTTGATTTACAACCCGATTGAAAATGGCCCCTTTATGCCCGTTTCACGAAGTAGTAGTTGGGATTTTGGAGGGAATGTCAAAACGGCCAATTCCGACTGGACCTATGTGATTTTTGGTGAGTGACGTCTGTAAATTGTTGTCACTTTCTCCTGTTTGTCTATCTTTCTTGGTGACTGCCAACCGGAATGTTTTGTTTATTTCTCTTACACCCAATCATGTTTGCTACTTGCCAGACTGGGACAACTTCTTTGCATCCCTATTAGCCGGACTTGACAACCGCGACATTGCATATTCGAATCTGTTTCAGGTGGTCAAATCAAAAACCGCCGCCGGATTCGTTCCCAATTGGAGCACGGGAGGACTCAAGTCGCAAGATCGCACGGAACCTCCCGTGGGTGCCAAGGTTCTGTTGGAGCTATTCAAAAAGTACCAGGACGAATGGATCGTTGAAGCTCTTCTGGATGACCTGTTGGATTGGAATGACTGGTTCATGAACGAGCGATTGATAAGCCCCGCGGGTGTTATTGCGTTGGGAAGCTATTACGATTTTTCTCATAGTAGGGATGGTGCGAAGTTTCCAGAGAACAGCAATACGATGTGGGCTGCACGGATGGAATCTGGCCTGGACAATTCGCCAATGTACGACGGCGAATTGTTGTACGATGAACGGTATCATCTCATGAACATTTCCGACGTTGGGATGACATCGCTGGTTTGCCAGGAGGCGTACAGTTTGGCGACGCTCGCTGATGCTGTTGGGAGAGATCCCATGATTGGTCAACGGCTTCGAGAGCGGGGTGATAATCTGGTCCGATCGATTCTGTCTCATTTCTGGGACGACCGTAACGACCGACAAATATTTTCCAACCGATACCAGCTTCGAACGAACCACACATTTGTGTCGCACATCACCCCAACGAGCTTTTATCCGTTTCTCTTTGTCAACACGACAGTATGGAGGGAACAGTTCCACCACCCGCCTCGACCAGAGGTCATGGAAACCGTCATTTCCTCGTGGCTCCTCAACTCGTCTCGATTTTGCATCCGGTCCGATGTTACTACCAGTGATGTATTTCCAAAAACCGACCCGAATAACGCTTGCTATTGGGGCTTGCCCAGTGTTTCGGCGGACGATCCCACCTTTATGAGCGGGAGTTGGAATTACTGGAGAGGTTTGGTATGGGGCCCCATGTCACAACTGGTCTATTGGAGCTTGCAGGGCGGTTCGTCCAGTAACGTCGTGACATTGGCACGAGCATCCCTTTGCAACCAAATGAAAAATTTGATGCTAAGCCAGTGGACGACCAACCGTCACATTTGCGAAAATTACAGGTACGTTGTAATTGGCGCAAGTGAGAATCTGGTGGAAATCATCCTCATCTGATTAACTTATGATACAGCATTCCATTTTATTTTGTTCTTACTATCTTATTTGTTTGGTCACTGCTAAGTAGCCCGTACAAGAATGCCACTGACTGCAGTGGCACCAACTTTTATCATTGGGGAGCTTTGAATGGATTGATTGGTATGATCGAAGAGGGATATTGGTGACGGATTTACATAATGAAAATTACATCAGATCATTGATACCTACGGGAAATTGTGTCGTTGCTGCTTGGCGTTGCCTGTCAAGAAGAATCACACTGTGCTTGTTGCTATCAGCATTGGGTTGGATCCAATAATTTGTTTGCATCTTCGGCGGATCGTGCATTTTACGTCATTGGTTGCTCGTTGCAGGACAAAACCTTTTTAAAAAAGACCTTCATGAGCTTCTCTTTTCTGTTCCAAGTAGATGTCTGACTGCTCTGCCTCGTACACCACGCAAGATTGCAAGGTATTGAGACTTTTGTCACGATATTCATCAGCGCATGTGATGAATTTCGGCCAAACCTCATCCCGCGAACGGTTGTTCCCACCACGACCGATCCGCTCTTTTCTACAAATGGAGTATTGATGCCTTGCACACACTGATCCATGCACGAAAAATCCAATTCCATTTTCGGTGTCATCTATTTCAGCTGCAGAATTGTGACAAAGCCATACTTTTCCATCAACGAGAGGTATTCAGTCGTATCGGAGCCTTGCCGTTGAGCCGGGGTGTCAATACTTCCGAGCACATCGGAATGCTTAGTATCACATGAACTTGAAAACTTTTGCATGCTCCCTCCACGTGTTGTGCTTTGGTCTGGGGATTGTCCAGCATAAACTGTTCTGCAAAATTGGATAAACTGTTGTTGCTTCGATTCATAAGCCTTAGCAGTATTACTACGACGGTTTTGAGATTCCAGATTATACTACGTATTCACTGCACGCTGCATCTAGCATAAATCAGACCCAGCGAGTACGGCGTCGTCCGATACAGCTCGACTTCTTTCCTTGTTCCGAAAAATGAGACAAATGCGGGAGTGGCTAGCTAGCCATGGTGCTGATGGGAGGAAACTCACAGGTGAAAAAATGTTTTGGTATCAAAGAGTGTATTTTGTTCTGTTGGGAAGAGTGGGTTGACAACATGCAGCGCAAGAACGGGCCAAAGCGACATTCACAGTCATTACCTAGAGTTTATCTCACAGTCAATGCGACGTGATGGAGAGCCACAGTGTATCATACTCTACACCGTAGTTTCTGCATCGTTCATTTCGACGGCAGCATCGCCGGAAGTTACCTATGTACATACTCTAGCTACCGTAGTAGGGTAGGAGGGGCTCGAAGTACGATTCTTGACGCGACGGAGTTCTTTCGATCTTCTCTGGGTTCGCGTCGATGTCCGGTAGGAGATGATGACGAATGTGGTTGTAGTGAATTCTTGCGCTACACACTGATCCATCTTTGAACTTGTTCTCTGGGTATTTTAATATTATTATTAGTGACTGTTTGTAATAATTTACTACGAAACTAAAAGTCATAACCCTTTGCAAATACAAAAATACTGCGTTGGTCCTATGACCATGACACGTAAAAGGCTGCCGAAGGCATTTCGTCAGAGAATTGAGATTTATGATACCGTAGGGAAAAAAATACATCTAAAGGATGGCAAATTTATTTAATAGTCGAGTTAATCTGGGATCTCATGGAATTCGGTTTCTGCGTATTGAGGATTCGCGATCGATCTCCCCTACAAGAACGCAAAATGAATGTCGTTTCCTCGTTTCCCTTTTCACTGACAGTTAATTCATCTTCGGTAGTAGGGCTCTCACAATATAAAAGCATCACCATCTGAAATCTCTTTCACATCATCCTTTCAAATAGAAAAACTATTGCATCTGCTAAGAAGCAAATAGGTGAAGAATACTACCTTGGAACATCACTACAAGTCGTCAAGTCATCATCACGTTAACACGAAATCATCGCCAACCCTTTATTATACAATGAAAATGAACATCTTTTCTTCTTCTTCTCCAGCAGAGCCGGAGTATCCAAATGATCTGGAGAGTAGCAAAGCTGGTTCTTCCAGCCATGATGGGTCATCTGACAACACTGGCCAAGAATTCACTACCAGCTGCTCATCTGACCAAAGTGGATCAAGAATTAAAGCGGCAGATACATTTGTGCAAGGAGAAACAGCAGCTATCAACCGTTCCAAGATTCTAATGTACTTTGCTCTGATGGCTGCTGCTGCTGCTGTGTCGGCAGTAACGTATTGGTTATTGTCGAGCGAAGAACAAAATGCCATGAGACTTGAGGTAAAAATTCAAACAACGCTTGTGCAACTGTCATGCAATAATTTGCTCAACTTCTCTCCACCTCCTGTTGCATCATATTGCAGTTTCAAGCGTACTCTCGAGAGATTTTGAAGCAAGCCACTGCCAACTCTGAAAATATATTTGAGGAGATCTATGGCATTTCCAAAGCAGTCACTTCTCGAGCTCTCGACCGTGGTTTAACTTGGCCCAATGTAACCCTCCCTCATTTTGATATTCGGGCTAATTCTTCGTTTTCCAACTTTGAAATGGTAGCGTTTGCACCATTTGTCTCTCGAGAAAATAAGGAAGGTTGGGAGGCCTACTCCAAGGAGAATCAAGACTGGATCAAGCAAGACTATTTTTATCGTGGTTGGGAAGAAACCCCCCCAGCCATCAATGAGCACATTCACTCCATCAATCTTACAAAAGACATTTGGTTTATTCATCGTCACCTTGTGGAGTACAACTACTCAGATCCTACCATATATGAATATGAGATTCCACTATGGCAAGTATCTCCCCCTCCTAAGGATTCATCTATTATCAACATGGACTTGGCATCGCATCCAGTAGTTGCCCATCTTCTCTGGGACTCTCGTGTAAAGAAGGTCAAAGAATATTCAAGAGCCATTTTTCTTGACTTTCTCCTTGGGGATGCAGCTGATGATGGACTCCCCAGAGGCATTATCATTGAACCCATCTTTGATGACTTCAATGATGATGCTGAGGTTGTTGGCTTTATGCTGGCAACCCTCAACTGGGAGCAGATCTTTCAAGATATCTCATTTAAAAAGGGGGCTCCTGTTGTTGTTGAAGTCAATGCAAACTGTAGTTCTGGCTTCTCTTATCTTATAACAGGGGAGAAACTGGAATTCCTTGGAAAGAGTGTCAACAGGCATGATAAGAAGTATGATAATTTCACAGAATTGACAGGCATCATGACCCCAGTGGAGTCTCGTGAAGGTTACCCCCCAGTTATACATGAACATCGACCAACTGATTCTGAGCACGACTTATCTCATTGTACATACACCATGAACACATATCCAACAGTGCAATTTGAAGAGAAGTACCATACCGCACAACCAATCTGGTTTTCAGTTATGGTTGCTAGTACCTTCGTCTTCACTGCCATGGTGTTCCTTGTCTATGACATTTTGGTTCAGAAGCGGCAGAAAAAACTTCTGTCATCTGCAAAGAGGTCACATGCAATTGTTTCAAGTCTTTTTCCAAAGGAAGTCCAAGAGAAATTGATGAATCAAGTTGATGACGAAAATTCTGGTAACATGAGACATGGGAGACGTGGGGCTATGGCAGACTTTCTGGATGAAGCCAATCCAAAGAGTGATGATGTTGTCCCAACCGGCAGCCCAATTGCAGATATCTTCACTGATGCAACTGTCATGTTTGCTGATATTGCCGGATTTACTGCCTGGAGTTCCACCAGAGAGCCATCACAGGTGTTTATCTTATTAGAGTCCCTCTATGCTGCATTTGATGCCTTTGCAAGAAAGAGAAAGGTCTTCAAAGTTGAGACTATTGGTGACTGTTATGTTGCTGGTGAGTCTTGCACTGTGGTGTTGCTCCTTTTTCATCATTTCTTCTGATACTCACCTTCTGCCCAATTTCAAAGTTACTGGCATACCACATCCCCGCAAAGATCATGCAGTCTTGATGGCTAAGTTTGCAAGAGATTGCATGACAGTTATGCATGATGTATTGGGCAGACTGGAAACTAATTTGGGTCCAGATACGGTGAGCATGACAATATATCAAAACTGTCTTTTCTGCTTTTTGACATTGATTCTAATAATATATGTCTGTTCTGAGTAGACCGAACTGGGAATTCGAGTGGGCTTAAATTCAGGTCCAGTCACAGCTGGAGTATTACGAGGAGATCGGTAAGTTTGTGCTTTTACAACATACAATGCATCCTAGTTGGCTTGGGTCTCATCTATGTTGACATAACTCTTGTACCACTCGTAGCGCTCGCTTTCAGCTATTTGGAGATACAGGTACGAAGTGGTGTAGTTGTCATGGAACACTTTCAGCAATCCCATTATCTAATAGTTTCCACTTATACTGATACAGTCAATACAGCATCGCGTATTGAGACAACGGGACAGAAGAATCGAATCCACGTCTCAGAGGAGACAGCAGCGTTGCTGCGAGCAGCTGGAAAAGAAAGTTGGGTGGAGCTCCGCAAAGATACCGTCCAGGCAAAGGGAAAAGGTATGAAAGAGACATTGATGCACGATATAAACCAATCATCAGTATCCATCCATCTCATCCTCATACTCTGATCATAGGAGAGCTCCGCACTTACTGGCTCAAGAATGCAAGTGATTTGCAAAGCACCATTGAGTTTCCACAAGACTCTGGTCAGACTGAATCCAAAGATTGCTTAGAGCAAGACCTTCTCAGACAGAAGCATGAGCGACTTGTAAAGTGGATCTCAGAGATCTTGACTTCTTTTCTAAAGCAAATCATTGCAAAAAGAAAAAAGCTTGAAGAAGTCAATGGGGTGTCCGTGATAATGCCAACGACTGCAATTGGTTGGAATCACAGCTTGTGCAAAGGAGGCGTCCTTGAAGAAGTACAAGATGTTGTCAAGCTTCCGAAGTTTGATCCAAGGACTTGTGTTGCCAAAGACGAATTAGAAGATCTCCATCCTGTGATAGCAACAGAGCTTCACAAATACGTCAGTTCCATTGAGTCCATGTACTGTGCAAATGTAAGTTTGAAACAACATGGCTATTTAAAGTCGTAACCATCCATTGAATTTGATTCAACCTAACTGAGCTTGTCCACGTTTCATCTGCAGCCATTCCACAGCTTTGACCATGCCGCTCATGTAACAATGAGTGTAGTAAAGCTCCTTTCCCGTATTGTTGCACCTGAAACAGAAGCCAACTATAGTGGTGGCAATGAAGCGTCTGCCTTGCACGACCACACCTATGGCATCACCTCTGATCCCCTGACCCAGTTCTCTGTGGTTTTATCTGCACTAATTCATGATTTCTACCATCCTGGGGTTCCCAATAAGGTGCTGATGAATGAAAATAGCAAGATTTCTGCCCTGTACAACAACAAAAGCATTGCAGAACAAAAATCCGTTGATAATGCTTGGCAATTACTGGTAAGTTTACCAAAGATACAAATGCAGAAAAGCTATTTACAGCTAATCTAATTTCATTCCTAAATGATGTTGCTGCCTTTTTTTCCAGATGAGCCCTGCCTTTGAAAATTTGAGGGGTGCAATCTACAGCAACACTGATGACTACAACCGTTTCCGCCAACTTGTAGTCAACTGCGTCATGGCTACTGATATTGTGGACAAGGATCTCAGTGCAACTAGGAAGGCAAGATGGGAGGTAGCTTTCACAGAGCAGGCAAATAATGACTTCTCTGAACTTACTGTGAACAGGAGAGCTACCATTGTCATTGAACATTTGATCCAAGCATCAGATGTTGTGCACACCATGCAACACTGGGTAAGTTGTAATGAATGCATAACAAGCAATGCAAATTGATTTGCATGGATAAGATACATATCCTTACAATGGCTGTTGCTTTACCTCCACCAGCATATCTACTCTAAATGGAATGCGAAACTGTTCCAGGAGATGTTCAGTGCATACCAGAAAGGAAGGCTGGACACCAATCCTGCGGATAACTGGTATGAAGGGGAGTTAGCGTTCTTTGATTACTGTAAGTTGGGAGGGAAAAAATCAAGAATAAGTAGGTGTATTCCCTGTCGTTTTCTAAAGCATTTTCGTCTTTTTTTACTCTTCAGACATTATCCCTCTGGCCAAAAAGCTCCATGAGTGCGGCGTGTTTGGAGTCTTCAGTGATGAATATCTGACATATGCTCTCAACAATCGCAAGGAATGGGAGCGGAAAGGTAAGAAGGCTGTGTCAGAGATGCTATCGACTGTTGCCATGAAATCCTAGCCTTCATTGTAAGAAGTGGGTTCTGGATGCGGGAAAGTCCGCCCGATGTGGGTACGACGTAGTGAAGGTAACTACCGGAGGGGAGTACGTAAAACTTGTATAAATATTATATATATATATAAATATATTATTAACTGTAAAATAGCCATTTTCGTATCCGGTTTTATTTCATCGCTAAATTGAAAATGCGACGTACGGATCCAAACAACCAATGGTGGTGATAACTCCAACATCCCCGCTGTACGGCGACTTGTATGTTGAAATATAACTGTAACATTCGGTATCCATGATTACCGGTACTACCTACCGGTAGAATATTAGCATTGCAGATACTTATTATTTTTACAGAACTTGAGGAGTCTGACCTGTCCATTTATGATTGAATAGTACTACTACATAAGTTGCGGTCGCAGTTTTGATGGATTCTCTCTATAGAGAGAGACTGCTGCCAACCAACGGTCCTGCTTGTTCATTGCGACGTGAAATGGTATCACAATTCTTTACAGATTTCCAAATCAGGACATCTTTCTGGCAGCAATCCTCTGGAAGGGATCTAGAAAAAGTAGCATCTTCGTTTTGGAACAACAGTCCATGTTGCACTCTAGTGATTATTTTTGTACAATGCGACCGATTTTTTTCTTCTTTCAAAGGTGGCATCATGAGCAAAGGTGACAACAACAGCTGATGGTAGACAAGACTATGAAGATACAAGGTCACAGCCGAATGTATCCAGTGAGTGCTTTGGTGGTATCTTGACAGTAATAGAGAGAAGAACCCCTGCAACCTCAACCCAAGTTCTCAATAGTAAGATTTTTTGGGGGGCTTTTTTACTAACTACTACGGTAGATCGGTGCGTCCATGAATGAAGAAGACCAGATGATCAAGAGTTCAGAGACTGTGAATCGAGTTTAGCTACCACTTAAAAAAAGAGTTCCAAACCCTTAAACTTCCTAATAAGTACGGAGAGGACCATTGTCCCGTTGGAGAAAAACCAGGTACTTTTAGTAGGATTCGTGATCAGTTGAGTATTATATAATTGTTGTTGTATAATACTTGCTTTTTCGTTATATTGTCATCGAGTATAGGTTTTAGTCGTTTTTATTCGTCTTCGTCGTCGGCATCATTTTCGTCGTCGTCATCATCACTGTTTTGGTTGTTGTCGTGATTATTGTTGGTACCGTTTGGGTGGTTGGGATCGTCGACGTCAATGTCCGCCAAGGGTCCGTCGGGATGTTCCTGACGAAATTTACGTACCAATTCCATTTCGTTGTAATGTCTCTTACGGTGTTCCTTGAATTCCAAATGTTTGAGCTCGTCCTTCTTTTTCGACTCGTTTTCTTCGTTGTTGTTGTCATCATCTTCAGTATGATTCCCTCCGTGAGAACTGGGTGAGGAGGGATACGCCTCCTTGGCGGCCGCATGTGCCTCCAACTTGTTGGTGAGGGCGTCCCAGGAAATTTGTGTGCTGCTGCCGTTATACTTTTTGGCACTGCTGAGCGATCCGTCCGTTTCACTGCCACTGTCGTATTGATGATACGGCGTGTTGGGTTCTTCGATCTTCATGCGAGTTCCACGAAGTTGATCGTGTTCTTGAATCTTGGCCTCGTCCCATTTCAAGTGACGGGACTCTTTTTTCTTTTTCTTTTTGTTGCTGTGACTTCCTTTGACATTCTGTTGTTGTTGTTGTTGTTGTTTGGAGGAGGAGGTGGCAGTAGCTTCATCTGTTACTACTACTGCTTCCTGTTCTTCCATTTCCTCATCCTCGTCATCGTTCTGTTGTTTCAATGCCGGTTTGACGGGAATGGCGGCGGCGGCGGCGGCGGCTGCTTCCGGAGTACTGGCCATGATTTTTCAAATATAATTATTTAATTGTAGTAGATGTATTTCTGTATTCAACGATGATCCAATATAATATCGTTGGTGCGGGTACGTATGATAAAACGAGTGTTGTTCTTGATGCTTCCAAGACAGATGTCCAGTTGAGAACGAATATGAGCAACCCCAGAAGTATGATAAAGAGTAGTAGGCACAAAACAAGAAGGAGGTGAGCAGTAGAAAGAGAGAGAGAGTGGATGGTGAAACGATTGACTGTGAATGATTGATGATGTTGACTGTGATGTTGATTGACTGTGATGATGTTGTGTCTTTTTGACAAAACTCAAGATGGCTGCTGTTTTTGTGTCACGAGTGGAAATTCGAAGAGACTCATCACACCGCTACGTACACTCGAAGTAGCACGGAGTACCGGTATTCGAGTTCTCACACACATCGATCTTTTTCTCCGCACAATAATTTTAATATATTGTATATTGAAAAAGAAACTATTTTTCATACTAGTAGTCCATTTGTTGTGGGTGCGTTCATCATCACCAGGCGTCTTCAGTGTCTTGGTGTCTCTTGGTGTGTTCTCCACAAGTGCGAACGCGAAGAAGGCATCCGTCGAATCAGGCAGGCAAGGAATAAAAAGATCCTTTTCGATCTGCCTGCCTGTCTGTATATGGAGATAGGGTATGATCATAATTATATTATGAATGATGTTGTTGTTGTTTCCAACACGACGCCAACTCTTGCTTGACGAGGCATGTTTCATAACCACCACCATCATCACAATGCTGTTGTGGTTGTTGTTGTGCATCAACGGCTGGTTGTAATTCTATTCAACACTTCTATTATTGAGTACTTCGTATATTTTGTTTTCTATATAATATTTTGCAAATGACGGTCCATTCGTTTCTGATTTTTGATCGTCGCGGCAAGACTTTGTTCAGCAAACGGTACTTTCAAGTTCCCGGCGAAGAGGAAGAGACGGAGGCCCAACGATCGGATCAACAAAAACTCATTTATGGGATGTTACTGTCGTTAAAGGAACTATGTGGTACCATGAGTCCCAATGATGATGATGACGACGACGACGACGGCGGCGGCGGCGAAAACAACAACAGCAACAACAGTAACGGTGGATCGAAGGGAGACGTTCAACTCATCAAGACGGGTGCCGCTACCTTGTACAATTTCGAAACGGTATCGGGATTGCGATTCGTGTTGTATACTACCGCTGAAACATCCGTGGGACGTACTGCATCTGCTACATCTGTCACGTCTCCATCCGTCCTGTCTCCCACGGCTGGAGCGGCAGGTACTACTACTACTGGTGCTACTGGTACTACCACTACCACTGGTACACCCATTTTAACTGCCGCTACGTCTGGCATGATGGGTGCTACAACTACAACTACTACTACCACAACTCTTCCCACTGGTACTGGTGGCAGTACCAACACTCCTTTGGCATCACCACCCAGTTCCAATCCCAACTTGAACAGCGGCCATCCTTGGTCGGTCGTTCCCAACACGACGACCATCATGACACATCCACAAATTACGGCACAAATTCGAATGTCGTTGCGACATATCTACGAACACTTGTGGGTGAACCTGGTAGTACGATCACCCTTGTATCGACCACCATCGACAACATCATCATCATCAACAACAACAACAACAACAACAACAACAACACAATCTTTGGACTTTTTAAAGGCAACCAATTTTGAAGTTTCTTTGGACAATTACTTGAAGGGGATGCCATGGTTTCGATGAGTTCGAGTTCTATGTGGTTTTCACTTTACTATAGTTGTGAGTGAGTGAGTGAGTGATTATTTATTTATTCATTCACATCCTGGTGTGGTATTAACAGCAACAAAACTAATAAAATCAATAAAAAGTGTTTCCTTTCCGTACTCTTTCTTCTTGTTCTTCTTCTTCTTGTTGTTGTTGTTGTGGGTAGTATGAGACTGTTTGGTTCTTTTTTGTGGGAATTGGTTCGAATTTTCAAAGAGATAAAGGCAAGATACCATTTCATTATATTGCACAAAGGACTGAACCACCTCTTTTTTGACTTGGGTTAATTACTCGTCGTCGTCGTCGTCGTCGTCGTCGTCCTCCCACTCATCATCATCATCGTCTACTAGAATTTGTCCGGTCTCGACACGTTTCCAATAATCTTTCATATCTTCTTCTTCTGGATTTAGATACGCCCAAAGTCCCAATCCGGCCACGATCAACAATGTCAACGGGAAGAGGACACGTTCTTGAACCGACTTGGTCGGTGGATGTGGTGGTAACGTCCATACCGGAGGATTCTCCATCAGTTTGGAATAATCGATACGTTTCAAACCATATTTGCCCATATCGAGCGAGTTGGAAGGTGTCCCGTGTTGTGGTGTATACCAAACCCCCTCCAAAGACGATGAGGATGATGATGATGAGGATGATGTATCGACAGGAGGACGTTTACTTTTACTACTACTACTGCTGCTGCTCCTGCTCCTGACGCTGTTCCACGATTTGGATTTGGTAGACGAGGACATGTAATATCGACGAAGAGCAACTCCATAATCTGAAGTCGTACTACTAGTTGCTTTGCATAGTATTGCCTTGGTGGCAGTGGTCGCGTTGTTGGATAACAATGACAAAATCATGGTTCTGCTTCTTTTGATGCTATTTGTTGTCATTATTATGGGTGTTGTTGATGCTTCGTGTTGTGACCATTCGTTGTCATTCGAGGTGTTGGTTGTTGTTAGGGCTGTTGTTGTTGTTGGTTGTGACGAATCTTGTCACATCATCATTCCAACACAACTATCAATCAAGTCATAATAGAGTCGTTGTTGTCAAACTGTCATGAACTACCGTAGTACGGTACGTACTAGTCGTAGTAGTAATACGATCCTCACTGTATGATAAACTACCGTAGCTATCGGTATGTACAAGTCTACTACCGGTACCTACCGGTAGCTAGATACCGGTGGACGTACAAGTTACAAGTGTATCATGAAAAGCTTAGGTATGTTGCGACAGTATCATACCTACAACCGTGGCTAGCTACGGTAGGGTAGGTACGATAGCTACCGGTAGAGTACCTACCGTAGAGTACTGGTACCTACCGTAGAATGGTACTTCGAAGCACCGGGAATATACTGTGTATATTCCCTGACGCCGCCTCAGCTTCTCTGCAATCCCCAGTGACGTCATGTGCTCTATAGCTCTAGATACGTACGTGTGTCACTACATGTGGTACATCGCTACAAGTGTAGTGGCGTAAACGTAGCATCTAGAGAAAGGGGAACGAAATGTAGCTATGGCGAAGTAACATGTGTCGCCAGAGCTACAGTTCACACATGAGCACAAGGCCTGCTTTTTTGAAAAACTTGGAATCTCCATTGCTACGTTGTAGCGATGGGGATTGCAGTGTTGCAGGAATTGTGTGCTTGGGTGCTGTGTGTGTGATGCCTGCAACTCTGGTCTTGTGTCTGTCCTCCGTCCGTCTACCGCTCGAATCCCGATCTCAAACACTAGTCCAACGGCGGACAAACTCGAGCATGCAGGCAACAACAATAGGGTGCACTTCTATTGCCTGCACGCCTTGGCTTGTCATAGCTAGAGACGAAGAGAGGAGGGATGGCGAAAATAGCTATGATACCGCTACGACGTATGTATCAACTCAACTCTCCACGGGCCTGGCACTCACATACTTGATTTGACTGTGACGAGTTGGCGAGTTCTCAAAAGGACTACCCGGTACCGCCCGAGGAATCACGTTGGTGAAGATTACTTAAGCGTAAAAAGAGTCGAGGTGCTCGGATGACGTTTCAAGTTATTCAGACATGTAGACTACGGTACGTGCAGAATTCTTCTTTTTTTGGTGCTTTCCTCTAGCGGGTATAGTAAATAATATTACGTAGGATTATCATGACGTCTGAAAGCGACATCGGCACATGTTATATATAATCAATGAGATGGGTAAAAACAAAATTCGGGCTTTTACAGTTCATTAGTATTGGGATGCACGTGTATGTCACATTGATGATGATAGCAGAGAAAACATGGACCACTCACCGCTATTATCCTCCCATCCTCACCTACCGGTAGCTAGCTACAGGAAGTTGTGAAACCTGCGATGTAAAGATCCGATGCCACTGTATCAAAAAGAAGGGAAAAAGTAACAGCAATATCATGGTGTCAAAGTCTGCAAGAGTTCCCTGCTTCTTCCGACAATTTCTGTCGACGTTCTTACTAACTTCGGGAGTTGTTTTTTTTTACCGAAATTTCGTCTTGTTGAGTGACGTACGAGTCAGTGTGAACAAAATATCGTCCATTCAGGCAAACAATGCACCCAACAACCCTAACATCGTCATGACAAGATCACCGTCACCGGTGCAAGCAAGTTTGGAAAATAATTCTTCGACCGGTGGCAACCATCCTTCCCAAAAGTCATTCGGGGAACGGAAGCGAGCCCGAATACAGTCGCAGGGTGGGATCAAATCCAGAGATTCGGCATGGGACCGTGATTGGATCCGCCGTATATCGAAAGAGTTGGATTGCAAGAAGGTCGATTCAGGAGGCATCAAGTCAGAGGATCCCAATGCATACAACTACATTCCCGACAAGGAAACATGGTACGGATTATTGCGATTTGATGATGCAATAAAATTGACGGTGCACCTCTTGTGATATTTACTTCGTTTTCTCACCATCCACCCATCTGTCTCTCTTTCTCTCTCTTTCTTTCTCTCTTACTGTAACCATAGGAACGCCCTCTTTCGGGCATATCATGCAACTGTGGATCCCAACAATGAGCTAATGTCAGCTACCGAATACAAAAATTCCTGGAGAGTTCCCATTGAGGTTAAGTTTCACCGTCCCGAAGGGCGAGGCGTGTACGCCAAAGAATTCATTCCCAAAGGTACGCGGGTTTGGTCATCTACCACTCGCAATACTGCGACCTTTTTAAGCCCCCAAGATCGTCGTAAGTTCATCCAATATTTGATGAAGGATCCCAAGACACGACACCTTGCTTGTGATGTTCGTATGTGGGTGGACGTCATGAGACTACAAAACACAACGAATTTTGTCATTTGTGAAACCTTCGACGAAGCCGTCCTGTTGAATACGGTATGGGATGAAGAAACGGATGGCGATGTCAATATCGAGCCACAATCCATCTCCTTGAGTGCCGACAATCCCGATCGCGACGAGAATGATTGTTTTGGGAATGATCACTTCGTTGCCATCCGAGACATTCAAGCTGGTGAACAATTCCGTATCGACTATTAAGTAGTTGTCATTTGGTCGGTCCAAGTACAGCAGGACAGAAACTGATGGTGACGATGATGATGACGACAATTTTTTTTTGTGAGAAAGGTATTTTTTTTAAAAGAGCGGAAGAAAGAGAGAAAAAGATGGAGCAAGGTTATTGAAGGGAAGGTAAACCTTTTTTTTGGGTACTGTACTGGTTATAATCGGTTTCCAAATGATCAGGAGTGTTGCATGCCACCGGAGATTGAACTTTTGTCATTGATTTCACTTTGAAAGGTTTCGGAAAAGAAAAATTTTATTGATGAGAACAAAAATGGGATCTGCCAAACAACGCCACATTTTTTTTAATAAACAAGGTTTGTGCACTGGCATACTCTAATAATAAAACTGTAAATGATTATTGGAGCTGATAACGAAAGAGCTGATGAAACCAGAAATTTGATTGCCTCATCATCCGGACCGGCAAAACAACTACTTTGGGTAGGACACGCCTATACGGTACGTCGTAACTTTTTTGACGGCATCTCTGTATCATATATTATGATGGATGTGTGCATTTGAAATAATCCACTCTCATTGGCGACGACGTGAAAATTATTGCAGTCCATATAATATTATGTTTATCAACCCTTGAACAACACTACACTCTACGAATTACTGACCCTACTAGTAGCTAGCTACGGTAGTACTTTTTCGCATTGTAGTATTACAAACATTGATTGTACGTCCAAATAGCACTCGACTTCCTATTCAAAGTTAGGTTAGATTCGTTTTAGATCATGCTCTCTCAATACTATACACTGTTAGTAGGTGTAGTTGGTCGTACTAATCGTCACCTGTTGTAGATGAGGCATCACCCTCTTGATCGTCTTCTGCCGTGGCTGCCGATCGTCCACCTTGTACCGGTCCGACGATGAAATTGGCAACGTCGACTCGTTTGGTGGGTCGTACCCCGTCGGGGAAGATGACTCGGTCCATCCGAATGATATCCTTCAAGACGAGTCCGGTACATTCGACTTCCAAAAAGTCGGGTATGGGAACACCGTCTTCGACGAAACATTCGAGACTTTTTCGGACAGGAACAATGAACCCATCTCGTTTCAAGGCAGGACTTTCTTCCTTGTTGATGTATTGGAAGGGAATTTGGATGGGTCGACCAGCGTGATATCGCAAAAAGTTGGCACAATAAATCTTACCCTGAACGGGATGTCGTTGGACGTTACGTGGGATGACACGATGGACCGTCACTTCTGTAGCAGTATCATCATCATCATTATCATTATAATCATCATCATGATGATAGACAGTCAAATCGTACACCCGACTTTCAAACCGTCGATGGAAACGATCCAATTCGCGTTGCAATTCCGACCAGGGTGTTTGAACGAGAAGTTTGGACGATTGTTGTAAAGAAGTGATGCCACGAGTCGGATCACCACCATACAACAGTCCAGGAATCATTGCATGGTCCATCCTTAGTCGATGACTACGTTTGGAACCTTCCTGATTCCGTACATACGTTTTGAGGACACGAATATTCAATCGTTGTTGTTCCTCCGTTCCTAATCCAGCATCGATCCGTGGATCACCATACCTCTTCTTCTTCTTCTCATCGTCGTCTTCAGTATCAGTATCATCGTCGACGATACCAAATTCACGTAAAATTTCGGGTGGGATGACAATTCCATTGGACGTTTCATCATTTGTTGACTGTTGTTGTTGTTGAAAGTTGGCACGAACAAATTCTGCAATGGTAGGATCTTCTTCGATTCGTTCCAATGTCAATCCACTCACCAATTTACCAGGATCTTCCAATCGAGTAGTCGAGAACCATGATGATTGGAGGACAACAACATTGGGTGATACAATCTTTGTTGATGTTACTGCTGTTTTGGATGCGGTCGATCTTGCCAAACAAGATCCAAGAAAAAAACTCCTCCTACCAGAGACTTTCTTTGATCCTAATCCTGGTGTTACCAAACTGGCAAGACGCCGTTGTACAAGTGATGCAACAGGAAGTGACATGACAAGTATTTGCAATTCAATATATATGTATATACAATTCAATTTCAATCCACCACCAGTACCGTAATCAATGCTACTTGTTGTTGTTGACTGTGAGTACTTCGTATTATACTTTGTGAACACACTACAATCTCGATTTCTCGATTGTATAATAAATCGAACAGAACAGAAATGGTCTTCCCACACAAACAGATTAACCCACAGTTGGTAGTCTAATATAGAGCCCTTGTTGCATGCGTTCGATGGTTGAAACAACAACATCAACAACACATCATCGTCATCCTCCCAAAAGGGTATGAATACGAGCATCATCAACAACCACAACCACAACATTCGTAGTTGGATTTTTTGGTCTGTCCCCCACTCGCTGGAATTGATGATACTACTACCATACGTTGAACATACTACCGGTACGTCGAATTGTATGATACCGTACGGTGTTTCGGTTGTATCATACGCCTACGGTACTACCGTGGTACATACAAACCATACAAATAATGCTTACTTCATATTCTTGAACTACCGGTAGTACGTTGTACCGTAGTCTACTCCTCCGTAGTTGTATGAAATGAACATCCACGACTACGTAGTACGACTTACGGAGTACATTTTATTTTATACTCCTTGTACTCTGGAGTAGTAGTAAAAAATACCGCAGTAGAGTATAATCTCTATAGATACGGAGTACTTCATAACTACGGTAATGTAAATTGAGAGAAATTCATAAGTTGCTGTTGATTTGTGGTGGCTGAAGGCTGTTCACGACATTGTCCTTTGGATCCTCCTCCATGCTGACATGTTGAGCGATTGCTCGAATGAGAAAATGATCTTTACTGTTCATTGTTGTTTTTTTATGATCTTGCGTGAAATACGATTCCCTGCCCAGCACCAAGATGGTATTAAATACAATCTACTTTCATGTAGGAAAATCGGGTTGCTGGAATGGAATCACACAGACACAAACAAACAAAAGATCATGATATCCAATATACACGTCCATCATAAAACAAATAATGTTTTCATATCCTTTCGGGAAACAACTCCTCCCGGAAGGATAATAACTTTTTATGGAAAGGAGACTGTTGCCGTTGGGAGGGAAAGGAACCATACACAACATTCTGTTAGGTCTTAAAAAAATATTTCAAATGCCTCGACACAAAACCCTTTCGTAGGTGGGAACTAACAGTAACGATTCGAACTCCCATTGGATTTCTTTTTTCAAATAAAATAATAATACTAGGTGGTATTATATCTTTGGATTTTTTTTTGCCTGATAACCGCATTGAGCGCTTCTGGATTATTCCCTCAACCCTTTGGAGGATCGTTATTTGGAGGGGGGGGGGGGGGAACCATGGGAGGGACGAAACGAAGGAAGATCTTCCACGTCTTACCTCGCTCTCCTCTACTTCCAATTTGACATCATCATCTTCTTCCTCTTGGTTTTTTGTGGATCTTCCCAAGACGCATATTATTTTTAATCATTTCATTCTTCTTTCAAAATCAACGTCTGTTTAGCCTTTCGACGAAAGACCAAGATTGAAGAGGATGCAACAACCACGGCTGTGAAATGTTCTCATCAAACCTCCATCGATTTGCTTCTCGGATCACATCGTGCTCTCTCTCTCTCTCTTTCCTATCTTCCACTCTCATCTTAAAACGTTTTTCCCCCCCTTCATTTTGGAGATGCCATGCAAATTCGTTTTAGATATTTTATAGTTTCGATCGGTGCCGTGGCTGTGTTGTGATTGTTGTTGTTGGTGTCATCTCTAAGGACGCCGGCAGTAGTTGTAGATCGATGAGACAAAGTCGGATCATAGATACGAGATATTGTACTTGATCTTTGGTGTTGAAGGCATGTAGGACGACCCGTACACGTTCTTGTCCATGTGAGACGGTGGGTGATCGAATGGGAAAGAGTCGGATGGAACCATTGGATCGAATGTACATCATCTTACAAAAATCGACACATCGTTGATTACCTGGTATCAATATCGCTTGAATGGGTGATCGAGACTCTACCAACAATGACATTCTCCCACCGCAACCAATACCACTACCGGAACTACTATCAGTACTGCTGCCAGACCTAATGGTTGCGATCACTTGATCTGTCATGAGTCGACGAAATGTTTGTACGAGATCCAATACGTGGTGTCGCAATCGTTGTCCGGTGTCATTCCTCATGGTATGGTAGGCACAATCGATACAGACCAAGGAATGGTAGGGTAAAGTCGTCGAATAGATGATGGGCCGTCCAAAGTTGTACAAAAATTCAATCATGGTATCTGATCCGCATACGACGGCACCATGACAACCAGCCGCCTTACCGAAGGTATATATCGCACACAACAACGACGGATGATGTTGCAATTGGTATTCTTCTATTAATCCCATCCCCCGTACGCCGTATACACCCAATCCATGTGCCTCATCGACGACGACACAAGCGTTATACCGGTACGCCAAATCGAATATATCTTGCAACGGTGCGGCGTCTCCATCCATACTGTAAATACTTTCCACCACAATGACAATAGATGATGATGTTGGTTGTGATGAAGAGGTGGATGATGATGTTGATGTTGATGATACCTCATGAAGTAAGGTTTCCAACTCGTTTACAGAATTGTGTCCAAACGAACGGACAGTACTATTGGTTGTAGTAAAAACAGATGTAGTTTGATCGTTGTTGTCGTCGTTGTCGTTGGTTGATTGATTTTCCTTTTGTTGTGTGTGGTTGTGAGTTCCTCTTCTTTGTCCCATTCGGATTCCCATTTGGATACTATTGTGACAGAGTTCGTCCAAGAAGAGTATGGCACCATGGGCTACCAAGGAGGACAAGACGGCCAAGTTGGCATCGTATCCCGAATTACATACCAGTGCAGCCGGTTGTTGATGGTATTGTGCCAATTGACGTTCTAACGTATGTGCATACTGTGAATCTCCCGTCAAGAGACGACTTCCCGTCGACCCCAACGAATGATATGTCCGTTGTTCTTGGTGATAGATTTCTTGTACTATATCGTGTTGTTGTTGACTCTGTGCCAGACCCAAATAATCGTTACTTGAAAAGTCCAGAAAGGATTGAGTGTTACCGTTGTCGTCCAAGCTAGTTCCATGACTATGATACGGTGTTAGGGTCCGTAGTGACCCCAATGTTCGTCGTCGTTCCAAAGCAGGATGAAGATGTGTCCTCTCAAAGGATTCTGCCGGGGAGGAGGAGGAGAAGGAGGAGAAGCATGATGATGAAACGCCACTACCGGTAGTACTACTTGTAGTAGTACTTCTACCATCCATCACGACTGTCGCTGCTGCATTGTAAGATGTTGTCATTGCCGTTGTACTCGTATTATTTCTGCTGCTGCTGCTGCTGCTGCTGCTGCTGCCGTCTATTGAGTATTTGCACTGCTCTATTACGGTACCGGTATGCAGTCGGGAGGAGAGTGGTACGGTATCATACTCTCTTTATGTTTTTGGCGCAGCAAGAAGCATTCGAAGGATCTTTTCGTTCTTCTCCAAGTGGCGGTCTGTACTTTGTCCGAAATGAGCGCGTCTACCACTTCTTCTCTCCACCATCACTTTTTTTCTTCTCTCTTCTACTCGGGGTAGTCTTCCACTTTTTTCGTTCTGTGTATCATAGAGTAGATGATTTTTCTTCATCCACGATGATCGATCGACCATGATGCAAGGGTCCAACCGTCTTTTGTGTTGTCGCTATCACAGTGGTCCCCCCAAATCATCCATCGTATCTCTCCATTCATTACCATCTTCGGACAGCAGTATTCTAATCCTTCCTTCTCATTCGTATGATATAACAATCTAATTTCACTGGGATTGTTTCAATCTTCTTTCATAATAATCAACGTCTGTTAAAAAATGCCGTCGGCCTTTCGACGAAAGACCAAGATTGCAGAGAATACAACAACCACGGCTGTGGAACGTTCCCAGGACTCTACCACCACCACCACATCATCAACAACAACAACCACCACCATTCAATCGTCATCATCCATCTTATCCTCCTCATCCTTTGCGACGCTTTCGGGAGTCAAACCATGGCAGGGAGGATTGTATCTTACATCTACCGGATTACAAGATTGGGATGTACTGTTGGGAGGTGGACAACCATTGGGGACCGCTCTCTTGTTACAACAAGATCGATTCACGACCAATTTGGCCGAATCGCTCCTCAAGTATTGGTGTTCCGAGGTACGTAAAGAAAATATATAAACAAACGAAAAAGATAAAACCAAAAAAAGAGACAATGAATGATCGTTCCATCAGTATCATCATCTCACAAAAAAACACATCACTCATTCACAGGCGATATCACAAAACCAACGTCTTGTGATAGTTCCTATAATACTCGATTCATCATCCAACGATGATGATGATGATGATTTCTTCGTTGACGGGTCTCAAGACCGTAAACATAACGAAACGGAACAAGCTGTACTGTCACTATTACAAACGTTACCTCGAAATTTACATTGGGACAAATGGAAAATGAAACAACGTCAAGAACAACAGAAAAAGAAGCAACAGCAACAGCAACAGCAACCATCCGATTCAGATAATGGTATGACTACTACGCAAGACCAACAATTGTCCCAACCTTCCAGGATGATGGATATTGTGGAAGAAGAAAACGACGTCGAAGACGAAGAGTATGATGATGAGTTTCAACCACCACAACATGTCTCGGATGAGGGACTCCAAGTCGCGTGGCAATACAAAACCTCCGTACAACAACAACGGTTGGCCATCCATACTGACAATCCATCTACCTCTGCAACACGTCATCATGACGTGTATTGCCATTCTTACGATTTGTCAGGACGCATGATAGAACAACAATGGGAGGACAACAACGAAAAACAAGAAGAATCAAAAGCACATTTCTTGGATCCATCTACATTTATCGCTGCCACTATTTCAATCAACAGCAGCAGCAGCAGCAACAACGATGATGTATACTCGGATCGTAACTCAAGAGGGATGAAACTTTTTCAAAAACTGGTCCATGTCGTCAAAGACAAAGTCAACGATGATTTTGACAACGGTAACAATAGTACCAAGGCGGTTCGATTGGTACTGTACCATCCACCCATGGATGAACTGTCAGTGGCCTTGCCACTCTTCCTCGCATATACTCGAAAGGAAGGATCATGTCCGATCGTTGTAATGATTTATTGTACCAAACCCACCAATGACCTGGAAGCTTGGATGCGACTGGCCCGTAATTGTGACATTGTCATGTCTACCGAAGGCTTTGCATCACGTCGAGAATACCCGCCACCGTCCGAATTTCGACACTTGCAGGGGATTTTGAACATTACCAAAACGACCAAGAAATTGAACCAAGTAACGGCTTGGATCTACGGATTCAAACGAGATCGAAGGAAGTTACATATCCAATTGTTACATATCCCACCCGAAGATTATGCCGACAATGGGGGGAGTGTAGCAGCGGGAGGGGTCCGATCGGGTGCTGGACGGCCGAACAACCAACAATCGCAATCCAAAGAAAAGCGAAAAAGTACCAGCGTTGGAATGGGTTGCTCTTCCAATTTGTCCGGTTCGGTGCTAGACTTTTAAGATGCGATTGGAATACTATTACGAAGAAAAGAAAAGGTAAGATTTTATCGTTGAATTCAAATGAAAATGTCATGGCAAAAAACAATTGTTGGTTGTGTGTCCGAAGTATCATAGGCGTTGCCCGAGGCTCTACAGGTTATTTGTGGATGGAAGAGGCAAAATGTCACTGCTATCCTAAGAATGGCTTCCCATGAGCTTTAAAATGGGTGTCAAGGTCTTCGAAGAGTATTATATATAATAAAAAGTCGACGTTTAAACCCAGCACCATCCGTTTTTTGTCAGTGGATCGGTGCTGGACCTGTCTGTTGGCACAGTCCGTTCCTTCGTTTGAAACTGCTTTTTGCCATTGTTCGCTCACTTTTTGTTTTCCTTTTTTTTACTTGGTTGGGTATTTGGTCGATCGTTTTCCAGGCAAAAACGTCTCAACAAAACACACGGGGAGTCCCGATGTGCCAACCGATACTGGTGGTTTGAATTCAAATTGATCGACAAAAATAAAGTTTACACGACGTCTATTCCACACTATCCAATGGAATAGCAAATGAGTGATAATGATTCGTACTTTCAAGTATTATTGTTGCCTACTACTACAGTAGTTCTTTATTCATTGACTGCGAATGCCTACCTACCATGTAAATAACCCGCTATGTCACGTTTGTGTATAAAGTGTATGTATTGTGTATTTCATGTACGAAAAATCTAAGCTGTGTGATCGCGGCCATCATCGTCTTGTACGGCGGAAGCGTTGTCGTCGTTGCTCTCATCCGCCATGCGTAAAGATGATGATGATGATGATGAAGTAACGTCTGCAACAGTCCCCGGACGATGCAGCCGAGCCCATACCTTGTCAAAGAAGATCTTGCGCCATCCTGGCTCGAGACGAGGAGCTCGAGATTTCTCAATTTTCAACTGTACCAATCGATCCTTGACAACATCCGGGCATTTGCGGCACTTCAATAAGTGAGCATGAATGTTTTGGCTGGTGGAGTTGGTGCTCAATGACTTGGAAGAGATAGGAAAGTACTTGCCCAATCCAGCATGGCCATTGCAATGGCGGCATTGAAACCCAGGATACCCCACTGGCCCCTTGCTTCGAGCGACGAAACGATCCGCTTCCGTGAACAGGCAGGGTTCCACTTGACGCATCAAGAAGTACACGTATGGAGGGATCATTTCCATATCTTCTTGGAAGACAATGTGCCCACCCAACGACTTCATGTGCTGTTGCCGCAATACTGGATTGGCATGGGCAGCCGGTCCCGAAACAGGATTGGGTGGTGGTGGCATGTGATTGTCATGGGAAAGGACCTGTGCCGCTTGTTGCAAATGATCCATTCGTACCATTCCCGGGTGTACAAAGGGAGGCGTTGGATGGCGCATCATAACAGGATAATATCCCCTTGGTGGCACAGGATACCCCATTCCACGAGAAAAGAGATGTGGTGGAAATTCCTCACCACTTGGAACCCTAGAAATTCGCTTCACATCATCGCAGACCTTGGAAGGGTCTTCACCAAATCGAATTCCCTCATTGGTATCCACCAGCCCCAGTGCCCGAGCTGCGTCTGCCCAATATTGACGAGTGGTTGGAAACCAGACGTTGCTAGTGGCCAAAGAAGACAACTCATCGCGGACGTTTTCTGGAATGTACGGGCAGACTTCCGCATGGACTCGATGCCACCGTTTAGCCGCCTCGTAGATGCCGCCAACTGTGGCTGGGTAAGACACTGCCGCATCAATTTTCGGTGCTTGAGTAACATCATCCTTGTTTTCCTGAGCTTCTTTCGATGGAGAGGAGGCATTGGGTGCACAAAAGCAACAACGAACGCCCACTTGCTGAAGTGTGACGCGATTGCGGCTACAAGCCACATCTTCTGGCGTTGCCGAAAAGACTTCAATGCAGTACTTGCGGATGTAGCAGTTGAGTTCTGGCAACCAATCATGGTCGGATTCGTCCATGGCCAAGGACATGGTTCCGTCATACCAGTCTTGGTCTTTGACATTGATGGGATGTCTAGATGACAAAGCTTCGGCAGGAACGGCATCTTCGTCCATACTTCGGCTTCGGCTGGTGGCAATAGATCGATCCTCACCACTCGAGGACATGGAGAGGACACGCAATTTGCAGGACTCTTCGTGGATGCATGCTTCTTCATAAGTTCCAAATGAGGCCACATTGCAAAAGTCGCAAATCCATTGGTTGCTGCCATGGACCTTGGAAGGGACTGGATCCACGGAACGATGCTTTAGTGGTGGTTGAAGCAAGTGTCGCGGAGGAATGCCCATGCGGGGAGGCCCACCGTGCCAGTGTGAACCTCCGCCTGGACTACCGTAGTTATTAGGGGATATGTGGTGGAACGCCCCAGGTCTTGGCAAATGACCGGGGTGATGATGGTGATGATAGGCGGAATGTTGATGCGGTGGTGGCGGTGGGGGACCATGATGAAAATGGGCAGTTGGCATATGAGGAGGCGTGTGGAGATAGGGAGGACGCATTCCACCGTACATTCGATGAGGTCGGGGGCTGACAACTATTCCATTATCATTGTTAGGCATAGGTGCACGATGAGATGGCATTACCAAACGTCGAGATGCCGCCAATCGAAGGCGCATGGGAGTACCAGGAGACGAGGTCTCTTTGGTGTTGGGTGCAAACGTCACTTTGCGACTTCCTCCCGAGGTATTGCGATCTTCCAAAGTTATGGCAGATGGGGGAGTATATAGCATCCCAGCCGCAGATCCTGGAGACCGTTGTTCGGGCGAGTGCGGAGGTTGATGATCGGCCTTAGGAGAACGAGACTCGTCCCAAGATGCCATGACTCGGACTCCATCGTGTGCTTGATCCGTATGAACCCCTTGTTTGACGTCCCTCGTTTCTTCCCTCGTACTGGGGCTATGTAGGTTAGCCAGTGATGCCAAGGCAAAAGCCGAGGCAAGCTCAGTGGGATCCACCTTCTTCGGCCCATCAATCGTTGTCTTTCCAGTATCAATCCCTTTAATGTGGTTGGGTGTTGTGGAAGGTGCGCTTACAGGGATCCCAATCTTGTCAATCTTCTGCTTCTTGGATGTCGATATGAGATCGGACGGACTGCTAGAGGAAGATGGATCATCCTCTAACACTCTCTTGGCGCCGTGACTGTGTGAGACGTCAATCTCTTCCGGATTCATTGACGATGCTTTCGGCATGCTGACTGTTGTCCCGAGTGTACCGATGTGCCAGCAAGGAAAGCAAAGCCCAAAAAGATGAAAGCGACAATACTTGCTTTCTTTTTTGTGATTTTGGAGACGAGTTGTTGTGCCGATGGAAAAAACCCAACCCAAAACTATCTTTTATTTTTTCTTTCCTACATAAATGCAGCAGCAAAGAGGAGCTATTTCTCGTAGTGGTTGCTGCAACCTCATGTGAAGTTACACAACCAAGTGATGCATCGCTGCGTGTGATCATGGGGACAATTCCACTTTGCGCCGTAGCCCGAAAATTTCGAGAAATGGAAAATTTACCTTCATCATAGAATCCCAACCGACGTGACTGTGGTTACGAGGAGCACCAACTGAGATCCAGCGACCGTTCAGTATCACAATCATAGGGAAAGTGGAATTTTTCACTTGTCATAGTTTCTTCGGAATACGGAGCCGCCACAACTCCAAGTAGATCGATTATGGACAGGGAGGAGGCAACAAAGAAAGAAAGGGGATCGCACGGACGGGGTTGGAGAGGACAGCGTGCGTTGCGACATGGATTTTGTGAAAAGTCGCTAGGAATCTCGGATGGCCCGGCTCGTGGAGTGCTCCAAGCTGGCCGGCGTTGTCGCGCAAAAAGAGGGGCCCGCGGTGATCGTTCGGACGCCTAACGTGAGACGATACTCAAGGAGGATAGTATCCGGGCCTAATAGTACCCCCCCCCCTACGTATGTACAAAATGTACCAGTTCCCAAAAATAATAATCTCACACTTCCGAATCGTGTTACCAAAAAACAATTTTCAGGATTCCGTCCGAGCGCTCCGCGCCGGTCATAGTTCGACGATCGGCGTCACCACAAGCTGCTCCTTATGGGAAAAACTGAAACTTTACAATAAAATATTATTATTATTTTATTTCGAATGCCATGACAACAACAACTTCCTCCAGTGCTTCTGTTGCCATTTTTGGTGTTAGCAGCCCCGATTTTGGTTGCTCTTGCGAACACCATTCAAGCTGCGGATCTAACATTGACTATGATACTGTTGTCCGGTTGAAAAAGACTGTTGTCGAATCTAGTACGTCCAATTTGTTGTCCCTTAATTTGTTGTCCATTTTTTTTTCATTTTTTTCATCACATCACTATCGTCCTGTCCTTCTGCATTTTAGCTTCGGGGGGATACGCTACTATCATTGCTGCTGTGTGGGTGACTGAAGGCATTGACCGATGTATTGTTGGACGTGTGAACCCTGCTGCCATGAAGCACTCAGAGAGGTTGGAAGGGCGTCTTTGTCAAGTTACCGACATTTTTTGGGGAACCAGTCACAAGGCCAAGAAAAAATATTCGACCCAGCACAAAGGTGTCGTTGTTGCTCAAATTATCGACAAGTATATGGTAGGCGATGATGTATTGAATGCATTCGTTGAGAGATGTGATTCCGATGAAGAAAGTAACTAGAAATTTTACTCTAGATACATAAATATTTGGATGTTTGTTTTTCTTTCTCAATAAATATTTTGTTTTGGTTGATCGTCTATTCAGCCGCAACAGCAACATCAGGAACATCAGCAACCTCAGCGTCCTCAGCATCGGCAAAATCAACATCAGCAATCTCAGCATCGGCGTCCTCAGAATCGTCAACATCAGCAGGAAACCAACTGAATCCACTCTTTCTCCAGCTGTTTTTAAGAATGCTCTGCGGAAGATTCCTCCAACTTTCAGCCACCCAAGCGGCACAGTCGGCGCGTGAGGCGTTGGTCATGACTGGTGCCTCTGCGTCTTGTCGCATCATCCACTCGATCCATTTCTGTCTCACCCGATCTTTGAATGGCTTTCCAACGCCGACATCAATGGGTTGAACGAGTCCAGTGCATCCTGGAGGGATCGCTCTCAACTGGACGCCCTGTGTCTGCAGTTTTGCCTTTGTAGATGCGCTGAAATGGGCAGTGAATGCATCAAGGTACAGGATTGCTGCAGCGCCTTGGCCATACTCTTGCAGGTATGGGACGAGGCACAGGTCAATCCACTTGGCCATGTTGTTGTCATCTTGCCATGCAGCTTCCTGACACACCATAACGAGCTCGTTACGTTGTGGGAGTGCCGGAAGTTCCCTCCTGGCGATATGTCCGTTAGGAGTGCCCTTGAATATAAGCATGGGCTTTAATTTCAGGCCACTTGCTGACACAGCTAATGACGCTGTAACTCGGTTGGTGGAGTTTGATGTGTTCCTTCCATTGACTGTCGTTTCTCCTCTCAAATTGAGTGTTCGCTTTGGTTGCATGGAGAGAAAGACAGGAGTCTGGTCCATGTTGAGGACCACATCAAGGTTGACTCCAGGGGCACCAACGATTGGTCTCTCAACTACTAGGAACTCCAAAGCCTCATCAGCAACATCTTGTGGTCGCCGTTGAGATTGGTGTGTGACACATCTCAGAACAATCTCGTTTGCACGGCAAAGGGCGCGGATCATGTGGTATTGAGATTTTTCTGGTCTTTGTCTGAACTCCTCGTCAAGTTGTCCTGCCCTGATTTGTAGCAAGGCATAGGTGACAGGAATGCCCTCGGCTCGTTGATCGAGGCACCAACCAATTAAGGGTTGTTCAAGATGCTTGAGTGCTGACAACCTTCCTTTGCAAATGGACTTTTTCTTTCGTGGGCATTGTTGCATTACTGGTCGGTTGTGAGTCCACTTCCGAATTTGGATCGGCTGCACACCCAAAGACGCTGCAGCCTTGCGTCGGCTGTAGCCTTGCTGCCGCAATGTCTCAAACTCATCCAACAACTTGAGTTTCTGGCCGATGTTGTAGCGTTTTCTGGTCATTTCGACTCTGCAAATAGATTGATGTTGTCGTTAACCAAAAAAAATAATTGTGTTGTTGTCGAAAATTAATTGTGATGTGATTGTCGTCGATGAGGGAAGTTGCGAAGGTCATGGGAAGGGTTGGCACGCGCACATGGAATCCAATGAATTTGAAATTTGATTTTAAATTTCGTCGTACGAAATTTGTGTACAATTTTTACGGGGAATTTTGAATCCAAGCGAGTCCCGCAACAGCACAAATCCAGGGTACTATCCTCCTTGCTCTACGGAATAGTCCTATAGTATTATACGAAGTACTACCGTACGAGTCCGCAGGAAGACTCATACTTACAGTTAGTTCTTGTAGGCGCAAAATTTCGTCTCTTCGTTGTTGCGTCCAGTCGGACCTGGTGAGATATCTACTTCGAGTATTTGTCATGCAACAACAGGGAATGATCTTGTTCGTTGTCTTTTCGTGATCGTCACAATAATGTTGACCGGTTTTGCGTTTGTCAGTATCTTCCTGGGATAAGTATGGGATGTCATTACTTCTCTTCTTCCTACAAGAGGGAATACTTTGCCCCGACAATCTGAAACCATCAGAAGATGGTTGTACTGGAAAAGTCATAGAGCTACCGCAAACCAAGAGTCTCAAAATGATTCAATAACTTGCTCAAGAAGAAGAAGGGGAAGAAACCACCGAACTGTACGACAGTTTTACCATGGGTCTCGACGAGAAATCTTGCTACGATCACCAGCTGGCCATCCTCCGGCAGAAAAGCGACCATTTGATTCGAATGCTGAACGCCAACCAGACCGATATTGACAAAAATGGCAGGCCAAACCTGGTGCATGGGCGGGATATCGAATAACGTTGATGCGAGGCACGGAGCAGACGCATCGGGGAGGAATTCTTGCTTGCAGGCAAAATACAGAGCAACCCGTTGAGAGTTGATAATGGGCTTATGAAGAGCCGTGGCTACAAAATTCTTCATAATAGGCTCCCATTGCTTCGTGCACGACCGAATACACCTTATCGATGAACCAACCATTTCGAGCCAAAACGGTCATGAATGGTTGTTCCTTGACATTTTCCTGTCCACGCAGGAGAGATTCGTTGAACTTTAGACGTGCAATCATATCTTGGGTTTTACCATCAACCGATGGCGGGATCCACACTTCTGGAGGCGACGCAGTGCAGTTGTTCAAATCAACGTTTTTCCAAAATTCAAAATTTCGTTTGTCAAAAACGAAATTGCCAAGTGGATATTGCTGGCAATAATGTGCAATAAACATGAATGGCGCCATGTGCTTTTGTGGTTTCGGACTGTACCATTGCAAGGAATGCCATGGTTCTCGTCCCTGTACTTGCATTGGAAAAGAAACCATGATGTCCTGGACAGAAACGGAAATGTTGGCTCTTCGCATGGCGATGACATTGGAATACATTTCTGCCAACCACCCCTTGTGTTCCCGTCGTATATCATTAGTCACTATAGTTCATACGTTAGCTTGACATTTAGTGTCCTCCGCTGTCATGAGTTGTGGGTGTCCAAAACTTGGATTGTAATCAGAAGACGGAGTTGGAGGTTGACAGGATGGTTCCTGGTTCGTCCCATTCTTCCATTCCCGATCATTCGGAGGACACCAAAAGTCCTTCCACTCGACTCTTCTTTCCACCCATCCTGATCCAATTTCATATGCTGTCGCCACTCCATATCCTGGTCGAACCATTCTCATGAGCGGCTCCACGGCATCGGAATGCAAAATGATCATATCTGGATCCACTGCCATAATGATGGTGTCATTTCCGGAAGGAGGATTCGGATTATCTTGACTGAGTCCATTCAACCAGTATTCCATTCCGGCCGGTCGATTTCGAGCACTGCATTGGTCACCTTTGTGAATCGAAAAATCTGGAGTTCGTACCACACGGTAATTGGAATAGCTGGATTGTGGAAGGGAATAGTTAGGATCGTTGCAAGAAAGTAATCGCACCAGCTCTCCAGGGACCTTTTGTTGCTGATGGCTGTAGAGCAGTGCTTGTGATTGCCAATCTTGTGAGGGGGAACATCCGGAACTAAAAACAGTCACCAACCGTCGCTGCTTTTGTTGCAACAGAACCAGATTTTCCTGAAGCGTTGCTGAAACTCCTCCATCTTCCAATTGGCAACCAAACGAGGCGATGGTCCCCATTTTGCATACGTATTGTGTGATGCACAAAGTTTTGAACACACATTGTCAAAATACAACCTCCGGGTATCATAAGTGCGTTCGACAAAGTCATGCGACCCTTGCGTCGTGGCGCCTCCAAGACAACTGCCGCTTTGTTGGACATGGCAGTAGTAGAAGAAGATGATGTTTAAACTTACATAGTATATATAAGACTGTCCAAGGAGGATTTCCCACCTTTGTACGTCCGTCGTCCGTCAACTTGGCTCATCGATAAAATTGCCATTTTTGAGTATTATACATCAATGGAAAGGTTTTTAACCGCTCTATCCAACGGTGATCTAAGTTTTTGGTCCCGTTGAGGTGAGAGAGAGTTACAACGGATTAAACTAGATATTCGGGGTCGGATGTTTTTTTGGATTGCGAAACTGGGACACAAAATTTTGGTCGCGTTTTGCAAATCTCAACGACCCCTCGCTCTTTTTCTCACCTCTCATCGCCGAAAAAGGTAGTTTGTGTGTTGCATTACACTTCCTTTTGCTCTGGAACTAATGATTGGTCTTGTGCTGTTCTTCCTCCCTCGTATCTACAGACTAAAAGCCTTCGTAGCATTTAAAAGACAGACGATGGCTTCCCTTTTCTCCGCTATAAAATACATGGATGAAAATGATAGGAAGAATCCCGACATCTCGATTCTTGTTTCGATGAATCAACATCTGGCAGAAAGAAGGTTTTGTGCCAGTAAACACAAAGGTACAGAGCGTTTCCACGGAGAATGGATTGAACATTCCAGAATCCTTGACACAACTTGCTGACTCCAAAGAAAAGGAGCTACTTGAAGCAGCAATGCATGTTAAGCAGGCGCTGGCAATGAGAGCTCTCGTGAATGAGAAAATGGAAACGGCGAAAGAACACAGAAATGAGAACGTCCCTCATTGTGATAGAGTGTACACTTTAGTTGCAGACTTCTGCCAAAATATGGAGCTGCCCCACTTCGGATCAAATCAACCAGGTGAAACGTACTATTTGACACCAGCGAGACTGGAGGGTTTCGGCGTAGTGGACGTTTCGCATTCAGGTAAAAGATGGATCTGATGTTGACCCTCTTTATTTCCACTGTTTTCTTGAGGGACATGGCGCCAAGGGAGGCTCCAATGTAGCATCAATGATTGTCAAAACACTCAATGAGACGGGCATAATGCGCCGTGATGGCGATGGCGCTGCTATGAGGGGCAAAGAGCTCAATGTTGTCATGGACAACTGTGCGGGCCAAAACAAGAACAATCATGTCTTGTTACTTGCACCATACTTGGTCGAGATGGGATATTTTCGCACTGTCAACATGCTCTTCTTAGTTGCAGGACATACAAAGAACGTGTGCGATAGACGCTTCAACAACTTAAAGATGGTTTACCACAACGCTCAAGTGTTCACGTTTGATCAAGCAGTTGAAATATTAGGCAGGAGTCAGCATGTGCATGTGTGGAAGATTGACCCCCAAAACGATTGGAAGAACTACGGAGAATTCCTTAGGCAACCGTACGTTACCCTTGCTGAAGCAAAGCTTTCGATCGCCAAAAATCACATTTTCTGTGCGGAATGATCCGAGGAACACGGTGGAGAAGTCAAGTTCTATACCAGGCAATCGGCTTTGGACGAGCACAAAGAAGCGGTTGGAAGGATTACAAACCCTAAATTCTCTAGCGGTGGTAACCGAAAAGAAGTATTGAAGTCCATGGTTCCTGCAACCATCGAATACAAAGGACTGCCTGGATACAAACAGGTTTTGATGTCAACGAAATTCAAAGAATACGTACCCCCGAAGGACCGAAATGATCCCCTGTATGCACAGCCTTCGCAAGAAGTATTGAATGCAGAAGCTGACGATCAAAGGGCGCGAAGGCTATCGAAGAAACAGAAGAGAGAATCAACAACTCTGACTTCCGCGAATGTTTGACGATAGTCAAAAACACCCTTTCTGCGACTGTCAGTCAACATACCTACCACGTAACGCCGAATAGATGATGGAATTTCCGTTTATTATCGAAAAAAAATACTGTGTAGTACCGAGAGAAAGCAAACGCCGGGAATGGCAACCATCTCCGAAACCGGCAGAGATCAACGCAATTTGGTC
The DNA here is from genome assembly GCA_019154785.2 of Nitzschia inconspicua. Taxonomy (NCBI): domain Eukaryota; phylum Bacillariophyta; class Bacillariophyceae; order Bacillariales; family Bacillariaceae; genus Nitzschia; species Nitzschia inconspicua. The sequence continues at coordinate 2,716,252 of JAGRRH010000004.1, forward strand.
GCCACTTGAACGTTTGGATGGCAGTCAAAAACGCCCTTTCGGCATCAGTCGGTCGCCATGCCTACGAGATATCTTGGTATGGACGACGCGGTATCCTTTTTCTACCATCAGCCAAACATAATTTCGCATTCTGAGACAACCATCTCCGAAACCGGCAGAGATCAACGCAATTTGGTCGCCACTTAAACGTTTGGATGGCAGTCAAAAACGCCCTTTCGGCATCAGTCGGTCGCCATGCCTACGAGATATCTTGGTATGGACGACGCGGTATCCTTTTTCTACCATCAGCCAAACATAATTTCGCATTCTGAGACAACCATCTCCGAAACCGGCAGAGATCAACGCAATTTGGTCGCCACTTAAACGTTTGGATGGCAGTCAAAAACGCCCTTTCGGCATCAGTCGGTCGCCATGCCTACGAGATATCTTGGTATGGACGACGCGGTATCCTTTTTCTACCATCAGCCAAACATAATTTCGCATTCTGAGACAACCATCTCCGAAACCGGCAGAGATCAACGCAATTTGGTCGCCACTTAAACGTTTGGATGGCAGTCAAAAACGCCCTTTCGGCATCAGTCGGTCGCCATGCCTACGAGATATCTTGGTATGGACGACGCGGTATCCTTTTTCTACCATCAGCCAAACATAATTTCGCATTCTGAGACAACCATCTCCGAAACCGGCAGAGATCAACGCAATTTGGTCGCCACTTAAACGTTTGGATGGCAGTCAAAAACGCCCTTTCGGCATCAGTCGGTCGCCATGCCTACGAGATATCTTGGTATGGACGACGCGGTATCCTTTTTCTACCATCAGCCAAACATAATTTCGCATTCTGAGACAACCATCTCCGAAACCGGCAGAGATCAACGCAATTTGGTCGCCACTTGAACGTTTGGATGGCAGTCAAAAACGCCCTTTCGGCATCAGTCGGTCGCCATGCCTACGAGATATCTTGGTATGGACGACGCGGTATCCTTTTTCTACCATCAGCCAAACATAATTTCGCATTCTGAGACAACCATCTCCGAAACCGGCAGAGATCAACGCAATTTGGTCGCCACTTAAACGTTTGGATGGCAGTCAAAAACGCCCTTTCGGCATCAGTCGGTCGCCATGCCTACGAGATATCTTGGTATGGACGACGCGGTATCCTTTTTCTACCATCAGCCAAACATAATTTCGCATTCTGAGACAACCATCTCCGAAACCGGCAGAGATCAACGCAATTTGGTCGCCATTTAAACGTTTGGATGGCAGTCAAAAACGCCCTTTCGGCATCAGTCGGTCGCCATGCCTACGAGATATCTTGGTATGGACGACGCGGTATCCTTTTTCTACCATCAGCCAAACATAATTTCGCATTCTGAGACAACCATCTCCGAAACCGGCAGAGATCAACGCAATTTGGTCGCCATTTAAACGTTTGGATGGCAGTCAAAAACGCCCTTTCGGCATCAGTCGGTCGCCATGCCTACGAGATATCTTGGTATGGACGACGCGGTATCCTTTTTCTACCATCAGCCAAACATAATTTCGCATTCTGAGACAACCATCTCCGAAACCGGCAGAGATCAACGCAATTTGGTCGCCACTTAAACGTTTGGATGGCAGTCAAAAACGCCCTTTCGGCATCAGTCGGTCGCCATGCCTACAAGATATCTTGGTATGGACGACGCGGTATCCTTTTTCTACCATCAGCCAAACATAATTTCGCATTCTGAGACCATCTCCGAAACCGGCAGAGATCAACGCAATTTGGTCGCCATTTAAACGTTTGGATGGCAGTCTAAAACGCCCTTTCGGAATCAGCCACCTACTATGATGGAAACATAACCAGAATTAGGAATACGAAAGAATTGTTGTAACCCAAAAAAAGTAGGATGCTAACATGTACTCTTGTTGAAATCGCTAGAGGGCTAGCTACTAACTACCGGGAGAGACGGTAAAATAAGATAATAATGGTAGCTAGCTAGCTAGCTAGCTGGGTTTTACGTCTTTCGTTTTTCCTCATTTTCTCGAAATGGTTTTCGGTGCAAGCCGGCCGGTCACGGTCGACGGACATAACGAGGTGGGAGATTCTCCTTGGACAGTCTTATATTATTACCGTTGGCAACGTCAACGAAGGATGTCTGTCAAAGGACTGTGTGGTATAAAGGTGATGAATTGAAACATACAACTTACAGTTAACTGTAAGTGTACGCGTGTGTTTAAGAATACCTTACAGTTGTACGAAGTGTACGGTAGTGATTGTATGATGGGTCATTCCCCATTTATTTGGCTTGGCACTGGGGACTGGGGACTGGGGACTCGCGGTAGTCTACGTATCGGTAGCACGGTACGGTAGTAGTGTACGGTATTGTTACAAGTACTACCGTAGAACCGTTGAATCGTTGAGGTTCCCCCCTCTTCTGCAGTACGTCGTACGTCGTATGGTACGTCGTATCATACAACACAAAAATTTGCTGCCATCATCAGGATCTTCACGTAGTACTTGTAGTTTGTTGTTACAGTTATTATACTGACTGTGAGTACGGTAGTAGTCTACAGATTCTGCCCTCCTCCAACCATGACACTCAGCGCCTCCTCCACTAGTTCCTCTTCTTCTTCTTCCTCCTCTTCTTCTTCTTCTTCTCTCCCTAGCTTGGTTGAGCGGTGGCATCCTCTCCCCAGCAGTGGATTCGACCCGCAGGAAGTAGCTTCACGCCTACCAATTGACCCCCAGTACCAACCATCCGACTCGAATGATGACAACACACCGAAAAGAAACAGAACGACAAGAACTATTCGCAGAGACGATGGTCCCAACCTTCGACGACATCATACTCACAACAGCATGACGAATGCGACTGGAGGGTTGGACCATGGTCAAAATCGAGAAGAAGACGAAACAAGCGACGATGTTTCAACTTGTCATCACAAGGCAAGAGACGATCATCGTTCTCCTCCTTCCAAAAAACGACGACGAAAGCTGTTCGTACAGCAGGATTCACCTTTGACTCCTTCCACTGACATTGTACGTATGCCACACAATGATCGGGCAAATTTGTATTCATCTTCTTTGAAATCATCACCTTTAATGAATGCTGCTGCTGCTGCTTCACCACCACCACAAGAAGTACTACTTCGTGATGACAATCCAAGGAGACAGCAGCATGGGCAAAAAGTGGAAGTAGATGCAAGTGAAAAACGTTTCCATGAGAAGTTCAATAAGGAAATGTTCAACATCGATTTGGACGGAAACGGTTTGGATGGAAAGCCACCCATTATACCAAGAGCTAGTCAACAACTTACCAACGAAGGATACGAAAATCTGCTCGAAATTTGTTTCAGTCATCAGTCGGGAGACAGTCATCGATGGAGAGAATCGTTGAAGAAATACAACACCAGGATTTACGAGGTCGTGAAAAATTACACGGCAAAGGTTGTCACCAACGCAAGTGGGATGCAGGTGAAGAAGCTTTTTTTCCAAGGATTGTTAGCTATCCCCCAGAGAAAGGTGTTCCAGGCCATTCGGGATTGTCATTTACTCGGGTCCAAACATTCCAAACAGAAGGTTACGTATGCGTTTGTGAAGGATAGGTACAGCAACGTTACCCAGAAAATGGTGAGCAAGTACATCGAACTGTGTCCCACATGTAATGCACGAAAAACGACTTCTACTACTACTACTACTACCAAACGATTGACGAAACGTCCTCCTACAATTCCCGTTCGTAACAACAACAACCCTACAATTCCCATTCATTGTTATAAACCTGCCTTCCGGGACCGGTTCCTAATTTGTTTGATTGACATGAATGATAAAGCACAAGAGGATATACGGGGAGTTCTTTGTAAGTGGTTGTTGGTGATACAGGACCATTCCACCAAATTGACCTATTGCGAACCTATTCCAAGGAAACGACCAATTTTTGTTGCCGAAGTCCTTTCACGGATATTCGGATTGATCGGTGAACCCATCTTGTTACAGGCCGACAATGGGAGGGAATCAACCTCCAGGGATATCGTCGTAGCGTTGCGAGAGTTGAACGAAGACATCCTTACGGTGTATGGACGACTCCGAAAGCCAGATGATCTAGTAGAGGCTGTGGAAGGTACAAAGGAAACGATCCACTCCATCCTTCAAGATTTGGAAGACGATCAAAGAGCCAAGGGTAAAACCCCTAACTGGACGTTACTCATGGGACAACTCAGCAGTCGTCTCAACTCCAAAACGAACGCTGCATTCAGAGTCTGAAAAATGCCATCCAAAGAAATTACATGAGAATGAAGACAAGCAGCAGCTACTCTACAGTATAACAGTAAAAATAATGATGTTCATTTGTACGATTGAGATATATATTCTTGAGGTTATTCTGTAATACACTCTATCTATCCTAATCATCTTACTTTTTGTAGTGTGGAATTGTTCCAGTTGTTTTCTAGTAGAGAAAAGGCACAGCAGCTTTTTCTTCCTAGTTTATCGAGACATTATTCGTCGTCTCGTATTTGTTCAAACAGAAAAGACAGCACTCTACTGTACAGTACCTATTATAAGAATCGCGTCATCCAAGTTTGTGACAGTTAAAGTCAATTGTTATTTTAATACCTAGGTCGAGGAGCATATCGGCCCCTGTCCGGACTGCGGCTTCTGGATCGTCGTCGTCTTCGATCGGGAGGTGGTCCAACACCGTATCCGCCACCACCACCGCCTCCTCCCCCATATGGTCCATAGTTTTCGGGTGGTGGTGGTGGTGGTGGTCCTCCATACGGTCCACCATAACCACCTCGGTCTCCTCCGAAACCTCCTCGTCCTCGACCCATTCCCATGGGTGGTGGTGGTGGTCCTCCTCCTACCGGTCCATCCATCATGATGGGAGGCGGCGGCGGAGCCATGGGCAACGGACGCGACAGTTCCGGTCGACTGGGATCATATCGTCCCGGTATTGTCACATTTTTGTCTTTGCCACCTATCCGGGTCCCACCCAAACCACCACCCAGTCGTCGTGGTAACCATGTGGGGACGGTATGTCCCCGTTCGACGTCGACGACGATGGACCGTCCCTCCAATCGCATACCATCGGCAGCACGGTACGCACGTTTCATATCTTCTTCGTTTTCGTATTCGACAAAGGCATATCCCTTGGATTTGCCCGTTTCGGGATCCGTCACGAGTTTGATATCCTTGACGGGACCAAAGTGTTCCATTTCTCGTAACAATTTTCGTTCCGTGACTTCGTAGGCCAACCGTCCCACAAAGAGTGTATTGTAACAGTTCATCCCATGGAAGATTCCACCACATTCTCGTTGTAACTTGCGATATTCTTCAATGGTTGGTTCCAATTCCTGTTGGACACGCCTTTGTTTTTCCATCTTGGCTTGTTCCTTGATCGATTTGGGTGTCGGACCGATTCTTCGAGGCGGTGGTGGGGTATTTTCAAATTCTTTCAACAGTTGAAAGACACCCGTCATGGGTGGTAACCTTTTCTTTTTAATAGGTGGTAAGTATTTCAATGGTGGATTGGGAACGAACGTGGCACGGATATGGGGTGGCATCATCATAACGGCTGAACCCACAAAAAAAAAAAAAAAAAAAAAAACGACACAAAAAAAGTTAGCAAGCGAGTAAAAAAAGAAAAAGAAACATCCAACCGGTCCAAACAAACGTTTACGTCCATACTATTGACCACAAAAACAACGGCAACGACTTTTTGTCACACGCAATAATGTTCGTAAGCTTACCTGGTTGTGAATTGGCACCCCGAGACATTTGTCCCTTGGGTGTCATCTTTCGATCACCCATCTTGACAGTGCAAAGAAACTTCACAGCGTGTATTTGAAATAATACAAAGTAATAATACTACCAAAACGACTCTCAAACGCCAATATTCCTAAAGGACGATGGAATGGGGAAGAAACAACAGAACATGGCGTGTGACAAAAGGGGGGGGGATGAGTCGACAGAGGGACGATCATTCACAGTCAATCTCTAGAGTAGTAGTATCTGTAAAGGAGAGAGAAACAGACAACCCAAAAAAATAATCCGATCTATTCGGTGCGTGGATGTATGATAATGTGTCGAACTTTTTGTTTCGTTGCAATTAGAATCAATCAATCAACCAACCAAAACCGATCGATCGACCGACCGACCGATCGACCGACCGACCGAACGAACATAATGAATGCCAGTCCTATCACTTCTCGTTTTTTCTTGCAAGCAAACTAACTGTAACTTACCACCAAGGAGATAGCAAAGACGACGACAACGACGAAACTACTATAAACAACCAAAAGAGAGAGTTTGCTGTTGATGATGATGATCAGTGTAGATGATGACTTTGAATATATAGTGTGTCGTGCTATTTATATTATAAATATATCTGTGATGTTATTGTATTGTATCACCTACAACGATTGCGAAATTAAAGATTACAGGATTTATTTTATGGACGAATCTTTTTTTTCCCCACAGTTGGTAGTTACACTGTTACTACATAAGTACGGTACTCTACGGAATCATAGGACGGTGAGAGCGAGGTCGTTCCCAAACCATGGCCTGTCTGTCCTTGCATCCTTGGAGGAAGATTGACGGACTTTTGACTCGTTGGACCGCACGCATGCCAATGGAGTCAGTCTCACACACCTTTCACACACCAGTCATGCGACAATAGGGCGAAAGACTATAATGACCTCCAATGACCTTTTACAATAAAATCAAAAGGACACTATAGTGAGTATCCACCAATTACTACTACTACCACCGGGTTAAACATTACTACCGCTATCGGTAATAATATCCCCGTCAAAACCCTATAATATCCCTTGGCAATTCGCTAAACGTAATAATATCCCCGTCAAAACACTATAATGACCTTTCCAAACCCTATAATGACCTTTTGCAGTTTATAATGGATATTATGACACACTCCCGCCAATAATCTTCGTTCACATCTAGAACAGAAAACGCAACCGCCACTCTTCCTGCCTCTTTTTTGTAAGTATCTCCGCCAGTCCCTCACAAGACACTGTGGGAAGTTGTTGCTGCGCCATTCCCAGCATTTCTTTTCTTAAGCGCCTCTCTCCTTACTCACGTTCTTACATTGTGACCGGGCTGGTGGCAACGGCTGCAAATCGTTGGCGACTTTTCTGGTTCATGGGCATAACGGGAATTCTTTCTCAGTCTCACCGTTTTTTAGCTCTTCCACCGTCTGAAACACCTGACTGGGTTCGGAAAACTTTCTCTAAAAAATTTCGTCCTCAACATCGTGGGTAAAGTTTTCTGGATGGGTTTCGGCTACCACTTCTTCGTCTTCTTTTGGTTCTTCGTCTTCCGGGCCGGTTTCATGTACTAGTGCTCGGTCCTGCTCCGGACTGGGTTCATTCCGAACCGGGGGCAAGAATGCCGGAAAGAACGAAGACACATTCTCGAGCGTGGCCCATTCTGCGTTGGATGTCATTATAAGTACTGAAGTAGGAATAACAATCGGAAGAGCCGATTAGGACGAGGTCTGGCACACATCCCTTCAGCGTTGTCTGCAGGAGGTGGTCGATGAGAATGGTTGACAACCACTCTTCCCCGTCGAGGGCACGGATGGCATCCGCGGTCGGCCGCAAGGGGTTTCCACGCACAGGGTCGTCGACAAAAAGCATTGTAGGCATTTGAAAATGTCTCGTCGGTGGCAGTAGCCGCGTTCAATAGTAGGGATAAAAGCGCCGCGGTTGTTGCGTTTGTAACACTACTAGAGGAAGAAGTAAAGAAGTATCGGTGATGTTGGAAAATTCGGAGAGCCGTGACAATTTTTGTCAGAGATGTTGGGATAACATCGACAATCAGTATGTAGTATCGGATGTCACCGGCCGGTAGGAAGATGAAAAATTGGACATGCGGTTGTGCTGGCTCTAGTAGGGTTGGATGATATTGGCTATCACGTTTTCTGTTGCATATGTAGTATCGGATGTTAATGGTAGTTAAAAGGAGAAAAATTGGGCCTGTGATTTGGCTGCCTCGGAATGTTGGATGACATTGGCGATTACGTTTTCTGTTCCGTATGTAGTATCGGATATCATTGTCAGTTCACACGATTTGGGTCCGTCGCAAGGGGTTTCCGCGCACAGGTTCGCCGAGGTAAACGATTACATTCACTGCCGCTTTAAACTCCCTTTTCCGTGATTGTTACCGTCAACAACGATTGGGCTAGCAGTACTGCTCTGGTTGTATTTGTAACACTACCGGTAGCAACAAATAAAGAAGTATTGGAGATACATGGAAGATGGAAGATTCACAGGGAGATGAAGATGGTGATAGAAGTGATTTTGCTGTTTTGCTGCCTCTGCTAGTAAAGTACTAGTCGCAGTGTCGTATAATATTTAGGTGTTGCGTTATCTGTTCGGGATGGAGTATTGGATATCATTGGCAGTTGCGTTTCCTGTTCAAGATGTGAACGGAGATTAATGGCGGGAGTGTGTTATAATATCCATTATAAAATGTAAAAGGTCATCATAGTGTTTTGGACGGGGATATTATTACGTTTAGCGAATTGCCAAGGGATATTATAGGGTTTTGACGGGGATATTATTACCGATAGCGACAGTAATGTTTAACCCGGTGGTAGTAATTGGTGGATACTCACTATAGTGTCCTTTTGATTTTATTGTAAAAGGTCATTGGAGGTCATTATAGTCTTTCGCCCCAATAAAAAATATAATATAAAATAATAATATTTTTGACAGAGAACTGTTTTTGAAGCGTAATTTTTTGCAGTGTACTTCATACTACAGAGATGATAACAACATACTCGGAGTACATCATTGCTATTGGTTGGTCCACTCTCTGGCTAGCTAGCTACGAGTAGCTATATTGTAATCGAAATCTTTGCTTTTACTGGTACTACTACCGCTGATTTTATTTTATTTTATTTTATTTTGTTTTTATTGCTGCGTGGGAGGATGTACTTTCCATCCAATGGCTTGTCCCGGAACGTGTTGCTGTGTGGATATGCCTTCCTTCAGCGCCTTGGTCTGTAACAACAGAACGTCGAGTATGTGATCCAATTGTTCCTCCAATGTTTTGGGTGTAGCGGATGATGATGGTGATACTACTCCTGCTGAATCATCCTTAGTGTTGGTCATGTCAATGTCAGCTGGTGGACGTTGTGACTTTGACTTGTTCGTTGAAAGACGGTTGCTACTAGTGTCCATACGGTTGTTGTTAACGTTGCTGTTCAAAAAATCGTCCGGTGTATAGGCGTATTTCGTTTCTTCCAGTTCCGAAGAAATCGTAGATTTAACAGCTGTACCGGGTTGTTGCAACGACGTCTTCTTTTTGGGGACTCGTTTAAAGGCACTCTTGACAGGTTTTTCGGATGCATTATTCGTCTTGGATGCAGCGGCAGCAGCAAAAGCAGAAGGAGCACAAGTCCCTTGGAGGGCATCGCCCAAATTATGCATATTGTAGACGGATTGTTGCAGCAGTTGCGATTTCATAATCACTTGATTGGTAGATGAAGTATTTGGCATGTTTGGATCCTTGTTCCTCGAGGAGATGGCATCATCATCATCAGAAGCATCATCAGAAGCAGCCTTCTGAATAGAACATGCACTCACGTCTACCGTAAAGAGAGGTCGGTCCCATCGGTTTCGTTCATCGGGTGGTTCGTATCGTTGAATCAGCTCGTCCAATAGTTTCGGAGGATACGCTCCAGTCGTTTCATTCCATCGTCTCACGACGTCTGGTTGGTTGAGTACCCATAGAATTCCATGTACTTCATTCGCTGCCTTGGATATACACCACAATTCGTACCGGTATCCCTTGATGTAATTCAGTGAGTCCAAAATGATCAATCGTCGTTGTCGTTTTGTAGTTGCATCATCGTCATTATCGTCATCATCACCATTCTTGTTCTTGGTATTGGTAGCGCTATCAGCAGTAACTTTGCTCCCAACAGCTCGATCAAAGGCGGATTTTAATGCTCCTCGTGTAACCTTTTCGGCTGCAGAGTTTTCCAACAGTTTCGTTCGAGTAGCAGTACAGATTGGATTGTTTTTATCATTGTTGTTGTTGATGATGTTGTTGTTGTTGTTGTTGTGATAACCACCACCACCGAATTCTGACTCTTCATTGATTAAGATTACTTCATCAATCGCTTCATGTTGCAAGGCTCGTTGTTTCAACAGATTAGCAACAGTCGTTTTGCCAGATGATGGATGACCAGTCACTATGATGCAAGGCATTGATTATATTATTATAAGGTAGTAATGGAATGGGTATAATAGCAATAGCGGAAGTAGTAGTAACAACGGGTATGGGGTATTAGCGAGAGAGATGACAACTTCATCGTGTGAGAGAAACAAGATCGTGAATCCTAATAGCGGCACAACCTACGAGTAAAAAAGTACGGCAGGATGCCGTGGATGTATCATAAAATAAGATTATCCTACCGGCCCCTGCCCAGGTAGCAAGAGGGTTGTTATTTACGAAATCCCCCAAACTCTCCAAGCATTATCACACGACATTCACGACGAGGGTTGTTCAGAATTCGAAAACGTATTATAATACCGGAGTACTACGGAGTACGAAAAAGAAGCTCCAATTATCAACGGTCGGGTAGCAGCGTAGTCTTTTTCACAGGAACTTCCCGGATGGGATCATGCTACTCTAGCTAGAGGATTCATCCTTAACTGTAAGGCGTGCTTATTCATTTTGGCTGTTAACGAGACATTTTCAACTTTTTGTTACATTCAACGATCAATTCACGAACAACCGTTTATTTGAGGCCTTTGGACAACAACGCAATAGTATCATCTGCAGGAATCGCTTGAGGTCGACTGCTCCCAGACGACACAGAACTGACATCCGCAGAAGCTCCACCTGTACCAGAAACTCCTTTGGACTTGTTTTTGCCTTTGCAAAGGCATTCACAAACATCGCGTCCTCCAACCATCATGGGAATGCTCGTTTCGCAAGCGTTTCCTTGAGCAACGAGAGATCCGTCAACTGCAATATCTCCATAAAGAAATAAGTCAGTAGAGCTCGCTTCATCGTTTCCACAATACTCCGAGGAAATGGATTCCACTTCAGCGGAAAAGCTCAGGATTCCACCACCACCATTGTTGTTAGCCGTCACATCGATCAATGTAGCGCTTCCGGACACAAAAAACACTCCTACACCAGCCACTCCGATTTCTACACTTCCAAAATTTTTACTAAAAGTCGATGACACGATTGTTCCATGTGCCTCAAAAGCTTGAAGACCATCCAAGTCGTTCTCCAGGGCCTTGGATCCAACAATCGTGTATCTATTGCTCTCAGAGTTTCCGTCATCAAAGAATGACATCCCAATGAAGTTTTTATTGAAGGAGGAATCTTCAATGACCACATCGTCCCAAGGTCCGGAAATGAAAGAGCTGACAAAAAGACCAGAATTGAAATTCCGCACGTGACAGTTTGCGATGCTCACATGATTGGCGCCAGATATATCAATCCCAATGTCTCCAACATCACCTCCTATGATCTGGTTACCTTGACAGTCAAGGCGAACATCGTTTGCTCGAATCGCAACTCCAAAAAGATCGGAATCTTCACACTTGAGGTTTTTTTCCAAAACATAACGTCCTGGTTCATCGATAATGGTATCGCAAGACGAGATGACAGTGTATCCTTCGGTGCAGTCGCCCTTTTTGCCTCCTTTGCCTGTACCACCGCCCTTTTTGCCAGACAGTTGACGACCGTTTTCCTCAGTAAGACCACGATCATTCATTTTGTTCCGCGAGGCCATTCGGTCACCGCTAACAAGAGTGGCGGATCCAAGGAATAGTAGAAGAGCAGATGTAGAGAACTTCATGATGGAGTGAACTGCAGATACGATTGTAGCATAAAAGGAGTAAGATGAGGTTGAAAAATGTCAGCGTTTCGACTTGTAACTTGTCTGTCATGGAACGTATCAGGATTTCGGAAAATCACACCTTTTCAAGAAATTGACCAAAACAATAAACTGATCCGAAAATAAATTATGAGAGTATTCGATTAGAGCGTTCCGATATAAAAATCACAATTGAAATGCGAAGACATGTCTTGTCGACACTTCCTTTGAATCAATTGAGATTGGCGATCTGTTTCAGCGCCCCAACATGCTCCTTGTCTACCGTTAGAGCGGAAACAGGCGTTCATATAATGACCAGTATGTTTCATCATCAATATAATGTCAAGATAACAACAAGCGACTTGAAAAGCGTTCGTTCTTATGATAGTTACTGTTGACGAGTCGTTGCGGTGCTCGTTACTAACAGTAATATTTTGTCACAACCGTTGGGGTGAAAACCTGAAAACATTAAATTTTTTATTATATATTATTATTTTACGAAGTGTATGTTACAGTTAGTTCACTGATACTACTTCTACCGGTAGCTGGCACGGATAAAAGGTGTCAGACAGATCGTTGGACAAAAACGAACATAACGAGAAATAGGAGCGAATCCATATAAGACTGTCCAAGGAGAATCTCCCACCTCGTTATGTCCGTCGACCGTGACCGGCCGGCTTGCACCGAAAACCATTTCGAGAAAATGAGGAAAAACGAAAGACGTAAAACCCAGCTAGCTAGCTAGCTAGCTACCATTATTATCTTATTTTACCGTCTCTCCCGGTAGTTAGTAGCTAGCCCTCTAGCGATTTCAACAAGAGTACATGTTAGCATCCTACTTTTTTTGGGTTACAACAATTCTTTCGTATTCCTAATTCTGGTTATGTTTCCATCATAGTAGGTGGCTGATTCCGAAAGGGCGTTTTAGACTGCCATCCAAACGTTTAAATGGCGACCAAATTGCGTTGATCTCTGCCGGTTTCGGAGATGGTCTCAGAATGCGAAATTATGTTTGGCTGATGGTAGAAAAAGGATACCGCGTCGTCCACACCAAGATATCTCGTAGGCATGGCGACCGACTGATGCCGAAAGGGCGTTTTTGACTGCCATCCAAACGTTTAAGTGGCGACCAAATTGCGTTGATCTCTGCCGGTTTCGGAGATGGTTGTCTCAGAATGCGAAATTATGTTTGGCTGATGGTAGAAAAAGGATACCGCGTCGTCCATACCAAGATATCTCGTAGGCATGGCGACCGACTGATGCCGAAAGGGCGTTTTTGACTGCCATCCAAACGTTTAAGTGGCGACCAAATTGCGTTGATCTCTGCCGGTTTCGGAGATGGTTGTCTCAGAATGCGAAATTATGTTTGGCTGATGGTAGAAAAAGGATACCGCGTCGTCCATACCAAGATATCTCGTAGGCATGGCGACCGACTGATGCCGAAAGGGCGTTTTTGACTGCCATCCAAACGTTTAAATGGCGACCAAATTGCGTTGATCTCTGCCGGTTTCGGAGATGGTTGTCTCAGAATGCGAAATTATGTTTGGCTGATGGTAGAAAAAGGATACCGCGTCGTCCATACCAAGATATCTCGTAGGCATGGCGACCGACTGATGCCGAAAGGGCGTTTTTGACTGCCATCCAAACGTTTAAGTGGCGACCAAATTGCGTTGATCTCTGCCGGTTTCGGAGATGGTTGTCTCAGAATGCGAAATTATGTTTGGCTGATGGTAGAAAAAGGATACCGCGTCGTCCATACCAAGATATCTCGTAGGCATGGCGACCGACTGATGCCGAAAGGGCGTTTTTGACTGCCATCCAAACGTTTAAATGGCGTCCAAATTGCGTTGATCTCTGCCGGTTTCGGAGATGGTTGTCTCAGAATGCGAAATTATGTTTGGCTGATGGTAGAAAAAGGATACCGCGTCGTCCATACCAAGATATCTCGTAGGCATGGCGACCGACTGATGCCGAAAGGGCGTTTTTGACTGCCATCCAAACGTTTAAGTGGCGACCAAATTGCGTTGATCTCTGCCGGTTTCGGAGATGGTTGTCTCAGAATGCGAAATTATGTTTGGCTGATGGTAGAAAAAGGATACCGCGTCGTCCATACCAAGATATCTCGTAGGCATGGCGACCGACTGATGCCGAAAGGGCGTTTTTGACTGCCATCCAAACGTTTAAGTGGCGACCAAATTGCGTTGATCTCTGCCGGTTTCGGAGATGGTTGTCTCAGAATGCGAAATTATGTTTGGCTGATGGTAGAAAAAGGATACCGCGTCGTCCATACCAAGATATCTCGTAGGCATGGCGACCGACTGATGCCGAAAGGGCGTTTTTGACTGCCATCCAAACGTTTAAGTGGCGACCAAATTGCGTTGATCTCTGCCGGTTTCGGAGATGGTTGTCTCAGAATGCGAAATTATGTTTGGCTGATGGTAGAAAAAGGATACCGCGTCGTCCATACCAAGATATCTCGTAGGCATGGCGACCAACTGATGCCGAAAGGGCGTTTTTGACTGCCATCCAAACGTTTAAGTGGCGACCAAATTGCGTTGATCTCTGCCGGTTTCGGAGATGGTTGTCTCAGAATGCGAAATTATGTTTGGCTGATGGTAGAAAAAGGATACCGCGTCGTCCATACCAAGATATCTCGTAGGCATGGCGACCGACTGATGCCGAAAGGGCGTTTTTGACTGCCATCCAAACGTTCAAGTGGCGACCAAATTGCGTTGATCTCTGCCGGTTTCGGAGATGGTTGCCATTCCCGGCGTTTGCTTTCTCTCGGTACTACACAGTATTTTTTTTCGATAATAAACGGAAATTCCATCATCTATTCGGCGTTACGTGGTAGGTATGTTGACTGACAGTCGCAGAAAGGGTGTTTTTGACTATCGTCAAACATTCGCGGAAGTCAGAGTTGTTGATTCTCTCTTCTGTTTCTTCGATAGCCTTCGCGCCCTTTGATCGTCAGCTTCTGCATTCAATACTTCTTGCGAAGGCTGTGCATACAGGGGATCATTTCGGTCCTTCGGGGGTACGTATTCTTTGAATTTCGTTGACATCAAAACCTGTTTGTATCCAGGCAGTCCTTTGTATTCGATGGTTGCAGGAACCATGGACTTCAATACTTCTTTTCGGTTACCACCGCTAGAGAATTTAGGGTTTGTAATCCTTCCAACCGCTTCTTTGTGCTCGTCCAAAGCCGATTGCCTGGTATAGAACTTGACTTCTCCACCGTGTTCCTCGGACCATTCCGCACAGAAAATGTGATTTTTGGCGATCGAAAGCTTTGCTTCAGCAAGGGTAACGTACGGTTGCCTAAGGAATTCTCCGTAGTTCTTCCAATCGTTTTGGGGGTCAATCTTCCACACATGCACATGCTGACTCCTGCCTAATATTTCAACTGCTTGATCAAACGTGAACACTTGAGCGTTGTGGTAAACCATCTTTAAGTTGTTGAAGCGTCTATCGCACACGTTCTTTGTATGTCCTGCAACTAAGAAGAGCATGTTGACAGTGCGAAAATATCCCATCTCGACCAAGTATGGTGCAAGTAACAAGACATGATTGTTCTTGTTTTGGCCCGCACAGTTGTCCATGACAACATTGAGCTCTTTGCCCCTCATAGCAGCGCCATCGCCATCACGGCGCATTATGCCCGTCTCATTGAGTGTTTTGACAATCATTGATGCTACATTGGAGCCTCCCTTGGCGCCATGTCCCTCAAGAAAACAGTGGAAATAAAGAGGGTCAACATCAGATCCATCTTTTACCTGAATGCGAAACGTCCACTACGCCGAAACCCTCCAGTCTCGCTGGTGTCAAATAGTACGTTTCACCTGGTTGATTTGATCCGAAGTGGGGCAGCTCCATATTTTGGCAGAAGTCTGCAACTAAAGTGTACACTCTATCACAATGAGGGACGTTCTCATTTCTGTGTTCTTTCGCCGTTTCCATTTTCTCATTCACGAGAGCTCTCATTGCCAGCGCCTGCTTAACATGCATTGCTGCTTCAAGTAGCTCCTTTTCTTTGGAGTCAGCAAGTTGTGTCAAGGATTCTGGAATGTTCAATCCATTCTCCGTGGAAACGCTCTGTACCTTTGTGTTTACTGGCACAAAACCTTCTTTCTGCCAGATGTTGATTCATCGAAACAAGAATCGAGATGTCGGGATTCTTCCTATCATTTTCATCCATGTATTTTATAGCGGAGAAAAGGGAAGCCATCGTCTGTCTTTTAAATGCTACGAAGGCTTTTAGTCTGTAGATACGAGGGAGGAAGAACAGCACAAGACCAATCATTAGTTCCAGAGCAAAAGGAAGTGTAATGCAACACACAAACTACCTTTTTCGGCGATGAGAGGTGAGAAAAAGAGCGAGGGGTCGTTGAGATTTGCAAAACGCGACCAAAATTTTGTGTCCCAGTTTCGCAATCCAAAAAAACATCCGACCCCGAATATCTAGTTTAATCCGTTGTAACTCTCTCTCACCTCAACGGGACCAAAAACTTAGATCACCGTTGGATAGAGCGGTTAAAAACCTTTCCATTGATGTATAATACTCAAAAATGGCAATTTTATCGATGAGCCAAGTTGACGGACGACGGACGTACAAAGGTGGGAAATCCTCCTTGGACAGTCTTATATAATACATTTGACTGTGATATTTTTTCTTCACAGTCAGGTTGACTCGAGACATTTCAGAAAGCGACCATCGCGAAAAGGAATATCCTCTATCCATTGATGGGAAATCATGGAATTATTTTATTTGAAATGAGCTTCCGTGCGCAAGTGAGAGAGTCTTATACAGGTTAGTTAGAGACGGACGGTACTTCAACGTCCTTTTCTTGATCGCGCTGGTCACCCCTAATTGTAAAGAAAAAAATAAGTGTCGCTCACTCATGAGTCATTCACGAGTCTCTTCACTCCTGTGAGTCAAATTCTTGAAATTAACAGTAAATGTGATGAATCTGACCCCAAACGCGCGTTTCGACGGTCGGTCAGCGAGCTGGCCGACCCCCCCAGTCCATACCAGCCCCCCCGAAATTTGCATGAAAGGGTCAGACAATTTTTTAGAAGGAAATCGTTGGAAAATTGTTGGAGGGAACGAACACTTTTAACCTAACATCAACCTCTCACCATTTCAGCGCATCTATGATACTACCGGTAGTATCTGCATTCATTCGATTCTCACAATCAATCAGTTAAAAACCCATCGGAATTATCCCTTCGATTGCTCTCATTTTACACAATTTTTACTCTCACTTCACTCGATTACTCTCATTTCGCTGCTGCCCTCTGCCTTCTACCATGCCTGATCACGAAGACCAAGACCCAAACTTTGATGCTGAAGAGGCCGTCCGAGTACTTCGGACAAACACAATCTCACCTAACTGTAATTCACGGGATGTATACGACGGTTCTATCGCTCAAATGCTAAAATGGTTTTTCGAAAACAAAAAGGCATCTCCTTACAGAGCAGTTTATTCAATATGGAACAACTGATGGGTTCTCCAAGGCTTCCATTCGTCGATTCCTAGCAGATGCAACAACCTGAATATGCGATCTTACCCCCGCACTTTCAACAAAGCTCTCCTCTTATTGACACAATGAAGCCGTTCAAGTTGCTGAATTTGCATTATCGTCTGTCGTATGGCACGTGGAATTTTTGGAACAAACTCTGCCATCAAACCACCGATTGTTCTTCACGCCACTTTTTCGTGGCCAAGATCAATTGATAGATTTGAAAAACTTGGTGACTAGTCGGCTAAATTCTCCAGGTGACTCTATTGTAGCAACAGGAGTGCCTCCGGACATTTCAATCTTGCAGCACATGCATTCATTGGCAAATAATGTGAATGATGTGGTGCCCCAAATTCAAAAAGTAGCACCGGAAGTAATTCGGGGAGTGATTGACGAGATCGAGAAACGAGCGATGACGATTGGAACAGTTACCAGAGATGGCTTGGAAGCTTTGCTTAGCGGTTGAATAGAGAAATTAAGGCTCCATCAATTAGTTCAGAAACTTGAGAACTCTCCAACTCCCGGGATTCAACAGGAAGAAACTTTGACAGGTGATGAAGCAGTAACGATGACTCATATGGTGGGTATGCATTCGTGGGGTGGGCGCTTGCATCTCGTACCGAAAGATTTTGCCTTTCCAAATATTTGTTCTCTAATAGCCTGGCAATATTGAATGTGTGGGGATTGCCAAAAGCAGTATCCTCCATTGCGAATTTTGTCAAAGAATGATATGTCAAATACAAATATGCAGACGCGTTTATCGGATTTCCGATACTTGATGCAATTGGTCGAGAAGAGGCTTGAAGAAAAAGGAATGTGGATAGCGCACCCTTCAATCGATCAGGCCAATGAAATGTTCGAGGCAGGAAAAGATGTACTAGATATTTCAGAGGTTTCCGAGAAAGGCAGAAAGAGGCGAGGGGAACAAATGAAATGGAGTACCATGGTTAACCGGGTTCGAAATAAAAGGAAAAGCCAGAGAACTTCGTAAATAATTGGCTTCTTGTTTTGATTCTTTGTTTTGTTTACAAATAATCATGTCAAAGCGCAAAAAAAAACTCACTGTAAAAGATTTCCATTCACATGTTCCACAACTACAACCTAGCTACCGGTAGCTACCTTTACTACGGTACTACTCGTAGTAGCATCGTACATACAGTTTCATCCGTGATTGACTGTGAAGTACGAGTCCTCCGATGGAAAGCATCCCAACGGAATCTTGGTGTAATTATACTAGCTCGCTCCCGGCGCGCGTGAACGGCTGGCTCGCACAGATTTTCAAAAATAGGCGCATTGGACGACAGATTGTCACAACAACAACCAAAACAACAACAACAACATGATCTTTTCACAAGATGACATTTGCATACGCACCGCAACTAAATAAAAACTTTGAAGTTCCATTTTTATTGCTTCTCATACGGTAACCGAGCTAGCGGGTCTTCATTACTAGTACGGATCTTCATCACTACGGTCCTAAAGAAATCACAACACGGATTTGACGAATTACGAATTGCCATCTTATGTCCCAAACACAAGCCATGGTTGTCGCCATGAAGGCTGCAAAGGTCAAGACGAAGACTGCAAGAGATGCAGTGAGTGCTGCAATAGGAGAACGGGAGGCAAATCTGAAATGCCTGTCTTTCGAAAAGGAGAATCGTTCCACGGTCAGATTGCAATCGATGATTTTACTCCACCCAAGGCTCCTCCTGCCCTTGCTCGTGCTTACAACGATATCACGTGTGGTGAGACGGTCTTTGATCAACCAGATCTGAGTCCTGGATCTGAGTCCTGGAAAGTGTCGACATGGCGGGCTGGGGCATGTGATCGACTTTGAAGGCACGGGACCTAGTCGCACTTTCACTGTCCAATACGATCGCTCGTCGTCGATGGGGGCAACGAAAGAGTCTAGCATCCCTCACAGCGACATTTCCAGAGCCCCAAACGGAGCTTGGGAAATTACCTCTTCCGCCAGAAAGAGATCTGCATCCACTGCTTTTGCTTTTGACAGTCAACCACCATCCAAGAAAGGAAGACAAAGACACTTGTGGAACGTCTGATAGATGCACGCTCACCGTGGAATGGGAAGTGGCTGGAGAGCGAAAGAGCTCGGTGTCTTCAACTCCAACCCCAAAGTCCCAAAGGGCATTGAACACGACAATCTCTTCAATACGGATTACCAGTTTCTTCATGGTTGGATTGCCAGTGCGGGTTTGGGCCAGACTAATACCAAAGGGCAGGGAAGAAAAAAGAACGGGACATTTGCGTCATCGGGGGCAAAAACGTCAAAGGCAATTTCCTATTCTTATTTAAATTATGCATGGGGTGTTAGCGCCATGTATGCGCATAGGCTGAAGAAAAAGTACGCAGGCGGCATCCCACGATCTGCACCTCCCACGCAACAATCAACAACTTGTCCAAAGCCAGGAAGTCGATCTGTGATCGAGTCTTATGATGCGGCATCCCGCTTCTTCACTGCCAAGGAACTTTTCATACAAACACGAATGCATGAAATGAGGAATGAGGAGTCTCACTTTGCATACGAAGATGCTGCCGCAGCAAGAGCCGTCCGAACACATATGGAAAGTTCACGCTGTTTTACCTCACAAAGCCTCAACTCATCCGCGTGCTTTTCTGTCCTGTTGTCATGTCTAACGACAGTATCAATTGATGCTCAAAGAACGCGACAATAAAACAGCTCATTACCTTGACAACCGTCGCAACAAGTACAATCCGTGGCATTCACGTTGGACTCCCACGTCACAACGTCACAACACTGATCATCTTGTGTTCGTGCCACAGCTGAACAGTGTCCTGCTGTAACGATATCTATTTTGATGGAAACTTTGAGTCGACTTTGGCATACACCGCCGCAGCGTCATCTACAACGAATTCAAAAGCGAAACAACAAGTTTGCATTTAACATCACGCACGAGATAAGTAACCAACCGATAGTATCAACACCAGAAGAATTTGTCGAAAAAGTCGAACGAGCGTACAGTATGGAAGTAGTTAAACCAACGCAACAACTTGTGGACATGGAACCAACCATGTTGCTTCCTACGTGCTCCCGACAACTGGAAACAACTCCTGAAGTTGCCTTCACATGGAATGGACCATTGGAGTGCCTCGTTACTTAAGGAACTAAAAGAGTTGAACAAAAAAGGAAACAACATTTGTTTTGTTGATCTTAATCACACTTATCCCATCATTTCTGTCACGGCCATATTCCGTGGAATTAACTAAGGATGGAATGAATGAAAAACTCAAGTCACGAATCGCATTAACTGTAAGAGGAGACCTAATGCGAGACAGTGTCGACATCCCTGACACATGTGCCCTATTGCAGGATTCCGAGCTTTCTAAGATATTCCTGGCAACGGCAACTTAGTACAAGAAACGAATCTACCAACTTGATGATTACGTCGCAGCGGTTCTACAAGCAGATGTCATAGACAGCAGGAAATTCACAACCTTCAGATTCAACACTGAAGTTCACAATTGACTAAGAAAACCTCTGCCACTCACGAAATATTTTTTACGAAGATAGAGTCGCAAACCTCATGGGACGAAACTCTAAGTAATTGGTTGACCAGCCCTGAAAGAGGATTCCAAAGAGAGGCCCAGCGAACGATCAATTTATATCAATAAGACTGCTGAAGGAAGGATGATGGTTGTTAACGCAGTCGATGAGCAGTTATGCTTTGCAATCACCATCGATATGAAAGATTAGTTTGAGAAGGAAACAGCACGCCAATTTGATGTGCAGAAACTTGGACAGGCAAAATCGTCTCTACAATCGAGGATCACCCAACCTGCTGATTACTCGATCATTTTGGACCAGTTGGAAGATAGTTCTCGTACACGCATCGATCTATCTCCGATCCTGCATTGAGCGCACAAATAATAGTCTGTCGGAGCGACGTCAATCTTCACTGAAATAAATCGAAGTCATACTCATTGTGTTCCACATGCATTGAAAATTCATCTTCGCGAGACTAAGCGATGTGTCGTCCTTTGCATCCAAGGGTACTTTATTATCCATCATGTCTTTGTAGAGCAGTTGCCGAGCGGCCCTGTTGCCATTTCATAGCTTTATTGATTCAGCTTGATCAATGGCATCGCCATCACGTCTGTCGTTTTGTCATCTTCAAAGGTGAAGTCATCAAAATCCCCATCTCTGTCGATCCGAACATATCGAGCCTTCGAATGGTAAATTTTCTGTTGGTCGTCTCCACCTCTAGATTGAAGCGGATGCACAATCGATGACCCTCGTACTGGAGAAGAAGAAAAAACAAGATTGAAAATATAGAAGTATAATAATATTAAGTTGATTTTCTAATATCAATACTAATAAAAAAAGATATCTTGACTTGTGCTAAGGGTTTGTTATTGGAATATGGCCAATATTCACAGTCAATGTTTCTGCATAAAACTGTAAATTAAAAGTAGTTTGCTATGCTGCGCCGGCAGTGTTGTCGATGGGAGATACGGAGGTACGTTCGACACTTACTTCCATGACTTTGACATTCTTGACTTTGAGGAAATCAGATACTGCAATTCCCAATTTCAAATGTACGCTAAGAAAAAAAGAGAGAGAACCAAGGAAAGACAGAGATACTGTGAGAACTCCAAACGTACCCAACAATAAAATGGCCTTTACAGAGAACAGGCGTTGCCGGGATTGCTTGCCCGTGTCATTTGAATTTTGAATCAATTGGACCAGTGCCGACTAACGATGGAACGACAAAATGACTGGTTAACAACGATAGAAAGAAAACTCACTGCCCACCACCCATCCAAAAGTAGCCCAACTTGGCTACAGAGCTGCTCAAGTAAATAGGAACCTCCTCCAACAATCCAAAGGGAGTGACGGAATTGAACTGATACCCAGTGATGCGGTCATTGTCGGTGGCATCGGCTACTCGCCAATCAAATTGAGACACATCCAACCGATCCTCTACGGACTTTGTCAGCCGTCGAACGGATTTCGTCAAGAGGTCTGTATCGAGTTCGGCGTCATATTGCAACACTACCAACACGAATTGGGGATTGTAAACGAAATCCACCGTGTTGTTGGTCGCCTTTTTGTTTTCCACCAGGAGCGATTTGCACAAAAATTCTGTGGACGGTGCTTCTAAAATCTTGGCCCGTTGTGGCAAGGGACAGTCGTAATACGATTTGGGCACCCACTTCCAATTGACGCTGTACAGTCCTAGACGTTCCACCTCTTGTCGACAACGCCGCATCGATTCGTCAACCTCCTGGATTTCGGCGGGACACGAGTACTGTTTCCGTTCCAACGCCACAATGCGATCTTCTAATGTTGCCGTAGACATGTTAAAAAGACGTTGAATGAAAACAATGGTGTTGCAAAAAAAAAGAACAATCAACGACACTCTGTGCCAGACGTAGGGAATAATCTCTGTGCATAGTCTTTCGTACTCGTGCGTGCCTACGGTAGTATTACCGGTAGTACTACCGTACTCTCAAAGTATCATACGGTACGTTGCTCTCATTGCATGATAAGGGTCATACCTACCGTAGTACAGTACTATAGTACCGGTAGTATGGTAGGTACTAGTAGTAGTATGGAGTACCTGCAGTCGTCACCATGGGATAGTCTGCTGAAAGTAAACTTTTCTCTATCCCGCCCTACTCTACCTACAGCAGCTATCAAGCCTTCCATGTCAAGCATCAGTGGAATTTCAAACAATGAAATGGTACCGTCCCTCTGCACTCTAGACAATCGGCTGACTTATGATGATGCCATTTCTTGTTCCACAGAAATGTTAGTGCCCACCACCAGCCACCACCACTCTATCAGGCGGAATCATACATAAGTATTCTTCCTCCTCTCCCTTTTTAGCCCCCTTCGCTCAGACTAACTAAGAGAAACATGGTGCGTCCGATCAAACAACGATTCTGCATGATGCCATGAATAAGAAGACGACAGCAGTAGCTTGTATCACCGCTGGGACGACAGAAGTTTGTACTAACTCTTCCGTTGCACTGATAGATCGGCGTCTCTGGATTCTTAGTTCCCGAGGCTCTGACAAAACTGGGTCATGCCCACCTACCACGACAAGGTGATCCACTCAGGAGGACAAAAATCACTATTTCACAATCATCGATGCAATAAACATGCGCAGTTCAAAATATTGAAGGTTTAATGTTAAGGCACAGCTTGCGTCTCAAGTGTATTTTTCATTTTGTTGCCAGACATCTTCAACCTTTTGTTACATTCAACGAACAATTCACGGACATTGGTGTTTGGGAACAAAAGTTTATTTGAGGCCTTTGGACAACAACGCAATAGTCTCATCTTCAGCAATCGCCCGCAGTCGACTGCTCCCAGACGACACAGAACTGATACCTGCAGAAGTTCCACCTGTAGCAGAACCTCCGCTGGACTTGTTTTTGCCTTTGCAAAGGCATTCACAAACATCGCGTCCTCCAACCATCATGGGAAAGCTTGTTCCACAAGTATTTCCTTGAGCAACGAGAGGACCGCCGTCAACTGCAATATCTCCATAAAGCAATAAGTCAGTAGAGCTCGCTTCATCGTTTCCACAATACTCCGAGGAATAGGATTCCACTTCAGTCGAAGTGCCGAAGGTGAGGATTCCACCACCACCATTTTTGTTGGCCTTCACATCGATCAATGTAGCGCTGGTGCTGGACTCCTGGGACTCAAAGTATAGTCCTACACCAGCCAATCCGACTTCTTCATCTTCAACTCCAAAGTTTTTGCTGAAAGTCGATGACACGATTGTTCCGTATGCCTCGTAAGCTTGAAGACCATCCAAATCGTTCTCCAGGGCCTCTGATCCAACAATCGTGTATCTATTGCTGTCAGAGTTTTCGTCACCAAAAATACGAATTCCTATGTAGTTTTTGTTGAAGGAGGAATCTTCGATGATAATATCGTCCCAACTTCCCGCAAAAGGTGTGAACAAAAGACCCAGGAAGAAATTTCGCACGTGGCAGTTTGCGACACTCACATGGTTGGCGCCAGAAATGCCAATCCCAACAATTCCATCAATACCTCCTGTGATCTGGTTACCTTGACAGTCAAGGCGGACATCGTCGGCTTCAATAAAAATTCCAAATTCATCACCATCTTCGCACTTGAGGTTTTTTTCCAAAACATAGCGTCCAGGTTCATTAACAATGGTATCACATGTCGAGATGACAGTGTATCCGTCAGTGCAGTCGCCCTTTTTGCCTCCTTTGCCTGTACCACCGCCCTTTTTGCCAGACAGTTGACGACCATTTTCCTCAGTAGGATCACTAACATTCACTTTATTTCGCGAGGCGTTTCGCTCACCGCTAACCAGTGTGTTGGCTCCAAGGAGGAGGAGGAGAGTTGTCGAAGAGAATTTCATGGTCGGATGAGCTGCCGATCATAAGTAAAAAGAAGAGATGAACAAGGTAAGCGTTTTGACTTGTCAATGTTTTTATCTTTTCATTTATTTTAGTGTCAGGAACAACAAGCGACTTGAAAAGCATAGCGTTCGTTCTTTTCTGAATTGCGTACAGTTAATGAGAGTTTACAGTTAATTGTTGAATATTTTATATTATTATACGTAGTAATAGTACATATTTTATGCCTTATCGGATCATTAACAGAAAGTTCGCTAGAGCTACTAGTAGAGAGAAAACAGAGCTATCATACAATTCATGTTGTGCTTACTACTTCTTTTTCATGATAAAAGTATTTTGCAACCGTTGACTCGTTACCTACCACCGGTAGCTGGAGAGAGGGGTAGTATTCTTCTGGTAGATGTGCGTTGTCGTTGTCACTCTACCATCTTTCCTACGAGTTGACCCCTACGAATTGGAAAGTGAGAAGGAAAAGATTTTCTCTGCATCACATTTTTGTTTGGCATACGACTACCTCTACTAGCTAGGTAGTAGTAGGTAGTAGATGATACGACTCTACTTTAATACCGGTAGTAGTCACTTTCACTGAAACAGCGGCATTCGTCTGAATCTTCAGGAACATACCCTGGAAAGTGTGCTATGAATTGTACTACGAATTATGAATTGCAGTATTTATGAATTGTACTATAAAATGTACTATAATTTGTACTATAAAATGTACTATCATTTGTACTATAAAATGTATTATACTACTCGAAGTATATTTTTTGTACTATTATATGACTATTATGTAACTTTATAGTACAAAATCGACTCTGCCATAGGACAAATTATAGTACACATACATCATTCTAAATAAATTAACGGTAGTCTTTCAGACGTCATGATGCTCCAGCAATCTTGTTGTTCGTTTCGAATGACATCATAATATGACCCCCCACCCCCACTCGTCCATTCACAATACCAACAGAGGTGATGATGATGATGCAATATGCAATAATGCATATGGATACAACAAGCGTCGAAAATTCCCATTTACCCCGATAAACTTCCATCATGAGACAAACCCAAAATAACATCAATGGTAGTGAGAGCAGTGTCGTCTCAAAAAAGTCCTCTCAACATTCCTTTTGCTCCCAGCAAGAAGTCCGGTCTCGTCTTTGAATGTTAGGCGTGTAAACACCCCCAGCGGCATCATCGGTGGAAAAGACGGAATGAATCATCAAGCGATTCGCAAGCCACGGTCTGGATCTTACAACAGATTTCTGCAGCGGCAACAAGAACGACAACAATGATTGCAACTCACAAATCAAGAGGAAGAAGAAAAGAACAAATCGAACGAACCCGTCTCGAAGATTCATTCCGGACGGAGTTTTTTGAGCAGGGATACAAGAAACAACAACAATAGCCTTTTGATTGAAAATTTTCCCACCAATGGACTTTCGATTAAGATGTGTGATCACGTGGTGCGACAAAATCACGTCAAGAACACAGTGGTGAATTCCAGTTTCATTACGGAACACTTGATGCAACGCTCCGATTCAATGCTCACCAGACCAGACAGAAACGGAGTATGAGTATTCGAGTCAACAGGAGGTCAAGAGAGACGAACCCGATTCAGAACGAAACCCAAAACGACTCAATTCCGTGTCAGCACCGTCTCCTTCCAAAGACCGTACTGGAATTGCACTGGATCCTAATATAGTAGCAGAAGAACGAATCCAGCAACGACTTGGTCACAGACGGAAAAAACAGTCACGGCAAGGCAGAACAAGACAGTCCAGACGTTACGTTCAAGACACCTTCCAAACCTACGCTCCAACATGTTGAAATCCCCATTTTGACAATTGTCGAATCAACCAGCAACGGACTAGTGCCACTCATCAATTCTCCGTCGTACAACGAAAAAAAACAACAATCCCATGTCAAAAAGTAATACTGTCATGCGCGATACCAACAGATTGTCGAAACTTTCCAGCATCACTCTTGGTCGTCCACCATTACATCCCCGTGTGTATGCTGCACGTGACGTGTATGGCTCGATGCACAGCAAGGTCAAGCTACTCCATTTCCAGAGTAACAAGATCAAAGAACACGATAATATAACGGCCGCAGTCACAAACGAAACGACTCTTACGTACAAATTGATAATTCAACGGAAGAAACGAAACTAATGACGAGTCTGTTAGTGGGTTTTACTTTACTCCTTTCTTTTGAGAGCGTCCAAAATTTGCGTCCATACCGAACTCATTTCTTGGTTGGCATTGACCGAGCGAACAATGCCGTTGGGTTCATAGTGTTTCAAGATAGGAATCGTCTCTTTGTGGTATCCGTGCAACCGCTTGGTCAATGCTGCTGCTGTATCGTCATGACGTTGCATCAAGGGTTCTCCAGTCACATCGTCTTTCATTGTATCTGGAATGGGCTTGCCGTTGGTGTCCAATTTCATCGACTTGGGTGGTGCATACTTGACGTGATAGGACCGTCCGGAGCTCTTGTGGATCCAACGTCCCGTGATACGTTCCTCCAAGACCGAGTCGGGAACTTCCAACTCGATGACTTTGGTGACACACGATCCCTCTTCGGCGAGCATCTTATCGAGGGCCTTGGCTTGTGGGAGGGTCCGTGGGAATCCATCCAAAATGAATCCGAAACGGCAGTCGTCTTCCTTGATACGGTCACGGATGATCCCGATCACAATCTCGTCACTGACGAGTCCACCGGCCTTCATGACAGCCTCGGCCTTTTTTCCGACTTCCGTTCCTGCCGACACGGCAGCTCGCAACATGTCACCCGTGGACAGTTGAGGAATTCCCAACAGATCTTCAATCTTGGGACCCTGTGTTCCCTTTCCAGCGCCGGGTGGGCCACTTGAAATACAAATCCAAATTCGAATAGGAAAATGGACCAAGAGAGGTCAGAAAAGAAGAAAATAAAAATGCAACGTTTTCAACAACAACATGGTTGTACTATGGTTAAACTTACAAGAGGATGAGAATGTTACGTGGCCAAAAGGTTCCAAATTTGTCTTCTGTTTCCTTGACCAATTGTGCGGACGACTTTCCAAAGAAATTTTGTGTCTTGTTGTTGTTGTTACGATCCTGACCAAAAAAAAAGAATATTCATATAAAATTTTTATGTTAGTACAACGATGATGATGATGATGATTATGATGATGATGAAGATCCACAATACACGCAAAATAGATGAAATATGATATGCATTGGGTCAAGTGGGAAGACAGACGGCATCAATTTGTGCCATCTTTTTTAAACTCACCTCTTGTTGTTGCTGTTGTTGCAATACAGCAACGGCAGCTGCAAATCCAGCCGATGCCAAAAGAACATTTCGAATATTACTTTGAGGATTGGTCTTGGTGGCAGCAGCAGTGAAGACGGACGAGGAAAAGGCTCTCGAACTTGATTGTTGTTGTTGTTGTTGAAGGCCTTTACTGATGACGCGGCGGGTTGCCATACGGATAGCAGTAGAAGAAAACATTGTATCGAAATGACAGACAGAAAGTATGATAGGTTGGCAAGTACGAGAAACGATCAATTATTGTAGTGGTAGTACTCTACTCGATTCAAAGATGGCAAACGATCATCAATAACTCTCTTCTCAGTACGTCGACTCGGAGTACGGTAGTTGTTGCCCAAATTCCAAATTCAACAAAGGAGATGATGACGAGGTCGCCTTGGCTTTCGTACACAACAACTCAGCTACTCCGAGTCCCCGGGTATCCATCCGGTTGTCCTAATATGACGATGCGAGCGGTCCTCGGTTTTCGTTCGTACGCCGTACGGGTTTGGATCCAGCCTGGCTGTCGTACGTCAAAAGTTGAAGACTCATTAGACTCAAACCAAGATCTTTTCTGCTCTCCACTCGTTGGGTTGTCGAGAAAAATGGATGCAGTTAATACAGATATCATACATAGCAGTTTCAAAAGTTCCATCATCATCATCACTCCTACAGCATATTCATTTTCTTTCTCTCTGCCCAATCACGGTCTACCACACCAGACTCACTTTTACAACGTACCTTGGTGTTGTTTAAAGAGTGGACCATCAACAACAACAAAAAACCTCCCAATAATCC
Source organism: Nitzschia inconspicua (assembly GCA_019154785.2). Lineage (NCBI taxonomy): Eukaryota > Bacillariophyta > Bacillariophyceae > Bacillariales > Bacillariaceae > Nitzschia > Nitzschia inconspicua. The sequence goes on from JAGRRH010000004.1 coordinate 2,745,099, forward strand.
GCTGTGGTTTTCCGTACAAATAAATCTTCCATGTTACCACCAGCGGTGCGGATACGAAAGTTGTCATTTCGACCAGTATCACTACCCACCGTCTTCCAAACGCAGTATCATCATCATCCAAGACGACAATGTCGTTATTATTATTATTATCATCATCATCATCATCATCATCGAAAAACACTGGGAGAAATTGACAATCGAACGCATCGGTTGTCACCTATTTTCGTATCGGTCTATCGTACGGCTTCAACTGCGACTTCCAACCATGCATCTACACCAAATTTCCTTTCCCAACAAGTAATCATCGAACCAACCCAACAATCAATGGATGATACCACAGTACCGTCTATCGAAACACCGATTGTACCGACTGCTGGAAGTATATACTCTCCTCCAGTGACCATCGTTGATGGAACACATCAAGTCTTGACACCCATCTTTTTGCCAGACGATGACACTGTGTTACGAGAATCGATTCGATCCTGTATCAAACACGATGAGTATTCGGGTGATACCACCTCTCGTTTGTTACCGTCCGAAATGAGTCTGTGCTTTTTGGGGACCAGTGCCGGGATTCCCTCCCGATATAGGAATACCAGTGCCACACTGTTACGGTTGGGTGGGACGTCGTTCCTGTTTGATGCCGGTGAGGGCGTCCAACGACAGTTCCAATTTGTCATGGGGACACAAAAATTGGCCAAACTTCAACGTATCTTCATCACTCATTTACATGCCGATCATATTTTTGGACTGCCCGGACTTGTTTTGGGATTACACGATAAGGCGCGGGCACAGTATATGAATGGATTGTTTGACAACAAACGGTCCAAAAAGAAACCATACCGGTCCAGAACAGAACACGACAACCACAATAACAATAACAACAACAATGAATATGACAACGACGACGACGACGACAATCAAGACAAAATCAGCCCCTTTGTCATTCAGATTTATGGTCCACCAGGATTGTATCACTACATTGCCTCGTCGTTGTTATTGAGCTGTACCAAACTGGTCTATTTGAAACTTCAAGTCTACGAGTTGGTGGGAGGACGGGTCCGACGTGTAGCATCTCCACTCAAACAGCAACAACGTATACGGGACCCCTTTTCGGACGAGTATCCCGAATATAGTTATGCCGGTCAAATCGAACGAAAACGAATCCAAGCCCAGGATGGGATTTGGACCATTGAAGACAAACCGCCACCCTTGACACGAGATATGATCATCGACCAACGTCGAGGTAGTCGAGTAGCGACACAACGTTTGGACCGACTCCGTATTCGTGCCGCCGAAGTCGATCATTTGCCAGGTATCGTCACCTTTGGATATGTGGTAGAAGAAGATGACCCGCCGCGGAATATTGATCCCGAAGCTGCTAAAGCCGCCGGAGTATCGCCACAAAACAGGAACTACGAACTCTTGAAACATGGATTTGCTGTCCAGCCCGATATGGACGGCTTTGAAGACAACGAAGAGGTACACCCCCATCAAGTTCTGAAGCCTAGTTTCAAACGTGCACGCAAAGTTGCCATTGTCGGTGATAATCGCAACTGGACGCTACAAATGACACAGATTGCTCAACATGCTGATGTGTTGGTCCATGAAGCCACCTTGACAGAAGAAAATTACAACGTGAGTCCCCTCGTAGGTGTTATTGACATACAGGTTGCGATTTTATGGATTCGGATTTTCAAGAATCTGTGTCGTCGCATCGAATTCCACTCTCAACATTTTCTTCTTCTTCTTCAAACAATTGCCACACAGAGAGGACATTCGACAGCAGCAATGGCGGGACGCCGAAGTGCCGAGTGCAACGCTAACGTGTTGGTTCTGAATCATATCAGCCCCAAATGCGAATCGGATTTGGCAGGCATTGTGAGGGAGGCATACGAGGGGTCCCAAAAAACTTCAGCTGTGGTTTCATCCTTTGACTTTATGGAATTGTTAGTCCCATGGATGGGATTTGGACAGAAAGATCTACATGGTGACGAACCCCTTATGAATATAAACGAAAACGCCACGAACGATGACAGAGAAACAGATACTTCATTGAGATCCTGGCTAAATAAATTGCTCTAAAGTACAGCTTGCCGCAAGACCATGTTTACAACTGTTTTCATTGCGCTGTTAGCAATTCAGTTTACATCTGACTATATTCAACATTGTTTTATTATTTCGTAGTGTGTTGCTTATTTCATCGCGGTGAGAGTGTGATTCCTTTTTCGCCACAAGTGTTTCACAGTCACTACATGATATGCGAAAATAAAATGCTTTACCCCATGATGTTTTTCCTGTTAATAAATTTCTTGGCCTACACTACACTACGTGTACTATTTACAGTTATTTGAATGGCTGAAACTTTTCGGGAAGGTCTCTCAGAACCTCTCGGATGATTCTGTAGTGAAGCGCTAGCTAGCTAGCTAGCTAGCTAGCTAGCTACTAGAGTAGAGAAGAATGTCAAGGTCATCCCCTGCAAACATTCTATCCGAACGTTTATAACTGTTAGTATTTCTGATTTCTGAATGAACAAGAACCAAATTTCACCGCAGATCCGGAGGATGTTCACAGCCAGAGAACGCCCTCATCTAAGCTGCCCCGGCTGTATAGATGCGACAAACTATGTCCTGCACATTCACAAGGAAACAGTCGAACGCAAAGGTCCTATCATGAGAAATAACTCCTGCGTCGATGAAAAAGAACAATGTCTTCACAAGCTGATGCCGATACACCATCATGCATTCGATTTCTTCAAGGGACGAATGGACGTGAGAGATGTTGTTAAGGACTGCGGCAAAGAGAAAGAGGTCTTCTTCCATCAAGCTCGTGAAATTTGAGGTACTTTCTTGAATTAGTTTGAGGGGCAACTGATATAGTTTCTTGGCCTTAATAAAGTACTGCCTAGCATCGTTGCCGACGCTATCATCTTCAAATTCCGTCGCAAGTAAGTGGCAGGCCAAAGCCATGTTGAAAGTAACAGCGAAAACATGAGAATTCGAGACATCGGATTCATCTGGGGAAATTCGAAGAGGTTGGGCGTAGATCCATGGTCCGAAATGTTCAGTTTGTTGATGAAAATAGAACGACGTACTGCTGTTTTGTATCCTTGGGACACACAGTTTGGTTCGCTCAGAAAACAACTCGATATTCGAATCACTACCAGAAATCTCCGTTTGGAGTACCGTCAAAGCCTCCTTGAACAGGCCAACTGCAGTTCCGTATTCAGCGCTATCGAGCAGACTACAGGCCTCGTTGTTGATGGCTCCAAAACGATTCATGGTTGATGACCTGCTTTCTTGATGGGAGAACATATGGATTGGACTAGTGAGAAAACAGCAAACTCGTGTTTGTAGGGTACGGTAGTCGAGGAAACATTCTTCGCCTGCGTTTCACGGAGAGGAGATTCAACGTACTTTTTTCTTCTTGGATGAATCGACTATCTTCTCGTCACGGAAGCGCAGCAAGAATCCAAAGAGAAATAGAAACACCACGCATATTTTGGCTCAAGAAGTTCCTGGAAAGTTGAATCGCCTCACTGTCAATTATGTTTCACGTCTTTCGCAATGATCATTCACTGTCAACTGTGTGAAAAATGAGACGTCGTTCTGCAAAAGCGATGCATCATGGTGGTCGAAAGATTGTTTACCCATGGTCCAACTTCTGACGTATCTCGAAAGCAATTCACAAGATTCACCCACATAGTACCGTTTGACAGTTGTTTTCTCGATCGATATCTCAAATGACGATACATGATGATAATAATATATCATGGGTTGATTCAGCCAAATCCGCTACAACTGCAGTAAGTAGAGTACCTACCGTATTAGCCCTCTACGGTAGCTACCGGTACAGAAAGCTAACGGCAACATAACTTTACAAATAAATAGTACTTCGGAAGTCTAGTGTACGTACGACTTTCTAAGTGCTTCGAAGTAGATGATTGATGAAGTTTACAAAACCTATAACAAGTGCGGCATCACGGCTACTCCAGTCATATCTCTGTATCCAGAATCACGTGGCTCGAGTAGAAACTACTTCGGAATACGATTCTTGCAGCAGCGCTCGCCAGAAAAACAAATGACACAACCTTTCCAAACCACATGCTTGATTCATCTTTCAAGAAATACGACTACCGAGTACTATCTTCATCAATCAATGGTGTGTAAAAAGAGTTCGCGGAGCATTCCTCGTGGTTGCATTTCGCATGGTGTGACCATCTCGGTTTCTAGTTCTACGATAGGCGAGAAAGAATAGATCACAGCCAAAGCTTCATACTTTGCACGGAAAAGACTAATTCATGATAAGGTGAGATGGCAAACAAGCACGCAAGTCTACCAGAGCTGAACTACCGTATCAGCATTATCTTACTGTAGTACCGGTAGGTACCAGCCGTCGTGGCACCGTACAGGTATCATAATTCGTTGAAGCAGTGCATCATCTTAATGTTATTATGTTTACAGTTAGTCACATTGCGTCACTGTCAATTGGTACTACTCGGAGTACGTACTACGTAGATGACGATGTACTCCGAGTATGACATACATACGTCGTAGGTGGCGGCCACACAAGGATCTTGAATCTGGTTTCGACACGTTCGATCAGTTTCCATAGACGACAGTGATGTTTGTTGATGATCGTATCCAATTTTTTCCAACTTTATCTTACTGCCATCGTCATCCATCCGATCTCCCTCTAGCACATCGGATCAAAGACGTCCTCTGGACCACTTCGTTGATAAGGAATGTCAGTAATTGGTAGCAGGTGTTATCCTATCATCTTGTAATTTCCTCTTATTGGGACGGTTTGCTAAAAGTCATCATGTTTCGACAAAGCAATTATGCGATCACCAAGAAAACGAAACATTTTGTGATGACATATCTTTTGATTTCGACAATCCTCCTGGTAGTGTCAACAAGACTGGTTTCCGGCTTTCATGCTGTTACAAGTCAATCTAACTTTCAATCTAACTTTCAAAAAACAAGACAAGTTTTGCCTACTTCCGCCATGTCCAGCAACAATTATCTGTCCTCGTTGTCGGACGATCTGAATTACGCAGCACCTCTCAAAAGATTCCCAACCCGGAGCCATTCTGGCGCTATGATACTGGGGAACAGTTTGACTACCGCAGAAAACGTGACATTGGTCCACGCACCCCTGTCGTATTTTGCGATCGACCGATTGACTTCCAAAGGTCCCCGTCAAAATGCTGACGTCGGAGCACCTCACGACGCTTCCCGGTCGTTACAACGAGACGTCGGTACCTCCATTCCCGGTAATTCCATCGCTGCTGGTTCTTGGTGGTGTGCACAAGGTGGTTGGCCGTCCAAGAAGTTGCGTACCACCACGGAAATCTTTCATGTATTGCAAGGATTCGGATGTTTGACCGATTTGGATGGCAAACGCAACTTTTTCGGACCCAGCGATACCGTCATCCTCCCCAAGGGCTGGTCGGGACGATGGGATGTGGCCGAACCGATTCATAAGGTACGCAACTAATCAAACAAGACCGACATTTTTGTTAGTCACAGTGATCGGTGCAGAAGAAAAAAGGAACCAAACAAGAACAATGAAAATATACAGCCGTTGTGAGTGTTGTCCTTACTCACGTTTTTACTCTCTTCTCTATCTTTTTGGTTGGAAACAGATTTGGTTCGTACACGATCATGAAAAAATTGAAGAGGATACTACTCAAACTATCCGTGCCCGTATCATTCACTATCACGATTTGACAGCCTCGCATACCATGACACCTCTTAAAGCTAGAAACGATGCTACTCACAATACATCTCCCCAATCCACGTCGAAATCCATTTACGATGTTGGTCCTACCGAAGTGGGATATTGGACGTGTACACCGGGATCATTTTCCGTCACCAAACAATCCACAGAATGTTTTCACGTGTTGGAAGGCGTGTTTTTCTTGACCAATGCGGCCGATGGCACGTCGCAGAAATGTGCGGCGGGTGATACGATCCTCTTGCCAAGAGGTTGGAGCGGTGATTTTGATATTCTCGAAACAGTCAAAAAGGTGTGGATAGAAGTATAGTATATGAGGACAATGAAAAAGGATGTAGTAGTTACTGAATTTCAAATTCGAAGATTTTGGAATCTACAACTCCGTGTGTTACAGTACTAGTAGCGTTAGTCGTAACAGTAAATAGTTGAATTGCATACCCTCCAAAGTTACCGATAGCGGAGCGGTGATTTTGATATTCTCGAAACAGTCAAAAAGCAGTTAGGATAATGAAAAAGTATTTAGAGTTATTGACTGTGAATTTCAAATTCAAAGATTTTGGAAACAGTACTCTCTAGAGTAGCTAGCTAGCTAGTAGCTATGATAGCCGTAGTCGTAACAGTAAATACCAGTTGAATTGCATATCCTCCAAAGTTACCGTTAGCACAGTACCATTACACAGTAGTAGGTAAGAAGTAAACGTTACAACGGTACTTACTCCGTATGATACGTACGGAGTACATATTTTATTAATTTTAGTGTATTAATACGACTTCTTCGATAGGCGACAGGCGATAGGCGACCCATAGATTCACAGCATCCCATGTAACGGAAGTTTTGTCGTCGTCTTTCAATTTACTGTAGAACCATCACTACCATCAAAGAGGCGGTAGCTACTGGTCATAAAATAGATATTTACTATGCCGGATTTACTCACAGATTCTAGATGTGTTCACCAGCTCCAAGCCTCATAAAGAATCAATTTGTTGCAAAAAGGGCATTTTGTAGCACAGTAATAAATTCCGAATCAACGAGTTTCTTGCTTCGTACTAATCGGTTCGACTTCGGACAAGCATTTCCGGTAGTTGAAGGGGTTAATTAAATCGCATTTCCAACTACGGCTAGAGTAGAAAGCTCTTGGACATTTAACTTCACAACTAGAATGTTGGGACTAATACAAAATGGATCGAAAGCGGAAAGACTCAAATGAAGCCCGAAAGGAATTACTTCCACTCGAAGAGGGCCTCCAACACCGTCTTTCACAACATTTATCCGTCTTACACGTTAAGATACTAGCTGGCCCTTTCACATCTTCAAAAACTCCAAATGCCCATCAAATCATTACGGAGTCGCTATTGTCATAAGAGGCCCTTTTTCTTCTTCTTCATCATGTGTCCATCAAATTCTTCTAAGCAGCCCAATATACTCCATGTTGTCTTTTGGACACAGAACAGCTATAATGTGATGAAAAGATGTAGTACCGTTGGACAAAAAGAATTCTTCAACGCTACTACGAGAATGTTCCCAGATTCTCTTTCATAAAAACAAGAATCGAAAATTATACTGTCTTTGGAACAAGCACGACAACATGAGGAGCAACTTCTTGCCAAGGATGATAGTATCTGCTATCCACAATCGAACGATAAAGCTTGACATCCTTCTTGCGGGTGTGATCAAAGATGGGATTTGCAATGTCGCAGATGATTCCAAGAATTCTTTGGAAAGGGATACGTACCATTCATCACCAGACGTTTCCGTTTCCGTTGATGGAACTATCAATGACTCTCCAAAGGGCGGCCAGTGTCTACCGAAAAAAACGGTACGGTTTTGTCTCTATACAACAGTGCGTCGCACGTTGTCTCGCCATAGTTACACCAAGGAAGAAGTTCGAGATTGCTGGTATCAAAAGGAAGACTACGGCCGCATTCTTTTATCGTGCCACCGTCTTGTGAAGAAATACGAGCAATTCACGCGAGAAAAGAACCTGTTCAAGTACTGCATGCGAGGGTTAGAACATCACACGGCTGTGCGATCCTACTTTCGAGCTAGCAACCGTCTCAGTGCTTCGGAAGCGGTCTTTGCCGCACAAGATGAGAACCCGGTAGATGCGGCAGCGATTGCAGACTGCTACAGTGCAATTTCTTTCAGTTGCCATCTTTGGGCACACTGTGTGGGATTGAAGGACCAAAAGGTGGCACAGAGATATCACCCCACCTGATATACCATTTCTTTTTTCGTATACCATTTTGATCGGAGCGGTTGAACTTTCCCGCAAGAATAACAATAAATTAATACCATAGAGATAAAGGTCGAAATCTTTGAAGGATGCGTCGAAGTTTCGTATTATCGGGGTGGCATTCGCGCGGCCTTCTCTCTATGAAATATCATCCGACAGTGAGCTTTCGAGCAAATGACGTCACTTGCGGATGACTGCGCCAAATCTTTCGATCAATTCCGCTTGGTAGACTGCCACTACCGTTCGTACTACCTTTAATTTTGGTAGAACGTACTACCGTACTCGGAGTACCGTACGTATCTCTGCGTTACTTACAGTTACTACGTAGTAGTATTTTTCTTTCTATCATCATCATTATTATTTTTCCCTTTAGATATCCTCAACAGACGACTCCCAACTCCCAACCACCATGAGAACTGCATTGTTGTGTTTCTCTCTACTTGTTTTTATATTCCTGGTGGTATCCGATGCTTTTGTTCCGTGGTATCAACAACTACGGTCGGTGGCGATCGTTCATCAAGGACTGGTTCAGGCAGGACCAAAAAGTGCGATTTCTACCAGCCTCTTTTCCACGACCGAAGAAACGTCGTCGACTCCTACTGATAGCAGCAGCAGCAGCAGCAGTGCGGAGACGAACGACAGGGGCTTGTTGAAACGAGACCGTTATGTTGCTACCAATCGTTTTGCCGTCCGATCCGGGAAGGAGGCCAAATTTGAACAACGTTGGGCGACTCGCAAAAGTCGGTTGGCCGAACTCGATGGATTCAAATATTTTCATCTGATGCGACGTGTGAAACTGCAAGATGATGACAGCAACATTAACGACGACAAGAAAACAGTAGTGTACGATGGTGGTACTGACAAGGAATCCAGACAGGGGAACTATGTCAGTTTTACCATTTGGCAACGCAAATCGGATTTCAGTGCCTGGCGGAAGGGAGATGCCTTCAAGGAGGCTCATGGTGGGACATCGATTGGAGCGTTTCTTTCCACCAGTAAGTTTTTTAATCGCAGATTTTGTTCCAATGTTTATGAAAAACAGAATTCCTTTGAACACTGTCGGTGCCTTTGTCTCACTGCGTTCCACTGCCCCGCATGACTTTTCCTCTTTGGACTAACTTTTGCAGTGGTAAATTCTGCGTTGGTATTGCAAGGACCACCCCGTCCTGCGTTTTATGATGGATTATTGGTTCAAAGCTTGCCTCCCAAGGAAATTCCCGAAACGGTCGATGGATGGCGTAACATGGTAGAAGTTGCAGATGGTGTCAATACACTTCCCACGGAATGCTTCGTGGCATGCAATCAATTTTATGTCCCCCAGGAGAATGCCGCAGCCTTTGAACAACGATGGGCCCAACGAGAATCGAAATTGAAAGATTGTGAAGGATTTGTTGCCTTTACCATGATGCGTCGTGATGGACAACAAAAGGGACATGGAACAGTCCCCATGGACGAAAACGAACCAACCTATGTTTCGACGACTATTTGGAAAGATAAGGCTTCATTCGACAAGTGGCGCTCAGGATCTGCCTTTTCACAAGCTCATGGTCAACAACAATCGAAACAAGCCGACGACAAGGACAAGGCATCGTCGTCAAGCGATGGTGGTGGACCGCCTGCAAGTGGTGCACAAACGTTATGGAGTCGACCGCCACAACCAGTCTTTTACGAGGGAACATTGGTAATTACCAAAGAAGAGGGCGCTTGAGGTCAAACACATGGAACTGATTTGAAATTACGTCGAGCGTGGTTCTTTCGTCTTGGCACAATATAATATTTCCATAATTCAGGACGGCCCATTTTCATATGATAAAAACAGAGATCACAATTCAACCGATTTCACAACAAACTACACCCACGACAATGTCGTTTGTTTATCCCCGTAGTACAATTCATCGCCTTTATATCAAGTAACCAGAGTAACACTCCTGTTGGGTGCAGCCAGATTGTATCGACCAAGAATAAAATATTACTGTATGATTGTAATAACCAAGTTGGTGTTCGACCTGACTGTGAAGCATTATTATTATATTAATATTGACATTGAAATATATTATTACAATGACTTACAGTAACAAAGATTGTGTATTTATTTTATCCAGTTAGTTACTGTAGTATTTTTTCCCACGGAGCAATCCGATCGTCTGGCCTCCCTCCCCCCGTTTGAAACTATCGCAACGACAAACAAGAGAGACATGATGAGACACACTGTTTCTCTGCATTCTCCAACACTCAATCGACCAACCAACAATCCTCTCTCGTATGATATCACTCTGGACTTCCAGTTACAAGCATCTATCCTTTTTATCATTGTCTTCTCCTATTTTGTATTATATTTGCAGTCACATAATTTACTCTTATCCCTTGAACTGGACAACCCCGACCAACAAAAAGCTATCTACTGTAAAGACGACCAACATTTTTTTCCATTCACAACTACAACAACAAAAAACAATGGCTCCTGGTACAACAACGGCACGAACGGGCGGTGGTGGTATCAAAGGCTTTTTGGAACGTGCCAATAAGAGTTTTCAACAAGGATTTGCTTTTTCGAGGGAATGGTCCTGGTGGTTGGCTCAAAAGGGTGGCAGCGTCGGTCTGTTTTTAGCCTCCACGTCGATGGTAGTGCTCTTGCCGTTGATTTTCGAAATCAATCGGGAGGCCATGGTACGTTATGAGTCAGTCAGTCAGTCATTATAATGGGTGACAATCATCATGATCATCATCATCGTATGCGGTTTGTGTTTTGTTCTGTTTGAGCGATGGACCTTCTCATGCTGTGAAATTTTTTGTATTTGATTCGTTTTTATTCCTTCCATTCCTCTCTACTCTAGACGGTCGCTTCGGAACGACAACAAATCACGGAATTGAGAAATCAAGGACACAGTGACAGACAATTACAAGAAATGGGATTTTTGGAAATTTCTCTACACAAACCGTCGGTGGCCGCCATGAAAAAGTAACAAACAACAGAGTAACAACAACAATATGATGATGGAAATTTATCTCATGAATTTATCGTTACATATGCGAATGATTGCCTGGGTTGAAGTACTGCTGGACAGTTGGTCGTTGGATCTTGGAAAGGGATGATGTAGTACAAGCTCAAATCAAACAAAGATAGTAGTGGATCTCAGTTCTCAAATGTTCCAGGAATAAAATCTAGATGTTATTGATGATACATAATATATGCCTATGCTCTCTGTCCGTCTCTGATATATTAGTCTGAATTTGGGCGTGCGTATGTTCTTTTCTTTCTATACTCCGGCTGCAACCAATGCCACGATGGGCAAAAAGAAGAGTGCCACACCGACAAGATAGGCGACCTGGAAGGACTCTCGTGCCATCTGTTGGACGGCCAACACACCCAAATACAGTATACCGGTATAGAACGGTACAATGTTCAAAAATCCCGACAGTTCTACCAGATGGAACGGATCCAACTTTTCTCGTAAAAATTCAAAGGCGAATTCGTTGTTTTCCGACCATTGGTTTTGTGAGAGTCCCGCCTTCCGTGCATCGATGACAGCCTCGACCAATCGTTCCTTTTCCGATTCGGTCAACAAGGTCAAACCGGGATTGTAAATCGACGTATCTTCGTCGGCTACGTAACCACGATCCAACGAAACGCCCTCTTTTGGAAAAGAATAGAAGTAGAAAAAATAGTTTTGGTAAAGAAGAAATATCAACCCAAACAGAAAGAGTGGATGATGAGATCAAGTACAACAGCACGACAAAAGAACGAGAATGATTGAAAGACAAACCATTATTGTCTGACTGGAGAGTCTGCCCAGCTAATAACATGACAGATAACTACTCACTGTAATTGACCATACCACCAACACCTTTTCCTTCCGTGATGATACCGGCAATATTTTCGTAGGCCTTGAAGGTAGCGTCGACATTCCCCGCGGCCGTTTGGAGTTCTTGCACTGCTGCTTGAACGGTATCACTAGCGTAATCCGAAGGAACATAAGCGTTGGCAGGCAGTATAGGAGACGATAAAGAAGTAGTAGCCATAGCAACAATAGAAGCTGCTGCCAGAGATGCGGCTGTTTGTGAGTTGCGCCTGGATAATGGTTGTTGTTGTTGATGATGTTGTTGTTGTTGATGATGATGACTGTGATGAACATTGGGTTTACTCTCATTGGTCATATTATTATTCTCATCTTGTTGTGTGGATCTCTTTATCGACTGGGCCCAACATCTCGATCTCGTGGCTACCGAATGGACCAGTCTCCTTGTTGTCAATGGGGATGTCGAAAACGACTCAATATGGTACCCGGTGGCCAAAATCACTGACAGTAAGAACAACACCCTTTGACGTGTAGAAATCATGGTTATTATATCGAATTGAAATAGCGGATCTTTTTTTGTGGTTGATGTTGTTGGAATGACGGGAACGTGAAATAATGCGAAAAAAAAGAGTGTGTGCTTGTCCACCTGATTGCCAACTAGTGCGAACAGTGTACCGAACTTTTCAAAATGTTACTAACAGTAATAGCGTCGTTGATTATTTCCCAAGTGTCGAGGTGTATCGGTGTCAGTTGAGAGTCAGTCCCGTGATATCTTTGATTCACGATCCCTTTACCTCTTTACTTCAGATCCACCTCTTACGTCACCTCTTACGTCATTCGGTCAGATTTCATCTCTTGATTCTCGTTGCCATCTTTCATCTTTGTGTTTTTCATCTTTTCACTAGAAATGTAAATTCCTATAATCTGGATTATCATCATTCACATTTCTCTTCTTTTCAGGTTACGAGCCCAAGCATTACGCTTGATCTTTTGTTCTTCTCGGTGTTGCTCCACACCCTGCCTGCAGCAGTTAAGCGTCTCGCGAACGCTTGCCACCCAACTTTGAACCTTTGTCCTTCCCTTGCCTTCCTCCCATGGCCTCCTTTTGCTCCGCCCTGGGATTACTCCTTTGTTTTCCCTTTGGCTCCTGCTCCGCCCTGGTGTTTTTCCTCTTGGTTTTCTCCTGGTCCTTGGTCGCCTCTGGACACTGTTCTCCCATTCATCGGTCTGTTTTCTGTTTCGCTCCTGTTTCTCTTTGACTGTTTCATGTGCTGCCACCATTGTCCCCCCGTCTGGACTCTGAGTGTTGCCAGCGCCTTGCCCCTGCTTCTCTCTGAGTACCTCATGTTCTTCCACCCTTGTCCCTCCGTCCGGACTTTGGGTTCTGCCTACACCTTGCATGATCGATCACTTCTACCACCTTACCTCCACTTTCCCTCCCCCCAAGTCTATCCCATGTGGTGGTGCTTGTTCTCCTGCACCAGTCCTTTGCCTACAGCACAAGTTGCCATCCTTTGGCCAATTCAGCCCCCAAGAGTTTCTACATTTGCATCACTTCAGCCTCTCACTTCTGCTAAGCTTGTCCTTGATCTCCCCCCTTCCTGGCCCCATCTGCGGCCCTGTCCTACTTTTGATCTCGACTCCATGCTACGAGTTGCCCTTGCACTCCTTTTATTAGTCTTCTCCCATTGGAAATGGCTTCCTGCATCCAGCTCTCTGCATCCCGCCCCAGCTTCTTCTTTCCATCCCTGCCTCCCATCCTTGCTTGCTACTCTCTGGTCCCAGAGGGAGCATCTCCTTGTTGCTCCTCCTTGGCCGTCCACTGCTGGACTTGTGCTACAGAGGGAGCATGTTCCTACTGTTGCTCCTCCATGGCTATCTCCTTTAAGATTCATCCCTCCAAAAGAGCATTCTTCCTCTTTCAGCCCCTACTTGCCCCTCACTCAGCTTCTGTTCCAGAGGGAGCATTCTTTGCTTCCTCCTCTACTGCTGTTCTTGGGTCCTGTCTCTGCTCATTGGCAGGAACTTTCTTTTGGTTTTATTCTATCCTCTTTGCGAGAATGTTCACGTCAACCTTCTCTTTCAGCATTGCTCCTCCAAGAACCGCCATGTTTTTGGCCATTTGACGATCCTCTGTTTTCTGGGATCACCTACCCCATGCTTCTTGCTACTGCAGTCAACGATTCCCTTTGCCCCCATGACATATCTGCTTCTTTGGTCTACCCTCCTCTTGCGATAGTTCCCCCCTGTATGCCTATGCCCTTTTGGCCTGCCCTGCTCCTTTTTCTTGCTTTTGCTTCACTGCAAGCTTGCTACAGCAGGACTTTTTCCTATCACGCTACAGTTCTACCATCTTTCACTACCTTTCTTTTTCTGCTTCCATGCCATCTGTTGGTAGCAGTTTTTCTGGTGGTGATTGTCTCAGTCCTTCTGCATCTACGCTTGAGAGGGAGTGTCGAGGTGTATCGGTGTCAGTTGAGAGTCAGTCCCGTGATATCTTTGATTCACGATCCCTTTACCTCTTTACTTCAGATCCACCTCTTACGTCACCTCTTACGTCATTCGGTCAGATTTCATCTCTTGATTCTCGTTGCCATCTTTCATCTTTGTGTTTTTCATCTTTTCACTAGAAATGTAAATTCCTATAATCTGGATTATCATCATTCACATTTCTCTTCTTTTCACCAAGGAGTCGAAAGCTTTATTGTTCGCTTGCTACTACGAGCAATGCAATAGCGTTGATGGTGGGTGTCTAATGAGTGTTACTATTGCCGCATTCACAGTCAAAATGGGAGTGGTGTAATGATGTGATGATACGTGTTGTTCGACACCTATGGCAGTACAGTTCGTGGACGGGTATGATACATGACGGACAAATGATGCGATGGGATCGAAGATCGGAGGCAAGATTCATTGAAGATGACGTATGAGATCTTCAAGGTTGATTACGTCTACCGTAGCTAGTATGTAGGTATCGTAGCTACCGTTACGGGTAGGTACGACGTCCGAAATTCCACTCCGTATGATACAATCAATAGTCTACTATCGATAACCGGTAGCTATGTACGTAGTACGGTAGCTATCTCTAGAGTACGGTACTTGGCATAGCCAAAAAAAAAATGGATTTTATTATCATTACTACTATTCTATAAAGAAATCTGTGATATTCCAGTCTAGTAGAAATGCTTTTACTATTATCACCTACTTGAACACATTCTTGGCTCCACCAAAGTCTTTTGCAAATCTCCGTTCGCTCCTCGCGGTCCGCTCCTTCACCAGACCTTCCAAACCTCCGTAGCGTGCATGTGCTAGTCTCCGAATCTCCTTTCGTTGATACAATTTCATGGGAGCCCACGATTTGTGATGTGGATTCTCCTGTTCCTTGTATTCACACACGGCCAATGTTCCCTCTGGAAGACAGTACATGGACATGGCCTCCTTTTTTGTTACCCATTCGGATGCTCCTTCCTCAAACGTCTCGATGTTACTACTATCCTCATCTTTATCAACTGCATTGATCTCCTCATCCATCTTCAATTTCTTCTTTGGTGAAGCTGTTGTTGTTACTTCATTGTTTTTCTTGTCCAGCGTTTCAACGTCCAAAATATAACTGTCTTGTGTTTTCTTCATTTCGTTCTCTTCTCTTTTTTTTTTCTTTTGTAGTTGTAGTTCCAACGCTCGTTCCCGATTAATTCGGATACGCTCACGTTGTTCTTCTGTCAATGTTGTCATTATTTTTTCAATGCTGTTTCGATCCAACAAAAACAATATCTATACTTTTCAAATGTTTTTTTTTTATGATTGACTCTTTTCGATGGCCTTGGATTCACCCCCACTGTTCATGTACCAAGACACGGCATGCAACAGACCAAAGTACAATCCCAATTTGCCAAAGAACCAGACTTTTTGATAACTATCGGATCCGGGACCTCCTCCGCCAGCACCGCCAGTGGTTCCGTCGGGATGCAACACAAACATGAAGAGAGAGAAAAAAACGTGTTGTGAAACGAGACTGAGAGAGAGAGAGTACTAGGAAGCGGAGGTTTGGAATGGAGCACAAGAAAGAGGAATAAATGAATTATTCTCCTAACAGTAAGCACCGACGTACGATAAGACAGCCGTCGCTATGTATGACAGTGTGCAGGCAACTTGAAACTGAAAGTGATGAGTGGTTTTCTCGAGTCCGTGTCATGTGCTCATCACAGTCACATCTCATACTATCTTTCGACTTCGTTGGAGCAGATTGACTGTGCACATACAGGTAGGGAACGTCGTACTACTTAGGTATCATACTAAAAACTGTCGTAGACCAAGCCCTACGGTAGCTACCGTACTATGATTACGGTAGAATGTTGCGTGGCGAACTTTGGACACAACGGGAACATGACTGGATTTACTCATGATTCAGAGTCAAGTACTATCGTATGACGATACAACATACTAGGTATGATACCGGTAGTAGTGGTAGAGAGCTGGAATCACCACACCACACATACAGTACTTGCTACTCGGGACTCGGGAGTACTTCCTACCTACCGGCGGTAGTTCCATACTTTTGAGGAGTTGGCTTACAGTTACTAAGTCGTACTCACCATAACTCTTGCTCTCTCTCTAGAGGCGAGGCAACGTACGAATTAACTTGACTAAAATACATAAAAACGCCAAGTATGATTTCATCCGGTCGAGTTCTGTTCAGTATCCGGCGATGCGAGGACGACTTGTTGGTTGTGCGTTGCGCCTTATCTGTGGAGGACTAGTAATCTTTGGTGGCGATGGGATATTGTGGTAATGGTGGTAGTGGTATTACTGTGCTTTTAGTAGTATTCCAATAGGGCGAAGGAAATTCATTGAACTTTTTTTTCCAGTTCACAGATTTCCTCCTCATCTCTTTGTTGAGAAGGGGGAAAACCCAGCTTGATTTGTAAGAGACTGATAAGGTTGTGCACGAATCAATGCCTCACATGTTACACTTCGGTCAAACCTCGATCCAGCACGGTAGACCGAATCTACATGATATCTTGTTGGACTGTTGTATTAATTGATGATGTCCAATTGATCTTTTTCATGATCAGGGTTTCAAAACTGATCTCAATTTTTGAACTTTTGCAGAGGCGCCCCATTCAGAATAGAGACAAATCGCGGCGTTCATTCGGAAATAATATTCTTCATGGTTCCCTTGTTCAAGGCACAAGGCAGCATAACGCTCATTCGTTAGCGCTTGGTCTTGGACAATACCACAACGGCCAGCCATACGAATAGCAACTTCGTACTTCTGGAATGCTGATTCGATTTTCCCCCGAAAAGCATCCAATTCGGCACTTAGCAACACTTCACGATGGACGAAATTTGGGTTGATTTTGTCTTTGGGACGGTCCGACCAACTCCGAAGAAACTTGTGTTGGCGTTTCGCTTCTTGCAGGTAACGTCTTTTTCGGGTCTTGCGGGCCATCGCGTAGTAGCAAATAGAACTACAGAAACGGGCCATTACAGTTGCAGGCTGTCCTGGAAGAGCCTTACAGCATTTGTCCATACATTGCATGGCCAAAGTAGCTCCATTTTCGTAATCGCCAATATAACATGCCAGAATAAGGCGATAACGCTGCATTGCTAGCATCATAAATTCATCATTGGCCACTGATAGCTCATTAAGCGTTTCTTCTTGATCCATTACATCACCACTAAGGATAATGCCTGTACCATCATTATGGCCGGCCTTTCCCCGTAGAATTTGCACAACTTGATGGACCATTTTATGGCCCAACAAAACCATTGCTTGACCAAAATCTTTCATTTGCTCCGCGTAACTTGTCATGTTGCTATCCAAATCTGCCAAAGGCATACCTGTATACAGAGCATACTCGCACCAGAAGTGAGCGCAAAATGTTGCGCTCATTAAGTCACCAGTACTGAGTCCAATTTTGTATCCCTGCAAAAGATGTTTCATACAGTCTTTCATCGGCATTATCCAATGGGCGCAGTAAGTGTACGAGACAAAGATGGTGCGTGACTCGACGTCTTTGCATTTGACGCGCTTTAACATCGCAAGGCCGTTACTGGCGAACTTCCAACCTGCAGCAAAATCATCAATGAAACAGGATAGTAACAATCCAATCAAAGCGAACGCTGCTGGAGAGTAAATTGTAATACCATGGTTGAACGTATACTGGATACTCTTGAGGACAACAACAGTGAAGAACTCTGGATTGTTGCCGACATAGGCTGCAGTTGCCAAATGATCCAACGTCTTCATAATTTGAGCATCGCCAGTGATATTTGTGATAGGAAGTTTAGCAATTGTATCTGGATTCTGCATCTTCTTGGAGAATTTGGTTCTCGCCAAGCCGAATACTGCTGTAAATGCAATGCTAACACCACCATTTGGAATGTTCACGCCACAATTTTTCAGAAGTGAACTTACAACTTGCATTGATTCCCTGGGCTTGTGTTTTATCACAGCGGTATCAATTAGTATATGTGTAACTCTCAGTTTGTTAGTGGGACTTACGGAAGGCTCATTCAAAATTTTGTAGCAAAGTTCCGTCATGGATTTGAAGTTAGCCACGGTATACTCTGCTTCCGCAGCAGATGAATACAAATCCAGCGTCAGTTCATAGTGAGACTTCCAACAGTCATCTGGCAGTAACTCGATGGCACTTTGAAAGTGTTTGGACGCTGCCGTGAAAGCCGAAAACGATGATGCTCTATGCCCAGCAAGCTTATAGAGGTTCAACAAGGCCATTTTATCTTCTCGATCCTCTGAAAGCTGAGATTGTCTATCACTCAATAAACCTAATACAATGAATACCATCGATTCGAGTTGATCTTCCGGTAACTTTGCTAAAAGAACTCGGCCAACCTCATATTTTAATGAAAAGAAGACCAGGTCCGGGAGAACAGAAAGGGCCGCTTCCTGTATGCGATCATGGAGGAAATGGAACCCATCATTTGTTGCCAACGGTTGAATGTATTCTTCTTGATGGCAGTGATGTATTAATGCGTTGACATCAAAGTCTAATGGCAAAAGGGAATACAACAAGCGATCGTTCTTGTTGATTTTCCTTGTAGAATCAGTTGATTTGGCACGAATGCCTTCTACAACCATTATCAGATTGGCACGGCTAAAATGCGATCCGAGGTATGCTGCAATGGCCAAAAGCTGCATAGCTTCTGTGTCTCTGAGTAGCTTTTCCTTGACCAAATCTACGACATTGTCCCCGGGAGGGGCTTGTTCCAATATTTTTTGTGCATCCCAAATCCACTTGCCAATGCCAATGTTGTACTCCAAAAGGCCTTGCTTGTGCAAAGAAATCAGCACTTGATTGGCAAAAAAAATGTTTCCTTGGGTCTTGTCGTACAAGACTTGTGCCAGTTCCATTGTCTCATTGCTACCCCCCGACAAAAGATCTTGTAAGAACGAGTTGAGTGCCTCCACAGACAAATTGTGGACGGTGATGGTGTGGACGGGAACCGACCAAATGGGCTTTTCTTTGGTGGTAAATGTAGATATTCTGTCGATCAAGGTAGTCATTGGGTGGTGTTCTCCTCTTCTTTCATTCGACCGGTAGCTACATACCACCATGAGAGCATCTCGATTGGAGGTATCGGTCAATATTTGATATAGGAGATCCATTGATTCTTGATCGGCCCAATGCGTATCATCCAAGTGAATGACCAGCGGAGACACCGAACAAATGATCTGAATGAATTTTCTAAAGCAATGCTTCAGTCGATCTGCGTTGGCCTTGATATTGATACTGCCTATTCCTTCGGCGGCAGTCTCATCCACAACGACGGTTTGCGAATGGTCACATGTGATATTGTGGTTACCTTTGTCCAACACGTCAGTTCCGTCCACACTACAATCGTAGCTAGTAACGGATTGTAATTTTGGGAAAATCGTGACCAAAAATGGAAGTTCAAGTTTCAGCGTTTGATGCAAGAGTTCCTTGATATCGACGCTGTCCATGGATTCCGGTGTCATATAGAAACTGCCACTTGGATCCACCGGAAGATCACACAACAGTTGGTCACATAAGTCTTCCATGGCCATGATGATTCCCTTGAACGGTTCATCAAACTGTTTCATATCAAACTTTCCCACGACGAAATAGGCACGTTTCCGCTGCACTTGCTTTTTCAGAACAGAGGAAACAAGTCTTGATTTTCCCACACCGGAAAGACCCTCCACAACGGTCAGTACCTTGTTATTGACAAGGGTGGTCCGTTTGGTATTCGAATCATCGGAATCTAAAGTAGGAATCAAAGCAGGAGTATTCATATGTTGTTCCTGCCGTTGAAGATCCGTCGTCCATTCTTCTCGTTCTTCGTTTTGTTTTTGTCCGCGTGGTTTTGACCAAACATGCTTTTGGTAGACACTGTCCCATATCCCTAGCAGCTGTTTGGTTTCTTCTTCCCGGCCGTGCAATCCCACCTTATCGAATTGAAGTTTGTTCACTGTCAGACCATCCAAGACTTCCTTACAGGATCGTTGCAAGGCTGTCATTATGTTTCGATGGAGATCGACCTGTCGTACTTCCCAGGCGGTAGTTGTCCGAGTACTGGAAGAATGCCGTCGTTTCTGTAATAATGTAGAATGCAGTTCAGAAGAACCATAGATTCCATCATCATCCGTTACATCATCATCTTGTGAATCTCGAAAGAGAAAATCTTTGGACGATTCTTCCTCAACTTTGTTGTTTCCTTCTTCATTTGTTACGTCAGACGACTGAGACGAGGTAGAATTGGAATTGTGTCGTGCTTGGGCTGAAAAGCAAGGGGATGGTGGATTCGATGAAGATGTCAT
Source organism: Nitzschia inconspicua (assembly GCA_019154785.2). Taxonomy (NCBI): domain Eukaryota; phylum Bacillariophyta; class Bacillariophyceae; order Bacillariales; family Bacillariaceae; genus Nitzschia; species Nitzschia inconspicua. The sequence goes on from JAGRRH010000004.1 coordinate 2,765,672, forward strand.
TGGCAATACATCTTTATTCTTATTATCATCATCATTATGAGACATAGGAGAGTCTTGCAAGGCATCGTCAAGTTCTGCAAGAGCGAAGCATGTATGATCATTCGAGTGACGTTGATTATCGATTTTTCTTCCATGGATAGTACTGCTACTCCGAGCAGTATTGCTTTCGGTTGCCAGAGTCATCGTCAACGAGCTATTTCAAGATAATATATTCAAATGAACATAGAGATGTCATAATAGTAGATAGTAGATAGAGTTGTTGATTGTTACAACTCTATTAGAGAGAGTACTGTATGATTGTTCTGAATCAGTTCTTTTTTTATTAACATTTGAAAGTCACAATGTCTTTTGTGTTTTGGAATTTCGTTTCTTTTACACTGTTAGTGGGAACTCTTAATTACTACTGGAGTAGCATTCTTAAGTACTACTGGAGTGGAGTAGTAATTACTAGCACGATTGTGATTGGCTGAGCGGTGAGATCGAGCAAGCCAACAGAGCGTTATGCACGCCGTTACTTTTTCTTAAGTAAATAAATGCTCCATTCAAAGTTTGTCTGTCCTTCCTTCACCATTCGCACCATTGACTGTGCAAGAAGTCAGTTTGCTGCGGTTCACCGCACTATCTATTACTACGTATTCCGTAGTACGAACTTCCACATACGGTAGTCATCATCAGTGGATGCTGTTTTTATAAGACACCACTGTTGCTACCATTACCAAACGAGGACATCGTCCTCATCATATCGATTTTGCCCTATCGACCCCCCTACCCATTCGACCTATCTCTTCACCACAGGTGCAGCAAAAGAAGTAGCAACAGCAACAGGAGCTGGAGTAGCCTTTGACTGCAGCACGAAAGAGATAGAAAAGAACCCAGAACGAGTCATTCTCACGGAATCGGAGCTGAAGAGATTGGTTACACCCCATTGTAAATCTACCACCAGTTGGTGATGATAGAAAAACCACTTTTGCAAGACTAAATCAAAAAGTACTGTGGTAGTGGATAACAACAATTCTCACTAGTAACATCCAATTCCATGTACAATCCTTGGTTACATTTCAGAGGCACCAGGGCTATCCGGAAAGTCGTACATTTCCTGTGATAGCATTGGATCAGGTTCTCCAAGTGCAGAAAGAAGGTGTTTTGCCCTACCAAGCCTGCAACTTCCCTCGATCCAAGTTCGAACTTTGTGCGCAGGGTAGTAGGCATTACAAAATCCTGTCATCTTTCTTCCAGGCTCATCCAGTAGATCAACTTCAACGATGTTGAAGTCAAATGAAGCACCATCTTTGGCGGGGAAGAAGCATCTCTTCAAAACCATGTGCTTGCATCCGTCTGGGATTTCCTGAGGAGAAGTAACCCATTGCTTTATGTTCTCCCTTGTCGATTTGTCTGCCCTCTGCACAAGGTGGTGTTCGGGATTTCCAAGCCTGTGTGCAAATGTAGATGTCTCCCTGTGCCCAATTACCTGCGCCTTGTGTTCTTTCACAACAGGACAGTTCCTACCAACTCTGTGACCAGCTATGCTGCACAGAGAACACGCAGCCTTTTGTCTCGAAGAATCTTTCATACTCCCTCCTGAAAGTATCCTCTCATTCCTGCTCTTGTTTCTATTACCCCCGTTGCTTCCCTTGGGGCGAGCTTGCTTCAAGACGGGCTGCTCTGTCATTGCATTCTCTTTATTGAGACGAGTTTCATTATTCTGCACAAACATTGTCCGACTACTCATGTTTCTTGTAAATTGGTTCAGCCACCTCTTCAATGAATCTTCTGCTGACGTGCTGTAGGCTGTGGTTTCATTTCCAAGAACGTGTTCGTGGAGTTGCAGAAGTGTGCCAGCAAACATGTGTCTGGTTTTTTCGTGTCTGCACTTGAAAATGTCATACACCAGTTGCTGTGCAACCCTTTGCATGTCGTTCAAACCATAATTTAGCTTCTCCCGAATGTTGCCATTGACTTCGTGCATAACACTCTCACTTTGGTAACTTCCCCATCATCCAATACTGTAGGTAAAGGTTGGGTCTTTAGCAGCACAGGAATCAAGGAATGTCGTAATCTGTTGCAAGGTCATTCTTGTCTTGCATTGCTTCCAGCAGCAACTCTTGGTAGCACTCCAATGCTGCAGTTAGATACTCAGGTGTTTCTTGGTACGCCACGTCAATGCAAGATAAGAGCCTATCTTCTTGATCCTTGGTTACAGTGTATGATGCTAGGTCTGGTATACCCCTCTGTAGCATCTGTCTAATCCTTACCCGGAAGTTAAAAATAAACTGCGCATCGAGAGCCGTGCCCTGAGGAAACATGGGCTGCATCAAACCTCTGAGCAATGGGGTGGAAACTTTGACATTGGTGGAAACCGCAGCCAAAATTGTTTTGATCCTAGTCTCATGAGTGGCAACTTGAAAGTTTCCTGCCTTTCTTGTCTCGATGGCAAGCTGGTCTCGGGAAGTCAGGCAGCCATTGGAGTGCTGATAATTGGATGCCTTGGTGATTTTGACTCGTTTGTTAGTCTTACTCTCTTTGCTCTTGTAGTCAATCACAGAGTAGCAGATGCTGAAGGTGCAACCTACCCTCAGGGAACTCCTGTTCCTCTTCTTCTCCTCGGCAACTGGAGTGAAGCGCATTCTTTTTTTCCTGTATCCCTGAGGCTGTTCACATCTGGTGCAACAAATTTTGTTACCCTCAGACGAGACTGCGAATCCATGCCGACCAGCAAAGTCTCTCAAATTCTCTCTGAGGCTGCTCAACGTTGTGTATTCTTGGCCGACAGGGTAGCATTGGGCAGCCTCTTCTTGGATTTTTTGGATCAGTTCCAATTCATGGGGGGAATAGACGAATCCTCCATCTTCCTGAATAGGAGTAGCTCCCGCACCAGTTAAATTCTCTCCTGCGGCCTCAGCAGGTCTTCCACCGGCAACTAGTGGTAGTGTAGAGTCATCCATGGTTTCCTGCAAGTAGGTGCAAATGATGTATGGGGAGGCAGGAGGATGGTAAGAAAACAAAGGCGGTGTCGCAACATAGCACATTGTTGTTGATGTTGTTGCTGCTCCAACAAACTTCCACGTTGGTTTTATTGCTGTCCTGGAAACCCGTCAGAGAACATTGTTGTTGTGTTGGTCATCACTCGCAAAATGCTGTGATTGCATCAAAATCATTGTTGCGACAGTCGACGTATTACATCATCCACTGAGGTCGCATCATCACAGTCCTTGCCACAAAATCATCGCTACATCCGCAATGGCCATGCACCGACGGCATGTTCGACAAAGTGATGGTTGCGATAATATGGTTGGTTGCTACAGTCGACCGTCGACAATACGGCAGCAGTGCAATTCGCTGTTGCGACAAGAAAGAAACGGCAACGCCACAACATAGCAGGTGGAACTATTCTATCAAAAACAGAGACGCAACGCGACAAAGAGCGGCACATTGTCATGGTACATGATACGTACTCTAACATCAACTTGCTACCGTACTTCAAAACGTCGATCGCATTGTGTGTGTTTTAGACGTGAAAAATGTTGTGCCTGTGAATAATAACCAGACAATGATATTCCAATGCTGAATGACTGTGAGTATGATGTTGCAAGGTCGATGGTGACCGTGCGCTATTGCAGGTTGTAGTAACAATAATGTTGACTGTGAAATCCAAATTTTCCGGCGGGAAGCACAAGCATTGCATGTTACTTTTACTAACCGTTGTTAACTGTAAAATAACCATTTCGTAAAGTTGGGCACGCCAACGAAGCAAAATGGTCTGGCCCTGGTCGGGTGCTAGTAATTACTAGTACTTAAGAATGCTACCTAGTACTACCTCCGTTCCAAATTAAAATTAACTTCTCCGAAACTTGCGCGTTCCAAATTAAAATGAACAAATGTGTAGAAATAATACCACGCTTACACAAGTTAAACATTTTAATTTGGAACAGGACCCCGAAACTTGCGCGTTCCAAATTAAAATAGTCATATGTGTAGGCATGGTACTATTTCAACGGGATTGACTATTTTAATTTGGAACATATATATTCTAAATCATGTTGTTCTCCTGTGCTGCTACCACATCTTCTCCTGGTACTGCATCCGCTTCCAACAGCTGAATCCTCTGGCGTAGTTCATCTGTGACCTCTATGGATACTGGGAGCTGCCCTTGCCTTGCTAGTTGCTCTTTCGTTCAACAAAAAAGTTCCCTTGCCCGTGGGAACAGACCCGCCAGAGATGCGTCATGCCATCGACGTGGTTCGTTGGTTCGTGAAATCCTGGTTCTTCGACTTGGAAAGTTGCGAGGAGTACAATCACTCGCGGTCGTATCTCATTGCGTGGCTCGAACGGGGAAATGGTTCTGTACTTAAACCTCACATCGTGAATACGACACACTTGCGACCCCTCGAGAAGATGTGGCTCAACTTCTTTGCACAATGGATCTCAGGACAACCTCGATCAGCGAGTCGATGCATGCGTCAATGAAGTCAGGGTTCGACGGTGTGAGAGCGGGGATGGACACCACCTCCTCCGACAACGCAGTGGTAGGCAAATCGATGCGACGGCAAAAGGAAAGACAGCGTCTAAACGCACGGGACCAGGAAAGAACAGTGAAGTGGTCAGAGATGCCCACAGCACGTCATTTGACGGAGTATTGCCTCATGAAGGCGAAGGAAGAGTGGCAAGTCGCAAAGACTCTTGTCGTGATCCATGTTTGCATGGATCCGGTGGAGTGGTGGGTGTTCAAGGAGCACGCCACATCTGGCGGAGTGTCTGCACCTCCACGCTATACTCGGCTCCGACGAGTGAAGGTAGTCCACCAAAAAAATTTGTGGTTCTCTTGTGGGTTACCATCGAGGATGAAGTATCCCTGTCGAAACGCTGTGACGAAGCAAGTGTCGATGAACATGTTTGGCGTACGATGGCACTCGCACTTCCAACATTGCTATGGAAGGGACGGTGCGGATGACTGGACACAGGTGTTTGATTCTATGATGGCCGATGGGTTTGAGAGAGACTACAGAAGTGGCGAAGTCATCAACATTGAGGGAATGGACTTCCTCTCCCAACAACCGGAATCATGGTTATCATTGCAAGACGACAACAACACACTGGAGACGCAGGGGAAGCACTTACATGAATCGACATGTGTCCAAAAAGAGGTGGCACTGAAAGGAGTACCGTTACCAGAGATTCGCAGGACGGTAGAGGCGGGACTGCATGGGATGAACGAGGACCAAGAAATCAACGTCGAGGTTGGAACGAGCGACGACCAGGAACCCAACTTTGAGGTTGAATGCCATATCCCGAACACCATTCACAATTTACAAGACCCTTTTGTAGTGCGTTAGCTTTTTTGGCATCGTTCATAACGAAGCACGGTATGAGACATTCTTACTGGACTGTGAATTTACTCATGATTGGAAGTATGTACTATGTACTCCGATGTAGTTACCTAACTGGAAGTCTATTTTTGGCTATTCTCCCGGTAGCTACTTACAGTTAGTAGTAGTAGTAGCTACAGTTGGAACGAGCGACGACCAGGAACCCAACTTTGAGGTCGAATGCCATATCCCGAACACCATTCACAATTTACAAGACCCTTTTGTAGTGCGTTAGCTTTTTTGGCATCGTTCATAACGAAGCACGGTATGAGACATTCTTACTGGATTGTGAATTTACTCATGATTGGAAGTATGTACTATGTACTCCGATATAGTTACCTAACTGGAAGTCTATTTTTGGCTATTCTCCCGGTAGCTACTTACAGTTAGTAGTAGTAGTAGCTACAGTTGGAACGAGCGACGACCAGGAACCCAACTTTGAGGTCGAATGCCATATCCCGAACACCATTCACAATTTACAAGACCCTTTTGTAGTGCGTTAGCTTTTTGGGCATCGTTCATAACGAAGGACGGTATGAGACATTCTTTCTGGATTGAGAATTTACTCATGATTTGAAGTATGTACTATGTACTCCGATGTAGTTACCTAACTGGAAGTCTATTTTTGCTATTCTCCCGGTAGCTACTTACAGTTAGTAGTAGTAGTAGCTACAGCCTACCGGTAGGTTCGTATTTCTTATCTAAGAAGCGGTAGACTCACAAGCCCGACCCCTACCAGCTCGTAGAGGCGAGGCAATGCAGGCAATAACGGGAGGCCATTCCAGAGACGAGGACATAATAAAAAAACTACTCTAGCTTGATATGCCGTATGATGTTTTTCCTCATCATCCGAAATTCGGTCCAGCACGACTGCCCGGATCTACAAGATATCTTGTTGGACTATTGAAACAGTACTACAAATTATCATGTCAAGGTTCTTTGAGATGATCAGGGCTCAAAAATGATTTCAATTTGTCAACTTTTGCAAAGGCGCCCCATTCAGAATAGAGACGAATTGCGGCGTTGATTCGGAAAATATAATCGTCATGATTCCCTTGTTCACGGCACAAGGCGGCATAACGCTCATTCGCTAGCGCTTGGTCTTGGATAATACCACAACGACCAGCCATACGAATAGCGACTTTGTACTTATGGAATGCTGATTCGATTTTACCACAGAATGCATCAAGTTCGGCACTTAGCAACACTTCACGATGGACGAAATTTTGGTTGATTTTGTCTTTGGGACGGTCCGACCAACGCCGAAGAAACTTGTGTTGGCGTTTTGCTTCTAGCAGATATCGTCTCTTTCGGGTCTTGCGGGCCATGGCGTAGTAGCAAATAGCACTGCAGAAACGGGCCATTAGAGTTGTTGGCTGTCCTGGAAGAGCTTTACAAAAATTTGTCGGTCCATTGCATGGCCAAAGCAGCTCCATTTTCGTAATCGCCAATATAACATGCCAGAATTATGCGAAAACGTTGCATTGCTATCTCCATAAATGCATCACCGGCAGCAGACAGCTCATTACGGACGTCTTCTTGATCCATTACATCACCACTCAGGACAACGCATGTACCATCATTATGGCCGGCCTTTCCCCGTAGAATTCGCACCGTTTGATGGACCATTTTATTGCCCAACAAAACCATTGCTTGACCAAAATCTTTCATTTGCTCCGCGTAATTTGCCATGTTGCTATCCAAATCTACCAAAGGAACACTCGTATACAGCGCATACTCGCACCAGAAGTGAGCGCAAAACGTTGCGCTCATTAAGTCACCAGTACTGAGTCCAATTTTGTATCCCTGCAAAAGATATTTCATACAATCTTTCATAGGCATAACCCAATGAGCACAATATGTATACGATAGAAAGATGGTGCGTGACTCAACGTCTTTGCATTTGACGCGCTTTAACATCGCGAGACCATTGCTAGCAAACTTCCAACCTGCAGCAAAATCATCGACGAAACTGGATAATAACATTCCAATCAAGGCAAAAGCTGCTGGAGAGTAAATCGTAATACCATGGTTGAACGTATACTGGATACTCTTGAGGACGACAACAGTGAAGAACTCTGGATTGTTGCCGACATAGGCTGCAGTTGCCAAATGATCCAACGTCTTCATAATTTGAGCATCGCCAGTGTTACTTGTGAGAGGAAGTCTAGCTATTGCATCTGGATTCTGCATTTTCTTGGAGAATTTTGTTTTTGCCAAGCCGAATACTGCTGTAAATGCAATGCTAACACCACCTTTTGGAATATTTACTCCGCAATTTTTCAAAAGTGAACGTGCAACTTGCATTGATTCGCCGGTTTTGTATTTTATCACAGCGGTATCAATCAGAACGTGGGTAATCCTGAGCTTGTTAGTGGGGCTTACCGAAGGCTCATTCAAAATTTTGTGACAAAGTTCCGTCATAAATTTGAAGTTAGCCACGGTATATTCTGCTTCCGCAGCAGATGCATACAAATCGAGTGTAAGTTCATGGTGCGAATTCCAACAGTCATCTGGCAGTAACTCGATGGCACTTTGAAAGTGTTTCGACGCTGCCGTGAAAGCCGAAAACGATGCTGCTTTGCTACCAGCAAGCTTATAGAGTTTCAACAAGGCCATTTTATCTTCTCGATCCTCCGAAAGCTGAGATTGTCTATCACTCAATAAACCTAATACAATGAATACCATCGCTTCGAGTTGATCTTCCGGTAACTTTGCTAAGAGAACTCGGCCAACCTCATATTTTAATGAAAAAAACACCTGGTCAGGGAGAACAGAAAGGGCAGCTTCCTGGATGCGATCATGGAGGAAATGGAACCCATCATTTGTTGCCATTGGCTGAATGTATTCTTCTTGATGGCAGTGATGTATTAATGCGTTGACATCATCAAAGTCTAGTGGCAGAAAGGAATACAACAAGCGATCGTTCTGGATTTTCCTTGTAGAATCAGTTGATTTGGCACGAATGCCTTCTACAACCATTATCAGATTGGCACGGCTGAAATGCGATCCGAGACATGCTGCAATGGTCAAAAGCTGCGTGGCTTTTGCGTCTTTGAGTAGCTTTTCCTTGACCAAATCTACAACATTGTTCCCAGGATGGGCTTCCTCCTCTATTTTATTTGCATCCCAAATCCACTTGCCAGCACCGAGGCTGTACTCCAAAAGGCCTTGCTGGTGCAAAGAAATCAGCACTTGATTGGCAAAAAAGATGTTTCCTTGGGTCTTGTCGTATATCGCTTGTGCCAGTTCCAATGTCTCATCGCTTTCCCCCGAAAGAAGATCGTGTAAGAACGAGTTGAGTGCCTCCACAGACAAATTGTGGACGGTGATGGTGTGGATAGGAACCGACCAAATGGGTCTTTCGTTGGAAAATGCAGATATTCTGTCCATCAAGGTAGTCATTGGGCAGTGTTCTTTCTTGACTTCGTTGGACCGGTAGCTACACACTACCATGAGGGCATCTCGATTAGATGTATCGGTCAAAATTTGATAGAGGAGATCCATTGATTCTGGATCGGCCCAATGCGTATCGTCCAAGTGAATGACCAGCGGAGACACCGAACAAATGATTTGAATGAGCTTTCTAAAGCAATGCTTCAGTCGATCTGCGTTGGCCTTGATATTGATACTGCCTATTCCTTCGGCGGCAGTCTCATCCACAACGACGGTTTGCGAATGGTCACATGTGATATTGTGGTTACCTTTGTCCAACACGTCAGTTCCGTCCACACTACAATCGTAGCTAGTAACGGATTGTAATTTTGGGAAAATCGTGACCAAAAATGGAAGTTCAAGTTTCAGCGTTTGATGCAAGAGTTCCTTGATATCGACGCTGTCCATGGATTCCGGTGTCATATAGAAACTGCCACTTGGATCCACCGGAAGATCACACAACAGTTGGTCACATAAGTCTTCCATGGCCATGATGATTCCCTTGAACGGTTCATCAAACTGTTTCATATCAAACTTTCCCACGACGAAATAGGCACGTTTCCGCTGCACTTGCTTTTTCAGAACAGAGGAAACAAGTCTTGATTTTCCCACACCGGAAAGACCCTCCACAACGGTCAGTACCTTGTTATTGACAAGGGTGGTCCGTTTGGTATTCGAATCATCGGAATCTAAAGTAGGAATCAAAGCAGGAGTATTCATATGTTGTTCCTGCCGTTGAAGATCCGTCGTCCATTCTTCTCGTTCTTCGTTTTGTTTTTGTCCGCGTGGTTTTGACCAAACATGCTTTTGGTATACACTGTCCCATATCCCTAGCAGCTGTTTGGTTTCTTCTTCCCGGCCGTGCAATCCCACCTTATCGAATTGAAGTTTGTTCACTGTCAGACCATCCAAATTCCAGCAATGATGAACATGCAGTACCATCCGGTTGCACGAATTGACGATACCACACAAATGCTAATTGAGAATATCAAGCGCCACAATACGGAAGAGTTCTTGCTGAAGGGAACATGGAATTGGTCGAAGAATCTCACAGAAGAAAGAGATGCCCCGTGGCAAGATCTAGTACCATCCAACAATCCAGTATTTGATGTACACCTCATTGTTGTAGCAAGTGCTATGATACCATGAGGATTGTTGTACGTTTGATCAGCTCAATCATAACAATGGAATGCAAACTACTACGGTATTACACCATTATCATACTATCCCCCAGTGATGTTCAATGCCACCCATCAAGCGTGAGGCAGCAGCCGCTCCACTGAGTGGATACGAACTGATACTAATCATCTTTTCAATATACGGATGATCCTCAATTGTAATGTGTCCCGTACTCATGGCACCCACCACAAAGCAGGTCGGCGGTTCACTGGTAGTTGTGTTCGGTTCTACCGGCATGATACTTTTGGCCAAGGCAATGGGACTGTACAAGGTCCCCTCGCAAGAGAATCCAAAGCATCGTGTTCCTGGTGGCAAATGAGACGAAAAGGGATTTTTGATGACTTTCAGTAGAGTGGTCGAGTCATTTCCGGCCTTGATTTTCATTTTATGCAACAATTGGACCATTAGTCCAGCAAAGCGTTTGTAGGTACGTGGAATACGAATGGAGGGATGCACTTGAATCAAGACCTTTTTGGTAGTGGCAATGTAGATCCGCAGCAGGCCGGCCTTGTTCAACGGACTGTCCAGTAGTGCCAACATTTCTTGGTGCAAAATGTCGGGTCGGAACAGGTTGGGATCTTTCCTTAACTTGTTCTTGCATAAGTCCCTATGGTCATCACAATTCAAGAGTTCGTACATCCCACGCTTGTTCTTGACGGTTTCCAAACTGGCTTGATCCAGAAGTACAATTACCGGCTCTTGTTTCTTGCCGTTTCCGACACCCGATGGTGTGCCGATCGTTGCTAGCTCTAATGGAAAGCTGGCAAGTGAACTTTCGACGTTATCTTCCGTCTTCGACCGTTTCTTGGGGCGATCGTTGGTTGTTTTCGTCGTCCGATGCGCTTCTTCTTCTGAATCTTCTTCTTCTTCGGAAGATCCTGCGGAGTCGCTTTCCTCCTCCTCTTCCCTGTTTCTAGCCATGATGTACTAGCAGTATTTCACGTTTTCGATATTCCGAATTCAGGGTAGTCGTCACTGAAAATAGCTGTGATTACAACCAAAGTGCTGTGGATATGTCGTGCTCTGCCAGGAGACGGGAGGAGTTAGAAAATAGGGGCACGGTGCTGCGAAAGATCCGTCCGACAGCGAGATGGCAAATATGAAAGGACAGTCGGGAAACGAAGAAATTGTCGTGTTGATTGGGTTGGACGGATATCGATGGCATGAAACCGATTGACTGGCTGTAGCGAAATTGTTGTCACGTTGGAATGATGGCCAGACGCGCACTTTTTAAACTGTAAACCCAATTTTTAGAAGGTTGCGCTTTGTCTTGCTCCTTTCCAAATCTCAAAACGTCCGTTCCTCGACCGACACACTTAACGAAATTTTAATGATAAAATCATCCCAAGGATTTGCGACTGGACCGGAGGAATGAAGTAAAATCGTATGACAATGTTGTACCTAGCTAGGTAGTCTACTAACTACTAACCAGAGTAATAAACAAAAAACGAAACAACAACAGCTAAACAGCTAAAAATGGACGAATCTTTCCCGCATTGTTGTAAAACATTGTCATTAGATTCTTCTTTGATCCCGGAAAGGATTTTGTCCAGTATTCACACCGTCAATGCAATTATTATTAAACCTTGCAAGAAAATTGTGGCAATCGTGAACTTTGCATTCCTGTCCTAGACAAAAAGATGGAATTTTCGGAAGGTCAAGAATAAGATCATATATATTATGATGACTACGGCACGATTGTTGTGACGTTTTTTTTCCCCGAATGTTGGCTTTTATGGACTGTCGTACATCTGATGATTGGCGACTTTTCATCCACAGTTGCCCTGACCTTTGTTTTTTACACCACTGAGCAAAATTACTGAATGAATCCATTGCGATCCAGCATCAACAGTTAAAAAGAAAGGTTCAAATGAATGCCATCTCCACCATAAGGAAAGATGGTCACATGATCAAGAAAAACGATGAATTAAAGTTGCTACTCAATAGTCGAAATCTCCCAAGTCGCTGTCAATTCACATGGACAATACAAATAATGTTAATTATCCCTGTAACGGGAATCTCGGTACCCAAGCATTTTTGGCTCACAGTGAATTACTTCTCAGTATTTTGCTGAATGTAACCGGCAAGGATTTCCCATTGTCGCTCGACTTCTTGTTCGATGCGATTCGTAGGTTGAATCACTTCCATATTATTGAAATCAAATAATCGTATCTGACCTGATTCACGGCATAAACCGATGTGTCTCCAACACACATCGCAATCAGTGTATTTCAAGTGTCGGGCACGACCGCCCTTCAATTCCCTCAAGGCAGCCATCACCTTTTCTTTCCAAGTCTCATCCGGTTGCTTAATGTGTTCAAAATATGGCATCAACAGGATTGGATAACAATCCACCGTTAGTTTGGACACTGGTACCTGAGGATACGTTGCATTGAATACTTTCCGTTCAATGTCTGTCAATCGGTTAGCACGTTCGTTTTCAAGTGCACCCGTGTAAACTTTCGCAACGCCTTCATACCCCTCTTCTGTGATCACACGATAGACGATGGATGTGGCTCCGCTTCCAACAGCACTGACCGCGTACAAGCATGGGGACGAACCACCAACCACAGTCGACAGCACGGTGACCCCATTTCGTAGCGTCTGTGAAATGCTCCACTGTTTTCGAGACGGCAATGGGCCTTTCACGGTCGCACTAATCAAAACCCATTGACACGAGTCATTTTTCAGTTTCCAGGCCAGTTGACGATGTATTTGCTCGCCAGTCTTCAGAGTAGGGAGGGTCGGAGACGAGTACGCTCCCAAGACCGCATAAAGGATGGCATCGACAAAAACATGAAACATCTGATGCAATCTGAATGTTTGAGTATGTACCACGTCTCGAGAGAGTAATTCTTCACAAACTACCGACGCCTTCGATACACTGAAATCTCTCCAAAATCATTTCGTACTTGTCGGCTCTTTCTTCTTCTTGCTTCTAGTCGAGCTTGTTGTCGTGCCTGGATTATTTTACGAGCAGGCATTGACAATTCCATTATACCTCTGCAATGTATTACACGGCATAAAGTCATGACAGAGTTGACGAAACCCATCACGTACAGAAGAAGAAGAAGAATGGTCATCGTTTTGCAACGACGACGACGACGACAATGATGCTTCTGCCCATACTCGGTCGAACAATTCGTCACCGAACGATGGTACCAAGAAAACCTCGACTTCCTCAATGGTTCGTTTCCTGTTGTTGATACTCTCGTTGTGCTTGGGGTTCCCATTGTTAGCGTCCATCTTCGTTTCTTCTATTACAGAGCCTTTGTTGTTGTTGTTGTTGTAATTGTTGTTTGCTGTATTGTCGTACTGTGCAGTTACTGTTGTGGGGTTGCGGGGTTGCTGCTCTTGCTGAGAATGAATCTTGTTCCCAGGGACAAAATATGTACACACACACGCTACTGTTACCGAAATGCATTTCGAAATCGAAACACGCACAGAAGCGTGAAACCAACTACCGGTACTCTCGGAGTAACAGTTGTTGGAAAGAATGATAAAACCCCAACTTTAACTGAGAATGCGGAGAAGCATTCGGAAGCGGCGAATCACGCGGAGAAGCGATTAATCCCGGGAGAACCCGGTCGCCGCACATATGCTGATGTCCTCCGAGGATGCGAGGACCTCAAGACTGACGTTCCCCATGGATGCGGGATCGCTGATAGGAACAATGAAAATGTACACCGAGGATGCAAGAGCATCGCAGACGGAGTAGTCTGCACTAACAAGATTGGAGACGGAGTAGTCTCAGCAAAGGTTAGAAAGAAACGTAATGACAAGAAAGGGACAGAGGAGACTGTCACTTTCTTGGAATAATCCCATTGCGTAAGGACTTTGACTTCAGTAGTTATTCCCATCGTAGATCATTGTATTTGAGCCGTCTCTGACACAGCTGCCATCTAAAGGATGGTAGTGGAGACGGACCTCAGGTATAATCTAACATTATTCCAAGAAAGGAAGAATTTCAAGCCGATTTTGTTTCTCTAAACTCATGTCCATGCCTGCTACGAACTCCGGGAGTTGTGTGCCTGCACCGACAAGAGTATCGTCGGCAGCGCCAGTACCAGCGGTTGCTAGTAATGCTTACTCTAACAACAGCGGAAACACTGGCAAGTGTAACAAGAGTAGCGATGGAAGGAATCATGGCCGCGGGCGAAACAGGCACCACAGGGGTGCATCAAGCTACGTCCCCTCTATCCCAGAACAGCTACCTAAGGATTGTCGCACTCCCGAACGGTACATCACCATCAACATGGAATATTTCGGCTACATTGCAATCTTTTTCTTAGACATCAAGAACCTCACTATTATGAAGGATAGAGATGTGGGTATGGATGAGTTTGCCATCGAGCTAGCTTTGTGGTTTGAAGAAATGTGGACTGGAGAAATACGATCATGTGGAAAGGGATGCACTCTAATGGAAAATCCCTGTGCTGCCGCCCTGAAATTTGGCTGTGCTTGGATCCTCGCAAGCATCAAAGGTGTGACTCACCGCCTGGAGGACAAGAGATGCGTCAACCTCTTCATTACACATGCAATCACAGATTTCCACATCCTTCAACAAAGACTTGATCCTTCTGTAGCTGATTGCTACCAATGGTGTTACAGCAAACTCAAGTTTGCAGAATGCTGCGCCAAGGATCTCTGGTGCTTTGTGGATTCAGCAGGTTGCTGCCGCAGGTTGCTTCCCTACCTCTTTCTTGGGTTCAGCTGGTTGCCGAGCTACCATTTTTTGGGCTTAACAGGTTGCTGCCCTACATCCCTTATGGGTCTTGCAGATTGCTGCAATATGCTTTTTTTTTGCGCCGACAACAGTATCGTCGGCAGCTCTTACTTTTGCGCCGACAACGGTATCGTCGGCAGCTTTTTCTTTTGCGCCGACAACGGTATCGTCGGCAGCTGTTACTTTTGCGCCGACAACGGTATCGTCGGCAGCTTTTTCTTTTGCGCCGACAACGGTATCGTCGGCAGCTGTTACTTTTGCGCCGACAACGGTATCGTCGGCAGCTTTTTCTTTTGCGCCGACAACGGTATCGTCGGCAGCTGTTACTTTTGCGCCGACAACGGTATCGTCGGCAGCTCTTACTTTTGCGCCGACAACGGTATCGTCGGCAGCTCTTACTTTTGCGCCGACAACGGTATCGTCGGCAGCTCTTACTTTTGCGCCGACAACGGTATCGTCGGCAGCTCTTACTTTTGCGCCGACAATGGTATCGTCGGCAGTTTTTTCTTTTGCGCTGACAACGGTATCGTCGGCAGCAGCAGCAGCACCAACACCGGATGCTCTTACAGCAAACGGAGCAAGCAACAATGGAAACGGTGGAAGTAGCCGTCACCGTGGCCATGCCCTACAACAGTGTGTTGAGACCAACATGGCGCATTCAGGTGCCCAGGATGATTTCTTGGACTTTGACTGTGCATCTGCATTTGCTGTTAACCTCTCTCATGCAGGGAATCAAGGAGCATACATGGAACAGGATGATGTCCTGTCCCTAGGAGCGGATATGAGTCTAGAAGCAAATCAAGAACCATACCAGGAACATCAAGGGAGGACCCCTCGAGCTGGGGGATCCACAGACTCCACTCCACTTGGCAGCCAGGCTTATGACCAAACATGCCGCTACAAACACCGTGTTGGACGTGATGCCCAACCAAACATCCCAATCCTCCAACTCCTCAGCACTGCCTTCCAAACAAAAGCCAAGGCAACCAATGATCAAGTTGTTGTTTTCATGATGATGCATCTGCCATGTTTTGGCAGCAATGCCCAATTGTATGATCCACACCCAACCAACTGCATTGATGTTCGCATCATTGGAACGATTGCTTTGAAGGGCTGGAACCACTTGTTCCCCACCAAGTTTCCTACCAACTTCCAGGATGATGTCCAGGCTGTTGTGGCAGAAGCAAAGTTTGTGAGCCTCGAGCCCAATGTCTTTCCACGTGGTGTTGTGAATGAAAATTTGGAGCATGATTTATTCTCGACTACTGCTCCCGATGCTAATGCATATAGCGTTCTTCAAGCCCAGGATGATGTCTTGGACCTTGACTATGCGCCTGCCCCAACTGCTAACCAGAGTTCCAAGGACAATCAAGGAGCGTCCACGGATCAAGATGAAGTTCTGTTCCGAGGAACAGATGTGCATAGTCTAGGAGAAGATCAAGGAGCAAACCATGATGGAAGTTGTGGAGCAAAGAAAGGAAACCAAGGAGCTGGAGGCACTGCCAATTATCTTCCACCTGCTGATCTACTAGAGAACGATCCTCTCGGTATCATTCAGAATGAGGTCTCGTCCCAGGATGGGAGTAAGGTCAGTCTCGGTTTGGGCAAAGGTGCTGCCAAGGCCTTGAGCCAGCGACACCCCAGCATTGAAAGCAGAGACGGCCTGCATAATGAGAGAGAGACGGATGATTTCCTGCATCGTGACAATGCTGACCAGGTTCCTGCTGAAAATCAAGGAGTACATGTGAATCAGGATGATGTCCTGCTTCAAGGAGCGAATATGGAGGTTCCAGCAGATGACCAAGGATCGATCCAAGAGGCGCATGCGATGGAGAACCAAGGAGTGGATATGGCAGAAAAGCAAGGAGCGATCCATTTTGTAGTAATGAGAAACAGCTTCAAGACACCATCTGTCTGTTTTCACAAGGCCCTATACGGATGTGTAAAATCTGTGCTCCTCTGGTACAATCATTTAGCTTCCACCCTCATGGACATGGGTTTCGAGCTTAATCTGTACTATCCATGTGCTGCCAACAAGATGGTCAATGGGAAGCAGTGCACTGTCGCCTGGTATGTAGACGACAACAACATCAGTCATATGGACCCCCAAGTTGTCACCAACGTGATCACGGCCCTTGAAGAGCACATCGGTGAAATGACTGTCACCAGCGGTTGTTGTCACAAGTGCCTCGGTATGGACATTACCTTCAACTCCGACGGAACTGTTAGTATTCTAATGGAAGACTATCTCAAAAGTGTGATCGAGTTTTTGGGTGAACCCATTTCGTCCTCTAATGCCACTGACAAGGGATTGCTAGATGTGAATCCAGACCCACCTGCCGTGGATTCTAAGGAGCGCATTGATCTCTATGGCAGTATTGTCCCCAAAGGACGTGCGTCTGCAGGACAAAAATCCCTGCACATTAACATTCACCACTACTTCATAACCAATCATGTCAAGACTGAAGGTCTCAACATCATTCACTGCCCTGCTGAGGCAGTGCTGGCAGTTTTCTTTACGAAACTACTCAAGGGAGCCCTATTCCGAAAATTTCGAGACGTCATCTTAGCACCCAGCTCCTTTTCCGTACCGGCGACGTCGCTGCGTGAGGAGCGTGTTGGAAAGAATGATAAAACCCCAACTTTAACTGAGAATGCGGAGAAGCATTCGGAAGCGGCGAATCACGCGGAGAAGCGATTAATCCCGGGAGAACCCGGTCGCCGCACATATGCTGATGTCCTCCGAGGATGCGAGGACCTCAAGACTGACGTTCCCCATGGATGCGGGATCGCTGATAGGAACAATGAAAATGTACACCGAGGATGCAAGAGCATCGCAGACGGAGTAGTCTGCACTAACAAGATTGGAGACGGAGTAGTCTCAGCAAAGGTTAGAAAGAAACGTAATGACAAGAAAGGGACAGAGGAGACTGTCACTTTCTTGGAATAATCCCATTGCGTAAGGACTTTGACTTCAGTAGTTATTCCCATCGTAGATCATTGTATTTGAGCCGTCTCTGACACAGCTGCCATCTAAAGGATGGTAGTGGAGACGGACCTCAGGTATAATCTAACAACAGTAAACTGTGACAGTAAATCATGCTTCGTGAGTGCGTATCATCATCCGCTGCTAGTAGTAGAGAGTCTCTACCGTAGTAGAGAGACTACCGTACTCCGAATATACACGGAAGGATTCCTTCGTGGGAACGGAAGTAGCACGTTTCAGGGTTTCCGACGTACCATTGTGTGTCGGTTCTCTAGAGTAGAGTCGTGAGTCGTATAATTAATACCTCCTCCCGGGGTGGGTAGAGATCGATGCGACTCTTGTTTGTTTGTGTTTTTGTTTCTATTGAAGAAGCCACCTGTCACCCTTAAAACCGGGAACGACAAAAAAGTATTCCAACCAACGGACAACAAGGTATGATAATATACTACTACTACCAAATGACTTCCCATCTCCCAAAAAAAAACGTGTGAGAGACAGGTTCCGTAGGAGGGAATCCATAGGTGTTGTTGTGTCTTCGTCCTTCTCCCAAAACGGACGAACCGGTCCTTGTCCTGTCATGTCATGTCATGTCAAGTCCTGTCAGTGATGAAAAAGGTCAACGGCTATTGCTGTTGTTGTTGTTGTTGTTGTTGTTGTTATCTATCGTTTCGTGTTGGTTCATTGTTGCTGTGGTGGTGGTGGTGGTGATGGTGGTGGTAGTAATATATCCCTTTCTGTCGCATCGTCGTATCGTCGATGCATGGTCCGATATTTTTTCAGTTGAATGACACCGATCATCTCTCGAATCATGAATCGTCCTTTTCCGACAGCTTTACGAATTTCACGTTCGCATTGAACCGAAAAATACGACGACGACGACGACGACGACGAAACAGAAGAATGATGGGATTGGTTCCTTCTTCTTTCGGTAGGTCTAGTAGTTATTGTAGTGTTTGGATGTTGTGAATGTTGTGGACCTGATTGTGATTGATGTTGTTGTTGTTGTTGTTGTTGTTGTTGATAGCAAGAGGGTGTATTGTCGACATTCCGAATGGCCCGTTTCCATTGTTTGCGAACGTACGGTAATCCCAACGGATAATCTCGTCCCACCACCAACGCTCGTTTGTAAAGATCTCGTACCAGTGGATGAATCATCTTGTTTTGCTTGTTATAAAATATAATAATATACTACGTGTATATCATAACAAACAACAACAGCAGCAGCAGCAACAACAACAACAGACTGGTAGTAGACTACCTCTACAACCGTATCAGAGGTCGAGCAAATTGGAGATAGCAGGGGCAAGACAAGCTCTCTTTGTATTCACCGTCACAGATTACTCTATCGGTCACATTCGGTAGAATACCTACCGTACTACCATACTCTACCGGACTACCTACGTACTAGCTCTAGTAAGAATGATACTCTACCGGTAGTATCATCGTAGTAAGTTCGGTAGGGTCGTTATTATATCTGATAAAGTTAATGCTATGATATCCTTTTTTTGTTCCACGTGTAATTATCGTACGTCTTTACCTGTACGTTGCTTACTACGGAGGGTAATACGGTACTTACAGTTAGTATTACCGGTACCTGCTACCGTACGTATTTGTGAGTACCGTTGTACCTACCCGGTAGTACTACGACAGTGCGCTACAGGGATATTTTACTTCTACTCTTACTACTCTAGCTAGCTAGGTACCTAGTAGTTGAGAGACGGACTGTTACTGAAGCATTGCTACCGGACTCTATTGTTTGTTTTTGTTTGTTTGTTTGAACAACAACAAGAAGAAGAAATTGAAGAAGAAGAAGAAGAAGAAGAAGAAGAAGAAGAAGAAGAAGTAGTAGGATGAGTGGGTATCGAACGTTACATCGTGAATCGTTGGGATCGTTTCCCATTTGGCATCTGTTGACGACTACTACTACCGGTAGTCATTCGAATGAGGATGGTAGATCTACTTCTGCTGCTGCTTCTGCCAGTACTACTACTGCTAGTACTGCTTATGTTAGTACTACCAATACTACAGCTTCCAGTTGGAGATTGTGGGCAGCCTGTGGAGACGGTGCCGTACGATGTTACTTGATCAAAGAAAAATCCTTGCATGACAACAGCAGCAACAGCAACGACAGTAACAATGAAAATGACGACAAGAATGAAAATGACGACGCAATCTTGGATGCCTCTGCCTTTCGATGCATCTTGACACACATTTTGAAACCAAATGACGACGACGACGACGACGATACAACCAAAACTAACTGCAAACAACAAGGGACCGTTGTACGAACGACTCCCGGATATTCACAGGTACAAGTGATAGAACAAAAACAAGAACAAGAAAACAAAGATGATGATGATGATGATGATGATGATGATGATATCGATGATGATGATGATGATACCCAACGATGTATCTTTGTGGTCCTAGCAATGACCATGGCAGGAACAATTCACGTATACAAGCTACCAAAAGACCATTTAACATTACAAACACGTACAAAGGACAATCAGATGGACCATCAGCAAGAGAAGATAGACAATGATACCGTCCTACAACAACAACAAGTTGCACCTGACTATGAATTTACGGTGGAACACGCAACGGGAACGTGTATGCGTCTTTGTCCAAACAATCCAATCGTTAATGATGATGATAATGACAATGGAACCATTTGTGTGGCAGTTCCCTGTTTGGATGGTACTGTGGCGATTGTGTCCACAGGAATATTATCGTCGTCGTCGTCGCAAACGCAAACGCAAACCAAACGCAACGAGTCCTCATCATCAGTACCAACACCAGCGGGGACAGTGATCCAACGATACTCATCACCCATCCAACAACAACCATTGTCTGAAACTACTACTACACCTACTGCAACTACTACAACTACTACAACTCGCCCTACTAACAACAACAACATTGTCATGAGTATGGATTGGCATCCACACCGACCGAATCTATTGGCAGTGGGACGAAGAGATGGATTGGTCGAACTCTTATCGTCGTCGTCGTCGTCGTCATCATCATCATCATCACCTCTTCCGGACAAGAAACAACCGTATTATCGTTATTACCATCGACTGGTCCATCACGAGACACCCTTACGGACATTAGCCTTTACACCCGATGGACATTTACTTGCCACATGCAGCGACGATGGAATGTTGTGTTTGTGGGACATGTCTCGTCAACTTCCACAACAGCAACACCAACAACAACAACAACAACAACAACCGCCCGTTCTTGTCAATCATGTTACGCAAGCCCATGCCAGTTGGATCTTTCAGTGTGTGGCGTTGCCCGATTCGAGACGGTTCGTTACGACCGGGGCCGATTCCAAAATTCATGTATGGAAGGTCGATGAGCTTGCCAAGGGTCCCGTACATACCTTCACATCCGGTAGTGGCGGCGGTGGTGGCGGCGGTATTAGACCATGGCCGTCGGAACAAAAATCCAACCTCAACAATGATACTACTACTGCTAATAACACTACTACTGCTGCTGCTGTCAACGCCGACGGATCCCAAGACGATACTGTTGATACGAACAGTTCCAAAACTACAATGGACGGTGGCTGTGTTTGGACCATTGCCTGTCAACAACAACAACAACGACAACAACAAAAATCTATCGCCAAGTCCAGTTCCGTTGTTGCTCCAAGACTCATCTCGGGATCGGAACGGGGAGAAATCCAAATCTATGGCACGGCTCATGGCAACATGCCCTTTGTACCGAAAGAACTTCGTTCTACTCCTACCTTCACATCTACCACTAAAACAACATCGTCAACAACAACAACAACAACAACACCATCACAACCCGTAAGTGCCATACCTGCCGTCGTTGTTGCTGCATCCGAGTTGGTTCCAGGAGAAACACGTATCCAAGACAGCGATGGATTTATCGGGACCGTGGCCTATGTCGGACCGGTCGCCAGTTCCAAATCTCCCAACGAAATCTATGCCGGAATTGTTTGGGACGACGAATCGCGTGGCAAACATGATGGAAGCGTCATTTGTCGACAAACTAATACGATTGTACGACATTTCTCTTGTAACAGGCCGAATCAGGGATCCTTCTTGAAACTTAAAATGATCAACGTTGGTGGTCCACTCACGACATCCCTTTTAAAGAGCAAATATGTCGACCGGGATGCACCCATCATCGCACCCAACAATGTACTGCCACATACCGCAACGACGTCGACCGGGAGGGAACTCCCCATTGAATTTTTAGGAGAACTCAAGATTCGGGAACGACAACAATTACAAGATGTCGATAAGATTTCGTTACGACGGTCGGGCATTTCACGTGCGGCCGATGACGATGAACAGTTTCAAGAGTATCATCAAATCAAGGAAATCGATCTGGCAGGGAATTTGTTGTGTCAATGGTTCCAAGTGTTGAAAATTATGCGTCAATTCCCACAGTTGGAACACTTCTCTATTGCGTACAATTTCGTCTGGAACGTGACTTCCATCCAAAACAATCCGGTCTTGTATGGATTAACATTCGATCGAATCAAGGTATTGAATCTCAACCATTGTGCCATTACATCGTTCGAGACTATCCACTGGATCGCTGATACCATGCCAAATATCGAATCACTTTGTGTCGCCAACAACGACCTTTCCGATTTGTCCACATTGCAAGTCATGATTGGATTGGAAAAGTTACAACGTCTCGATTGTTCCAATTGTCATTTCGAATCATGGCACGACCAAGTATCTAAATTTGGTACCTTACCCAACTTGGAATGGTTGAGTTTGGATGACAATCCAATTCCGTGTATTCCCATGGATGCCGGTGTATCGTCGTCGTTTCTACAACTGACATCGTTACAAATTTCCGGTACGGCCATTTCCGATTGGATGGATTTGGAAGGGATCCAATCGTTTGGTAAACTGAAAGTGTTACGAATAAAGAATTTACCGTTAACGGCCGAGTTGGGCCAAGCGGAAGTTCGATCCTTGTGCATTGCACGGTATCCACAATTGGAACTCCTGAACGGGTCGATCGTATCCCAACTGGAACGGGTAGAAGCAGAAAAACGATACGTGGCCATGGTTTCTCATCTACTGCAACGTTGTCACCTCGACGAAAACGAATCCATCCAGGAACAAGATGTATTGGCGCAACATCCACGCTTTGTAAAATTGAAAGAGAAATACCATACGTTGGTGGTTAACAACAAGAACAAGTACAACAACAACAATAGTATTACAGGCGGTGACAATTTGGCAGCGTCCATTTATAATGTAACTATCCGATCGTTGGCACCGTCCAGTTGTACCATGGAACCGATCCGACGACGATTGCCGGGTACCATCACGGTGGAGCGATTGAAAGCATTGTGTTCTCGACAGTTCGGTGGATTGGATTATGATTTGATCCGATTGCGATTTCGTAATGACGGCGACTCCTTACCCGTCGAACTGGACGACGATGAAAGGGCATTGAATTATTACGGGTTGAACGACGGGGCCGAAATTTGGATGGACGAAGTGGACGTCGTCGAACAGTCACATCGACGTGAATTGGAACATCTCGAACAAGAACGACGTATAGCCGAACACGATCGCACGATCCAGGCTATGAAGGAACTGAAACGAATGGGGTAGATGAAAAGTAGTAATCAAGTCTCTGTGGAAATCTTTTTTTTTTAAAGAAACAAAATCATCACGTCTCGTTGTTTAGACTACTCCTTTTTTTTGGGGGGGGGGGGGGTTACAGTTCCTCCTCCTTTTGTAAGATGAAGGTGGTGCCCTTGTTTCCACGGGAGATACGTATGTTGTCACTGAGATACGTGATATCGATCCATCCCTTGACGGCATCTCTCAACAACGGCAATCGAAAGGGTACCGGATATGGGATTTTTCGTCCTTGAAACTCAAAATTGCCTTCGTCGAAGACAAAGTTGATCCGACTGTCGGGTCGATTGGGATCTTCTTGTGCCTCGTCACCGACGAGGGATACTCCCAACAGATTCAGTCCTACTATTTTGCCATCACCTTTTCGTTCCGTTAGTTCCGGCAACGGATACGCCGACGTCGAAGCGAGTGCGTCCACTTTCAGTTGAGCCGTATCGGAAAATTGGACCACTTGACTCACGATCAAACACTTGTCGTCGTCGTCGTCGTTCGGTCGTCGAACTACAATATCTTGAAAGATAGGAAAGTTACTGGAACTAACCGCCTTGCGTTGAATGGGAGAAGCAGTATTAGCATTGGTCGTATGTAACAATCTCCATCGACCATACACTTGAGGAGCAACAGCCGGACGAGGAATGGAAGGAATGGCTTCCAATTGCGCAACCAAAGAATCAATGGTATCGGAATTGGCAAGTCGATTGTCACTTCCCAAATCTCGAATGGATTGTAACAAATCTGTTTCAAGTTTTGCGGCAATCGTACCGGCCTTTTTGTTGCTATTGTTATTGTTACTAGCGGAGAAAGGATTCGGAAACGTCAATGGATTCGTTTCATCGGAAAGTATGTTGTTGATTGTCGTCGTGGGAAGTAGATCTTTAAATTGTTTTGGAATGAGATTCTGAAGCGCCTCCAATGATGAAATGAATGACAATGATAGGATCATACAATACAGCAACACCGTTTTGGTCGACATGATCGTTGTCACGGAAAGTCGTTTGGGAAGATAAAGGTCAGGTCGATGATATTCGAACACGAACAATCCGTCCTTTTATACTTTCCCTTCTTGGAAGAAAAGATACTGCGACACGACTTTTTGTTGAGAACAATACTATGACCCTGTAGGAAGACAATTAATGGCAACAATAGGCTGTGCTATCCACACACAAAACAAAAAAATGTCTTCAGGATACGACGTTGCAGTTAGCAGTTACTACTGTCACAGTTAGTAATGATTGAGATTGCTTTGCAACTCCAGAAAGACAAACTAACACGTAAAATACTACGCACTCCGGAGTCCGGAGTATCGGTACGTAACACTTTACAGTTAACGACAGTAAATACCGGTACCTACCTACCGGTAATTCTATGTAAAATTCACTGTCACGTCCTCTCGTACAATCCTGTGACGTACGAGCATGATACGTTACCTGAGATACACGTACGAAATACCTTGTAGCTACCGGTTCCGTATTTAGGTTTCAACGCTGCTAAACTACCGGTACGACAGAAATCTGTTTCTGATGACGGAGCCATGTACGTAGGTATGATACATGGGTTCGAACCGGTACTTTCGTTCGAATCTTCAATCTTCAATCTGATCCACCGAATGCAACGGTGGACTTAAGAATCGTACGTGTATCATACCAACAACAGGATGAGGGCCTACCGGTACCGTTGCATCTCTACCGTAGGTATCGGTAGTTCTACCTTCGTAGAGGATATACAGCAACCTACATTTTTAATCACTGCTATCTTCACAAATTGAGAATAATATTACTTGATGACAACACCAATTTCATGACTTATGTTTCCAAAACTTGGTTTGGTAGTCTTGATGCACTCTATCACAGTGCATGATTGATTTTAGTTTTTTAAAAAAAGGATCGAATTAATCCGAGTACTGCACTCGGTTAGGGGAACATCAGGAAGGGTGGTGTGGATAATAATAGGGTGAGTTCGGATCAAACTGATGATAGGGATAATATGAGGAATAATGCTGGGGATCCAAAGGTACAGACTCTTCCGGAGCATATCCTGGTTGCGCATTGTGAAAGTGCATTTGCGGGGTGTGTTCTGTGGAAACGCATGAACGGTGAGTACCAAACGTATCTTTCAAATCGAGATATGTTGCAAGTGACCACGATTAAATTGTTACTCACCCGGATACAAGGACGGACGGTAATATCCATGGAAAGGATGCGATTGGACGTACGCACCATACGTGTACGGATTCGAATCAACACTTCGTCTTCCAGGAGGTGGTTGAAAGGCTGCAGAGGAATCGGAGAAATTAGTATCGTCTCTTAGGTAATAGCTGTTGCGCGGGGGATGAAACCATGCAACGTCATCATCAGTTGAAGACTTCCGCTGCCCTGAATTATCGACGAGATGTTGGTTGTCGTATGCAGCCACAGTAGGCAATGACGTGACGGGTGTTGGGGTGAAAGGATCCGGCGGAAGCTTTCCCTCCAGAACTAGCTTCATCGCCTCGTTCTCTCTCTTTTCTCTTTGTTTTTTGAATTCCTCTGATGTCCTCTCTTTCCACGCCGCCATGGCAACCTTGTAATCTTGTCTTAGTCGAAACTCTTCGTCGATGAACTCTTTCTTTTCTTCTGGAGGAGCATCTTTCCACATTTGTGCCAAAATTCTAGATATGTCGGCTGTCTTTGCATTCTTATATTTTTCTTTCACTTCCATCCGTTTCCGATTTGAATAGGATAGAAAGGCACTCATGGGTCGTTTGGGTTTGGTAGGATCTATTTCTCCTTTTGCACTCACCGGCACTTTCCAGGGTCCTTGGTACATTGACTTCTCCATTTCATACCGCGACTTGTCTTTTCTCGCAATTTCTTCCCATTTTCCCCTCTCTTCTTCAGAGAGTTCTTTCCAAGCTTGAGAAACCATCTTTGCAACTTCTGTTGTAGCGAGTTGCTGAAGTAAAAAATGATGAGAAGATGCAGTGCAAGGATGGGTAATACTGGGCTTTTTCATTGTTGTTGTTGTTGTTGTTGTTGAAAATGACAAGTGGAATGGGGGATATTACAGTCAATCCCATAACTCACCTTTGCGTTCTCTCCCTCCTTGATTCTTTTCTCACGAATCTCCTTATGTTTTTGTGTCGAGAAAAACATGTAGGAGCTTTTGAAACGACGCGGTGCATTCGGCGCCTTTTTAAATTTTGCAGTCGGTGAAAGGCAGTTTTTGAAGGGATAATTCCGATCAGCTTTTTCTTCGTGCTTGTTTGTACGTTTGCTCATGACTTTGTTTGTCGTTACATACTGGTTAACTCTATACGGGAAAGATGTTTTGAATCGGTGGTGGAGAGGGTAAAATACAATCACCGGATCATTCGTTTGTGATGAGAAATAATGGATGGAATCAATTGAAATAAAAGACTCAAGAGTTGGACCCGAACAGTAGCATTGTCTTGTAGTAGAAGTAGTCTTTTTTTTATTTGCTTCAATGCGTGGCACCACTCCCTTCCATTTTATAAAAAAAGTTTAAAGTGGAAGCAGTGAGACATTGATGAAGCTCATAGAGAGGTGTGAGTCGACTCGACCATCATCACATAGCGCTAACAACAGAACTCGTTAGCGATCATTTTCCAATTGGAAAATGATGATTGTGTTGTATCATACGCCGTCGTAAACAACAACTTCGTTTCTTGTTTGGATATATTGAACAGGGTTTACTATTAAGAAATCACTTTCTTCCCAACGGAGAATGCATGTCGATGTTCGTGTCCGGTTTGATTTGTCGGATGCTCTTCTCCCCAGAAACTGCCCAGAAAGAAGTACCACTAAGACGCAGACAGTTCCTCAACAGAGTCTCCGGAAGCGGTTGCATCTCTGTCCCTTCTCGATTTCGCAAGGAAATCATTTTTTGATAATTGATGAAGAACGCCAGCCCTCCAAAAAAGTACCGGTTCTTAACAGCAAGGTGAAAACGAGAAGCTTTCGCCTGCCACACTAACTGTAAGAAAAGTTTACTAACAGTAATATCGTATGATACTTCGATTTCTTCTTTCTTTACATTTAACGTTGAGATGGCGAATATTGTTTGCTCGTTAAACTGACGGTGACATTCGGTAGCGTCCATGGTGCCGGATGAATAATCTTTTGGGTTCTATTTTTCTCCCTTCAAGTGAATTTTGATTTTTAGATAAATGACACGTTCGACATCAAAATACGTGACATCTGCCAAACCTGGTTTTACATACACCTTATCTTTTGCTACACCTTCGGTGCAAGCGACTGAACTGTTATGCTGCTCGTATGGGTAGGGCAACCGAAGCAAGCCAATCGACATTTCGCTGGCTGTTTGTTGCCCCCATCCTTTAAAGTCAATGGCGTCGCTTTGACTTCTACTAGGCGGCCCTTTTCAACATTATTTCGAACTTGATTCTTATTCAACCAAATGTTCACAAATGGGAAAGCATGCTACTACTTTGATAACCTTCTACTCCCAACTATCACATATTCTATGGCGTGGGAGATCCATCCCTGAGAAATCCAATAACAGGTTTGAAAACTGAACTGCCCAGCTTTCTTCAACAATCAAATTGGATGATCAACTAACACCACAGCGATGGGGTTTGTCCGTTTGTCCCATCCTCCCTTGGTGAACAAGGGAGTGGTTCGTACTAACGAACAGAGTACTTCGATTTTGAAAGTTACGTCGGTACGTCGTATGAAGCTGAGGGTTTATTATGAGCCGATAATACGAAGTAAGGAAAAGTGGAAACGGCCGGTTGGAATGTTGTTGCTACAACGATTTCATTTTTGTTCTATTTCAAAATTGGATAGTAGACTTATCTTTTTTTTCTACGCCGGTGCTTGGCTGAAAATAAAAAGGATGAAATTGAACCCGACAGTTGCTGAAGACATATGGCTGAAGAACAACGACAATTGAGGTTTCGGTTTAAGAACTTGAGGAATGATAGTATCGATATGGTGGATTCGGATCGAAATGGTAGTAGGGATTATAAAACGAATAGTGCCGGGAATCCATAGGCACAGGTTCTTCCCAAGAATATCCTGGTGGTGCATTGCCGGGGAGGGTGTATTCTTTGTGAACGTGTGAATGGTGAGTTCAAGGTGAATATTTTCAATTGGAACGTTGCAAGTGATCAAGATACAACTATAACTCACCTGGATACAAGGACGGAGCATATCCTTGAGAAGAGTGCGATTGTACATAAACACCATTCGTGTACGAATTCGCATGAACATTTCTTGTTCCATTTGCATCTTCTTCTCGGTAATAGCTGTTGCATACGAGAGGAAACCGAACAATGTCACCCTTTGAAGACTTGCGATCACCTGAAGTACAAACATTGAAAGGAACTTCGCTCATTGGGGCGTTGTATTCCGCACCAGTCGGTAATGCTGTGGCAGATGTCAGGGGGAAAGGATCTGGCGGAAGCTTACCCTCCAGAACTAGCTTCATCGCCTCATTCTCTCTCGCTTCTTTTTGTATGGCGATTTCCTTTGACGTTCTTTCTTTCCACGCAGCCATAGCAACCTTGTACTCTTGTCTCAGTCGGTACTCTTCGTTGATGAACTCTTTTTTCTCTTCCGAAGGAGCATCTTTCCACATTTGTGCCAGAATTCTACAAACTTCAGCTGTCTTTGTATTCTTATGTTTTTCTTTCATCTCCATCCGTTTCCGATTTGAATAGGCTAGAAAGGCACACATGGGACGCTTGGGTCTTGTCGGATCCTGTTCTCTCTTGGAAGTGACAGGAACTTTCCAGGGTCCGTCGTACATTGACTTTTCCATTTCATACCGCGCCTTATCTTTTCTCCCCATTTCTTCCCATTTCTCCCTCTCTTCTTCGGAAAGATTATTCCAAGCTTGAGAAACCATCTTCGCAACTTCCGTCGCCGCGAGATGCTGTGGTCTAAAATGATGAGAAAATGGGCTTCTTGTTGACAATGACAAGTCTACTCATCCAACTATCGCTTTGCTCACCTTTGTGTTCTCTCCCTCCTTATTTCTTTTCTCACGAATTTCTTTGTGTTTCTGTGTTGAGAAGAACATGTACGAGCTTTTGAATCGACGCGGTGCATTCGGCGCCTTTTTATATTTAGTCGATGCAACGGACTTTTTGAAGGGAACGTTCCTATCAGCCTTGGCATCTTGTTTGTTTGTCTGTTTGCTCATGATTGTTGGTCCTTTGATGCTGGACGCTCTTGAATCATTAATCTTTGAGTGAGAGGAAACTACTTTACCACTTGCAGGACCAGTAAAATTAATTGTTCAACGTTATATTGGAAGACAGCACGCAACCGCGACAGAAGTCGATTGTTACTTGTTACGTCTATGCGCGGTACAAGTCAGTTTACCTTCAGAAACGGTTGGGTCTAGAGAGATGTTGACTTGTGAAAAGAACTTCAACGGAGCAAGATTTTTCAAGGCAACATCCTCTTGCGCTACTACTTCATATAGCAGAATTCTGTGCCGCATTTACGACGTCTTAGTTATTTTTTAGCACTGACTGTGAAAGCATTGTTCCCATTGGCGATCAATTTAAATTTCTAAAACGTCTATCATGTCCCAAGGGCGGGGTTCTCTTTCACACGCGAGAAGATCACTTTTCACCTGCCATGTGTATCGTTTTTTGTGTTGGGCGAAAGACTTCTTCCGATGTGTCTCCATATTGAAGAACAAGGGTACTACGTAGTATGAGGACGCGGACAATTAAAAAAAAGTATTGTACTCCGAGTAGTAGAAGTCTTCGCCACGTGTTACGATGTTTGCACAAGAATTGTCCGGCACAATTCAATAACACCTGCTACTGCGAAAAAATGGTTCCTCACTTTCTTTCACTAATAATTTTACTTCATTCTGCATTCACAAATGTCGTTCGTGAGACGAGAAGCCCTCGCCAATTCTATTTTTCTCCATTAACTATGCTAACGGAGAAATATTCAACTTTGGATTTCGCTTCGACGGGATCATCGATCTATCTCTCGCGGCGTCAGTTACAATTATTGACAGTAATAAACGCAACCTGGAGTTGAAAAGAGTGGTTGCGGAGCTCAAAAATCCGAAGACAAGAAAGGAAATACCGGAACTGGCTGTGTACCAGTGCAAAAGACGAAATGAAAATGCATGATAGCTCCAGGAGAGTTACACAAGCCTACCGGGAAAGATTGGGTTTCTCTCTACGACGTTAAACGTATACATTTTATATTCTCTACTAGTAGAGGTAGGTAGTAATATACATATATTTTATGAGATGATGTGATAGGCAGAGACATTGTTTATACGTTGTATGCATCATAATTCAGCCGAGGTGTTGTTTCGTTGGATATGCTCTTGGTAAAAGAATGGTGGTGCTTGGACACGAATGGTTTGTGTAACATATATGCTACAGCCCGCACTTCATAAAAGGTAGAAGATAATAATGTGATCACACCCAACTCATAAATGTGGCTATTGATGCCCTTCCAACATTTTTCTGGAAAGTGTTCTTGCCACAAATGATGACATACCAGATGATTGGAGTTTGAACATATCCTGGTAAATTCGTCTCCTGACATCAGTCATCAAAGTAACAATATCAAGAGAATCGTTTCGATGCTAAGATGATGATAAGAGGTCTTCGAGTTCTAAAAACTTGGCAACAGCATCGTGTTGGGCCGCACCTCGTCGTATCAGGACATCCCGTAAGAACTCTTGCAACTGTTCCATACGATTTTGGGCAAAGGCGTCGTTTTGCGGTTGGCACAGACAGGGCGACTTGGGTGGCAATGCCAATATTTCATTGTCGTATTGAATAACGGGCATAGGTAAA
Source organism: Nitzschia inconspicua (assembly GCA_019154785.2). Taxonomy (NCBI): domain Eukaryota; phylum Bacillariophyta; class Bacillariophyceae; order Bacillariales; family Bacillariaceae; genus Nitzschia; species Nitzschia inconspicua. Next base: position 2,796,816 of record JAGRRH010000004.1, read on the forward strand.
TGTTTGTAGAGAAATTCAAACTGAGAATACCGTCGCAGCACCGTTCGTCGATGATGGCCGCAAAAGACAGCTATTTTGTAATAGTAGGCGGGAAGATTTGTCTTCCCCCCATTACGTAACGATGTCGTTGTCATTGTTGCTGTTGCGGACGTCGTTGTCACGAGCTCATAACCGTCAATTCGGATCGTGTAGAAGGTGGTTTCAAACCGAGGACTCCAATCTTCGTATGCCAAATACATCACGGGGACAGAAGATAGAGGTTTGATGACAGCATTCGTTTCACCATCATCATGGTTGGATGATAATGATGATGATGTCATGACAGACGGACAGGACAATCTCAGTTTTACTATATATTTTCCTGCTGTTGTTTTGTTGTTGTTGCTACTGTACGGTGTTGACGACTGGCGAATAGTTGAGTTGGTTGCTTCCCACTCAATTCTTTGTGACAAGCAAATCAAACATCCATCCGAACGATCGGGAATGGACTCCTCTCTCCTCTCTCCAATTTTGGTTTTGCCGTAGAATCAAGTTCGTTTAATTGTCAACATTTAGGCCTTCTTTCTCTCTCTCTTTCTCTTTCTCTCTCTCTCTCTCTCTCCAAGAGATGAAGTACCTATTGATCTGATGAGAGTAGCTGTCGACTTTGACAACCGAAAAGTTTTTCGTTAGGAATGACTCCGTTGGAAGGCGAGGTCTCAGAAAGGAACATGAAGAGAGTATGTTTGTCAACCAACAACCGGTAAAATAATACTTGCAGTTAATTTTATTATTGTTGTTGTTATTAATATATTATTGAGACTACACAAGAAATTATAATATCTTCTATTTATTATCAATTTCCTAAAATACGTCGTACAGGGAATAATTCTGGGACATTGGACGGGGGCGTACGTCCTTCCGTCTTTCGTGTCCGAATTTTCAAAATTTTTATACTTACAGTTACAGTTAATATATGGCACCACATGCCAATAGCCGTTTCAACCGTCGTTTCGGGCATCATCCGGAACGACGCTTATTAAAAGTATAGGCCTTTGTGCTATTTTAAAACACTATGCTCTCAACGAACTGGAATGAGGTATTCGCGACTTGTACGACTGTAGACAAACGGTACGTATGATACATGACGCACCTGGAAACTACGGTACTTCCAACGTTCGTCTTGCTGCCGACTTATTTTACTTGGTGCTGTGAGAGAATGGGAAGTACGGGAGTTTCGCCCAATTCCCAGCAATTGATCGCCACAACAACATAACAGCTTCAGATGTCTCAGAACATCATCATCATCAACAACAACAACAACATCAACGAACAACCTCAAACATACACACTCTGTCCTACAACGATTACGGCAGTCCTACTTCTTCTTGGTGTGGAACGACAAATCAATTTTTTGTACGAACAACGTCACAACGAGGAAAGTTTTAAAAAGTAGTATTTGTTTACAGTTAATTCTGCTTGTTCTCGGAACCGGCATCCCAAAAGTAACAACATCAGCAACCCTACCAGGACAGAAACAAAAGAGAGACTTCTTCACAAACGCATCCACCGGTCTCCCTAGATAAAACAAGAACACTACTTCTGAAAAAATTTATTTATATCTACTCCTTGTTTCCTCCGAAAAAGAAAAACGGCAACTGGGAGACCCTCTATTATCGAATCTTCTTCGATCTCTTTGCCATACATAGTCTATGTATAAAAGTTACTCCACGATAAACTCGGGAAAAAGTCTTCTTTCTTTCTTTTAACCCTGAAAACAAGCTTCCATGACGCTCACAGTCAAGGCGGTGGAAGACGAAATCGAAGTGCCATTTGGTACTTCTTCCATGACTCCGAACAGCAGTGACCCAACGGTCCCTGCTGGCGATGGGAAATCAAAAACGGTTCCATCGACGACAATGCAGTCGAACGAAAGCTCTACAAAAACATTCGACCAGCCTGGATCCTCCAAAAATGTTACCAATGAAAACAACCGTGGGGATGACAATGATGATGAGAACAATACTCACGATCCTCCTCTCATCCAATTCTTGACGGGAATGAAAGATGACCTGAAGTCACGGATACCACTCTACAAGGACGATTGGATGGGTGTGCAGAGTCCACTCAAGGTGTTCAATGCATGCATCTTTACATTCATCATTCAACTCATCCCTGCATTGATATTTGCCGAATTGATGGACCGACAGACGGAAGGAAACTTTGCCACAGCCGAGACAGTGTTGAGTTCTGGTATCATGGGAATCATCTATGCCATTTTCGCCGGACAACCACTCGTTGTCATGGGCATTACTGGTCCCGTCTCGCTCTTGTTGGGCACATCGTATGGATTGGCAGCACAGTTTGATGCGGAATATTTTCCCTTTTTCTTTTGGATTTGTGTCTGGGCTGGAGTATTGCACATACTCAGCGCAATGGTAGGCTTGGTGAGCCTGGTCTGGAAAGTCACGCCCTTCACATCCCAAATTTTTGAACTGTTTATCGCCATTACGTTCATTTACAGCAGCTTGAGAGATTTGATACAGCCTATTGATCTCGGTGGCAACGACACTGCTGACGGCACGGATGAAGTACCAGTCATACAGAGATCTGCTGGATACGGTGCCTTTTTTATCGGCATGATCACGTGTTGGATTGCATGGAGTTTTCATTTTGCAGAGACATGGATTTTTTTTTCTCGGCCGACACGCAATTTTCTGACATCGTACAACACTTTGATTGCCGTCGTATTGGCCACTGCTTTTTCTTACATTCCTGGATTTGATCAAGATGGGGCCTTGGAACGAGTCAATGTCAGGGCAAGGTGGGACTGGCAACCGACAGCAGATCGACGGTGGCTGGTGCATCCCTTTGAAGGCATTGATGCCGCTGGAATATTTGCTGCATTTGTACCCGGATTTATGTTTTTCTTGCTCTTCATCATTGACCACAACGTATCCAGTATTTTGACGCAATCACCAAAGTTCAACTTGAAAAAGCCATCCGCATACCATTGGGACTTTTTCATCCTGGGCATTACCTTCTTCCCATGTGCCATTTTGGGGCTGCCGCCTGGTAATGGATTGATTCCCCAAGCGCCGCTGCATTGTCGAGCGCTCTGTACTCGTGAATATCGAACCGATCGCTACGGTGTGTTACGAGAAGTGGTGACGCATTGCGAAGAACAACGTTGGTCCGGATTGGGTCAAGCTGCACTCATGTTTGTTGCCTTGAATGCCTTTGTCATCATTTCGTGGATTCCGACGGGATGTTTGTTTGGTCTCCTGTTATATTTGGGATTGAGTACGTATTCTCATATTCAAATGACTGCGTTGTCAATTTGTCTGTGTTAATGTCTGGGTGGTGACCATCCCAAGTCACTAAAGTTGCATTTTTGATTCCCTCTTTTGATTTCCGTACATCGCAGGCGCCATTCATGGCAACGAAATTTGGGAACGTTTTCTCCTGATGTTTGTCAATGACAAGAATCGACCGCAAATCCCTGTAGTTCGATATGTCAATTGGTTCAAGGTGAAACTATGGACATTGATTCAAGTGGCATGCGCTGGGGCCATCTTTGCTGTCGCACAATTTGCATCGGTTGGATATTTGTATCCGGCCCTGCTTACGTTGTTGGTTCCGTTTCGATCCTACATTCTTTACCAGCTCTTCCCAGCAAACGATTTAAGACATCTGGATCCTGAGGAAGAGACTGAGGAAGAGTTTCATGAGGAACAACGACTTGTCCACCATGCCTTCCATGATGGAGATGCACTTGTCGATGGGGAGGAATTGGCCTTTCCCTCACGTGCGGAATTCCACGGACAAGCTCTTAAGCGAGTCTTGATGAATCACAATAGACGACATACCATTGGACATGGCGAACCTGATGAGATTTTGAATGTGGAAGTAGCCAAGGCTGTCATTGACATGGAACTGGATGATACAGACGGTACAGCCAATCCATTGGAAGTTATCATCCCCAAGGGAGAAGAGACTTTTGATGCCAAGATGAAGGCTTCAGCAAATATTTCCCATTTGGTAGAACTGGAACAGCAACAGGAAAGTGGAAACACAAAGCATAGGCACAAGGACTAATTGCATTTTTTTTAAATGTTGTTCACAGTCAATTCTTTTGTATAATCTTCCCCGAGTGCGTTTGCATTTTTCTTTCCGTCGAATATTTGTTGCATATCGACTACGGAGACTTTTTTGCATTTCGGAATAGGCTTTTGATGGACATGCAGTTATTTTTTCAAAACCCCCGCAACTGCGGAAGTATCAGCAATTGTAAAATTCCATCGCCATCTCCCTGGAGTGACCTATGGTTACTCCCTGCATTGCCTCGCCCCTCCCTCTAGGGGAGGGCGGATGAGTCAACTTCTATGATACGGAACTAGTAGGTATTATCTAGTACAATAGTTGGCATAATCATAAATATTATGTTTTAATATGATCTGCCAATCTAATTTTCATGGTTGAGCGGTATTATCGTCTTCATTGGTGAGGGATAGAAAGCTAACTTCGGCAGTGGAGGGGGGTATTGTGATATAATCGTCAGAGGTGGGGTCAGATGTTCTGGGGGGTAATGAGATGGTAACGACGATATAAGTGGGCTACTACTTGGTTCGCTAATTGCCATGGATTGATTTTTAGCTACAGGTATCGACAGGGAGAGAAAAGAACAAGAAACAATGGCTGAGATGGAAAAAAAGATGATAAGACTAATATTTTCATGAAGTCGTACCTGCCTTGCTACTCTTTTCAGTTTTCTTGCTTTTGTCGTCTCCTTTTTGCTTTGATCTTAAGTTTCGCTTAATTGTCATTGTCTCGTGAATTTGTTTTTGTTTGGAAGACGTAACAGACGTATTGTCAGGTCTGGTGTCTACAGCTATATCAGGCTTTGTCATTGCAGGGTGGCCTCGATCTGCTTGCGACACGCTGCACATAATGAAAACGGCCAATAGTAGTAGGAACAAAGCATTCGTTTTCATGGTAACGATGATGTTTGGAGCTTTTTCAAATCTATTAAGTCTGTGTACGATTGGTTGGTCCACAATAATACTCGAAGATATTATGATCTATAAAAATAATTATGTGATAGCTTTTGAGGGAGCAATCGTTCAAACTTTTTTTCCATGAGGGACAGTTCGGTTTGCTACTACTACAAGAACCCTTTTGTTCGTGAAACATCTCTTGTGCCTCTTTCTGCGTTATTTGACGCAAAGAAAAGACTCTCGGAGACTGAGCTTTCATTTACAGTTACAACATTTGCTGCCAGTGAATATGAAGAATAAAATAACAAATTAGATAGTAATATGGTAATTGATCAACATCGGCGTAGCCTTCAATGTCAAATCTGTTGGCAATCTTTTGAGAAAAAGTACAGTTCGGTTTGAAACAATCAAGCCCGTCTGTGTCTGAAACGTCTCTATCTGAGATATCAAACCAGAATACAGAATATGCAAACTACGCCCATACGTTATTCCGTCGTACGGTATTATTGTGTAATGATCCAACAATGTCCAGTCGCAAACAATGACCATCTTTCCACTCCTGGTCTGCAAGCCTCTTCAAGCTTTTTTTAGGAAGCACAGTTCGGTTTACAACACCAACCCTGCCGTCCGTGAAGCATCACTTGCGCCTTCTGTCTACGACGATATCTACCCAGATCATGCCAATAAAGCCTGTACGTTATTCCACGAAGAACAACTCCTTGTTCATCATGCATTCCACGATGGCGACGATTCCATAACGGAGAAGAATTGGATATTCCTTCCCGTTCTGAATTCCGCGGGCAAGGTCTTAAGCGGGCAATGATGAATGAAGTAGTTGTTACTGCCTACAACTACCGAAGTTCAGTGTATCTAATTACCTAACTGTGAAGAAGTTGACTTCGAAGTCCCAGAGCCTAACCCATTGCCCAGAAAGCTTAAAAGCGGGTGATACTGTTAAAAAGAGATTTCCAACTATCACTCCTTTTGCTTCCTATTTTCCTCCAATGCCTTAAGAAGTTGAAAATTCTTGCCTTCTCTTCTTTTTCCTTCCGAAGAATGTTAGAGGCAACGTACTTCATCAATCGTTCTAGCTAGTAGAGTATGTACTGGTAGGCAGCCGTAGCTACTACGGTAGTAGCAGAGTACGGTAGAGTTTACGGTACCTAGTCCATTTTTTCAAAAAGGACAAGTATCAAGGAGGAAACGCGAAGGAATCTGGAAGAATCTTTCGCTCGGAACTCGGAAGCAACTCGAAAACTCAGGAACACCTTTTTTCTTCATCAAGCCTTCTTCGCTACAGAATGATACGAATCATGCTCTAAACTCGAGCTTCTGTACTCTCCAGTAGCTAGAAAGGCATTCTTCATTAGTAGGACCTGGATTCTGGATGGACATCGGTCAAAAAGCAACACCATTCTGCCGTTTATCAAAACCCTCTTCTGCCCAACGACACAACATCAACGTCTTATTGCATTTAAATTCCACGAAGTATGAAGTAGATTCTAAGCTAAAATCACCGGTGCTTGTTCTGGTAGTAAGACTACGACTGTAGTAAAAACATTTTCTCGCTACTATTACGCTATTCCAGCCTTCCACTCGTCCAATGAGTTCATTTGGGAAATGGCGTAACTGATCGTCGCATTCACTTGGTATGGATCATATCTATCGTATTTTCGATTCTGTTTGTGTGGATCCCCCCTGAGTGGATCACCTTGTCGTGGTAGGGGGGCTTAACCCAGGTTTGTGGAACTAAGAATCCACAGACGATCTATCAGTACAACAGAAGAGATCGTCTCGGCGGTAGTACAAACTACTGCTGTCTTGTGCATGGCATCATACAGAACCGGTAGCCGACCGGAAAGATTGTGTTTCTCTTATTTAGTCGGAAAGGTGCCAAGGGAGAGGAGAAAGAATGCTCAATGCACGATTCCCGATAGAGTTGTGATGGACACTGACATTCTACGGAAGTAATGACATCAAAAGTCAGCCGAGTGTCAATGAAAGAGGGACGGTACTATTTCATTGGAAGTATTACTGGTGCTTGACATGGAAGGTTTCTTTTACACGTACAGCCCGCCCCATTGGGTTGCAACAGGAAAAAGATGTCAATACACCCAACACAATTTACGTGGATTTTCCTCATTCGTGAGGTTTTTTGCCTTTCCAGTACTGAGTTGTGGGCAACAGGGTACTGAGTGGAGGGAAAGCTGTTGCATAACTTGCCAGCCCCCTTGGGGGGGGGGGGGGGGGCAGGCGGGTGAGCCAACTTCTCAGATGCGGAATCGATCGTAGCTGGTAGTTTGGTATAGCCTTCAAATAAATTTTCTTTGACTTCTTTGTGTGGATCGGCTGCACCATTGATTAACCTAAAGTTTTGACACTAGCACATCCGCAGTCCCTCCCACCTCAGTTATTTGTCATTCACGGCAATAATTGGTTAAAACAACAAAAATCTTCATCGGTTCCTTTTGCTCGATTATTCTTTCGATTGGGAAATGCTCTGGATATTGTTCCTCAACGATGCTCAAAGCCTCAACATTTCGTCCCAGAGAAAAGAAGGGGAAAGAAATATTTCATGAATCTGTCACATGATGAAGTGGTGCGTTGACTGTTTCCAGTCAGTTTATTTTTCATACTTATCTTGCAATTTGTTGCGATACCGTTCGAAATTTGCCTTGATTTTGCCACCCATGACGCGAGATCCAATGACCTTTTTGGCACTGCCACCAAAGCCAGCCACCAAGTCGGTGCTTGTGCGGCTTGCGAACAGTATTAGCGTTCCTTCTGGTACGGGAAAGGCCCCGCCGACATTTTGCACACTGTTATGGCCTTGGCTGACATAGAAGTGACGGAAACACATCGCCGCGCATGTGTCATTGGCCTTGTAGAACGACTTGTGAAACATGGAAATAGTAGGTTTGTCATCGATGTTGAAATTGATCCATCCGAACACATCTTTGATTTCTCCTGCCGTTGGTTTATGATTCGGATAGTCCAACATGTACTTTATAAAGTCTGGTGCTACTTTTGCAGCCGTCGATAGTTGTTCGGTCCGTTCTCTAAGTTCCTTTCCCGGGTAGAAATCTCTGCCGTTCTTTCGTTGATACGGAGCAATGCCCTCCAATCCTTGTTGCTGATAGGCATCCAAACGTTGCTTAAGAACTTTCTTCAACACGTCTTGGACTTGTTCTTGAGTTGCATGCTTCTTGTCGAGAGCATGGAACATTTCAATCTCCTCCTTGGATAGATTGAGAGTATCGCTGGGAGAGCAATTCAAGTAGGCATTCATTGTGTCTTTGGCCGATTTTGTGGGCAAAAACTCGACAGAGGAAAAGTCGAGCGACCCGTCATCTTCCATTCGGACCATTTGTTGAACAGTCTCATCGGCCCCTTCTTTTTCTTCGGACTGTAAGAAGATATGCTGAACGTCCTCTATTGGGACTGTCGTCAGGTACACAAAACCAGCTGCCAGTTCCCGTTCCGTTAGAGATGTCACGGGAGCATTCAATACTTCCCCGTTTCGAACTTTCGTGGCGACTATGGCAACATCCGATGAAAAGATTCCAGGTGGGACCAACGCCAAGGCATCTTCAATGGTGGTAGTAGTAGTAGTAGTAGTAGTAGTAGTAGTAGTAGTAGTAGTAGTACTCCGAGTAGTAGTAGTAGTAGTAGTAGTAGTAGTAGTAGTAGTAGTAGTAGTAGTAGTAGTAGTAGTAGTAGTAGTAGTAGTAGTAGTAGTAGTAGTAGTAGTAGTAGTAGTAGTAGTAGTAGTAGTAGTAGTAGTAGTAGTAGTAGTAGTAGTAGTAGTAGTAGTAGTAGTAGTAGTAGTAGTAGTAGTAGTAGTAGTAGTAGTACGGTAGGGTAGTACGGTAGTAGTGGTAGTAGTAGTAGTAGTAGTAGTAGTAGTAGTAGTAGTAGTAGTACTCCGAGTAGTAGTAGTAGTAGTAGTAGTAGTAGTAGTAGTAGTAGTAGTAGTAGTAGTACGGTAGTAGTAGTAGTAGTAGTAGTAGTAGCACCGCTCATGGTAGTGATAGATTGGACAGGAGGAACAGAAGAGTGACTGTTGTGATATGGATACGCCAAGGCATCTTCAATGGTGGTAGTAGTAGTAGTAGTAGTAGTAGTAGTAGTAGTGGTAGTAGTAGTAGTAGTAGTAGTTGTAGTAGTAGTAGTAGTAGTAGTAGTAGTAGTAGTAGGAGTAGGAGCACCGCTCATGGTAGTGATTGGACAGGAGGAACAGAAGAGTGACTGTTGTGATATGATGTATCGATGTATCCATAAAATGAAAGATTGGATCGTCGACTGAGCGAATGTGTTCGGATAATTCGGACTTTTAAAACCAAGCGAAGCCTCGAGTGTATGTACCGGTATCATATGTACACAGCCTTCTGATGGTCGTACGAGTCGTATGGAGGAGGCGAGAGGCGAGAGGCGAGTAGAGATTACCTACTACCTGAAAAGAAGAGAAATGTAGATGATGATAATGCAGAATAGGAATTTACATTTCTAGTGAAAAGATGAAAAACACAAAGATGAAAGATGGCAACGAGAATCAAGAGATGAAATCTGACCGAATGACGTAAGAGGTGACGTAAGAGGTGGATCTGAAGTAAAGAGGTAAAGAGATCGTGAATCAAAGATATCACGGGACTGACTCTCAACTGACACCGATACACCTCGACACTCCCTCTCAAGCGTAGATGCAGAAGGACTGAGACAATCACCACCAGAAAAACTGCTACCAACAGATGGCATGGAAGCAGAAAAAGAAAGGTAGTGAAAGATGGTAGAACTGTAGCGTGATAGGAAAAAGTCCTGCTGTAGCAAGCTTGCAGTGAAGCAAAAGCAAGAAAAAGAAGCAGGGCAGGCCAAAAGGGCATAGGCACACAGGGGGCAACTATCGCAAGAGGAGGGTAGACCAAAGAAGCAGATATGTCATGGGGGCAAAGGGAATCGTTGACTGCAGTAGCAAGAAGCATGGGGTAGGTGATCCCAGAAAACAGAGGATCGTCAAATGGCCAAAAACATGGCGGTTCTTGGAGGAGCAATGCTGAAAGAGAAGGTTGACGTGAACATTCTCGCAAAGAGGATAGAATAAAACCAAAAGAAAGTTCCTGCCAATGAGCAGAGACAGGACCCAAGAACAGCAGTAGAGGAGGAAGCAAAGAATGCTCCCTCTGGAACAGAAGCTGAGTGAGGGGCAAGTAGGGGCTGAAAGAGGAAGAATGCTCTTTTGGAGGGATGAATCTTAAAGGAGATAGCCATGGAGGAGCAACAGTAGGAACATGCTCCCTCTGTAGCACAAGTCCAGCAGTGGACGGCCAAGGAGGAGCAACAAGGAGATGCTCCCTCTGGGACCAGAGAGTAGCAAGCAAGGATGGGAGGCAGGGATGGAAAGAAGAAGCTGGGGCGGGATGCAGAGAGCTGGATGCAGGAAGCCATTTCCAATGGGAGAAGACTAATAAAAGGAGTGCAAGGGCAACTCGTAGCATGGAGTCGAGATCAAAAGTAGGACAGGGCCGCAGATGGGGCCAGGAAGGGGGGAGATCAAGGACAAGCTTAGCAGAAGTGAGAGGCTGAAGTGATGCAAATGTAGAAACTCTTGGGGGCTGAATTGACCAAAGGATGGCAACTTGTGCTGTAGGCAAAGGACTGGTGCAGGAGAACAAGAGAAACAGGAGCGAAACAGAAAACAGACCGATGAATGGGAGAACAGTGTCCAGAGGCGACCAAGGACCAGGAGAAAACCAAGAGGAAAAACACCAGGGCGGAGCAGGAGCCAAAGGGAAAACAAAGGAGTAATCCCAGGGCGGAGCAAAAGGAGGCCATGGAAGGAAGGCAAGGGAAGGACAAAGGTTCATAGTTGGGTGGCAAGAAATATCAGAGGAAACTGCGGAGGAGCACAGAAGAAGAGGCCCGGTATGGAAAGGACAGTGTGCAAGGGCAGACTGACCAAACTCAGAAGGCAACTCAAAAGGCTGGTAGGCAGAAACAGAGTAGTCAGAAGAAGGGCAGGAAGAGGAAGCAAGAGTGGTGGGATCATGAAAACACAAAACTGGAGCAGCAGTAGCAGCAGCTGTATCAACAAGAGAAGGTGCATCTGTGGCAGTAGACGCCGGAGGCTGGGACGTAGAATGAGGAGCCGATAGGGCAGGGCCAGACTCAATGGAGGAGTCAGCAGACGGCTGTAGATGGTGTGCAAGAACAGTGGATGTGAACGAGGACACAGACGCAAGTGCAGCTCGAAGATCACCACTAGTTTGGGAGGCAAGGATGTTGGAGGCAAACAAGGACACTGCTTCGAGTGCGGCTCGTAGATCTCCATCGCCAGTAGGGGGGATGGCAGATAAAGCAAAGGGGACGTCGCAGCCAATGGAGGCATGAACGTCATCGCCATAGGTGGATGCAGTAGAGACTCGAAGTGTGGAACCATGAGAACACATGGTCGGAGCTGGAGCAGGAGAGTCAGTGGGAGCAGAGGGAGCAGTGAAGGAGGCGGCTTCGAGTGCAGCTGGAAGGTCCGAGAGGGCGGCAGCTTCTAGGACGGCTTGAAGATGAGACACCGTAGGACGGATACCGTCAAGAGCAGAGGCGTCTTCAAACTCGTCATCGGAATCAGTGTCAACGCCAGAGATCAGGACCGAGGGTCCGCGCAAGTCGTCAGCGTTCGTATGATTCATGGTCGCAATTTCTTCGCCTATCGATGAAACCGGGCCGGCTGTCAGAGTCAGGGCACAACTCCTTCAGCACAAGCTTTCTGTCAATCGAAGTCGGGGACAAAGATCAGAAAGGTTGAGCGGTGCCCGGCCCAACTTGATTCCGATACTTGGTCTACACAGAAAGCGTTCGCGAGACGCTTAACTGCTGCAGGCAGGGTGTGGAGCAACACCGAGAAGAACAAAAGATCAAGCGTAATGCTTGGGCTCGTAACCTGAAAAGAAGAGAAATGTAGATGATGATAATGCAGATTATACGGAGTAGGAATTTACATTTCTAGTGAAAAGATGAAAAACACAAAGATGAAAGATGGCAACGAGAATCAAGAGATGAAATCTGACCGAATGACGTAAGAGGTGACGTAAGAGGTGGATCTGAAGTAAAGAGGTAAAGAGATCGTGAATCAAAGATATCACGGGACTGACTCTCAACTGACACCGATACACCTCGACACTACCGAAGTTAACGACTAACGTACCTGTTACCGGAAGTTACGATTACCGGTAACAACGATGCGTACTGACTGGAAGTACCCGGAGTTAACTGCAAGTTCATCGATTCATCCAACATGTGGACTCTACTTACACTACGTCGTACGTTTAGTTGGCATGATGATGATGAATGATGATAATGCCCAGTGGCAACAACAACGAAATGAAACAATGAACTGTAAATACTTGGATCATTTGAAGGAGCGTCTATTCATCCTCACCAGAGGCGAGAAAGACGCACGCAACAGCGAAGTTCCTTTCGCGACAAACGACTACATTACGTAACACAACCATCCCGTCTCACTAGCACATCCTACCGCGCAAACTCTCCATTGCTTGAAGTGATGCTATCTGCGTCGTCGATGACGATGTCAAGCACTTCAGAACTGGACCCGCAGCTACCAGTGGCCGATGATGGTTTGGGCGCCTCCTTTACATCCTCTTGGTGTGTTTTCTGCATCGAAACCAAGTCGTCGTCGTCATCATCATCATCACTGCCAACTTCCTTGCGATCCGGAATTGCGAATTGGACCACTGGTGGTCGCCGGAGGTTGATGTCATCGTTGTCTTCATCATATGGGTTCTTCTGGGAAAGACCTGTATGGTCAATTCGATGATAAGTCGAAAGGCCACCTTCTTGTGGCCGACTCTTCAATACTCGGATGTATTTCTTGAGCGCAGCCACCTCCGTTGCCAGCTCGTGCTGCGTCTTGGCAGAGAAAATTCGGTCTCCCGCGTCGGATGCTACGCTTTCGTCGTCCCGACTGGTCGAATAGCTCGTTTTGTCAATGAAGCTCGATCGAGGGATTCCCATATGCCCACCACTCGGATGGTGGAAGCTGTCACCATCCAAACCAGTGGTAAAATCCAATCCACTGATGTGCGTAGTGCCACGTCGCATCGCCGTAGTTGTCCTCTCATATTGGATCTTGGGGACATAGATCAAGAGTAAAATTAATAGGCACGTCACAAAGATAATAGCACTGGATACAAATAGGTATGCATTGGAATTGTCTTGGGCGATGAACAGAACTGGCGCGCCAATGAAAACAACCAAGAGCATTCCCCACAAGGCCCGGAAAATGGACTGCGACTCTTGAAACTCCGTGGACAAGTTTCGAGTGCGCCACGATTGAAAGGCCGCGGCACAAAGCATTCCGAAATTGATTGCACTATGGACGACAGACAGACAACCATGGGTGAGAAAGAAAAAATCCGCCAATTTGTTGAGGGACAATGGAAATTGCTTCTGCATCTAGGAAGAATAGTACTCACACCAACGGTATCGTGAACTGCAAGTGCTGGGTCGCGTAGCCACAGGTGCCGTATGTTTCCGTCACACGACCGAATGACTGCGAATCGTCATCGTCATCATAAGAAGAAAAAGTTAGCAAGAATGAATTTATAATACACACAGCACAAATCCAAAACAGGATAACAGAGCTCTTACATCCACAGAGACGACATTAATAATAAATTCGATAGGATCCAGCCCAGTCATGAGAGACAATATCAATATATTCACTGCCAAAAAAAAAACGTAACAATTAAGCAATGTAAACGAGCGTGAGTCATTTATATACTTTTCCAACTTTTCAAAATGCAACCAATCTATAAGGTTCCACTCACGAAGGAGAAGCGCGATGATGGGTTTCAACGTATCCCGAGCACTGACTGTGATTTTTCGACATCGGCTGGCACTTTTCATGAGTGTATTGATGCGATGTGCCTTGGCGAACAGGGCCGAAAAAATCGTCCCCACTCCGATCGCAAGGAGCCATACCGCCGAGGTACACGCAATGACAAGTCCATGAGAAGACGCGTTGCCGTCATCAAATGTCATGGGAACGATAGTGAGAGCTGATGCAAAAGAGAATATGAGGGAATCGAACGCACAAGTTGTAAGCGTGACCTTTGTAGAAACTGTTCCAATGAGTACTTTGGATAGGTACGTACCCAACAAAATATTTCCCAAACACACCAAGAACAAAAATACCGGTTGACTGGCCCGAACGATGCGACTGTTGCGCTTGTACCACGTCCAAATCATAAAGTATATGGCGAGTCCGACCGCCAATATGCAAAAGACAAAGGCAACCCCACGAATATATGGATAAATATGATTTGGTTCGAGTTCCGGTGGAGGAATATCGAGGGGTTGTTGTGTGGTACCATCGTTATAAATGTACGGTTCCAAGATTTGCCACTGTCCATCAGTGAACAGTTTGGAATTGACGGGTATCAAGTTCACTGTATCATTGTCTCCATCAGTATCCGAATCGTTGTTGACGCCGTCTTTTTGGACCATGTTGATGAGTCGGAATAATGTACTGTTGGCGATACGTGATCCCGTGTTTGGATCCAACGTCACCAGTCCGCTCATACCTTGAAAGCTAACCTTGTTGACGAGTGTATCAAAGAATTGTTCTCCGTCCAGATGCAAAAATGATGTTGTAGAGTCTGTTGGATCTGTGACGGTTGTTGCTGCTTGACATGCCGCTAGGCCGAGTAAAATGGTTGCTTCGTACACAAGAGGTACACGACCGTCGGCCAATGGACTCAAAAAGGACGAAGCATCAATGACGTGGCTGTCGTTTTCTGTGTCGTTGTCTGCGTGTGTGTCGTCGCTCGTGCTGTTATTCCTTTGTAAAAAGGAAAGCGTCGATTCAAAGTCGGGGTCGTTGTAATGCGGCAACAAAGCACGTAAGGGATGAGCGTCGTCTTGTAAGAAGTCGTGTTTCAATTGGATCATCTGTTCGGCAAATGCATCGTACTTGTCGTTGTTACTTCCTGGCAAGCCACCACTGGCCTCGATACTACCAACACCACGATAGGCCAAATGTAAGGGTGAGTTCCGATCCAAATCTTTGGATGCCAAGCTGGAAGCGATTCCGTCACTGAACATCCATACATGATCTTCGATGAGATTTTGACGATACGCCTCGAGCATCAGATTGTCGTTTTGGATCATATTACTGCCACCAAAGTGTGCGACGAAAATGTATCGATATTGTAAGTGTTTCAGGGACGTGATCGCTTGAACGATGTTCGATCCGTCCTTTTCCATGGGAATTTGTTGTATGGTCGTGTCGATTCCTAAATTTGAGACGGCCTTTCGTAGTTCACTGGCATAGGCATTCCCAAAGGAATCGTTCGTGGCCAATACGGCCAAATGAGAAATTCCGAGGGATGCATAATGCATCGCGACGACTTGTGCCGTACCGGCATCACTGGGAATCGTCCTCCCGAAGAGTGGAAAGGATAATCGATCGTTCAAATCACTGCTGGTTGACATACCACTGATTTGTGGATAACCCTGAAAGCTTGTTAACGTTGCCGTCGGTGCCGATATCGACGACCGATACGCACCCAAGAAGGCACAGGGTCGAGGAAGAAGTTCGGATGGTTGCGGTTCCGTTCCTTCGTCTTCGTCTTGTCCTTCTTCCTGTTCTGATGTTGCTGTTGCTGTTGTTGTTGTAACATGATCCATTGAATCGTTGTTGTTGCTGTTTCCCACAATCCGTTGCATCAAAGCATTCAACGCTCGTCCGGCATTATAATGCGTATTCAAGTATTCAATCGAAAATTGAATGTCACAGTTTGAGAGATCGTCGTCGTCGTTCACTTCTGTTACAATGGACCCGTCTCGTTGATTCAAGTGTCGTATCGCCAAGTACGTTGCAAAGGCCGATTCGTATCCACTCACAACAGCCTCCTTGTCGACGGCAAAGGGAAAAAGCGAGACCATGTGACACAACGCAGAATCCTTCTCCTCGTGGTCGTTGTTGTTGTTATCATTCATCAGAGATGGATGGGAAAGGTCCAAACTGTTGCGACTCAATGTTCTTGTTGTTGATGATGATGATGTTGATGATGAATCGGTCGACATGATAGGATTGGACTGATTGAACACCATTACACAGTTATGATATTATTGTTGCCGCCTCAACAAAAGAAGAAGTAGTATTATAACAACGGTGGTAGCGAGAGCAAGTATTCATGCACTGTCAATCAATCTCCCTCACTGTCAACAACAACACATATGGAACAGTTTCACAAGATTGGTATTTATGATACCTGGGAAGACTCTACGGTTGTATCCCGGTAGTCGTAAAATCTCGATGATATGCGATAACAGAAAACGCAGCAGACTTTGGTACACTACATACGAGTATTCTACTACCTACCGGTAGGACGAATGATACTAACTACGCTCTGTTTAACGGACAGTAAAGAGAAGGGAGAGAAGACAAGACCTATGATACTCTCTAGTAGCTACGGTAGGTAGCTACTACTAGCTACCAGTAGCTACGGTAGTGGACTGACTGGTACCCTAAATGACATGGAAGTTTGGACAAGGAGAGAGAGATTCACCGTTGTTGGTTTTGTAGAAGATCGTGCGGAGACAGTAGTGTGAATTACTGCCAATTCGCGTCCCACGATAATATCGTGATACTTCCATATATGCGGAACAAGGTGCCGCTCTATGAGGCTGCTATTCTCTCTCTCTCTCTGGGTCATATCATACCGTGCAGGGATTCGAGGTTGTTCCTACCAAACACCGAGTTCAGAAAAATAATGACGTCATCATTCTCTTCTTTATTCTGTGACAAGCCGCTTTTTTCTTCTTATAATAATAATAAAATAATTGATGACCTCCAGTAACAGGGGTTCTTCATGGCCATCACGAGTTGGTGGTTCAACCTCTAATGTTGAGGCACCGGCAGTTGACATTCCATGATAGGCACAAGTCATCTACCGGCTACCGGCGAGCAGGTTTTGTAGAAGCTGGTTGGTGGGACACATTTTTGGAACGCTGGCTAAATAAGAAGTTGAACCTTGCATTTTTCGAACCAGTCATTTCGGACTATTGTCTACAACTCAATCAAAGGCCAAGTCTCTAGCTACTACTAGAGAGAGAAGATAAACACCCCATTCCATGTAGGAATTGCAAGTCTTATTGACATATTTTGGATGGAAGGTTCGGAGTCAAACCAATTCAACCATTAGTATCGCAGATGATAGCCTCAGCCTCCGAATGATTTCATAGAAGTTTTTGAGTTGAATAACCTCAGCGACGATTCCTGTGACGCAATGATAAACTTTCTCAATCGAAGTCTCGATCAATTTAAGTTAAGTGGTCCAACCGCAAGATCTGAACCATCGCTAGCTGAACACGTTTGCAATTGTTTTACAATAAAAACAACGAAGCAACATCTTGGACTTTATGTATGTTAGCAGTATGAAGTAAAGTTAGAACATTCGAGACGACTTGAATGCCCCCCGCCACATACTCGATTGGCATTCTTTCTCTGTAATTTTGAGAAACGAACAAATAGGCGACTTGTCAAGACAATGCAGCAGAAGAATCTCAATTTAAGGAAAGGACAAGCAACCACTGGAGACAAGTTAGTAAAGTGATGAAAATGTGGCCTGTTTGGATGTGGAATCAATAGCAGCTGGTAGACGTTGTAATTTCCGAAAAGAAGTTCATTTGGACAATTGTGACTATTGTAGAAACCATATCCCTCAAATGCCCAAATATGCGGTTTGAAGGATTCCTTGAATTGCTTCGGAGTTGGTAGAAAGGCAAGATAGCTAAGAAGACCGGGAACGGCAGAGAGGTGTTCATTATTAAGAACTGGTTTGTGACACACATGGACGAATTCATAGATGACCCGAGTTCGATTCCCGATCCTTAGTGAATGTCCTGTGAAGAGGGCTGAAGGACATGGGAGGGTACATTGCTCCATAACTGTGGATTATGGGAGGGTGTTGGACGGTACTATATAAGATAGTAATCCACATTATGAAGAGTCATGGTCTAGGGTGCAATTCCGTAGCATGATACTAATAACCTTTTAACATGGTTCTTTGCCTGGTATGAAAATCAAATCGATTTTTTCCTCTACTCTAGCTACTACTCCGAGTAGTAGTAGCTGGCTAGCTAGTACAGTAAGCTTTCTAAAAGGGGTTGGATCAACCGCCGGGCCCCTCGAGGCAATGCGAAGAGTAAACTGGACGAAGTGCCAAAAAGGGTAAACAGAGATTGTTTATTTATTGTCGTAGAGAAGGCACGGCAAATTGCAAACCTGCGATTTGTTCCAAACATGCGCTCCAAATTGCGACCTAGCTAGGAGTATGACTTTGGCGTCGTGCAAAAACTAGGCAGTTCTTAAACGAATGCTGGTAGAACGAGCATGATCAATTCATCTCCCATACGTTTCGAAATCGTGATCCCTCTCTTTGTGAGATACCACATCACTGCAACAGCAAATTACCTAAGCAGCTGAAACAGCCCTTTGTTTTATTATCTCACCATGAACGATTTAGATGATCTTGAACTTCAAAAAAAGCTGCTTGATAACGAAGTTGCTACAGATGTGACCATCATCCGTGACACATCCGCTGCGAAAGGTAGAATAAATCTTTTGCCTACATTCTGCTTAATTCTCTTGATGATGTGCTTGTTCTCAGCCTTGTCGTTCCTCGCATTTCAGGGTTCTCCCTCCGATCTTGTTTGATGAAGACCCTCTGCTGGATATTGGTGGTTTTCTTCGTTCTCACCGCTCTTATCGCGGGAGCTATGTTCTTTTGGACACGAAATGTTGTCCAGCACTTGACTGTCACCGAGTCGCAGACCTTCCCGATTGTTGACATGTCAGACACGGAAATCGACTATTTGGGATCTCGTGTCAAGATTTTTATGGACCAGCTCCTTTTGCAAAAGGTACCTCAAGAAGACTTGGTTGTAACTCAAGATGAAATCAATGGACTTTTGGGGCATTCTGATTACTTGCGTGACTTTGATGCCTGGTAAGATTTCTGAGGAGTACTCTTTGCCAATGGATGGCTTGCCAGGTGGGCATGGGCGCTATTTCCTCGGCCATGATTACACGGCCATTGATGAAAAGGCTCAACGTGTGGAATTGAAGATGGAGACAGCTGCCAAGCATGAAGACTGGTTTGTAGGACCACTGTTTTTTTTGCAGCTCCACTTTGAAGGCAAGGACTATGAAGACTATCATCAGCATTTGTTGGAACTCTTTATAGAGAAAGGTACGAACGCGTTGGGACAAAATGAATGTACGTTTTTCATTAAAGTGGGTGTCTCTAACAGCTATTTGCGGTTTCCTTAAATCTTTTGATGCAGGCTCAATCTTCGGTAATACTATTCCCGACGATGTAATCAATGAACACATCAACATATTGGAGGAATCTTACGAACAGGAAAATTCGGGTAACGCCTTTCGTGCGATTGTCAACGGGATTGAGAGTGTGACGATCGAAGAGGCTCGTATTGTCATCAAACCTCATCGTCCTCACGTTGATGAAGGCGCTTTGGAGGAGAAATACTCCATATTCCTGGACGATTTTTTCGATTGGAGCGATATCGACGAATACAAACTGATTGAATACGATGACGATGTTGCTGCATTTCTTATTGCCGAGGAGACCACTCACAGTCAGGTACAGATCCCCGACGCAACTGAGGGGATTGGCTCTGTGAGCAGGATGGAATTAGGCAACAGCATACTTCAGCAATGACTTGTGGTAGATTTGACATTTTTTGACATTAGAGGATTGTAGTGCGATACATAAAATACTTACTGTACGGGACCAAACTGAAGTACTAGAACTCACAGTCCTTGAGAATATTCGACCTACGCATCATGTATCAGATTTTAACCATTTCTTTTTTGTGCCAGCTTCTTTGTGAGCATTCCGGCTTCTGTTGCTCGGCGTGCGCTTTCCGATATTGCTGAAGAAGACATTGTGATTGGAGACAGGCACTTCAACATTAGCGAAAGGTGGCTTTGATATCTTTCTAATGTAGTAGACTATTGCAGTGCGTTTTCAGGACTTCCTCCATCCGAACTCAGATTCATAAACCTTCCAGAGGAACCAGCATCTGCCTCAAGTTTCAGATTTTTTCTACCAACGTTTGTGGTTCGCAACATTTCCATGAGTTGGGCTTCCAACTGCGAACAAAGCTTCTACTTTAAATAACTGTAAAGGGAATAACAAAATGAACCACTACTCTACCGGTAGTAGAAACCACATTACCGGTAACTCTCTAACGAGTAACAGTAAGTAATGATAATACGAATTATGATCACTATTGGAAGTGGACAGTGTCGATTGTCTGTCTGTCCCGGTAAGACAACATCCGGGTATTCGGTCGTGACGTTCTGTTGTACTTCGAAACGGAACACCAACGAGTCGATGACACAAAAATACGCCGTAAGAATAAAATACTACAGTAGTACTTCGTGTAGCAATACCGATAGTCGACGAGGGGGAAAGACCTTAACAGATAGTACTTCGAAGTAGTGTTCTTTTCGTGTTTTTGGTGCATCGTGCATGCGTGCATCTTACAAGAGAGTAGTTTCTTTCGATTCACAAGTGATCCGCGATCCGCTGTTGCAATAATCAAACCTTTACTTTCTTCCTATCCCAAAAATCTCCTTTGCTATCCCACCATGACCGATTTAGATGATCTTGAACTTCAAAAAAAGCTTCTTGATAACGAAGTTGCTGCGGATGTGATCATCATCCGTGACCGATCGGTCGCCAAAGGTAATGCAAATCTTTGTCAGTGTTCTGCTTGATTCTCCTCACGGATATAATAGCACATTGTTGTGGTACTTGTTCTCAGCCTTGTAGTGGCCCTGTCGTTCCTCGCATTTCAGGGTTCTCCCTCCGATCTTGTTTGATGAAGACCCTCTGCTGGATATTGGTGGTTTTCTTCGTTCTCACCGCTCTTATCGCGGGAGCTATGTTCTTTTGGACACGAAATGTTGTCCAGCACTTGACTGTCACCGAGTCGCAGACCTTTCCGATTGTTGACATGTCAGACACGGAAATCGACTATTTGGGATCTCGTGTCAAGATTTTTATGGACCAGCTCCTTTTGCAAAAGGTACCTCAAGAAGACTTGGTTGTAACTCAAGATGAAATCAATGGACTTTTGGGTCATTCTGATTACTTGCGTGGTAACATGTATGTGACTTTGATGCCTGGTAAGATTTCTGAGGAGTACTCTTTGCCAATGGATGGCTTGCCAGGTGGGCATGGGCGCTATTTCCTCGGCCATGATTACACGGCCATTGATGAAAAGGCTCAACGTGTGGAATTGAAGATGGAGACAGCTGCCAAGCATGAAGACTGGTTTGTAGGACCACTTTTTTTCTTGCAGCTTCACTTCGAAGGCAAGGACTTTGAAGAATATCATCAACACTTGTTGGAACTCTTCATAGAGAATGGTGCGAACGAAATGGAGTAAAATTCGTCTTTGTTTGGATTCCAACACGTGTCTCTAACCCCTCTTGTCTGGTTCTTGATCCATCTGCGATAGGCTCAATCTTCGGTAATACTATTCCCGACGATGTAATCAATGAACACGCCAACATATTGGAGGGATTCTATGAACAGGAAGACTCTGGTGAAGCCTTTCGTGCTATTGTCAACGGGATTGAAAGTGTGTCGATCGATGAGGGTCGAATTGTCATCAAACCTCGACGTTCTCCCCTTGATGAAACTGTGATGGAAGAACACGATGATGGTATATGGGATATGCCCCCCGTTGACACGGCCGAAATCGAAGACCATGATGCCACCTTTTGGGAATGGGAAGAAACCGGTGACGACGGCATGGTCCAAACCGAACAGCCCACTGCTGAATTGGAATTACCTGAGGTCGAGAATGCCGAACCTGCTGATGTCGAGGAATACGAGTACTATGAAAACGACGATGCTGAAGGTCTTAGCAATGGCATTCAAGATGTCTCCATGCGTGACACCCTCACCACGACTGAAGTCGACGTTGCCCACCTTTGGGATACCGAAGATTACGTGGAGGGCGAAAACGACGACGATAATTAAGTCCTTGGTACCGTCGCCAACACGAAACGTTGGCGTACTGGCTCGGACAACCCTTGGGTTGCTTGGCAACAGCAGTTTTATTTCATTAGCAGTTTATTTTCATTCCCAAGCTGTGCCAGGTAAGCATCCATTTTGTTGTTTCATTTTAGTAAGGCTTTGATGAAAGGTAACGGTTCAAGAATGATAATACATCGAAAATTTTAGGAAAAACCTTTCACCGACCTTTGACTACGATAATGTACGTTTGCTACGAGATTAGAGACCACACAGAGTGAAACTAATATCCCTAGAGCGCTTCAAAGCTTTTGTACTAGTAGCCTTACAGCCCATCATTCATGGAATAATTGTCAATCCAAGGACGATATCTGTTTCTTGCATATGTCACATCACGTTGATACGATGGTGTATGCCATTGGGAGTCGATAATGAAGTGATCCCATCGAATTAGCGCTGTGGACGCTGCTGTTTCTAGATGGTAGTCGTTCTGCTTTGTTAGCTCCAACCGTCGTTTGCTTCCTTGAGTTTGTCTTCCGGCAAGAAGTATCGGTAGGTGAGACTTTTCGAGTCATTGATACAGGACTATTCACTATGAACGGCGATCGACACGCGGCAGAGGTAAACGAGATGTCGCTGTCAAAATCAATGGATGTAAGGGCCGGGGATTGGTTTGGTGTACCGCTGTTGATACAAGGGCCTTGCTGCTGTTCACACGTACCACGACTGTGACCGCGGGTTGGTACAGAACTAGTGACAGCCGCGGAGGTAGTGTCAGACAAGATGCAATCCACGGAGGTTTGGTAGCATGGCTCTCTTCGTGATTTGCGAGTACTGGGAGACTCAGTTAGGCGTCGCGATAGATTAGATATTGGTGGAGCTGTGGATGCTGGTGCATCCATATAGCACCATTGAGTTTGTTGAGGACGAGATTTGCTTTTGGAGAGTCGGACCAGAGGAGGTCGTTCGGCCCCCTTTTCTTGTTCACTGAGGCTGTTCTTGGTCAAGCTGGACTTGCGTTTGGGGACGACAAGACAGGAATCACTGCTCGATTTGGACCACTTGTCTTCGAAGCTCCGACTGTCCAAGCATTTAAACCTTAACTGCTTTTTGCTACCAACGGGGCTTGATGCTGGTGATGGTAGAGATTCTTTTGGTTTCAGTGACACATGCCTCCGCCCTCCTAAAAACGTGAGGGAAGTATCAGAATCATATCCTGGATCATGATTCCATCGATTAACGGCGTGGAATGGAGTGTCATTTCGCGGGGCCGAAGAAAAAGTTGGATAGGAATGATGATCATTACTGCAACTGTTGCTAGATTTGGAGAACGATGGGTTCCTTTGCGATCGTGCGTTATCACTAATGATACGAATGTTGGAAGATTGAAGTTTCCTGTCCAACAATAAGAGAGACATGAAATTAGGAAGTGCTTCTGTCATGATGGACACGGACGTTATGGTTGCTTTGCTAAACTTCAGCGAGATGTTGTGCGATTTTGTAGTTTTTTTGTGAAAAAATGAGCGAATGGTAGCAAGACGTTCGACGTCCTTCTTCCGGATCGAACAATTTTCGGAAAGAAAGAGGATAGGTAGGATAGCTACTATCCTCTAATGAGCTGTTTCTCCGGTGAGGCCCAAATTTTCAGAAAGTGCTTGGATTTGGCTGCCTGATTGATCATCACTGTCAGTTGAAATCAAGGGCATATCAATCTTCATCAAAGTGTCAGTTCGGAATAATACCGTCAAATCTACTGGTGCATTGCTCTGCGGAAACAAACGGATAATTCGGTCACGGGTCCACTGATGTCGCCTTATATATTTTTTTCATTTTTCATGTCTTTTCTTTAAACAATGTGACAACGTTCTTTGCATTTTTCGTGTTCTTCAACAGGAGATCAAATCTCGTGGAAGATTTCGGTAGGGAAAAGGGGAAAAGATGAAGACCAGCGTTTGATGTGGGCTTAACTGATAATTCGGATCAACAAATATGACTGTAGTCTAGCTACGTAGGTAGAAGCTGGCTCTCTACTAAAGGTCTCCGCATCTGAGAGTTGAATGGAGTAAAAAAGCCTGACTGTTAACGTTAATCCAAATATATATATTATTAAATGTAAACGAATTATCCGAAAATACAAGGGAGTCATTTATGAACTTACAGTTAAATATTTGTGTCGAAGAATTATTGCGCTTGTTCGAACCATATCAAAAAAGGAACACCTTCGTAATCATCCGGTTTTGGAACGTTTATTGTACAAGGTGGAAGTTCTTGAGGCCGCCAACACCACGGTCATTATTTGGAATTTCGGCAGAAGGGCCAAACGTTCTACGAATCGTTCTTTCATTCAGGTCCGCAGTTTGCTTTTGGTACCGTGAAGGGTATGATAGCCATACTGCTTGACTCTGGAACGATTTCGTAAGATAAAGATGGTTGATGCTTCGACCGGAACTTTTACTTACATTTAAATAATTGTTGACTTTTTCCATTGGTTTATGCTACCAGCCACCTATTTATTTGCTCTTCAGGCTACTTACAATTCGATTTTCCACCTTCGAAAGTGGAACCGCTACTCTGATATGATTTCATAGAGAGAATTTGAAATTGCCACTCTACTAGCTAATAGCTCCTGAAAAGTTTTTATTCTATAGTTCTAATCGACATTCTTGCTTGTAACATTTCTGTATCACGTCGACACTACAGTGTATCCCAATGGCAGTCGATAATGAAGTGATCCCATCGAGTTGCTGCTGCGGACGCTGCTGGTTCTAGATGGCACTCCTTCTGTTTCACAAGCACCATTCGACTTTTTTTTGAATGTGTCTTCAAGCCAGGACGTAAGACTTTTTGAGACATCACTAGCGAACTGTCCATTACGAATGAAGTAGAGGAGAGGTTAGTGCAGATATCCGTAGATGCACGAGTCCGTCCATTGTTGTTGAGAGTTCCACTGCTAATACTTCTATAAGGAGTTTGCCTCTGTTGGAAGATATCATTACTGCTCGTTGGTGCGTCAGCAGCAGCGACCGTTGACGAAGTTCCGGACAAGATACCGTCCACGGATATATGGTGCCGTCGCTTTCTTCGTGATTCTCGAGCAGAGTAAGACGGGGTTCGGCAGGGGAGTGGATTGGTCGTTGTTGGTGATGCGGGTCGAGATCGTCTCTGGTAGCTTTGTAGAGTTTGCTTAGGAGGAGATTTGCTTTTGGAGAGACGACGCCCTGAAGAAGGCCTTCCACCATTTGCCACGTCAAGCATTTCTTTTTCCTCGATGCTGTTCTTGGTCAAGCTGGCTTTGCGTTTGGGAATGGAAAGACAGGAATCACTACTCGGTTTGGACCACTTGTCTTCAAAATCCAGGCCTCCCCAGTTTTTGAACCTAACGGTCTTATTGGGCGTTGTTGATGATGCAAGTGGTGTTACTTTTGGTTCCAAAGAAGAGGCATTTCTTCGTCCTCCTGCAAACATGACGGAAGTGTCAGAATCGTATCCTGAATCGTGATTCCATCGATTTATTGCTTGGAATCGAGTGTCGTTTAGCGGGGCTGAAGAAATGGAACTACTTCCGCTACTGTCGCACAGCAACAAGGTTTTCCTTTGCGATCGTGCGTTGTCACAAATTAGACGAATTGTTGAAGATTCGACCTTCTTATCCAACATCAGGTGAGAAATAAAATCAGGGAGCGCTTCTGTCATGTTGGATTTTGCCGCTCGTGTTACTTCACTAACTGCAGAGACGTTGTGTGATTGTGCCGAAAAGATTGTTTTACTTTTGTTGTGTTGGAACGAGAGAGGGCTTGATGAGTGAAATGAACTCGAGCGAACTCTCCTCATCAAGATGGGATGGCGGCAGCTGCATCCTTCGTTGTGGAACAGTTTGGATGGAAGTTCTGTGACGAAGTATGCGATGGCCTCTGAACTTTTCCTCCGGTGAGGCCTAAGTTTTCAGAATGGGCTTTTAAGGTGGAATACTCTGGGACTGGGCTATTTACTTCGTTGGAGTAACGTTTCCACTGAAAACGATGGGGCATAAGAATGGACAATCTGTAAAAAGACGAGGTTCGGGCGAGATGCTTTCTTTTTTTCCATGCTTCGATAAACACTTTTCATGTCATCCATCTTCCGGGGCAAACGTTAATTACGACGTACTTGGGAGTATGAAATAAAGGTCGGAAGTCCGATTATTCAAACACAGTAGTAGCGCATTTTGTCAATTACCCGTACGACGTTCGAAGTTCGACGTACGACTGTTCTACCTGCGACATTGCATTCATCCTCGTTTCATTTACCAAACTTCCTCTCCGAATAAAATAAAATAATAGAGGATGACAAGCTTAGGTACATTTTTTTGAAAAAAGCTGGAAAATGGGAGAGAAACTTCTTCACCCTGTCGTGCAAGGGTATGCACCAGCTATGATAGCGAGTATCAATACAATAATTGTTTATCATAATCATAATAATACTTAAACTTAATACATCATCATCAAAATGGAACTCCACTGTAGTCATCCGGTTTTGGAACTCCCATAGTTCTACGGGGTGTGAATTTCCCCCTTTGTTTGGGTTTGGTAGAGACCGCTTTGTCCACGGTCGTTTGGAATTTGGGTTGATGATGATGTTGATGACGGGCCAAACGTTCAACGAATCGTTGTTTCATCGTGTGAAAGCCCATGACATCGTAGAACTGTAACAATCGATCGGGATCCATTTCTTCCATCCTCAAGTCTGCTATCATCATTCGGGTCGGTGAATCGCTGGTAGTAGCATCGTCGTCCTCGTCCTCACTTGTCGTCGTCGATGACAACAGTGTCGGTTCTTGTTGATTTGGAAAGAAGACTTGCATTTGTGTCCAGTTCAAATCTCGTACCAACTCGACGAGTTCTCGTGACAACAGTGCCTGGTCCTTGTACAGTTGTAACTTTTCTCGTCGTCCCCTTTGTTTGACATGATCGAGATTGTCGAGCAAGTCGTCCAACGAACCGAACTCTTGGACGAGTTGCGCGGCAATTTTCGGTCCGATTCCTGGCACACCCGGGACATTATCGGCGGCATCCCCCGCCAACGCCAACACATCTCCCAACTGTTCGGCGGGGACGTTCCATTTCTCTTGTACCGTCTCGTACGTCCACGGCGTCATGGTCATGGGATCCATCATTTGGATCGATCCTACGTGATTGTTGTTGTTGTTGTTGTTGTTAGTAGTAGTAGTGGTGATGGGGGTAGGAGTGATGAGTTGCATGAGATCCTTGTCTCCCGACAAGATTTGGACGTGTATCCCCTGTTGATAGGCCATGGTCGAGAGGGTGGCCATGACATCGTCGGCTTCGTATCCGGGAGCTTGAATCTGTATCATCCCGTACGCCTTGGCTGCTTGAGATATCAACGCAAATTGAGGGATCAAATCAAGCGGTAACGATGGACGATGTCCCTTGTAGTCCGGATATAATTCATGTCGGAAGGTCCGTATTTGTGTATCATCGACGATGGGTGCGTCCAAACACAATATGACTCGTGGTCGTTTCCCGTGGATCATATCGTTCCATACCAGTCGATTGAGCATGTTACAAAATCCCATGACGGCACCAATCGGCATCCCATCCGGTGATCGATGTAAGGGTGGCATACTGTAATACGCTCGAAAGATAAAGGACGACGTATCGATCAACAATAAAGTAGTATCATCGTCATCGTCCTTGTCATTGACATTGTCATGATTGTTGTTGATGATGGAATTTGTACTTGTAGTAAGTTGTTGTCTCTGTTGTTGTTCATTGAAACGTTCCTTCTTTTTGGTAAGTTTATTGATCTGTTGTTTGATGTGCCGATATTCCAATAATAACTTGGCTAGTATGTTGGACGTTGCCATCCCCTCTAACGTTGCCTTGTTGGTGGGCAAGTCGGGCCGTCCAAACAATACCTGTGATATTTGTTTGGGACTGTTCAAATTGAATTGTTGGGAATCGTTCATGACGTAAATGTCGTGTTGTATTCGTAAACGTTGTTCCTGGAGGGATGCCAACGTATCATCGAGACGGTTGGTCTCGATTTGTGGTGCCAGATTGGTTTGTGTCGTCCGTTTTTTGGGAATGGTGTTGAACGGATTTTGTAGTTGTAGAATGACAGTAGTTTCATCGTCATGAGCATTGTAGTTATCACTATTAGTTTTGTCGTCGTCGTCGTCGTCGTCGTCCGATGGTATGGTTGTTGGTGGAATGATTGTTGTCGTGGCGGTGGTGGTTGTGACAACAGCAGATGCATGATCCCGATTGTTGGATGGAGGGACCGATTCGTTGTTGTTATCGTTGTTGTTATTGTTGTTGTCATCATTTTGAAGGACGGTGATGGATGGTTGAGTCATTGTTGCCGTGGACGATACAGCGTGTGACTGTACATCATCAACAATAGTTTCATTGTCGTCCTTATTCTGATTGTTGGATGGAATCGATGTCATGATACTATGTTTTTGGTTGTTGTTGTTTTTCCGTGGTAATGTAGTTTTGGTTGTTGTTGTTGTTTTTGTTGTGGTAGTTTTGGTGGCAGAAGTGGTAGTTGTAGAACGATCTTGAATCGCTTTTTGATATGACTTGATATAGTTTTGGTCTGGTATTGGAAAGGGAAAGGGATTACGAATTTCATCATCGTCATCATCATCGTGGTCGCCATTGTAGTCGTCGTTGTCGATTCCATCATGTATTGCATATCTCGAGGTGATTCTGTTGTCGTTGTCGTTGTTGTTGCTGTTGCTGCTGCTGCTGCTGCTGCTGCTGCTGCTGCTGGTTTCTTGTTGGATTTCTGGGGTGATTCTTCTTTTGGTTGATGAGCTTGCTTTTTTATTAGCAGTTGTAGCAGTCATGGTATATCTTGGATCGTTAGGAATATCATCATACAACAAATAATCTTCTTCTTCTTCTCCAATATACAAATCTCTTCGTTCGGATGGTCGATACAAAGAAGCAGATGTTTGTGCATCAAAATAATCGTCGGTAAGGTGTTGTGAATCATTGTTCTCCTCATGGTACGAGTTGGAATACTTGTATTGCTTCTGCTTCTGCTGCTGCTTCTGCTGTAGCTGTAGCTGTTGATGTTGTTGTTGATGTTGATCATCAGTATCATCGGTATGATAATCTTCCTCCTCCTCTGGATGATGAACTGAAGAGAGGGAAGAAAAGGGTCTTTGATAGTGAAAGCAGTTGTTGTTGTTGTTGTTGTTGTTGTTGTTGTTGTTGTTGTTGATGATGATGTTGTTGTTATAGATCATGTTGTGTTTGGTCGTCGAAATTCGTGTCGAACGAGGTGTCAAGGCCGACACAACACCTACACCTACCGTGGGTTTCCCCCCTGCTACTGAAACGAAGTATGACCTTTGTCGTTGTTTGTGTTGGAGGTGCAGTCTTGATGAAAATACTGCTGATGATACTGATTGTGAAAAGCAGGATCGATTCCGAATGATTATTTGGCCGATAGTCCTCATTGCAAACAAGATTACCACCATTGACAACAGTAGAATGGATGTTGCTGTTGATAGGAACGTTGATACGGATGATGCTTCCAAAACAGATTGTCCTTTTGATTTTCTTTTTCGTCTTCTTGCTTGTATTTTTCTTGGTTTGGATGTTCTGTTGTTGCTGTTGCTGTTGTTGCTGTTGACTGTTAAGGATCTAGGGACACGTTTTGGATCAACTGCTAGTAGCACGATTAGGTCTCTTTTCTTGGTACAGTTTTGTAAAAGTAGGACAACTGGAGTTGTTGTCATGGTCATTGATGACACAAAATACACAAAATAGAGAGAGAGTAGTAGTATGACAATGACAATGACAATGACAGATAGGTACGCAGATATCATATGATACACTTCAAAGAGAAGAAGAGAGAGAGATCTGATCGACTTGTGACGACGACATGATGATGAACGAACGAAAAATTGGTTGGTCGGAAGATTCAAGATAATATTATTATTATCATACACTCGAATACCCGTTAACTGTAACCACCGTTTCCCGCCATTTTTGGAATATATATATAAAAATTTATTTACACAGTGTGATTATAAATATTAAAATTCATAATTAAGTAATTCTTTTATTCTTTATTCAATTTGAAATGCAATAAATAAATAATATATGTAATAAAATATAAATGTTATATATATACGTCATATATTATTATATATATTTTATGTTTCATCCTTTTCAATTCATGATCCAAAAAATTTACCGTGTCAGTTCTCATTCACAGCATGGAATTCACAACATGTCAATTGTCATTCATTTTCATTCACAGTAGTCATTCATCATCGTCGTCTCCAAATGGGAGTTGTCCCATGGACAATACAAACGACGATCGTTGTGAGAAGGACGATGCCGAAGTATCGTTGTTGTCATCATCATCATCATCATCATCATTGTTGCTGTTGTTGTTCTTGTTGTTGCTATTATTGAGACGAGGTTCTTTGTTGTTGTTGTTGTGATTTGGTGGTGGACTGGTGGTGGTGGACATGGACAATGATGGAGTTGTTGTTGTTGTTGTTGTTGTTGTTGTTGTTGTGCCATCACCTTTATTGACGATGAATGACAGTTGCATGGATGTTTGTGATGACGATCGTGATGATGGCGATAACACCGACCGATCCTCCATTCGGTATTCTTCGCTGTTTTCCAATACCATGGACGTGTCTGGTTCGTAGCCAGGATACAACAACAACCGTCCTGGACGTCCACCACGTCCACCACCACCCGTCGTCAACGGAGTCAAGATTTCTTCGCAAAAGGAACCCTCACCATCGTCATCATCATAATTGCTGCTTTCATCAACATTGTTATTGTTATTGTTGTTGTTGTTGTAATTGTAGTTTCGACGGACAGTTGTTACTGTCTTCTTCTTCTTCTTTGTATTGTTGTTGTTGTCCTTGTTGTTTGTTCTTCTGTACAGGATATCGTCATCATCGTCCGAATGTTCCGAGGCATGATACGATGCCAAATTGATAGTACCATTGCCGTTGCCGTTGCCACCGCTACCATACGTACCAGCAGCGCCACTGCCACTGCCACCAAACAATTTGGGTTTGGACATCAACGCTGGACTGGGAGATGTTGTTGTACAACGACTATGGAGACTATTACCACCACTACCACCGGAAAACAAGGACCGGACACTTCCACTGCCACCACCATAAACAATACCAGTAGCAGTACTGTTATTGCTATTGCCATTCTTATTGTTGTTGTTGTTGTTGTCTTGAATTGATGATGTTGTTGTTGCGTTGCTGCTGCTGCTTCCACCACCCCGAGATGCCGCCAAGACGGACCGTAAATTTACAGTTTTCGAATACGATGATGCGGATGGTAATGATGATACTACAGATGATGATGATGATGATGATGATGATGATGATGCCTTGGTGGGTGACAGTGGTGGTAACCAGTTTGGTGGAATAGTACTGCTTGTTGTTTTTGCTGCTGCTGATGTTGTTGATGCAGTATCCGATACTCCAAATATCTCACTGATACGCCCCATCAACGACGAAGAGGTGGCAGTACTGTTGTTGTTGTTGTTGTTGTTGTTGCTGTTGCTTGTACTACTAGTATGTTGACTGGTTCGAGGAGAATGGTCCGAGACAGATGACAGTGGTTGGTCCTTGTTCTTGTTATCTGTTTTGGATCCCGATGACGGAGTGTGAAGGGATCCTGATGATAACAGTGGAACCATTATTTTTTGGTGATTCTTGTTGTTGTTGGTGGTGGCGTCGTCGATACTGTTGGTACTTTTCCTGTCCAGTGGCGAAAGAAACGTCCTTCCCAGAACGGAAGAAATGGTCCGAACAGATGTTGCTGTGGGTGTCGGTATCGTTCTACCGGTAGTATCCGATTGTTTTCGTTTACTTCTTTGTAACGCAATGGCCAACAAGACTTCTTGTGACACAGCACCACCATTATTGTTGTCCTCGCCGTCAATGTCATCAATATCAATATCAATACCAGCAGTGGTATCATTCCGCATTGTTGTAGTTGTTGTTGATGATGATGATGATAAATTCTGTTTTTTGGTATCAGTCATTGATAAAGATGTTGATGTTGATGTCGATGGAACCGGTTGACTTTTTCGTAACGCACCAAAGGCCTTCATACTTTCCGCTCCGGGAATTCCCGTCCGAGAAAATTCCAACATGTCCGCCTGAGACAACATCCCGTCTCGTTCCTTTACGGCACCAAATTCTTTCATTGTTTCTTTCTTTTCCAAAATACAACTACTGAACCAGAAGTAAATTATGTGTGATTGTTTTAAAAGTACCAGTCTCTCTCTCTCTCTACTAGTAGCTAGCTAGTAGTCTAGATGATGATGATGATGATGATGCTGTTGTGTCCGGGTGTACTAGGTAGCTAGCTCTACCGTATCTCTAGTCTACGGTACTTGCTTGGACTGTTTCGTTTCTTGTTAAAGTTGTTTACAGTTTGTTGTTGCTTGGAACATGGAACACACACACACACATCCACTTTCTCTCTCACTCGGATGAGAATGCCGTGAATGATGATAAACTGGAAGTGTAAAGAAGGGTAGTACCGTACAAAACTACCGGTAGCTAGCTACGGTAGCTAGCTAGAGGTAGTAGTAATTATTAAATAACAGTAGGGAACCTAAAGATCCTAACATAAACAGCAAAAATACGAGTTAATGATGTTGTTGTCTTCTTCTTTGTTGCGTTGTTACAGATAAGTATGGACGCCGTCAGAAACGAGGCAGTACAGTTTTTACGGGGGCCCGACGGCGGTTCTGACCAGTCTTAATCGGCTCAAAATCAATTGTGGTGGCGAACCACCAAATTCGCCTAAGTCGAGCGTGGCTGGAGGCTGTCATGCGCACACGCCAAGCCAACAAAGCCGGCCGTGCAGCACTCCTTGAGGTGCCCCCACAAAACCTTAAGAGAGAATGCTGAACCTTAAGAGAGAATGCTGACGGACGGTAAAAACCGACAGATCACCCAAACCACAACTGCATCCTACTGTTTGCCGCAACACCACACACAGCAGCAGCAACAACGTTGACCATGCTTGCGACAAACGCCAGTCTGGGAAAAGACGACCGTACGGCGACACCGGAGGTGCAGCGTCCACCGACAAGACGCTGGAGAAGAAGAAAACGGACGGAACAAAACCACGACAACAGCATCCCCATTGCCTCAGCCTCCGGGATCGTGGAAGAACCTGGCAAGGTTGATAGCAAATCCTACAGTTGGAAGAACATGGCAAGGTTGATAGTGGAATCGTTCATTCATTCATTCTCTCAAGAAAGAGTAAGACCGTCAAGAGGAACATACGCTTTAAACATTTAAATAGATTGTTTTAATTCATCAAATATGACGAAACATTTACGACAACTTTCTTTTTTTGGAGTCCTTGTAACCTTCCTGTTCCAACCATGTTATCAAGGCTGAAGGGCTTCGTTTTTTGGCTTGAAAGTGCTCCTCGAACAGCTCTATAACACTGTTGGTAGTCACATTTGGATCGGAAGACTCTGCAACAGTCTTAACTATGGTGTCCACAATGATCTTCAGTCGGGAGAACCGTTTACTGACGGAAGCATCATAATTGTTCCTCCATTTACTTTTGTGTTGGATTTCCATCGAACGAATCCCGCCCTCTACAGGTATGCCCTCAAACTTTTCAATGCCGAACCATTCGTTGTACATGTCCTGGACTGAACAATGTTTCTCCTGTATGACGTGGTTGAATCCGTCCGGTTGGACACAAGGAAGTCTGCCATCCGAAGCAGAATTCCCGGTAATGTTGCGAACAATGCTTTGGTGATCGTTTGAATCTGTTGGTGGTGCTGGAGGGGATGTTGGCCAATGGAAAGGCATTGGGGCAGGAGCATTTAGTAGCTGGTCTGCACCAAGTTGGAAAAGAGTTGCCGCCAACATCTCCCGCTGGCTTGAATCAAATTGTCTTTCAGTACAGTTTTTACGGGGGCCCGACGGCGGTTCTGACCAGTCTTAATCGGCTCAAAATCAATTGTGGTGGCGAACCACCAAATTCGCCTAAGTCGAGCGTGGCTGGAGGCTGTCATGCGCACACGCCAAGCCAACAAAGCCGGCCGTGCAGCACTCCTTGAGGTGCCCCCACAAAACCTTAAGAGAGAATGCTGAACCTTAAGAGAGAATGCTGACGGACGGTAAAAACCGACAGATCACCCACACCACAACTGCATCCTACTGTTTGCCGCAACACCACACACAGCAGCAGCAACAACGTTGACCATGCTTGCGACAAACGCCAGTCTGGGAAAAGACGACCGTACGGCGACACCGGAGGTGCAGCGTCCACCGACAAGACGCTGGAGAAGAAGAAAACGGACGGAACAAAACCACGACAACAGCATCCCCATTGCCTCAGCCTCCGGGATCGTGGAAGAACCTGGCAAGGTTGATAGCAAATCCTACAGTTGGAAGAACATGGCAAGGTTGATAGTGGAATCGTTCATTCATTCATTCTCTCAAGAAAGAGTAAGACCGTCAAGAGGAACATACGCTTTAAACATTTAAATAGATTGTTTTAATTCATCAAATATGACGAAACATTTACGACAACTTTCTTTTTTTGGAGTCCTTGTAACCTTCCTGTTCCAACCATGTTATCAAGGCTGAAGGGCTTCGTTTTTTGGCTTGAAAGTGCTCCTCGAACAGCTCTATAACACTGTTGGTAGTCACATTTGGATCGGAAGACTCTGCAACAGTCTTAACTATGGTGTCCACAATGATCTTCAGTCGGGAGAACCGTTTACTGACGGAAGCATCATAATTGTTCCTCCATTTACTTTTGTGTTGGATTTCCATCGAACGAATCCCGCCCTCTACAGGTATGCCCTCAAACTTTTCAATGCCGAACCATTCGTTGTACATGTCCTGGACTGAACAATGTTTCTCCTGTATGACGTGGTTGAATCCGTCCGGTTGGACACAAGGAAGTCTGCCATCCGAAGCAGAATTCCCGGTAATGTTGCGAACAATGCTTTGGTGATCGTTTGAATCTGTTGGTGGTGCTGGAGGGGATGTTGGCCAATGGAAAGGCATTGGGGCAGGAGCATTTAGTAGCTGGTCTGCACCAAGTTGGAAAAGAGTTGCCGCCAACATCTCCCGCTGGCTTGAATCAAATTGTCTTTGATGACTTGTTTGCAGGAGATGACTTGTTTGCAAGAGAATCTGTTTCGTCATCTGTCTGTCCTGCTCTCTTTGCTGTTGCATTAAATTCATCATCTCTCTTTGGGTCTTTAGCTCAGCACACAAGAGGTCCAATCGGGCATTGATTCCAGGGAGGACTACATCAATTGATGCGTTCGCTGGAACTTGATGATTTTCCAAATGGGATCGCATTCTTTGGGTGTATCCTTCAAACTCCTTTGATGCAAATAATGGGTGGGAAAACAACTTGTGAAGTGCACGATCAGGATGAGAGACCAGAATGGCAGCAGCATCCTGAATTACGATGGTGGATAGCTTGCTCAGGTCAAGAAACGTAGCATTAAAATGCGGTTGCAGAAATGCTGGTGCCCGAAGAGGGTACCAATGCGCAAGGACTGTAATAACGCGGCAAAATAGGGTGACCTGTGACGGCTGCATCTGATACGAAGGCGACGGCGAAATGGTTGTGGCTGAGTTTTAAATATACGTAAGTAGAGAGTGAAAAAAGAACTGGTCAGGCTCCCTGACTGCTGCATCTGGTTGGTCGAGAGACATCTGAATTAATAGAGTGATCTGGTGGAAAGAACAGAAAAGAGAGAAGGTCAGGCTCCCTGACTGCTGCATCTGGTTGGTCGAGAGACGTCTGAAGAACTGTCTCGATGTCAACAGAAGAAGAATAACACCGATTAATTACCAGGTCCGGACCTGCAATAATAAAATATCGGGGGGCCGGTGTGGACTGGGAGAGTCGGCCGGCTCGCTGACCGCCCGTCCAAATTCGCGTTCGGGGTCAGACTGACCTAGAGATAATGAGTGTGATTGAAACGAACCCACACAGGAGCAATTTTTCTCCAATCATCATCAAGAAAACAAAAAAATAACGAAGGAGAAGCCCACCCCGAACTTCCCATCTGGAACACGCGCAAACCACACACACACACACACTGGTACTACCGGTAATACGGTACCGTAAGCCGTTTCCACTAACCGGTGTGTAATTAATGCTCTCTACCGGAATGTACTTACAGTTAGTACTACCGGAACGTCACTACCGTACACGGTAGACTACTGCTACTCGTCCACATCATCAGCATTCTTGTATTGACTGTGAGAATTTCAACCAATTTTACTGTTGAGACGATCAATCCCGAAAATAGAAAGAGATAGAGGGACAGAAAGATGGGATGGATATTATTTCTTTATTATTTTTATACGTGTATATATTTAATAGTCATAGTAGAGTAAAATTGATACGTAGTAATTGATGAGATGATAAGCTACTCTAGCTAGAAGGTACTACTACCGGTAGCAGGGAGAGTTGATAATTTTTTCCCCCCCATTGAAATCTGCTTGAGATATATTTGAAATGCTGATGTATCTGGCTATCTATTGCCAGTAATGAAAAGCTACTCGGAGTAGATAGTGTTGAGAACTCCAGTGGAAAATCAAGAGTCTGCCATTCTTCATTGCTTTATTTTATACAATAGTTTTTGTTCTTTTGTCGTTGTCATTTTAGTCCAGATCCATGACGTCTTCATCATCGTCGTCTGCTTCTTGTTGTTGTTGGTCACCCGAATCGACGTCGTCGTTGTGGTTTGTCGAATCCCAATTATCTTCATACGCCCTACTATTACTACTACCATCCTCATCTTCGTCTTGTCCTCTTTCCATTGGTTCACCCTCTTCGGGGGCATCCTCCGGTGCGACGTTCCATTTTTGAGCTTCCTCTTCCATCCGTTGTCGACGTCGACGTTCGATTTCGGCGATCTCTTCCGGCGTCTTTTCCTTGTAATTCGGATTGTTGGCACGATGTTCGGCACGACGCCGTTCTCGTTCGGCACGTCGACCATCGGCGGTACCATCGTTGTCACTAGAAGAAGAAAAGTAACCACTACCACCACTATCACTATTGCTGCTGCTGCCGCTGCTTCGTCGTTGTTGTTGTTCTTGACGACGTTGTCGTTTTTGTCGCTCTTCTTCTTCCAACTTTTTGGTTCGGGTCTTGATGGTCGGTAACGACGATACCTTTTGCATCGTGGCCGTTTTTTGGATGACACTGGCGATCAGATTGGACATAGGACCGTATCCCAAACTTCCCTCTAATGTCGTAACACTCGTTTTGAGACGAGTACTACTGTCGGTCTTGGATTTGTCGGCCGTTCCGGATACCTTTTGAAAGACGGCAAAACGAGGGATATCGGGTTGAAACTCCGGAAGGTATTCTGCCTCCAATCCCATGACGTACAGTACCGACGTATCGACAGCCGCAAAGGCGACCTTGGGAAACTCTACCAACAACTTTTCCATGGCCGATTTCACATAATTGGGTGACGTCTTGGAACCCTTGAGCAACAATGCGCATATGTCCTTGTCGAGACATTTGGTTCGTAAATCTTGCGTCGTTTCGATCTTTTCCGCCTTGGGTGTTAACAAATTTTTGAGTGCCTTTACCAACATCGATCCTGTCTTTAAATGTTTAGCGGGGACCTAGTAGTAGAGAGAGGAAGAGGGTTGAAGAGAGAGAGAGAGAGAGAGAGAGAGAGAGAGAGAGAGAGAGAGAGAGAGAGAGAGAGAGAGAGAGAGAGAGAGAGAGAAGAAGAAGAAGAAGAAGAAGAAGAAGAAGAAGAAGAAGAAGAAGAATAAAGAAAAGAAAAGAAAAAAGGAGGAAAAATTAAGAAAACGAACAGAAGGATAAGAGAGAGAGAGAGAGAGAGAGAGAGAGAGAGAGAGTTCGTGCGTATTAGTACAAAATGATTTTTTTTGGTCACACAGACGATTGACGATCCCGTACGAACCTGTTTGGGTGGTCCCGTCTTTCCCGATACGAAGACCATGGGTCGTATCTTATCGTTGAGTTGTTTGGCGAATCGTTCCTTGACAGTTTTGTCACTCCCTGCCATGACAGTATCACAATCCATGACACGGAATATAGCCGGTGCGGATCCATCCTTGGCAGCATCATGAAAGACACTGGAAATAGGATACGTGGCTGTTTCCGGATGACACAATACGGCATAATTTTCAGCCATTACACCTTCTTCGATGACTTCACCAAACAAGACCTGTCGTAGTTCCAGTTCATCTTCCAAATTGATACGAGAAATATCCTGTTGGACCATCCCCCGAAAGAATTGATATCCCAACAATGCCAAGACAATTCCAATGGCTGGTTTGATCCATTCATCGAGTGGTGGAGGTTTGTCCCGTGTCTTCTTGTTGGAAGCGGTTGTGTTGGTATTCTTCTTTTTGATCGCCATGTTGAAAATTTCACTGATGATAGATTAACTGATTGATTGGGCCGATATTGATGGATGGATCGATGGATGGTTGGATGGATGGATCGATGGATGGATCGATGGATCGATGGATGGATGGATCGATCGAGGGTATGTACGTACTGGGAGATATCACTTCTTGGTGGAATGGCGGTAGTAGGATCCAAGATTTGATGGATGTTGTGGTTGTTGTATTGTATAAGAAGATGTCAATAGAAGACGAGGAGGTGTGAGCCCTACAATCGTGCTCTTGGCCAAACTACCTTACAGTTAGAGTGGAGATTTGGATTGTGCTTTGCATTTTTTGAATGTACGACTCTGTACTCTACTACCGGTACTGGAGTAGTAGGTAGGTTGTATGTACGTCGTATCACGTCAATCATCGACTTCTTCGCGAGATTGGTGGTGGATCATGATCGCTTCATACTTGGTACCCTCAAATGCTTCCACGGGGAAGCTCCATTGCGACACGTTGTTGATGGTCGAATACTTAGTATCATACGTACCCTACTATGGTAGCATACTCAATGTATGCTCTTGTACATTTACAGAAAAAGAATCAACGAAGACTGAAAATCTACTCGGAGTATTGAATTTTTGCTAGCTAGAGAGCTCTCTCTCTAGATACGTCTTGCTATGGGGAGTAGCATCACCTAAACATTATATTATATAATATAAGTTAGAATAGTGTTGTACCATTGCCAAACAAAGAATGACTGTCGTGGTGATTGGGTATCTTCTTCTGTTTCATTCTTCCCTTTGCTCCTCCCCCTAACTGCTGTCCTCGTCCTCTGAATCGGTCGAAGAATCTTGTATTTCCACTCGTGCCAATCGATTGGTATTGACAAACAGTAACATATCATCCTTACTGTTATAATCGTCAGTTTCATTATTGTGGTCGTCGTTGTCGTCGTCGCCGTAGTAGTAGTCATTGTCGTAGTCAATCTCGCTTTCTTGTTCCTCTCTATTACCATTATCATCAATGTTATTGTCATCATTGTCATTGTAATAATGGTTCGTGTTGTACACGATTCCATCGTCCAATCCGTTTGTTTTTGTGGTAGCAGTAGAGATTGTCGTCGCCGTTGCGGTTGTAGTAAGGTCACTAAATTCAGGATCGTCCTCGGGCCATAAACCCTTGGATTTCAAATGTTTGATTTGATCCTTGTACAAAATATGACTGATCATGTATCGAACACCATTGCCAAGACTTGGATCGGAATTACTATTATCAACATTGGTACCATTGGTACCTGCTGAGATAGTTTCGGGTGGTGGTGATAATGACAAAGGCGTACAATTGGTATCCCTTTCGATTGGTGCTGTTGAGGTGGCGCTACTTGCCTCTTTTCCCTGTATTTGATGTTGTTCTTGTTGTATATCCACTAAAGAGTCATTGATGTTCTTGTCTGTAATGATTCCGGCATTGTCTCTGTCTCCTTCTTTCACAGTATCTTTCCTCTCCTCTGTTGATTCCATTCCAATCTGTACAATCACAAAATCGTTCCGTTTGACCCACACCAATTTATGGAATTTCGTTGGAAGCAGAGCCAATTGAGGGGCCGGTCGTTGTGTCACATTGTTGTTGTTGTTGTTGTTGTTGTATTGAGAAATCGGTAACAAGACATCAAATTGATTCCCCCCACGGGTATTGACAATCTTGGCAATACATTCATCCGGTCGTGGTTCCGGTGTATCCCACAAGACCGAATCTGTCAAATGTTTGCGATAATGTGTCCGACGTCCCAAACCGGCCATGGTTACACTGTAGTATAATATTAGCAGCTGCAGTATTTCAAAGGAAGAGAGGGGTGATGATGTCGAGAGACGCGACAAAAAAATGGAAAGAAGAAGAAACTGGCCCTGGATGACGAAGGAAAGATTCGTATGGTACAAGCTATCGGTGGTAGAGCACCGGTAGTGAGCATACCTTCAACAACATACTGCAGTACTCTAGCTACGGTAGGTAGTACCATACCATTTGAAATCGGAATGCGTAGAAACTGAGTGCGCCGTCCTTGCAGTTAATTCCACAAGCTAACTCTTTTCAACTACTATCCTCACAAAAGAAGAAAAATGACGTTTCGTCGAATTTAGTACCACGAGGTCCGAATGTTTATTTACGGGAATCCGAGCTGACCGACCCGAAAGAGTCCACAAACGCCATTCGATAACACAACAACCACTCGGAGTACTTCGGATTCACAGTCTCGAAGTCTCCATCTCGCCTTCTTTTAACTACCGTACCGTCCTGGAGTACAATACACACCACCAAAGGGTAGTTCAAACGACGACAAGGCTGTGCTATAAAGTTTGTTTATACACGTCCCACCTGATGATTACCCCCATTGCCATTGCATTTGATGGGTGGGCAGTAGAAGGTTATCGCTCGACAATTAATATAATCCTATAGAAGATTAGGATGGAGAAAATTATTGGAGGAGGAATACTGTTATTGACGAGACGAGCCGAGCTTCGGTGGACCTTTTTTCTTCTCGCCATTTTTTCACATTGGTTACTTTCTGTGGTGTATCACGACCAGCTTCGAGCAGCCACCACTACCACCACGTCCGGCACTCACATGCTGGAACCTCTAATGATCATACAAAACCAATCGCACAAACGTCCGCATACACCATCGTGGTTTTGGGAGGAAGGAACTGTCACCACGTTCAACACGAGCAGTAACGCAACGTGTGGTTTCGAAAGGAAACACAACCACCCCATGATGGATTACGTACGAGACAGTATCAATGAAAGTCTTCTTGGCAAGAATTTAACAACCCAATGTCATAATTTGACGGTTTACAGTGTCGCTTTCGACAGTTGGACACTGGAACAATTTCAAACTGCCATGATGATCCGACAACCGTATTCGAAACAACAATTAGAAACGCATGGTCCATGCTTCGTCCTCTTCACATTACAAGAATTGATAAACGAGATGCCAACAATGATGAATGTTTCTACTGCAGCAACACTCGTCGGACACTATTGGGTGATTCCATTGCCAGCTGTTATACTACCCTATGCCACTAACGTACAAAACAGTCAATTCATCAAGTATCTCGGAATGGCACTGTTTCCTCACTCTACCTCTACGTTGATCTGGCAAGAGGCAAGCACCTTTTTCACAAAAAAATACATGTACAATGTTCCATCCAACTACTTGGATTTGGTTCCTGGAGATGATGATGCCGCAGCTTGTCTCACTGGCATTAACATCCCAGCAAAAGAACGAAATTCCACTCGTAGTAGCTTATACCAGGAAACATGTCAAAGAGTTACAGACTTGGACCAACGTCAGATATTTCAATCCTACATTCAAAAAGTAGACCACCCACATCAGCTCGATCAAGCGATGATTGGTACATCTTTCATGGTATTGAAAAATTCCCGTTTTGATTGTCGACGGTTCAACGCCGAACTACAATGTACCATACTGGATGAATTACACTCCAGCAATACACCCATCGATGATTCATTGGTTCTGCCCTACGCCATTAGCCAACAACAGTTACATCGATACCACAAGGGCCATTCTATATCTACCTCTTCTAGTTTGAATCAACAAATCAACGAACTGGAAATGTATGCTCCAGGAGAGTACACGGATCACCGAGGACCCATGGTCCGACTTATTCGATCCAACTGTCATTGGACCAGGGGCAGTTTGGGACAAAACTGTCATTATTGGCCCGAGGTCAAACGACATTCTATACCTACCATTCCATTTGATGCTCTGTCCCATCAAACGACGGACTTTCATACCTGTACCTCACCCGAAGCCAATATTTCTTTCCCCATGAAAGGCAATGTCTCCTCTATTTTCAATACCCACCACTCATGTGGCTTGATGGCATCCAATCCCATCACCAATTATCTCGAAGAGACCGTTCGGGATAAATTCATGCCACCACTTTTACAAGACTGCCCTGATTTGGTCGTGTTTGGAGTCGCGCTTGGATCTCGATTCGTCAATCAACTCCAGGAATCGTTGCAAAAAGACCAATCGGGACAATCCAATCGCCTCCTACAAACACACGGCAAATGCTTTTTCTTGTTTGTGTCGCAAGAAGACATGCCGCAACAACTAGACCGTCCCCTCTTACAAGGATATTTTTGGTTTGTTCCCATCCCCGAGTCGGTTTTTCCCTATGACAATGCCCGCCGCAACGCCAAGTTGATCAAGTATATCGGTCATGAGGTCTTTCCCAATGTTGCAACGGTCATTTGGCAAGATGCCAAGTTGGTCAGTGACTTTAAACACCATCAAGCAGCGGACTACAGGGAGTTGATCCGACACAATGATACCTGTGTCACCACATTTGGACTTCCCGTTCATGCCAACACTCTAGGGGAGTTTCATCCGGCTGTACTGCGTGGTGAGCTCCGACCTTCTGACAAATTTCAATCCCATTGCAATACGATTGTGCGTGCCGTGAAACGACGGCCCAATGTGACGGACAGTGTAGACAGTGTCGCTCAACAATGTATGGCGTACGTACAGCAAGCCACAACAGAGGCAGCCATTGAGTTGCTCCATCAGAATATGGTCGATACCGCCTTTATTATTTGGAATCAGGGATCGAACGAATGTCGCGACTTTAGCAATCAATTTCGTTGTTCCCTGTTGGATCAGATTCATTGTCATTCCGACCGTGATCAAGTTCCCTTTCCGTTTGT
Organism: Nitzschia inconspicua; assembly: GCA_019154785.2. Taxonomy (NCBI): domain Eukaryota; phylum Bacillariophyta; class Bacillariophyceae; order Bacillariales; family Bacillariaceae; genus Nitzschia; species Nitzschia inconspicua. The sequence continues at coordinate 2,840,008 of JAGRRH010000004.1, forward strand.
GTTGCAACAATTTGGATTGGAAGGATACTACAAGGGGGATGGCAATCACGGCCTAACTTTGGTGGACAACGGATGGGATCCTCGCAAGCACGATTTGGATATGAAAAGAAAGATCCAGTCGAACGGACATACTTCTTCCAACACAACTTCCTTGCTGCGCATTCTTCGAAGCAACTGCCACTGGTATACCAACCGGATCGGACAAGGATGCAACTATTGGTAGTGTGCATCATTTGGGACAAAGTCCTATCTTTGAAATCATCCGCATTAACAGAATATCCTAATCTACTTTAGCTGTTGTGTGAAGCTTCTATACACGAGGTAAAGTGATCTCGTCAAAGTCGTAGACATGGCTGCAAGCGGAAGTAGCAGTTTGTGTGTTGTGTTCGCAAATTCGATGACTATCTACAACAGAACTGATGTCAAGGTTTACTTGTTCTGAAGGGTTGGCCAAAAGCCAAAACACTGTATCTATTGTTTGTATCAGAAGGAGAAGAAAAGGCTAAAAAATGATAGCGAAGTTTTTCGAATGGGATTTGGTGGAGAAGTGCCACAATTACAGGAATGGCCCCATAAACCGTTCGTGACCTTGAATTTTTACTAGCTAGTAAGGCAGAAGAATCTAAGCCGTTTCTTCGACGTTACTAATATTCAGCTTGACATGTGAATGGTACTGGAGGATCAACTTCATAGGGAGAATGGCTCATATCCTGATAAAACCACGCAGGTATATCATTTCACCGGGGTCGACAGAGCGAAGGCTTCAGGAATTAGAAATTAGGCCCACATGAGCTGTCTTGATTTCGTCAGCTCGATCGATGATGTACTGTAGTTGTTTGTTTTACTTTACGATGAATGAGAAAAAGGATTTTAAGGCCTTGCAAACATAAAAATCTATTCCTCCTCTAAATTGAAGATTTTACAATCAAAATAAAATAGTCAAGGAAACCCTCAATTACTCTATTCCATTCCAGCTGGTAGTTACATTCTTCGCGAGACGGAAAAGATTGGAAAGTATCAAAAGCCCCGCAGCTGATCGATTGGGATTCGATGAAATGGGCTACGATGCTAATGAAGAAAACCGTCACAGCTCGTTTAAGGTTGGTCGCCCACCGACACCGTCCATGTTGGAAGATATGGCATGAAAGTGGACAGTTTTGTAGTGTTCGACTCTTCCACTATTCGTCCTCCCGTCTTCTCTCTTTTGTCATTATGCATCTAAACTTTGTGACCGATCCCCTTCAACATGTTCTTTCCTAGTGTCGTACATGACAAGTCCCTCCTCGGTGGGTTCGAATGCAACGTTGGTTTCTTTCAACTCTTGCTTTCGTTCAAGGGCATCGGTCAGTTCGCAACCACGGTATGATCCACAATCCTTCACAATGTGCTTCCAATGAGACGCAATGTAGTCGGCCGCTGTTTCTCCCGAAAAGAGTGCTCCATGGACCCATCCCTGCCCATCCTCCGTGACCGGGAATGCCTCTCCTGCCATGATGATTTGTCCACCATGTACAATGTGTGGTCCTTCCAATCCCATGCTGGAATAGGTGCCCCGTTGATACTGTTCCCGAGTCCAGTCCATGAACACGTGTTTCACATAGTACTTGGATGCCTGTCCGTTGAAGAGTTCGTCCATCTTTTTTAAGAAGGCACGAATCCGACTCTGATCGTCCAAGTCTTCCAAATCCTTGTAGGCCTCGCCCATGATGAATCCTGTGAGGATATTATAGCCCGGAATGCCATGATCCCAATAGAACGACTCTCCGTCTTCCAATTCTCCGTCCCGATCCTCGTTGATAGGACAATGGAAGAGACAAAACGCCTGTCCGGGAAAGAAGTTATGAGAAAATTCAATAAATAGCTTGCCTCCTTTCCACATGACAGCCTTATTTTTTTCTTGCGGTACGATAAAATCGGGTAACGGTGGATGAAATCTGATGGTATTGTCACGCAAGACTTGTAACGATGCTGTCATGATGACGTATCGTGATTCAATGTAGACGGGACGTTGGGTGGCCCCATTTCGGCACTTGGTAAACACACGATTACCAAAGCTCGTGACGGACTCGACGGGACAATTCCACAACGTCGATTCCTCGTGATCTTGCGGTGCGACATAATCCATGACCCAATCATAAAAGCTATAGTTGTAAAAGGTGACTTCACCGTTGGGCATACGAATGTATTCAAAATGTTGTCTTGGTGGTTGTTGGGACATGGCATCACCACTTCCCCCGTTTCGTTGGTATCGAAGATCGGCGTAATCTTCGACTAGATCGGGTCGATGGACGACGGCCGCTCCCAAATCAATCGGATATCCACTGTTGACAAAGGTCGTGTCCTTTCGGACTCGTCCACCACTCCGAGACGTGGCTTCCACAATAATGTAATTGTGAATTCCGTGCTCTTCCTGTAACTGTCGAGCAGCTGCCAAACCGGCGGTTCCAGCACCCACAATGGTGACCAGAGTTGGCAAAGGACCACTTTTTGGATCGTGAGATTGTTCGATTGTGTTCCGAACAAGGTCAGACTTGACATTTAACGGTATGCTTGCATCCATGTATTTGATGAGCCAGTCGTCTCCCGGATCTGTCTTTTGATGATGTTCATCATGTTCGGTGTAGTATGGACTGTTAATGTTATTTCCCTCTTCATCGAGTTTCGGCAAACTGGAAGTCGTGGTTGTGGGTGTGGTGCCAATGATGGAGAGTTTGGCTGTTGATTCCTTGGAAGTGATTTGTCTGGAGAGTGGTACCAGAATCAAACAGACGAACGACGTGATCAAAAAGATACGGAAGAACACAGTCCACTCTGTAGAAGAAGAATGAGATCTTGGTGATAGTAACGCAAAATTGAGTTGCCGTCGTATCGACCTTGGCTTTATCTTGTCATTGTCTCGGGTAGTAATAGTAGTAGTAGCAGCAGCAGTGCTATCGGGACTTTCGAAAGAATGGAATTCATTTCCCTTGGGACTTCGTTTGGGAGAGACAGGACTACCAGCTGTAGGTCGCCACATGGTGATGGTACTTTGGATACTGAGATTGGTTTGGATTATCGGATAATCCTACTACCAGAGAAGAGTCGTTGTACTCTTTTTTGTTGTTGTAGTATCGGCTTAGAGCATTGTGTCCTTGCGGAATGACCATTACATTAGAAGTAGAGAGCTCAATCTGGAGGGAGTTGAAGATAGATAATATGTGTCGTACCGGATATGTTCCATAGTTCTGTCCTACTACGCATTTTATACATGCACTCTGGTAGATAGAAGAGGACAAAAAGACACGACCGATGAGAGACGCATGTCGGATGTCACATCTACCTCGTATTCATCTTGTAAAGTATCCGAAGCAGTGTACTGTAACCGCAAGATCTCCTTCTTTCTCACCGTTAATGACGTTACGTCAGCTGGGTTGTGTAAAAGCATTATTTATTCGATTTGAATGATCTATGACAGCAAGTATTATTAGCCTCTTATAATAGAAAAATCCATCAATTTCATCGCGTGCTTTTAGTTGGACAAAAACATGAATGATATTATGCTGTCCGATACTCCGAGTGGTTCGTACCTATCCGTAGCTACCGATACGGTACGACGTACGTAGTAGTTGTAAAAATTGTAGTGTCTGTGAGTCGTCTTTTGTTTTCAACGTCCTACTACTACATTTTTCACTTTCTGATGAGCTGTGAGTTACTTTGGGTAACACACAAATCGGAAACTACGGTAACTACTACGTACTCCGAGTAGTACCTAACAGTAACTTCGTACTACTGCAGTACTACTGTAAGTGTGCTGCAGTTACTGTATCAATCATGGAACACGAAAACAAAATCTAATTATGGCTACGCCAACTTCTAGTTACTTCTGTCTATAGTGTACCGTAGTGATGCACAAGTATTATCGAAGTCAAGCAATAAGGACGAGTCGGATCGCTTGCCGCCGAGCTCCTATTTTAGCGGCGAGGTAAACAAGCAAAGCATGGAGTATACTCCTAAAAAATCGTTGAGGATCAGATGCGATGGCTTTTTCTTTCTCGCCGGTTGTTGTGTTGTTTATGTTGTGATCTTTTCTGTGTTGGCTGGCGGCGGCGGTGGGTTCTTTGCAGTTAATGATGTTGTTGGTTGCGGTGGTAGTGTTGTGCTGCTTGCAGCTATGCCGGCACCCTATTGGACGGTATGATAGCAAGGTTTTCTCTATGGCTATTTAGCTAGTGATGAGTGTATGCGGAGACGCAGCAAACTCTCATGAGTGGACGACGGAAGTTTACATTTATGATACAGCCAGATATCATCCTGTTCGATCATGGGTTTCCGAGAACGTTTCAACTTTCAACCCACTTTTATTAGAATTCTTTTAATAGTACGTTAGTACTCTACTAGGTAGAGTACGGGCATTTTTAGTTCACTAAAAACTGGACCTTAATGTGGCCTTAAGCAAGATCTTGGTCAAGTATGGAAGAGGCCCAGCTTTATGTCAATTGACTCGCCCTTTGTGCAACTAGGCATCAGTTCAATCCTGCGCTTGTGAACTCTCCAAGCCGCTTTTTGGCAACGAGAGTCGCAGTAGGTGACTTTTCTTCCGGCATTATCACAGTTTGCACAGAGCACCATCCCTTCCGGGAACAAACGACAGCACCAAAAACAAACGTCATACTTTGTATCAATTGCCATACTGATCCCAAGAAAGATATTGCCTTCAAAAGGGCTGAAATGAAGAAGTGGTAGGTGAGCACTTCTCCCATCGTGGGAGTAGAATCTAAAACTCTCCTGTCTCGAGCCCGTCAATTGCCATGCGCTATTTTTCTCAACCCTTGCAAAAACATTCACTTCCTCCTTCGAGCTAATCTTAACATCAATGGGGCAATATGCAGCAGAAGCGAGAAAATCCATACCCAAATGTATGCCGCACATCGGGACGAGAGATGGATGTTGCACTATTGCATTTCGCAGAATGACCTCGATGCCTCGCACGTTCAACACAAATGGTTCGAGACACGTCAAAGTTGAATTCTTCATTCTTTTCCCGTCAGCTGTACTTATGAAGTTCTTCGACTGGAGCATATCAATTTGCTTCAAGTGAAACTGATCGGCAAATGCTTTGGAAACAACAGTATAAGCATTTTGGTTTGCAATGAACGCAAGAACTGGCACTGTTTGAACCAAAACCTCGATACAAACGCGACCCAACACTGGCGCAAGAAACAGTTCACACGGAGCAGTTCCTCTGATCGTGTTGATTGGAGCCGAAAGGTCAACGCAAAATGCAGCCTCTTTCTCGATATTGTTGACTGTGAATGGAATATTTTCTTGCGTATACTTGTTTCTCTCGTCCTCCACCAACATCAAGCGTAACTGTGCAACTGGAACATCTCCTGTGTCAATCCCCTGGATATTTGCCTCCATTCGAATCTGCTCATCCGTCAGTTTAAATACTGAGAACCTCTCCATCCCATGAGACAGTCCCAGGATATTTGAGAGTGACACCGTCATTGTACTACCAGCATGAAAAGTTAGATCTGGACAGAGCATGGAACGGCAAAGTGGGCATTCGGAAGAATCATTGGCACATTGAATGATGCAATCCATGCAAAAAGTGTGGCCGCAGCATAGTGTGACCTCCTTTCGTAGATGATCGAGACAGATTGGACAGTTATTTGCTGATTCTATACTGCTCTCCAATTTCTCCTCTGTGCTTACAATCTTTGGCTGTAGACATTCTGGCAGTTTCTCCCCCACCAGGGCACGTCCGACAGCCTCAAATAGTGCTGGACTGTTCAATTCATAATCGTAGTCAAGGTCATTCCTGAAAAGAGTTTGTAATACCTCTAGGCCGCGAAGGCCGAACTCAGTAAAATGGCAACCTTTGTTTTGCAATAAGTGGATAGTCGCAACAAAATTTTCGGGAGAAGGCGGTCCCAAATTGACCCAAGGAACAATCGTATTCGTACAATGCAGCTGATCGATCATCAATTCGACTAAGGTAGCATAGAAGACCTCTCCAGTATCTTGGTTATGCACTGGTACTTTGTCAGTGGCGGGAAGAAATTCTAGGAGACGCTCAACAATGGGAGGTTGCGGATACTCCACCGCATTCCTCAGGGCACTTATACCCCTAGCATCCCGATGATCCACCTTGATTCCAGCATCCAACAATATATTCACACCCTTTAGGTCAGAATATTTGACTGCAAAAAATAACGGATTTGTTCCGTTCTTGAGAGGATTGTTGATTTGTTCAATCCCACCAGCCTTCAAAATCATATCAATCAACTCTGATTCAGCAGGCCAGTAGCCCATGACGCGTAGAAATTTCCATTGACAGGCCCAATATAGCAACGACAATGGTTCTTCTTGAGTTTCATGCAAACTTATTTTTTTGTGAATGTGTGGAGGTCCCAGTGCAAGACCGAACACCACTGGAATAGAAATGATATGAAGCGACGGCTCAGAGATCAACCTTAACAGATATTCCCGAAGGCTGTTTTTGGTGGAAAACGGTCCGTTCGATCCACGAGCAAATATCTTGTCCAAAATTTGGTCCTTGACAATGCTATTCAAATACACAATAGTATCATCCGTAAGCTGCGGTTGGGGTTTGATAGTGTTACCGTTCGGCCGAGGTAGCATTCGATTTTGCAACGCCAGTGCAGTTGCAGCTGCATCCAATTTCTTGATGAGGTTGTTTCTGCTTTGGCTCACAGGGCCCGTGACAGCCTTTTTCGTGTTTCGATTCTTACTCTTCTTTCCCATGATGGATCTTCCTCTATAAATTTAGCTCAACGTTGTTTGATGGCATTTCTGATGTTGCATTGATGAACTGTTTCGTACGACTTATCGTATGGGCACGATGTGTCCGGAGTATGATACGACGTATTGCCGAAGTACCGGTATGATGAGAGGGCAAAGAAGAGATTATTGGATGATGATGATGATGATCGCAATCATCAGCAGCCATCAGCTCAACAACAACACAACATCATTCTTGCTGTCGTAGAATGGTACCTACGGTAGAGATCGCCTACCACCTTTAGGCAGGCAAACCGCTAGTAGGTAAAGTCAAGTCAGCTTCTCCTGCTCGGCCGGGCAGACTGGCTGGCTTGGCTAAAATATTCAAATTGGCTAGAATATTCAAATGACATACCAATTAGACAAAAAAAATAGTACGCGACTTCGGGCTGCCTTTTCAAATTTGCAACATCTTCAAGCTATCTCATCAATCAACAAAAATAGAACAAAACATATAATACATCAACAACAACAACAACAACAACAACAACAACAATGAACATTGGCAACAACAAACGAAGCTCCACCATGTCCTCCACAGGCTCTGAAACCCCTTCTTCTGGCTTTACGGCCATTACTATTTACCCCTCCAATATCTCCTCAGGAGGAGGGTAGCACTAGTGCAGCTCCCTTAGCTACAGCCAATGCCATTGCCCAGTTCGCCTCTGCTCACGCACCAGCTTCTCGTACAAAGAACAACGGATACATTCTGAATTGCAATAATTATGTGATACTCATCTTCGTTTGAAAAGATCAGTACAAGTCGTCATGGAAAGACAATGTATGACGTTTTATTTTTGGTCTGAAAGAAGCAACAACAGCGTCACACGACGTATCCCATTTTGTCTACTAGAAAAACAACATTTGTCGATGGCGAATTGAAAAAACAACAAAGAGACCGATGTACGACGTATCCCCGTCCCGTCTTACCCTCTCTTGAGCGCTGTTGCATTTGCTCGTCATTTTGTCGATCAAGCTGAAACTAATAAGTTACCGTTGATCGTTGATAACGTTCCTATCAAACGACAACGTCCAAAATGACCTCACAGCCAACGAAAATATCTAATTGAGATCTGAAGCAAGAAACAGGGTATGGAGTATGACGCATACTGTCATTTCTTAATAAAGAATCCAGGATTAAATAAACCGTTCTTGCTGCTTCGTCTGGTGGACCCTCTCTTCACCTGGCAATTCCTCGGACTGCCAGCTTCTTTTCGTTATCCAGTTGAAGATCAGAAGCATGCTAGCTAAGTGAGACTATGTATGGTTCTTTTCTCCACATTGACTCCTACTACTACAAAATAAAATAATAATGAAGTTTTTTTTGGAATTGTCTTGACTGTTTTACACGCGCTTTCATGCGAACAGTTTGGCTCACATTCGTACTTTACGACGTATCCTGCGTGTTTGTATTGCGTTATTATTTACAGTCACGTCAGTTTGCGACTGTAGTAGTACTACGGAGCACGAGTAGAGTAGTAGACCAGCATTTACAGTTAATTTGTTGATGTCAAAGTATCTGTGAGACGACTCCTTGGAATGTAGCTTTAGTTACTTAGGTCTCCATAACATAAACCACTTAGGGAAAGGCAGTGGCTATGCATGCTCGGACAAATCATACCGTGAATATACTGTGTATATTCCCCGACGCCGCCTCAGCTTCTCTGCAATCCCAGTGACGTCATGTGCTCGATAGCTCTAGATACGTACGTGTGTCACTACATGTGGTACATCGCTACAAGTGTAGTGGCGTAAACGTAGCATCTAGAGAAAGGGGAACGAAATGTAGCTATGGCGAAGTAACATGAGTTGCCAGAGCTGCACCTGCTTTTTTTGAAAAACACGGAATCTCCATTGCTATCTCGTAGCGATGGGGATTGCAGTGTTGCAGGAATTGTGTGCTTGGATGTGTATGTGATGCCTGCAACTCTGGTCTTGTGTCTGTCCTCCGTCTGTCTACCGCTCGAGTCCCGACTCCAAACACTAGTCTGACGGCGGACAAGACCCGAGCATGCATGCAAGGATATTAGGTATGCACTTCCCTTGCCTGCACGCTTCTGGCTTGTCGTAGAGAATATACTGTGTATATTCCCCGACGCCGCCTCAGCTTCTCTGCAATCCCAGTGACGTCATGTGCTCGATAGCTCTCTAGGTACGTACGTATGCCACCATAAAGGTGCTAGGTTGCTACACATGTGGTGGCGTAAACGTAGTGTCTAGAGAGGGAACGAAATGTAGCTATGGCGAACTAACATGAGTTGCCAGAGCTGCAGTTCACACAAGAGCACAAGGCCTGCCACAAGACGCGCCTCACAACGAGTCGCGGAGCAGACGAGTCCGAAGGCGCCATGTCACTGGGAGGCGCAGAGAAACCGGAAAAAAAAAAAAAAAAAAAAATTAAAATTGAGGCATCGTAGAAGCATCGAAGATAGCCTTGTTGTGCTTCTGGGAGATAACACACAGGTTGCGGGTGTACAGTTGCCAAGTTTTCGATTTCCAACGAAGAAGTTTCTCTATTTCGTGTTCCTCGAAGCCAAGGGCTTGCAGGACGCAGCATGCACCAACTCGGAGAGAGTGTGCAGAAAAACGGGCCAAGTCCTTGGCATCGCGGATCGGGTCCAAGTCGTAGAGTTCGGCGGCCAACAGACGCATTTGCCGTTCTATGTCCGTGGAGGTGAGATAACGGACACGATTCAAGGTAGCGTCGTAATATACGGCAAGTGGGATATGCTCGTCGCGACCGACAAGATGAACAAAACGTTGGACGATTGATAGCCAATGACGGACGGGGCAGAGGGTCAGATCGTGTGTATTTTGGGTAAAGAGTTTTGTCTCTCCGTGGGCGCCATTTTTCTGGACGCGGAAACAGACCGTGACCATCGTAGGTAGGTGAGGGTGGGTAAGGGCCTTGTCTAAAGTGAGCGAACGTTTTCCCGAGCGGAAAAAGGTGATGTCGTTGAGGCAAAAGGCCGCAGGAGTACCACGCACGTTCAACTCCGGAGTGTGGGTTAAGTCAGAGATGTGGTGTGGCTGGGCCCATTCGCAACGGCGACCGCCCGCGTGGAGCATAACAGAGAACCAGTCGCAGAGAGCAGAAAGCTTGCAGTTAGGCTCAGAGGCAGAAACTTTGGAACAAAAAAGGACTTGCATTGCTACCGTATACGGTTCGCGACGGTCGGGAATATTCTCCCAACGTTTCATTTCTTTCAAGACTTTGTCGATTGCTGGGCAGAGCGACTGTATCCCTTTTTCCTTTCGTGGATCAAGGTTATGTGGGTGGAACAATTGGACGAGGGTAGCGGCAGCAAGGAGATAATTGCGGATCGTGTCACTGCGAATGGCACGGCGGCTGAGGGTGTGGCCGGAACCAAGGTGAGCAGCGTAACACGCGAAGAGATAGTTCAGAGTTTCCAAAGGCAAGAGAACTACAGGAAACACTGATTCAGTGAGTTCATGTTCCGATAGGAACCAGACAAAATGGATTCGCATGCTTCGAAAGTGCCGCAGGACTTTGGTTTTGTTGGTCGCGCCCAGTTCACATCGGAACACAGCATCGAGCGTAGGAGCGAGAGCAGCTCTTGACTTGGGAGGAAGAGAGTCCAAGATGCGAGTTCGTTTCGCAGAAGGGAGACCTGACGTAAGTGTGTGAGGAAGCAGCGTTTAGCAACATGAGCGAGTGGGGGCGAATATAGAGCACATGGGCGTGAAATAAGGTCCGCTAAAGTGTTGTCAGCACCCGCAATATGTTTTACCACCAGCCCGAGGGGGGACAGGAGCTGGTATTCAGCAAAGAGCTGGAGGAGCCGGCGTCCGGTTGCGGAACCCGTTGACATTTTCCGTGACCAGCTAACCGCCGCGGTATTGTCGCATTCCAGCGATAAAATTGGCGATGGGGGGTATTCGTTTGTAGAAAGCAAAACGTACGCTTCTGTCATGATGAATCCCAGCATGATGCCAATAAATTCGAGGGTGTTGATATGCAACTGGGCACGACCGTTCCTAGGCGGCTTCAGCAATGTCCAGGTAGGTAAACTGACCGGGAGGAAACACCAAAGGGCCAAGGAAGGGATAGCCACACCGACGGCTTGTTCAGAGGCGTCGGTGGTGGCAAAGAAAGCGGGATCGCGAGACACAATGTGGCCAATGGGCTGTTCCCATGGGTGCGCAGCGACGAGGTAGTCGTAGACGACGTGCAGGGCAGTGGTGCAAGCGCGGCTTATTTGGACACGCCGCTGGCTGCGCCAGACGAACTCGGCAAGTTTGCGACACCGGAGTTGGTCGAAACGGTCGGAGAGGGAACGTGGAAGTTGGCGATGGAAGACCTGCAACTGGGCATGAAGTGTGCGGGACTTGATGGCCCGACGGTATTCCTGACGAATGCAATCGCGTAGAAGATCTTGTAACACAAGGACCTGGACGCGTGCCCAGGGAAAAAACTCTGCGGCGCTGTCGATCATGCCGACCACAGTTGCTATCTCCACCAAGGTTGCCGTACGTGGTTGGAGCCACTGCTCTTGACGCAAAAATGCAATGAGTTTGGAACGGCGGCGAGGGGACAACTCCACGACCATGCGGCGAGAATCGGGAACGTGACCTACCACAAGGCGGGACTCGGTATACTCTAGTTCGAGTTTGTCCATGGAGAGGACGTGTTCCTGGCAGGGATGGGTAGTTCCAAAAACATCTTCCAGTGCGACAATGCTCGCGGCAGATGTAAGTGGGAAGTAGTGACGGATGTCAGCGAACATGCAGTCGTCGACTTGGTGGGGGTAAGGTGGGGCCTTGCGGTCTCCATTAGGGAAGAACACGCCGGGGTTCTGGCTATCGGCATTCGCTGGTGCAAACGGGGAAGAATCGTCTGGAGTAGGGGGAAACTTCATACGTTGGACATAAGTAGCGGCTCGACGCAAAACGTCGTCAGGGGAATGGTTCCAGAGGTAAGACGCATGCTGCTGGCGGGCGATGGCGCATACCTCGAAATTGGCGGCAGAGACATTGTCGCCAAAGGTTTGGCCGGTAGCGAATCCAAGGTAAGGGCCAACGCGGTAGCCATGCATGGGTACAACTTCGGGGTTAAATTTGACAAGGCGGAAGGCACCGCAAATGTCGTTGTCGCCGATAAGGATAGGCTCACTGGGATATGAAATTCGTAGGTTCCAAATCCAATTCAACAGGCGTCGGAACGATCCAGGAAATTGTAGGGCAGGTTCGTTATGTTTGTCAGTCCAATCATTGATAGCAAAACACCATGGTTCTGGGCGGAACGTCGAGTCAAAAACCGGCCGGTCATTTTTCCAAGGGTTGTCGAGGTCCACGATGCCGATTGGGGTGAGGTGTGTATCGCGGATAAAAGGGAGGAGGCGGTCGTCCACCACCAAGGTAAACCCTCTTTTGGCGTCTTTTACGAATACTTGCAAGAGTTTATCGGGGTTATTCCGAGCAGACGCATGGTTGCCGTAGCGCATAAAAGAGAGAAAGTTTGCTTCGGTGGAAGCCGCTTGGCATAGTCGTGGAGAACCAATAGTGAAGACACGTTCCAAGTCCTGAAGTGTCTGCGGGTCGACGCTGTAGCGGAGGGTGGAAATAATCTTCGGAACGTTGCGGTGTGTCGCAAGGTGGGGTCCTCCGATCCAACGAACCAGGCGTGGGACGTTCATGCCAAGTCGTATAAGGGCTGCAGAGACGTGGCGAACGCGGGGAACATTAATCTCAGTCTCATCACGGAAGCCAACATACGGGCTGTACCCTCGGGCCAGATGAGGGTCGAACGGGCTGAACTCGTCAACTAACTCCTCGTACACTCGGTAAAGTGGACAAGCGGTACGAAGTAGCTTGGACGAGGTCTCGTCGAGGAATGCAGACGCGAAGAGGTGCGGGATAACGTGGCGGAACACGTATTCGGAACAGAAAGAAATCGACGTGGTTGGCTTACCATATTTACAGTTGATGGCGTCTTGGACGGCAGGGTCCAAAGACATTACTAGACGGTCACGTTCGCTGGGAGGAAGATCCATAGGGGGGTGTGGGAGGAGATGTGGGTCGTAAGGCATGGGAAGGAACTTGGAATGCATAGGTAGGGCAACAGGCTCTGATCGGGGTGAGGCTGGGGGTTTAGAGTCCTGTCCGGGAGGGAAAGTTGGCGGAGCGGGGGCCTGGTCTGATCTACTAGACAGGATAGCAGCAGCAGATAGGTCCTGTGAGGTCAAAGGGTACGAGGGGACGCATACTATCAAGGCGTGAGGCATAATGACATGGCATTCAAACGTTCAAAGAAAGGCCGTTATAGGTTAGGTCAAATAGAGTACCATAGACCAGGAGGTTAGGCGGAAGCCGTACCTTCGGGCGATGGGCCTTTACCGGGGGCGAAGGAGACATTCGGGGTATCGGTCACCCAATCGATAAACCGTTGGCGGTGTGTTTCAGGAATGTCTAGGACCGAGTTGGCATGGAAAAATCTGAATTGTGTGCTTGGATGTGTATGTGATGCCTGCAACTCTGGTCTTGTGTCTGTCCTCCGTCTGTCTACCGCTCGAGTCCCGACTCCAAACACTAGTCTGACGGCGGACAAGACCCGAGCATGCATGCAAGGATATTAGGTATGCACTTCCCTTGCCTGCACGCTTCTGGCTTGTCGTAGAGAATATACTGTGTATATTCCCCGACGCCGCCTCAGCTTCTCTGCAATCCCAGTGACGTCATGTGCTCGATAGCTCTCTAGGTACGTACGTATGCCACCATAAAGGTGCTAGGTTGCTACACATGTGGTGGCGTAAACGTAGTGTCTAGAGAGGGAACGAAATGTAGCTATGGCGAACTAACATGAGTTGCCAGAGCTGCAGTTCACACAAGAGCACAAGGCCTGCCACAAGACGCGCCTCACAACGAGTCGCGGAGCAGACGAGTCCGAAGGCGCCATGTCACTGGGAGGCGCAGAGAAACCGGAAAAAAAAAAAAAAAAAAAAAAATTAAAATTGAGGCATCGTAGAAGCATCGAAGATAGCCTTGTTGTGCTTCTGGGAGATAACACACAGGTTGCGGGTGTACAGTTGCCAAGTTTTCGATTTCCAACGAAGAAGTTTCTCTATTTCGTGTTCCTCGAAGCCAAGGGCTTGCAGGACGCAGCATGCACCAACTCGGAGAGAGTGTGCAGAAAAACGGGCCAAGTCCTTGGCATCGCGGATCGGGTCCAAGTCGTAGAGTTCGGCGGCCAACAGACGCATTTGCCGTTCTATGTCCGTGGAGGTGAGATAACGGACACGATTCAAGGTAGCGTCGTAATATACGGCAAGTGGGATATGCTCGTCGCGACCGACAAGATGAACAAAACGTTGGACGATTGATAGCCAATGACGGACGGGGCAGAGGGTCAGATCGTGTGTATTTTGGGTAAAGAGTTTTGTCTCTCCGTGGGCGCCATTTTTCTGGACGCGGAAACAGACCGTGACCATCGTAGGTAGGTGAGGGTGGGTAAGGGCCTTGTCTAAAGTGAGCGAACGTTTTCCCGAGCGGAAAAAGGTGATGTCGTTGAGGCAAAAGGCCGCAGGAGTACCACGCACGTTCAACTCCGGAGTGTGGGTTAAGTCAGAGATGTGGTGTGGCTGGGCCCATTCGCAACGGCGACCGCCCGCGTGGAGCATAACAGAGAACCAGTCGCAGAGAGCAGAAAGCTTGCAGTTAGGCTCAGAGGCAGAAACTTTGGAACAAAAAAGGACTTGCATTGCTACCGTATACGGTTCGCGACGGTCGGGAATATTCTCCCAACGTTTCATTTCTTTCAAGACTTTGTCGATTGCTGGGCAGAGCGACTGTATCCCTTTTTCCTTTCGTGGATCAAGGTTATGTGGGTGGAACAATTGGACGAGGGTAGCGGCAGCAAGGAGATAATTGCGGATCGTGTCACTGCGAATGGCACGGCGGCTGAGGGTGTGGCCGGAACCAAGGTGAGCAGCGTAACACGCGAAGAGATAGTTCAGAGTTTCCAAAGGCAAGAGAACTACAGGAAACACTGATTCAGTGAGTTCATGTTCCGATAGGAACCAGACAAAATGGATTCGCATGCTTCGAAAGTGCCGCAGGACTTTGGTTTTGTTGGTCGCGCCCAGTTCACATCGGAACACAGCATCGAGCGTAGGAGCGAGAGCAGCTCTTGACTTGGGAGGAAGAGAGTCCAAGATGCGAGTTCGTTTCGCAGAAGGGAGACCTGACGTAAGTGTGTGAGGAAGCAGCGTTTAGCAACATGAGCGAGTGGGGGCGAATATAGAGCACATGGGCGTGAAATAAGGTCCGCTAAAGTGTTGTCAGCACCCGCAATATGTTTTACCACCAGCCCGAGGGGGGACAGGAGCTGGTATTCAGCAAAGAGCTGGAGGAGCCGGCGTCCGGTTGCGGAACCCGTTGACATTTTCCGTGACCAGCTAACCGCCGCGGTATTGTCGCATTCCAGCGATAAAATTGGCGATGGGGGGTATTCGTTTGTAGAAAGCAAAACGTACGCTTCTGTCATGATGAATCCCAGCATGATGCCAATAAATTCGAGGGTGTTGATATGCAACTGGGCACGACCGTTCCTAGGCGGCTTCAGCAATGTCCAGGTAGGTAAACTGACCGGGAGGAAACACCAAAGGGCCAAGGAAGGGATAGCCACACCGACGGCTTGTTCAGAGGCGTCGGTGGTGGCAAAGAAAGCGGGATCGCGAGACACAATGTGGCCAATGGGCTGTTCCCATGGGTGCGCAGCGACGAGGTAGTCGTAGACGACGTGCAGGGCAGTGGTGCAAGCGCGGCTTATTTGGACACGCCGCTGGCTGCGCCAGACGAACTCGGCAAGTTTGCGACACCGGAGTTGGTCGAAACGGTCGGAGAGGGAACGTGGAAGTTGGCGATGGAAGACCTGCAACTGGGCATGAAGTGTGCGGGACTTGATGGCCCGACGGTATTCCTGACGAATGCAATCGCGTAGAAGATCTTGTAACACAAGGACCTGGACGCGTGCCCAGGGAAAAAACTCTGCGGCGCTGTCGATCATGCCGACCACAGTTGCTATCTCCACCAAGGTTGCCGTACGTGGTTGGAGCCACTGCTCTTGACGCAAAAATGCAATGAGTTTGGAACGGCGGCGAGGGGACAACTCCACGACCATGCGGCGAGAATCGGGAACGTGACCTACCACAAGGCGGGACTCGGTATACTCTAGTTCGAGTTTGTCCATGGAGAGGACGTGTTCCTGGCAGGGATGGGTAGTTCCAAAAACATCTTCCAGTGCGACAATGCTCGCGGCAGATGTAAGTGGGAAGTAGTGACGGATGTCAGCGAACATGCAGTCGTCGACTTGGTGGGGGTAAGGTGGGGCCTTGCGGTCTCCATTAGGGAAGAACACGCCGGGGTTCTGGCTATCGGCATTCGCTGGTGCAAACGGGGAAGAATCGTCTGGAGTAGGGGGAAACTTCATACGTTGGACATAAGTAGCGGCTCGACGCAAAACGTCGTCAGGGGAATGGTTCCAGAGGTAAGACGCATGCTGCTGGCGGGCGATGGCGCATACCTCGAAATTGGCGGCAGAGACATTGTCGCCAAAGGTTTGGCCGGTAGCGAATCCAAGGTAAGGGCCAACGCGGTAGCCATGCATGGGTACAACTTCGGGGTTAAATTTGACAAGGCGGAAGGCACCGCAAATGTCGTTGTCGCCGATAAGGATAGGCTCACTGGGATATGAAATTCGTAGGTTCCAAATCCAATTCAACAGGCGTCGGAACGATCCAGGAAATTGTAGGGCAGGTTCGTTATGTTTGTCAGTCCAATCATTGATAGCAAAACACCATGGTTCTGGGCGGAACGTCGAGTCAAAAACCGGCCGGTCATTTTTCCAAGGGTTGTCGAGGTCCACGATGCCGATTGGGGTGAGGTGTGTATCGCGGATAAAAGGGAGGAGGCGGTCGTCCACCACCAAGGTAAACCCTCTTTTGGCGTCTTTTACGAATACTTGCAAGAGTTTATCGGGGTTATTCCGAGCAGACGCATGGTTGCCGTAGCGCATAAAAGAGAGAAAGTTTGCTTCGGTGGAAGCCGCTTGGCATAGTCGTGGAGAACCAATAGTGAAGACACGTTCCAAGTCCTGAAGTGTCTGCGGGTCGACGCTGTAGCGGAGGGTGGAAATAATCTTCGGAACGTTGCGGTGTGTCGCAAGGTGGGGTCCTCCGATCCAACGAACCAGGCGTGGGACGTTCATGCCAAGTCGTATAAGGGCTGCAGAGACGTGGCGAACGCGGGGAACATTAATCTCAGTCTCATCACGGAAGCCAACATACGGGCTGTACCCTCGGGCCAGATGAGGGTCGAACGGGCTGAACTCGTCAACTAACTCCTCGTACACTCGGTAAAGTGGACAAGCGGTACGAAGTAGCTTGGACGAGGTCTCGTCGAGGAATGCAGACGCGAAGAGGTGCGGGATAACGTGGCGGAACACGTATTCGGAACAGAAAGAAATCGACGTGGTTGGCTTACCATATTTACAGTTGATGGCGTCTTGGACGGCAGGGTCCAAAGACATTACTAGACGGTCACGTTCGCTGGGAGGAAGATCCATAGGGGGGTGTGGGAGGAGATGTGGGTCGTAAGGCATGGGAAGGAACTTGGAATGCATAGGTAGGGCAACAGGCTCTGATCGGGGTGAGGCTGGGGGTTTAGAGTCCTGTCCGGGAGGGAAAGTTGGCGGAGCGGGGGCCTGGTCTGATCTACTAGACAGGATAGCAGCAGCAGATAGGTCCTGTGAGGTCAAAGGGTACGAGGGGACGCATACTATCAAGGCGTGAGGCATAATGACATGGCATTCAAACGTTCAAAGAAAGGCCGTTATAGGTTAGGTCAAATAGAGTACCATAGACCAGGAGGTTAGGCGGAAGCCGTACCTTCGGGCGATGGGCCTTTACCGGGGGCGAAGGAGACATTCGGGGTATCGGTCACCCAATCGATAAACCGTTGGCGGTGTGTTTCAGGAATGTCTAGGACCGAGTTGGCATGGAAAAATCTGCACCGTTTGCCAGTTTGAAGGGCTCGACAAGAATGGCCAACGAACGTCCAACCAAAGCAAAGTGTTGCTTACTCGTGACCGGTGGTCGGAAACAAAATCTCGCAGCGGGGAAGCTTAAGTTGGTCGCATACCAACATACCCGTGCCAGGAGTGATGCGGGTTTTCTTAGCAGGTGGTCGTCGGTCCTGTCTGTCGTCCGGACGGGAAGGCTGGGGGCGGCGGACGGTAGGTGGGGTGAACCAAGACCAGGTGTGGGGGGGGGAACTGTATCGGGTGTTGTCATTCGATTGCATAGCACCCAGAAGGAAATTCTTGCGGTCGCGAGCGTGGGTAGCAGCACCGTTGAGGGCCTTAACAACGGGAGACATGTCCATATCAGGGTTTTGGAGGAGGGCCGTCACGGTAGGGGCATCTTTGGCGATGGCAATAAATGGGGTCAAGATGTCCTGCACCTCCATGAGGAGGCTATGGGCAAGGTGGGGGAATCGCGATTCGTAGATCGCCAACCAATGTTTGCCCGTAGAAGAGTAAAGTACCTGGAGGTAATTGCGGACACCAACATAAAGCAGTGTTTTGTGAGCATCGGGGGACAGAAATTCAAGGAAAAAAAGGAGATTGTTCGCGCCGCGAATGACATCATTGATGGTTCTTTGGTTGCCGTGAATAAACAAATGAGTACTACGTTTGGTCCGGCGCGTTGTATCTTCGTCAGCTAGTTCTTCGTCGTAAACCGCATTCTCTGTAGCGACACGGGCAGTGTAGGATGCATTCTGTGCATCGACGGGTAGGAACTGGAAAATAGATAGGAGCCTGTCAATAGATAATCTGTGGAGGTACAACGGGGAGGCGAACCAATTAAATGCTACGAGGGCATTCACGAAGGGGGTATCAATCTGGCCTTCCAAGAAATGGGCGAAATGGTAGCAGCTGTCAGCGCGGGCCTCTTGGAGAGCAATAAAGTTGGTGTATGCTTCGCGAACTTGGTTAGCGCGGTTGACGTTGTTCCGAAGGCGGAAAGCAGCCTTGACAGCCGGGGCCAGCTCAGCGTATGCAAGGGAAGCACCGTCGGGGGTGTAGGACAGGAGGATGCGATACTTGATGAGTAGGGTATCGAATTCCTGGGAGTCGATGTGATCTTTAGAGGACTTAGCGTCCGTAAGGCTCTTAGCCAACGAGAGGAGGACCTCATTGGACGAGGGTTGGGACGAGGATGTTGCCTGTTGCTGGGGTGCAGTCGGATTGATAAACTGCGACTCCTGGTCGGACAAGGAGGCGTCTTGATACCAATGTAGCAGACTCGCCTCGCTGATTGCCGTAATACGATCGCGAATTGCAACGGCAGGTGCCGAGTGGTCTGGGATAGGGGTAAGGGGGTGGCTCGTCTCGACGGAGTCGGGATCATTGGTGGCAACAGTGTGGAGCTCTGCCCAATCGTCAAAGAAAGTGGCGTGGAAGAGGCGATTTGCGGTAGTGGTATTCAAAGGTCGTCCAGAGTTGTAGTCGTGGCAGTGGCGGACGGCTGCACACCAAGCTTCAAAGGCAGGGTGGTAGGTCCGGCCAGGAGGGAGTGGTTGGTCCACTTGGATACCGACGGGAACAGAGAAACCGGGGGGGATGGGCAAGATCTGGGGCAGCAGGGTAAAGACAGGGATCGTCTCCTCAACCGCGTCAGGGAAACCCAGTTCGGTGAGGGTGTTGGTCTCAGCGTCGTCATCGCCCTGCTTCGGAACTTCGGCAGGGCGGTAGGCATCGATGGTCGGGAAATGGGAAGACTGGGCGACGTTGGCCGCCATCATACCGAGAAAGAAACGGTCGAACATTTGGAGGTCGTAAGACGAGACGAGGGGGTAGCTACCGATGGTATCGGATGCCACAGCGAGGTAGCAATGGCGGCCATCACGTTCGTGGGCGACGACGGAATGGAAAAGGGCGAGGCGACCGTCGCACCAGTATACAAAACGCATTTTTGGGTCGTGGATGATCTGGCTGCTGAGGGCTTGGTGGTTGGTAGACCCAACGGACGAGAGGTAGGAGTGGCAAAGTTGCTCGAGAGGGCGATCACGGACACCCAAGTGGGAAAAGGTGCCGTACCCACGGTGGATGGCGAGGAACTTCGCAAAGGCGAGGGGAGAAAGGGTCAAAGGTGCCATGCTGTCTCGAGTTAAAATAAGGGGAAGGACTGTTGGAGGCTAAGTAGAGCAACTCGAAATGTGAGTAAAGTAACTCGAATTGTGAGTCTAAGTAGATACAGAGAATCGAAAGAAAACATCGGGAGCTAAAGAGGTGGAGATCGCCGGATTCCGCTACAGTGGGTGGGTCGGATTGGCGCCGGAGGGAAAGCGCAACCACCATGTAAAATTTGGATGTCCCTGCATGGTGACGGGAGCAAGGGTGTTACAACGGCGGGAGACAGGGGCGGGAAGGCAAGGCGCCGGATCGAACGGAATGTGGCAGGGCTCGGGTAGTGGCATTGTATGTGGCGAAAGGGAGGGATCAAGTTGAATTGCAATCTATGGTTGAACCAGGGAAAGGAGGAAAGGGCGGCAGTCATGAACAGAAATTGGGCACACGATCCGACGGGTCGTGCGGGTGCGCCTGCTAGGCCATAAATAAAAGTAGGAAACAGGAGAATGCGGTCGGAGTGAAACATGGTGTCATTGGTACTGATATGCGCAGGTCGCAACGGCCCGGCGCGAGGAGACCGAGTCACCGTCCTGGTGCCTACCTGGTGAGGTGGGGCAATGGTGCCAGTGGTGGAAAACAAAGTCTCACGGCCGGTGGCTAAAGTGTTCGCCGAGGAGGGCACAGGTGTTGGTAGGGGTGTTATGTGGTCGGAGAGAGTGTCGAGAGAGGCAATATCCTTCCGGGTCGGGACGGGACCACGGTGAAGGGACGGGGGAGCCAACGAGAGTGGAATCCTCGCGGTTTGGCACACAACCATTGTCGAGGGACGGGGAACACCGTCGAGAGTAAAAAGTGCGATGAAAGGCAATACCCTCGCAGGCTGGCTCACAACCATTGTCGGAGGGACGGGGACACCGTCAAGAAGAAAAAGTGCCACAAAGGGCAATATCCTCTCAGGTTGGCTCACAACCATTTTTGAGGACGGGGACACCGTCAAGAATAAAAAGTGCCAAAAAGGCAATATCCTCTCAGGTTGGCTCACAACCATTTTTGAGGGACGGGGACACCGTCAAGAATAAAAAGTGCCATACAAGGCAACATCCTCTCAGGTTGGCTCACAACCATTTTTGAGGGACGGGGACACCGTCAAGAAGAAAAAGTGCCATACAAGGCAACATCCTCTCAGGTTGGCTCACAACCATTTTTGAGGGACGGGGACACCGTCAAGAATAAAAAGTGCCATACAAGGCAACATCCTCTCAGGTTGGCTCACAACCATTTTTGAGGGACGGGGACACCGTCAAGAATAAAAAATGCCATGAAAGGCAGCATCCTCTCAGGTTGGCTCACAACCATTTTTGAGGGACGGGACACGGGACACCGTCGAAAAGAAAAGGAAAAACACCATTGGTTGTGCGGCGGACGTGACGCACCAGCACTGTGTAGCGGATGGCTAACACACCAATCGAATATCATTGTTAGTTACCATATCCTGTTTTTGAAAAACACGGAATCTCCATTGCTATCTCGTAGCGATGGGGATTGCAGTGTTGCAGGAATTGTGTGCTTGGATGTGTATGTGATGCCTGCAACTCTGGTCTTGTGTCTGTCCTCCGTCTGTCTACCGCTCGAGTCCCGACTCCAAACACTAGTCTGACGGCGGACAAGACCCGAGCATGCATGCAAGGATATTAGGTATGCACTTCCCTTGCCTGCACGCTTCTGGCTTGTCGTAGATTGGACCAATCAGATGTTTCTAACTGTAAATGGCTGACTTGACTTTACCTACTAGCGGTTTGCCTGCCTACTACAGGTTATAGGCGCTCTACGGTAGGTACCTTGACCCATACTACCACGATATCATCGTGTGGAAGACACCAGTAAAAATTACGTAGTACACATCGTGACATGTGTAAAAAAATATACAGAATTTTGAAGACAGTGATTTTGCAACAATGAGTACTTGGGCTGTTTGACATGTTTTCTCTTACCAGAAACCTTGGAAACCATGCAAGACACTACCTTGCCAGTAGGAGGTGACTGCTCACTACCAATTTCCTTCTTGAGAGCAATAATGAGTGTTTCCAAGTCTCTGGCTGTTTTTGCTGTTTTATCTTTGCCAGCTACATCACGCAATTGAGTAAGCTCTTTGTACAATGGGTTCAACACTTCGTGCGAATCAACTGGGTTTGCCACATCTGAAGTCTCATCTCCTGGTCCGACAAAGGAAAAGTCAGAAGCTCAGGAAAAGCCTGTAGAAAACGCTTACCAGAAGGCATTGCCCATACAAGTGAGATAAGCACATGCTAGTCATCTCTGGCTGAGACTGTTTTACGTCTCTGCGATGCATAGTCGAATAAATCACCAGCAAAGACTTTCTCATCCGCAAGGACCTCACATTGAACGTGGCCTTGATTGCCAACGTAATCCATTTGCTCCGTCCAGATTAGTTTGTCCCGAATCAGCCTTGTCAGAAGCTCCAACTTCTGTTTTAGTTTTCTTCTGGGTCTGTGGTACTAGTTCGGCACTAGTACCACGAACACCATGATACAAGGCACAGTAGGTTGTACCTTTCTTCTTCAGATAGGCCAAAACACGGTCGGTGTCACCGTCCAGATGCTTGTATTGTTCCAATTCATCAGTGTTGTTCAAGTCATCTGCAAGTTTGGCCATTTGTTGCATCTGTGCTACTTGACGACGTGTTAGGTGAAGTCCAAACTCTTCTTCAACCATCGCCGCGGTTTTTCCCGGTCCAATGTTGTGGTTGGCAGGAAGTCAGTAGCAGCTGCTGGAACAATGCGTTTGCGTGTGGCCATGTCAATGGCATTTCTTGGGAGGTGTCCTTCATGCTGAGATTTTCCGATTCCGCAGACAAGAAACATAGAAACAGAATCAGCATCGAAGGCCAGCTTCACCTTACAAGTTTCTTTCGAGTTTGTGGCTTTGCTTGTGCTTGTTTGCTTTGGTAGGGACTGGCCCTTTGGACCACGGGAATTGTTCCTATCACAGACCAATGTCGATTGGCGCAACTCTCCCACCGCTGCTTTTGTCGCTGTGTTTTGTCGATGGGTCTGAAAATTGGTACAACAGAGATATTTTCTTCCAGATTTGTTTTGGTTGTGGGAGACCAGCTGACAAAAGCCATGATGATAGGAAGCGCACATAAGTGAATCAAAAAGCTTCGTCATAGAAGCCTTGTTCTTGCTGACACCACCGGGAACAACAGGGAACGTTTGAGGATCAAATCGGAAGATAAAACCCTTGTACATGGTCTGAGTGAGTGAAAACAAATCATGGCGGTCTTGGAAGGCTGCCATTAGCACGTCATCGGTAGGCTTGCACAAGAATCCGTTGAAGGGCAACGTTGCTGTCCATTTCTGCACATTTCAGTGCAGCAACGGCGACATCTATTTCATCTAAGAGGTGGTTTGCATTAGCCATGGTAATGGCAAATGACTCGCAATGGCAAAAACGACGTATATTGATAAGCAATGGCAGTGGTGGGCGAATCGCAATGGCAATGGATAAATGATGTATAAGGACAAGCAATGGCGGTGGCAATGGCGGCCGCATCGCGATGGCAATCGATTTTACGATAGTACTTGTATAAAATATTTGACTGTGAATGTCGATTGGCAAGGCGGCGGGGCAATTCGGCAGGGCGAGTCGGCGGGGCAAGTCGGCAGGGTCAGTGACGCTGACGTCATTGAGGTCAGTTCGACCCTTTTTTACGTACCAGTCGTACGGACTACCGGTACCTAGAGTCGTATCATAATGGTTCTGATGAATTCGGACGTCTTGCCTGCGTACGGCACTAGAGAGGCTTCGCTAGCTACTAGAGTACCTAGCATATATTAATACCTGTTACCTTATTAACAGTAACTTACTACAGTTAAAAGTTAAAACAAAAGATTCTTCCATCCTTCTATCCAAAATCATCATCCTTTGCAACATTCTACTGCCCGAGTACTAAAACGAACAGTGTGTGTGTCGAAACGATCGACCGTTGTTGCCTCTTCAACCAAATGATCCGGTTGCTACAGAAATCATAATATTATAGTTATCCGCCATCCCTCTAAAAGTCTCTTGCAGATTCTCAAAACAAAAAAAGACACGGAAACAAGAAACCTTGTTGTTCTCTCAAAAAGAAAGATTTGTCCACACTCATTGACTGTCAAGTTGTTGGAAGAATCGTGTTTCTTTTTCACAATGGGATGTCTTGCAAGCAAAGAAGCGTCTGCCATGGAGACATCACCACGGGCGACGAATGATGGGTCACCTGTCATGGACGACAACAAGGCAGCAGCATCAACAACAACAGCGATCATTAAAGAAGAAGACTTGAATCCCCAATCCTACCGAGATGAGACAGATGGAGAAGAACTCGTTTTTTTCGACGCCCTCGAATCATTTTCTCTCGCGATCGGAAACATTTCGTATGCTCCTACGTCCACCATGATTCCAGGAGGACGAGGTGCATCTGTGGCACTTCCCAAAAGTATGCTTTCAAAAAATCCGATTCCTACAAAACAGCCTCCCGATCCTTCGGCTCCGACACCCAACAAGAAGGGCAACATCCGCCAGTCGGTGATTGAAATCTGTGAAAAGCTCATCCATGGAAATATAACCATTCATGGATATCCCGGCCAATTGGATGAAGCAGAACTCAATGCCTGTTTGGAATTTCGGGACGAGCTCAAAAAACGTGATTCGGCATATCAGGAAATGGTCCATGCCTACAGTCCGGCGGAAGACGAAGCGTTTGCTCTATGTCGATTTTTACGGGCAAGGGCATTTGATGTGAATGCTATTTTTGCCATGTTGGAAGAAAACAAGGCGGTCGACGTTTGGAAGCAAGCACGTGAAGAGGAATTTTATTACGATTTGGAAAGGGTGTATAACGGATGTCCACTGCCAGTCTTTATGAAGCTGTTTCCGGTTGTCATTTCGGGCTTGGCCAAGAATGGAGCGACTATGTTTTATTTCAAACCCGGTGGAATGGACATGAATGCGCTGGAATGTGTGGCAACCTTGCCAGAATTGGTACCGTACCTATGGTACATGCTGCACCAGGGAGGGATTTCATCCATGCAACGTGAAGTCGAAGCTCATGGGAATGACAAGACTGTCCTATCAGAACGTATCATCGTCTTTGATATGAGAAACATCTCGTCATCCTTATTCAATACAGAGTTCATTAAGGAAGCTGCCAAAATTACAGCCTGCTTCCCCGAAACTATGAACCGAACCTACATGCTCAACGTCCCGACGGCCTTTACCATGGTGTGGGCTGTGGCCAAGTTGTTCATGGAGGCTAGAACCATCGCCAAAATTGGATTCTTTGCTCGGGAAGCTCGTGCCAAACAAGATTTACTGAGTTTCGTTGATTCGAACGAACTCTTGTCCGATTACGGCGGTACCGGTCCTGCCTTTGACGATGTTTTGATTAGCCGACAAGCGGAGGTGGGAGCGTGTTCCCGATGGGTTATAGAATGCCTTACTACGACAGGCCATAATTCATCGATCACTTTGGAGTTGTCAAGTAACGAATTCGCATCTTTCTTCAAGGTGTTTAGCAAAGGGGATAATGGTGCCTATGTGACAGTGACGGCAGAACGTGACGGTAGCGTCGTGATTCCGTCCACACCAGTCAAGAGGGAAAGCGACGGTCCCAAGGGCGGTCATTACTCTGTAACACTGGATGGATCGAAACTCCGAGGACCGGATCTGTTCAAGATTGAAGTTAAGGGTTCTGCGAAGGAACATTATCTTGTTGTGGTTGGTGTTGAGACTGCGTAGCGGAAGGAAAGTAAGGGGGAAAAAACGGGTGCACCGCATCCTACGTCCTAACAAGTCAATGAAATGAGGGTACGGAGCTTTTGCACGCATCGCAGATGCAGAAGTGGCTGTTTTGTTGCCGACAGACAACAGACAAGCGAGCTTTCATTCTCGTCCACGGCCCCGACTACTGTAGTGGGAATCGAGCTCAAATGGGAATAACATACAGAGAGTTGGTGCCGTCACAAGAATGGCTCTACATCGAGCAAACGTCGTGTACTTCAAGGTATGATGAGGTTCAACGGTAGGAACACATCTTTTAGATGAGTTACTACAGCACAAAACGAACGAATCGCAGAACGTTGCAAGTGAAATCAAAGCTGTCAGAACTGTGGAAGGTAAAGGTGCAGAAGAAAACGCCAAGAGAATGCGCAGTAGAAAGAATCGTTCAATAAATAGTGGTTATATTTATATTGTGATTTGTAGCAGAATTTTTTTTAAAAAAGTACATCGCTCTACCAGTCCCAGTAGTCACTGTTGGATGAAATAGACGTCGCCGTCGACAAGACAATGTCGTTATTAGTATCTACCGCTGACGCGGAAGCAATCATTTGCTTCTGGATATGATCGGCAGAAAGAAGATTCCGTGCCCTCTCGTATTGAAGAATGGATTCAATGAGCTGTTTCTTTTTTTCTGCCGTGGAAAGAGTGTTCCAGGTCCAATACACATCACTCTGCGACTGTGACAGATGAGGATGCTGCTGATGCAGATCAGCTGTCCAATCCCAGTAACTATCGTGGTGTTGAACGGGGGAGGAAGAACTTGACGATTTGGAGTTTTCGAGACTCATTAGTTCCATGCGAGTAGAAGAAGTTAGACGTTCCGCAAGCTGTTCGTAGTGGAGGTTACGGTTCGCATACCATGACCAATAATCATCGGATCGGTGTTGTGGCAATGAGGAGCGAACAGAATCGGCATTCGACGAGGAATTCTCGGCCCAGTAGTCATCATGGACCGCCAATTTAGAACCAGTGGTAGATTCGTACTTTTCCCCATCGAGGATCAAGTTGGATTCTATACGAGCAGTCGAGAAGAGTGATTGCACCTTCTCTTCTTCCAGAGTGTCAGAAGGCCAATCCCAGTAGGACACTGAATCGTTGGCATCATCACCTTGGTGCTTGCTTGAAGTATGTTGTACTCGCAGTCCCTCATGCTGCTTTTGTTCTCGTGGATCGGTGAGTGGCAAAAATGTCAACGTGTCTATCGCGATGGGAAGTCCAACAACATTGGAAACGTTCTTGCGGTTAGGTGGCATTGTGTCTTTGATTTACTTTATGTTTGTTCGAATCACAAGATGTATCGTTGCAGTTGCAGATGTTTCGTTTTGGTCTCGAATTGTGTGAAAGAAATGGACGGATCCAATAAAATGGATGGAGTGCCTGTGAGAAGTGGAAAACAACAAAACAACAACTACCCTACCGTCGACTCTACTAACTGTAATAACTGTACTCTGGTACGTCGTAGACTACGGTACTGCAGAAGGAATCATCAAAACACGTTTGTTGTTGTCGGTGCTTGGTGATGATGATCGTTTTTGTAGTACACGTTGTGGGATGAAGAACAATGCCTGTCAACGATATAATTGCCCCGAAGAAGCTTGATCGTGCTTAGAGGAAAATGAAAATGCGTCGCGAACATCATAATCATGAGGTTGTCTCCAAGCTTTGATGTTCATCTGAAATTGCATGTCGGAGTTTTGTCACAATAAAAATAAATGATGTCACTGTCAAATGGACGACGGTCCGGAACCCCGTCTGTTTCCAGCTACGGTAGTAAAATTGTACTGGGAGTACGGTAGTACCGTAGTGTACACGTATCATACCAATGACTCCACGGCAAGGCATGATGCCAACAATACGTCGTATTCTACATAACCACCGTAGCTACCAGTATTTAAGTTAGATTTTCTTCCATTTCATCGTGAAACCGTGACCGGACTCACAGTCAACATCAAACACCAAACAATAAAATATCATTCCAACATGAAATCCTCTGGAGGAATAGACTGGTCCTCGAACAAGAATACGAATTTGGATTCACAGTCAATGCCATTCACATTCCATCTGCATCTCGACCAATGCAGCTGTCCTTTTCATGCTACCTGTTTCCATCTGAAAGGAGTCTTTCTCTAGGATGCAGTTTTATCCTTACTTTTTAACTCGTACCTCGTAAGTTTCCTTCCGGGACTTCGGGATTTGGATTCCATACAGTCCCGTCCCCAAATGCGATTGTCAACTTCACAGTCAGTGCCCAAACGGTATTCAACAGTCAAAAGCCGGTTGCTCTGTGAGCCGTGAGCAATCGCATCTCCACCACGACGTTACCTACCGACATGCATCCAAGGAAATACCTCCATCCCGTCCTATTCGTGCCAATGTTCCAAGGAACTCGTGATTACTGCTTTTAACTCGCATAACGATCGACAGATACACTACTGATCTCACAATTTAAAGTGCACGGGTTCAATATCATGTGAAGAAGTATCATGAATCGGGTAAACCATCAAGTAGGAGGATTGTCTTGCCTTAGGACGAAAATTCGACGATACAGATACCATTCCACGAGACAAAAGTTGACGATACAGGAATTCGGAGATGATCGCCTGGACTTCGTCATAATTGTAACCATTTGCAAGAGATGAGAACAACCAGCTTTTTGACAGAGTTTATAGCTGAGAACTATACGTTGGATTCGATCTGGAATGCGTCATCTTGTGGCCAATGAACCGCGTACTATATATATATATATAGATATCGTATCATTACGACGTACTGTCGTAGTTGATTTCCGTCTGGCCATGCTCCGTTAAATTTTCATCTCTCCGTCCATTTTTCCAACAGCCTTGTTTCGAACGGCAGTAAAGAATGGTGATACCGGTATTAATAGTACCTACCTACTATTCATAACTCTCTGCTCTCTACCGGTGTAGAGAGTTGCTTCCTTCGTGTGACCTTCATCAATTGTCCCTCTCTTTCAGTAACAGTAAGCACTACAGTACACCGTCCAGCAAGTTGCATGTACCAGGTAGATAACTCTAAATAATCATACAAACAACAACAGTGAACAACAAAACATCATGGTGGATTTGGACAGTCTCAAAGCTGATATCGATTCGATCGGTAATCAGATCAAACAAGCCAAGTCGGACAAATTAGACAAAAGTGTCATTGATCCTTTGGTGAAACAACTCTTGGCCAAGAAACAAGAATACGCCGATTACAACAACGGTATTGGCGTAGATGGCAAGCCGTTTGGTACGGTTTCGAATGCAACGAGCAGTAAAAAGAAGGACCCTGCCAAGGCACAGGCCTCTCAAGAAGTGAATCCGGAAAATGCCGCCAAAAAGGCTGCCAAAAAAGCCGAAAAGGCCGCGAAGAAAGCGGCTCACAAGGCAGGTGGTGGCGGTGCTACTGCTACTGCAGCCGACAGCGGTAAAAAGAATCCAGTTGGAGCATCTACTCCTCCTCCTGTTGTTCCTCCAACTTCTGTTGCTGCTACGAACACTGTCAAGGCCAATACTACTACTACTTCTGCAGTTGTTGATGGTCCCAATGTTGCCTCGGCCGTTTCCAATTTCAAAGTTGCTCCTCTTCAAATCGTCATTAATCCCAATGCACCCAAACACGGTGTGATGGATCGTCCCTACATGGCCTTGGCAGTCTCTGTCTTGACGAATACCGACGTTGATTTGCAGATTACGTTGGCACCTCGTGCACCTCGTGCAATGTTGGGATTGGAGAATGGGACGTTGGTGGGAGACTTGGCCATGGCACGGTTTTTGTATCGTCGTGCTCCTGCTGGACCGTGCAATGTCCTTACTTGTACCATCGAACAAGAGGCATTGCAAACGTCGTGGATCGATTATGCATCCAGCATGACACAAGTTGGTGTTGACCAACGACTCAAAGGTTTGGCCATGACCCTCGAACATGCATTGCAAACTCGGACGTATCTGGTGGGATATTCTCTCTCCATGGCCGATTTGGCCTTGTTTGCCGTCTTGGGATGGCCGTGTGCCTTGACACAAAAGACTGCCATTCTAGCACAATTACAAGACTATCCCTGTGCCACTCGTTGGGTGAAAATGTTGGCATCACATCCAGCGTTGCAAAAGGCGACGCAATTGGCCCTGGGTGATGCCGAAGAAGCAATCTTCAATCATGACGATGTCTTGGAACCGATGGTATCAGGAATGAATGTTCTGGAGGGTGCCATTCCGGGACAAGTCGTGACGAGATTCCCCCCCGAACCCAGTGGCTACTTGCATGTACGTACACATATTATATGAGTGTGTATTTTTTTTTTTAAATGGAACCCAAAGTTTGGCATGGATGAATAGCGTTGCGGGATGTGTGATGTGATGTATTGCTAACTATTATTTTTTTGCTTCCCCTACCAACACAACCATTTTGCATCGTACCACCTTTTTGTCTCCTTCGAAAAAATATATGCAGATTGGACATTCCAAAGCGGTATTGTTGAATGATTATTATGCCCGTCGTTACAAAGGACGGTTGATTGTTCGATTTGATGATACCAACCCAACCAAGGAAAAACAAGAGTACCAACAATCGATTGTGGAAGATTTAGAGCTGCTGGGAGTCCATCCCGATGTTGTGACATACACTTCCGACTACTTTGGAGCCATCCAAGCCAAGGCTCTGCAGTTGATTCAAGAAGGCAAAGCTTACATGGACGACACCCCGCAAGAGCAAATGAAGGAGGAACGTGCCAATCGCATCGAGTCCAAATATCGTAACAGCCAGACGCCGGAACAAGCCCAACAGTTGTTCTTGGACATGTGCGAAGGGAAACCGGACACGGAAACTTGGTGTCTACGAGCCAAGATCGATATGAAGAGCGACAATGGAACTTTACGCGACCCTGTCCTCTATCGACAGAACTTGACACCCCATCACCGAACTGGTATCACGTACAAGGCATACCCAACGTACGATCTCGCATGTCCCATTGTCGATTCGTTGGAAGGAGTCACCCATGCTTTACGTACAACCGAGTACAACGATCGTGACGAACAGTACCAGTGGTTGTTGAAAGCATTGGGATTGCGTCGAGTACGTATCCATGCCTTTTCTCGTGTAAATTTCCAATACACAGTCCTTTCGAAGCGCAAGCTGACATGGTTTGTGGATCAAAAACTTGTAAATGGATGGGACGATGCCCGTATGCCGACCGTGAGAGGCGTGGTTCGACGTGGTGTCCAAGTCCCTGCACTCAAAGCGTACATATACAGCCAAGGAGCATCTCGTCGTGTGGTTAATATGGTTTGGAACTCGTTTTGGGCAGAAAACAAAAAGATTCTTGACTCATCTGCCAAACGGTACATGGCCATTGATGCTGCCAATCACGTTCCGTTGACTGTCGTCAATGGTCCCACGGTAGACTCGAACACTTTTTTAACAGCAGCTTTTCATCCAAAAGATGCTAGTATGGGCGAGCGTGCCATTCGAATTTCGAAAGATGTCATTTTGGAGTCTATTGATGTGGAAGGAATCGTTGAAGGCGAGAGTATTGTGTTGATGCGCTGGGGTAAGTTGATGGTTTAACAGGGCTTGAGGAGGAATAATTTCCACACTTACCATATGTTGATGTATTTGATTGTTGCAGGTGTTGTCAAAATCACCAAGGTCGAAGAGACTGATGGCAAAGTCATGGCTATCACCGGTGAGTTTATTCCCAACGGGGACTTCAAGACTTGTAAACGCAAGTTGTCTTGGATGGCAAAGGTTTCTAGCAACGCAACGGTCGTTTTGACCGAGTTTGATTATCTGGTGAGCAAGGACAAGCTTGAGGAAACGGACAGATTTGAAGATTTCGTCAATGAAAACACCCTGGCCACAACAACAGCAGTTGGTGACGCCGGCCTAAAGACCTTGCAGCAACATGATATTATCCAGTTAGAACGTCGTGGATTCTACCGCGTAGATCGACCATACATCAGTGATGCCAAACCGATCGTGCTATTTATGATTCCAGACGGCAAGACGAAATCAATGAGTGGAATGACAGGAAAACTGATTCACCATTAGTAGAAAATGGTATGTGTAGGTTGCAGACAGCTCACACTACTCTTTGATTTGAATCTTTGATTAAAAAATTTGGGTAGTTGCTGGTTCTCTACCCATTTGGTAGAGGACACTGAAAACTGCAAGGAAAAGATCCATAGTATTTCATAACTGTATTACAGGCATCTCTCTTCGTTGGTTGCTTTTTGCCATGAGACACAACTACTAACTGTAAGTCATTTGTGTAGTAGTAGAATGAGATCGTGGCATCACATTAAATGTTCATCAACGTTCATCCTTGATAAACGGTGGGATGTTGCCCAAACCTCATTTCGAAATAATGTTCTATACCGCATTTTAGAGGACTAAGCAAGTAAAAAATCCCGTTCCATGTCTATGCAACCCAATCAGAAGCATTTTTGCAAAACAGGGAAGAGACGAGATCTAGCAACGACAATGCAAACTCAAAAGAACCCTTTTAGGATTCCAATGTATTCTTTCCGCTGTATATGAGCGTAAAGTGACTAAAAGTAAGCAAACACAAGATTTGGTTTTCCCACACGTCGAGAAACATTCCCCATCTGAACAGCGTTGAGCTTCCTCACCCAGACCGACCGTGGTGCACGCCGAATGCATAAAGATCATGTTTGAATGGAAACCATCCTCCACAATTGATTTCCCAACATGTCGTAAATCTTTTGCAATACCGTCAGGATTGAGAAAAATACCTCGACGGGGATTACAAATCAATTTTGGACGATGTTTTAGATACAAACCTTGACAGTTAACATGACGAATCGAAAATCCACGGGGATGGGAAAATATCACTAACCCGCGTCAAGGGGTGGGAAGAATACCTCGACGAGGTGGGAAATCAATTTTGGACGATGTTTTACATACACACCTTGACTGTAATGTTATGAATCCAATGGTCTTTATCCACTCGACACAGAATTGTTGGAAGTTTGAGGTAAGACGTGCCGGAAGGCATCAGATATCGGCTCGATCCATAGGGGTGGGAAAATATCCCTAACCCGCGTCAAGGGGTGGGAAGAATACCTCGACGGGGTGGGAAATCAATTTTGGACGATGTTTTACATACAAACCGTGACTGCAATGTTACGAATCCAATAGTACGTAATCATTCGACACAGAATTGTTGGAAGTTTGACGTAAGACGTGCCGGAAGGCATCAGATATCGGCTCGATCCACAGGGGTGGGAAAATATCCCTAACCCGCGTCAAGGAATTGGAAGAATACCTCGACGGGGTGGGAAATCAATTTTGGACGAAGTTTTACATACAAACCGTGACTGTAATGTTACGAATCCAATAGTACGTAATCATTCGACACAGAATTGTTGGAAGTTTGCCGTGAGACGTGCCGGAAGGCATCAGATATCGACTCGATCCACAGGGGTGGGAAATTATCCCTAACCCGCGTCAAGGAATGGGAAGAATACCTCGACGGGGTGGGAAATCAATTTTGGACGATGTTTTACATACAAACCTTGATTGTAATGTTATGAATTTAATGGTACGTTCCCATTCGACACAGAATTGTTGGAAGTTTGACGTAAGACGTGCCGGAAGGCATCAGATATCGGCTCGATCCACAGGGGTGGGAAATTATCCCTAACCCGCGTCAAGGAATGGGAAGAATACCTCGACGGGGTGGGAAATCAATTTTGGACGATGTTTTACATACAAACCTTGATTGTAATGTTATGAATTTAATGGTACGTTCCCATTCGACACAGAATTGTTGGAAGTTTGACGTAAGACGTGCCGGAAGGCATCAGATATCGGCTCGATCCACAGGGGTGGGAAATTATCCCTAACCCGCGTCAAGGAATGGGAAGAATACCTCGACGGGGTGGAAAATCAATTTTGGACGATGTTTTACATACAAACCTTGATTGTAATGTTACGAATCGAATGGTAAGTATCCATTCGACACAGAATTGTTGGAAGTTTGACGTAAGACGTGCCGGAAGGCATCAGATATCGGCTCGATACATAGGGGTGGGAAAATATCCCTAACCCGCGTCAAGGGGTGGGAAGAATACCTCGACGGGGTGGGAAATCAATTTTGGACGATGTTTTACATACAAACCGTGACTGCAATGCTACGAATCCAATAGTACGTAATCATTCGACACAGAATTGTTGGAAGTTTGCCGTAAGACGTGCCGGAAGGCATCAGATATCGACTCGATCCACAGGGGTGGGAAATTATCCCTAACCCGCGTCAAGGAATGGGAAGAATACCCCGACGGGGTGGGAAATCAATTTTGGACGATGTTTTACATACAAACCTTGATTGTAATGTTATGAATTTAATGGTACGTTCCCATTCGACACAGAATTGTTGGAAGTTTGACGTAAGACGTGCCGGAAGGCATCAGATATCGGCTCGATCCACAGGGGTGGGAAATTATCCCTAACCCGCGTCAAGGGGTGGGAAGAATACCTCGACGGGGTGGGAAATCAATTTTGGACGATGTTTTACATTCAAACCTTGACCGTAATGTTACGAATCCAATGGTACGTATCCATTCGACACAGAATTGTTGGAAGTTTGGGGTTGTCTTTAGATTGGAGAAGTGATTGAACAACTGCCGATCCGGCTCTAATCATTACTTGTACAGGCCTGTTCAATTGGTATTCAGTATGTTGGAATTCAAATGATGTTCAACTCCCCTTGAAGATCTTATTAGATGCAAGCTATGTACTCCTTGCTCATCCGGCAGATAGGCATTTCATCGATTGACACTCCAATCAGGTTTATGTCCTTTGAGTTTGAAGTTCTCAAGTACCGTGTGAACTTCTGCCTGCCATAAATTCCATGATTTTCTTCATAAACGGGTTGGACAAGGCTGTGCATTCATTCTTTGTCTTGGTGTTTGTTGTTGCAAATCACCATTATATCACATTTATAGTTTGGGATTGGCGATGGGTTGAATTTCGAGCTCTAGAGACCAAGGGAGCTTTACACTATTCTCTGTTGCTTTCTTTGATCTTGTACATCGTCGGTAGGCGTGACGACCATCCTCTGACGTCTCGTCATCTCCTCGTCTACTACCTGTAAAAAAACAAATTCGCCCACTCTAATTGAAAATCTATTTTAAGGCTATACCAACTACCAGCTGCGATCGATTCCCCATTTGAGAAGTTGGCTCACCCCACGCCTGCCCCCCAAGGGGGCGGGGCAAATTATGCAACAGCATTCCTTACACTCAGTACCCTGTTGCCCACCACTCAGTACTTGAAAGGCAAAAAACCTCACGAATGAGGAAAAGTCCAAACCGGTGATTGTCAGATATGGCGTGGTCTTCCAAAAACAATGCTGGGAAGGCTGCAATGGAACACATAAAGTTGTTGGGTGTGTTGATATCTTCTACCTGTTGCAACCCAATAGGGCGGATTGTACGTGCAAAAGAAGCCTTCTATGCCAAGCACCAGTAATATTTCCAATGAAATAGTACCGTCCCTCTGCACTTGACACTCGGCTGAGCTATGATGCCATTTTTTCCATAGAAATGTCAGTGCCCATCACAACTCTATCAGGAATCCAACCCTAACCCTCTCCCTTAGACCCTTTCCGACTAAATAAGAGAAACACAATCTTTCCGGTCGGCCACCGGTAATGCATGATGCCATGCACAAGACAGCGGTAGTTTGTACTACCGCTGGGACGATCTCTTCCGTTGCACTGATAGATCGTCTGTGGATTCTTAGTTCCCCAGGCTCTGACAAACCTGGGTTAAGCCCCCCTACCACGACAAGGTGATCCACTCAGGGGGGTAAGTTTTCCATCAATTGTTAACTGTAAGTACCGTTGAAGTTTACCATCAATTGTTAACAGGAAGTTCCGTGCAACATTCTTAACGCTTTTAACGGATCGATTTCATACTTACACGATCTTATGATGACATACGAGTAGAGTTCGGAGGAGGTTTTGACTGCCTCATGTGGATAGAAATACGGGGTTGTATAGAGTTTATATTTTTGATTGCGAAATTTGAAAATCTTAACGATCATCGTTGCGGTTTAGGGTTAGGAAATCCCAACGATCTTTCTATCTCTCTTTTCTTAATTCTCAACTCTCGTCGCTAGCTACCGTCCCGTAGCTAGCCACTCCTTTGACTCTACGACGTAGTCCTCCACAATTCTACGTAGGCTTTTTGGCGTCACACTTCCTTCTTCTGGAGTCAATAGATGTCGTGCTGCACTCCCTTGGGCAAATATGGATCAATCTTTCGTAGAATCGATACACATCAACCCGTCGAGATCAAGACCAAAGACAGAAATCTCCACCATACGCCCACCGTAGATTATTCTTTCTCCCTAGCATACTATGCTTGTATATTAATAGAAAAAGGAAATCAAACCTTTGTTTTTCAAACGATGAGATGGAAACTCGGACAAACCTCCCTTCACATATCTTGGCCTTCACAGAGACTACAATGGCCTCGACATTGAACAAACCTCCAGTCACATCGCCATTTCCGGTTCCACATAAGTTGTACATCTCTCCCTTCTTGCACTGTTAGATTGTCTATGCATTCTTTGTTCCCCTGGCTATGACAAACCATGGCTAAGCCCCCCTACCACGACAAGGTGATCCACTCAGGGGGGTATCTTTTGGCATTATTCACAGTCAATAGGCGAAATAAGATATTCGTACGATACATTGATTTCATGCCATTGTTTCTGAAACTTGAGAGATTGTTTCCCCACCCTTTGGAACGTGTTAAGGTTCTCTCACCCCGGTCGCACCATTTTCTCCACCCCTATGGTACGAATCGACACATTTCGATTTCTTCTAATCCTCTATTTTACTGCGCCACACGGATTCCATGAATATTTTTGGTTTTGGTTGAGCAGGGACCTTTGGTTTCTCGCTTCAGCAGGCCATTTACCCAGATGTTTGATCTATTCTATTTCCAATTTGGATAGATTCGACATGGTACCTTTCCTACTCGTATGTCCAATGATATTTGATTGGAAGCACATAATGACCGTATGAAGAAAAAATAATGATTTTCCCTACGTCAGAGGTCAAATATTTTTCTTTCATCTTTACTACTTGAAGTACGACTTACATTTAGTACGTCGTAAATGCAATAAACGGTTCTTGTCAGCTCTATGAAATACTACTCTCTAGCTAGTAGAGTAGGAAGTAGTCGCCGTCTTATTCACAGCTTCACAGTCAGTCGGTTCCGCGCGACCAATTTTGCAACAGTTCGGGATTTTAAAAAGCGCGGAGTGCCCACAACAGACTCTCCTTCTATAAACTCATTTCGTGTCCTCGAAACCCACTTTGCATGAACAATTTTACCATGCCATTTGACAACAAGGAAAAACGAAAGCGATACGACGCCTCGAGGAAGGAGTCGAGAGCAAAGTACGACAGAGAGAAGTACGAAAGACTCAAGGCGAAGAAGAAAGAGAAGGAAAGACAGGACGAAACAAAGAATCATCAATTGGCGAAAGAGTCACCAAAACAACGAGCCGCTATCAGCATGAGCACCACGGTGAGTATGTAATTGTAACCTTCGTGGCACACTTACATTTTATACCAAATTGAACTCATTCATGTTATTGCACCTTGAAAAGACCCCACAGAACCGCCATGGTGATGGCCGGAAGATTCTCCAAAGACGCGACGACAATGATGATGTTGTTGGCATTGGTCATCTTTTGTTGGAGTCTGTCCAGCGTTCGTCTGTAAGCTTTGATCTTCCTCCACGTGTAAGTATTGAAATTGGTATCTTGATGATGGTGCTTCTGTCGGCGACTTGCCTTGATTTGACGTAGACGAGAATGTCTTTTGGTCTTGACTGTCACTACAGGAAGATCATCTACAACAACGACAACAAGAACAAGAAGATGAACATCAAATCCAAGACACCAAGAAGCATGGCATTCGAGGCAGCTGGACTTCGACCATTCGAAGAGCTGGCTTTCGATTCGGAGCCGAGGCGGAGACACCCTCCGGAAATGGACCGAATCTTATGGAAACTCCCCACTGTGAATCCCAACAGAAGGCGTTATCATCGTCGCTCACGATTATCCCCAAGACCAAAGCTGGGATAATGGTATTCTTGAAACAACAACAAGGTGCTCATCAGCATGATTATTTCGTTCGAGAAGAGATGGAAACCCAAAGATTTGCCAAAGAGTTGGAAGCTATAGAGCAGAGAGCTTCGTGCAGCAAAGGCGCAAGCAAAGGATCATAATATCGAGGAGATCCTTCAGCTCATCCAAACTATTGCCATGGATGATGAAGAAGCGATAAATGAAGTGGTAAATCTCATTTCCCTAGGCGGACAACTGAAAGATAAAGATCCGGCTGCTCGTCGTTTGGGGTTTAACAAAGCAGAGGAAATATACGCCGTAACAGAGGAAAATTGTGTGGAGACGCTCGAAGCTAGAGAGGAGAGGAGCAAGGAGTTTCGTGCCGCAAAGGCGCAATCAAAGGATCAAAATATCGAGGAGATCATTCGGCTCATTGAATCTGTCGGAATTGATGATGAAGAAGCGCAAAATGATGTCGTGACTCTCGCTACTCAGGGCGGACAACCGAAAGACGAAGAGCAGGCTGCCCGTAGTTTAGGGTTCTACAAGGAAAATCAGCCAACACTATCTAAGTCAAAGGATTCCGATACAGGAGGAGTGAAAGCAATTCCGTCGGCGGAAAAGGCATTCCCAGAGCCCCAGCGGAACGTTACCTTGAGTGGCGGCTCGCCCAAGGAAATGTACCAACCTCTGACAAGATCTCTTTCTTCTATCTTCGAAACGGAAAATCAACCACCACCATCTACATGTAAATCGAAGGACTCCGAGACTGGAGAAGTGACCGCAATTCCGTCGGCGGAAAGGGCAATCCCAGAGACAAAGACCGTGAATGACGACTCGCTCAAGGAAGTGCCACTACCTCTGACTCCATCTCTGATTTGCATCAGCGAAACGGAAAATCAACCTCCACCATCTACACACAAAACGCAAGACTCCGAGTCTGGAGGGGTAATCGTCGTTTCGTCACAACCAAAGGCATTCCCAGTGCCCCGGTGGAAATTTACCTTGAATGGCAACTTCTCCATCTCTGAAAACCAACTCAGAAATAGCGGCGGCGCCTTTGCCAGTGTTCCCACCAAGGCTAAAGCTTCTTCCGTACCCTGTCTTCGTAAAATGGATCTTGTTACCGCTAAAAACATTGCAGCTTCTCTTGGATGTGCTGTTCCACCTCGTATCACAGAGATTGAGGAGGCCCATCGTAAGTTCGAAGCAGACAATGTAACGATTTTGTGTTGAGACTATTTTTTTCGTATGGCTCACTTGCCCCATTGCTTTGCCAATACAGTGCCTTTTTGGGGGAGCAACGATACCAAGGTTGACTGTTCGAATGGACATGTCTCTGATTCGACAAATGGTCTCAAACAGGCCGACCCAAACAGTACGACTGTTTCTTTTAACGCTTCGTCCGGAGGCCAGAGCAGTAAAGTGGACAAATGGGACACAGCTGTTGTTGGTGATGCTGGCGTAGAATCCGAGACCACAGGTAAGGACGGAGATTCCGTTGAGGCAGATACTTCTCCCGTTGATGAAAAGAAACCAACAGCAACGCTCAAGAATGACATCACTCCCCCCGTTGACATGATCGAGATCCTCGATGACTCTGATGAAGACGTGGAGATGATATCCGCCTCCTCCAAAAGTCGGCAGGAAGACGCTGCCGCGTCGATTTTTCTTCGTTGTGCTTCCTCGACGAAAACTGGCACTATTCCAAATGGTAACAACAAAAGTGGCAACGACATGCCGGTGGCCGACAAAGCGCAATCTTGTTCTTCACACCTCAATCGTTTGTTTCCCATTCCAGCTGGAGGAACCCCTCTCCCATCGCCATTTCACTTCCAACTTGCCGAACCAATCATCAGAGGCGAATTTCAATTGAACGCTGTTGTCAATGTGGCATGTCAAGGGGAATTGACTACTGGTTGGTGCAAGGGGCGCTCTGGCAGCGGTAAAAAGTACCGTGTTGAGTTCCCCAATGGGGATTGCCATTATTACACCAACCTTCGAGTTGTTGAAAATGCCAACGAGGTCCGATTCGTCCCTCCAACCAACAATTTTTAGAAACAAGCAACGTCGACGTCGGCGTCGACTCTCAAATTGGCCAAAAGCCTCTTCTTTTATCCGAACACTGCAGATGACAGATCAGAGCAGAGCAATCGCATAGTTTGAAATGACAACGGCGTCCAAGTCGGTTCCCGCCAAAAAAAAATATCGATTTGTTGATTCACATTCAATCAACGTCGAATGCAGACTCGACTCGAATCGACTCGACTTTCCCATTGGCCAAGACCTTTCGTTTTGTTTATTTATCCGAAACAAAAACAGGTGATAAAATGCCATCACAGTCATCACATTATTAATACTACTCCGTATATGTAATATTTGGAACTTGTCCAGTTCCAGAGTATCAGTCTTTCCATAAAATTATTGTGTACGATAGCAGAATGGGAGGTCGTTCTTATAGTGCCGCTATGACTGGGTCGTATCATACTACCGGTACTACGATCGTACGTACTACTAAGTCGTACTAGTACATGGTCGTTCAGTTCCTTCCGGAGTTGATCGAACGTGTAGAAGTCTACTCTTTAACGACTGTATGAAGTCTACAGTAGACTAGTAAAGTTTTTTTTATCGGTATCCTTTTAGTACGATGTACTACTTCGTACTACGTAGTACGTATCTACCGTACTCTACTACGGTAGAAGTGGAGAGTATGTCTGACTACTGGTAATATCCTCGGAGTAGTACGATCCTACCTCCATAATATTATTTTGCTATGATATATCATACATACAACGAGAGAACATCATCCACACCGCAACCGCCGCCACGTCCAGCTGGTGTGACATCTCAGGTTCAATCAATCAATCCTCTCTGTGTCTCTCTCTGTGTGTTGTCCTTGGTTTTCTATAAAACGTATGTATCTCTCATTGTTGTTGTCTTTGTCTTTCCCGTTGAACTTGTTTGGATTGATGGATTGATTGACTGTTCGCACCTCTACTCTTGTCAGTCACAGTCAGTCGCTTGGTCCCTTTTGGTCGAGTGGATTATAATAATATTATATATCCAATATTACATATTATTATATACAAGGAAAATCCTGTATTTACGTTCCTATTCCACCACCAACCAACCATGTCAACGTCGGCTCCAGTATCGTCGTCGATGTCATTGTCGTCGTCTTCCTCCCACAAGACAACAACAACAACGACATCGACATCGACGATGCAATACGCATCGAATTTGTGCAGTCAAGGTCGATCGGCTTGGCAACAACAACGGTACGTGGAAGCATTGGAACAGTTCGGTACGGCTGTTCGATTGTTGGAATCATCCTTGGGTGGGTATCATCCCCTCGTCGCAAAGACGTATTATTGGATCGGATTCATTTACAAACATTCCTTGACGAACACTGCAACAACATCAACCACAACAACAACCACAACAACAACTTCGGACAATTCTACTGCCACCGCTGCTGTCGATCTACAATATCTGTTATTGGCATTGGCCGCCTTTACCAAAAGTGCACGGATTCGATTGTCACTACCGGAAAAGAAACGACCAATCAATAGCAGCAACAACAAGACGAAACAACAACAACAAGAAGAAGAAGAAACAAACACTGGTGTTACTACAGAACCAACGGACAATGAAACTTCTAATGAAAAAACGATTCCTTCCAAAGATGATTCTATCAACCAAGATGGTGGTGTCGTTCCCAACAAGGCCATTCAAGAAGCGAAGCAGGCAATCCAATGGGTTATACGAGCCATTCAAGAACGGTATAATAACTTACACAACATAGACAACAATCCGTCCCTACAGGAGGAAACTACCAATGTCACTCTTTCCAGCACAGATCCCGACACAAGTTTCTGTAGTAATGGTAGTCAAAAATCCATTTCTTTGACGACCACCACTTGGCAACAATATCAAACCTACCAACAGCTTGTTTTGGGTACCAAACTATCTCATGGTCACAACGAAAAGAACGATGCAACTAAAAATAATGATCGTAATGACACAACGACGGATGATGATGGATTGTACCTAACAGCACTTCAAGATTCGATTCGGTTGGAAGCCAAGGGTGATACGTTGTTGCGACAATATCAATACGGAACGGCGCTTGAACTTTACCAAGCTAGCATGGATTCCTTCCAAGATCCGCATCATGCGGCGTTATGGGGAAAATGTGCCTTTTGTCATCATCAGTTGCATCTACAAGAACTGAAGCAACAACAACAAAAACAACAACAACAACAACAACAACAATCAATGTCGTCCAAAAGTGGTAACATCCAATCATCGTCTACGGTAGTATCTTCTTCTTATCATCAACAACAGGCTGTACATGATTATCGACAGGCACTCAAACTGTTTCGGGCCTCCCATTCCATGACATTACAAATATCAACATCGACATCGACATCATTGTCGTCATCATCAACCAACGACAACAACCATCCAACCACAATCTCCCAATTACCGCTGTCGCCCAAACGATCCACGTCATCTACGTCGTCATCTACATCCTCGTCTGTTTTGCAACTGGATCCACATCCCGATACGGACATGACCTTGCAACGATTACTCCAAGTCATCACCAATACCACAAACACCAAACTATCGTCCATTCCGACTACCACTTCGACCACTACCAGGAATACTCGTTCTTCCTCGTTACACGGTGCTGATCGATTGTCCAAATCCATGATCCAATCGGTCCAATTCGAACAGGCTGCAGATGATTGGTTGTGGCAATACGAATGGATCGGTCGCAACAATTCTGGACCTTTTCTTCCTCCTTCTCGAAGAGGAGGAGGCGGAGGAGGAGGAGAATGGTTATTGAAAGCTCAACAACGGTACCATCAAGCATTGAATGTGTTGATCTCGACCACGGCAGTCATATCATCGTCAGCTTCATCGTCATCATCATCATCTTCCATGGCATTGTCACAATCCTGGAAGGATTTGGTCGTGTCGACATTGCAACGATCCATGGAAGAAATCAATTCTCTTCAAGAAGATTTAACAGCAACAACAACAACAAAAACACCTGGTGGCAACAACAAAAATAAAAAGAAGAAGGATATTAAAAAAAGGACAAGACCAAACCAACGACACGATCCATCCAAACAAACTACAAACGATACTTTGTTACTTTCCTCCTTGGAACAAGAGGATGACTTTACGGATGACACTACTACTCCTGCTGCGACTGCGAGTGCTTTCATCGTTCCGGAATTGGCCCTACCCGAACCTGTTCTGCCGTTGGAAGACCTGCCCGTATCATCTACGTCGTCGTCGTCGTCGTCGTCGCCCTTCAAAGTCACGCAACCAATTGCTACCAGTGCATTGTCCCGACACGGTAGTACAAGTAGTACCAAATTGCTAGAGGCAACGGACCAAGTTGAAGATGGTGTCTTGCGACAAAACAAAGATGTAGTGGAACTACACTCTCAAATCCAAGAATTGACCGATCGATTGGGTACGTTGGAACTGGAAAATTCCAAAAGCCGACACACCGTGAGTGAACTATCCATGGCCAAGGAGGGATTGGTACTGTCGTTGACGACATCGA
This sequence comes from Nitzschia inconspicua, assembly GCA_019154785.2. Lineage (NCBI taxonomy): Eukaryota > Bacillariophyta > Bacillariophyceae > Bacillariales > Bacillariaceae > Nitzschia > Nitzschia inconspicua. The sequence continues at coordinate 2,883,474 of JAGRRH010000004.1, forward strand.
AGCAACAGATTTCCAAGTTGGCACGTGAAAAAAAGTCATTGGCAAAAGAACTGTTGGAAGTACAGTCCAAGTCTGCCGAAATGGCGTTGCAGCTACAAAAGGCCGAATCGGAACTGTCGTTGGTACAGTCAGGTCTTCAACTCAATGAACAACAACAGCTAGAAGAAAAGAACAGAGATGACATTCAACAATCGGATCGACGAATCAAAGAGCTGGAAGTTGCCTTGGACGTGGCCAAAAAGCAAGTGGAAGAATCCAACAAACGGATTTGCAGTCTGGAAGCCACTAGTAGTACATCCAATGCACAGTATGAAGAACTCAAGTTGGTACACGAAGAAAATTTGAGACGCTTGGAAGATGCTTTGGTTCGTGTCAAAGAATTAGAAGAATCGTCTACTACGCATATGGATCGATCTTTGCCGGAAAAACTGTCCCAAGCCACCATGGAACGGGATGCTGCCATCCAGGAGCTGTCGCAACTTAGGGACGAACTGGATAAAGTCAAGGAACGCCATGCTGCCGAACTTCTTACGAAAGTACAAGAAGCACAGCAACAGCGGGATACCATCAAGGAAGATCTTGCAAAGCTTCAACGAGAGCACGAGAAACTCATATCCAACACACCAAGGGAACCCGGGACGACGACGACTACAACAGCAGCATCCGCAGCTGTTTCCATTGGATCATTTGCGTCCATTAGCTCCGAAATGTTACAGCTCGAAACCAAGCATGCCGCCGAAACGCGAGTGTTTCGTGACTTGGCGGCACAAGCCGAAACCAAATTGGAACATTATCGAGAGGACGTATCCAAAATATTGGTATCATTGGCGTCTGAAGTTGGTAGCTTGTTGCAACGAGAATCGTCGGTACCGGCCGAAGTGAGCGTCGTTCGTCTCGATGGCAGTGATGCTGGTGATGCCAATGCCGATCCACTCCACCTCGAACCGCTGGGACTGTCTTTGTCTGGAGGTATGATGCAGCAATATCACAAGGGGACGCTTGCCGAGATTCAAAGTATCTTGCAATCGTTGCGCGACGAACGCCGGCATGCCGATACCAAACTGACCAAACTCCAACGACAGAACACACAGGCCGCCGTACTTATGCAAAAGATATCGTCGCAATTGAAATCGAAAAATGTCAAGTACAAGACCCTTCGCAAGCAAGTCCTGAAAATGCTAACGCTCCACACAGCCATGGATACGAACGTACGGACACTTCGGGAGACGATCGTGAAAGATGGCGGCCGGTCGAAATCGGCGCAAGCAACCTTGGACGAGCTTCACAAGCATTTGCAAGCCGTGATGGAGCTAGTGGCGGCTTGCACATCGTCTCGCATTTCTTCACAGAATAGTGCTGGATCGCTCTTTTCCAGTGACGACACTTTGGAGACCAAAGATATGATGATGCCGTTTGTGGATTTGGATCATGATTCCAAGATTAGTTCAGCTGGGAGAGGTTTGGGCGTTGGTGATAAGGGCGGTAATCGAGCTGTCCCAGAAATCGTCCAAGAATCCATCTTGTGTCAGTCGTCTCAGCAAATCAACCCGGTGATGGAAAGTTCCTTGGCGGATTACATGGTCCGACCGATTGTGGTAGAAACAGCCGCTATGGGCAACGTTTGGGGCAAATTGTACAAAAGTTTGGGCAATGATGGTTTGTTAACTCCTCCAACGGAGTACATCGATAAAGTCCGACCGACCGAGCCATATACGTTGGAAATCATTGCCCGTATCAAGTACGACGGAAGTTTGTTGTACCTGCGTGGCACGGATCGTGTCATGATCTTGGCAGGAGGCAAGTGGACCGATTATGGCAGTGTCGATCGACGGGACGTTCCCTTGGGGTGGGTGGTAAGCAACAAGGGACAGGATTACTCGTTGGATGAAGTGCTGGAAGAGGCCATGATATATCGAGAGCAGTACTGTCGAATGCTGGCGAGAAAAGTTGAACTGATGCAATTACCAGAATGGGAACGCATATTGTTGGAAATAAAGGCCAAGATGGTGGACTCGAAAGTGGCACATGCATTTTGGTTACTAGCCGTACCATTGGCTATTGTGTTTCAGATTTTGAAACTGATTAGGTCGATTCTATTTTGATGAATAAAGAGCCGAAAACGATTCTGAATCCGTTCTGTCAAAACGTAGTACTAATTCCATCCATCCATTTATTACAGTTATCACTTTTGCGAATGTAAGTTGATTCATACTCTTGTGCTACCACATCTTACTTCGTGGCGAGTGTGTGGAAAGAGGAATTTGCTCTCTCCTGTCATTTTGATGTGAATTTCTTGAATGGTTTACGACGGCAGACTATCGTGCTTGCAAATGCTACCGTAGTCTACGTCGAACTGTGGAGTAGTAGACTAACAGTAATCTTCGACCGTTTTACATGGTTACTTGCACTGGGAAGTGGTCGCACAAATCGCTACCAGTACAATAGCATATGTTACCAAAGTCACATTACTCACCGTATGACCCCACCATCACTGCATAATCCCGACGTAAAATGAGTCCACAGCTATTGTCTGCAAGACTCAGGGGTATGAGTACGAGAATTCCACTTACAGGGAAACCGTACAATGGAAAACTGGTAACCTTTCGAGTATGCCTTTTTTGTAAAGATGTTACTTTTTTTCCCACACAAAATACCGTACACAACTCGATTGATAAAATTCATGTTACTGTTTACGACTTGAGTGTGCAATCTACGTAGTAGAGAGTACCGGTATGATACGTCGAAAAAAAGAGATACCGCTAAAAAATCCATCCTCATCCCGGTTTGTCTTGTTAATTGCCTCCAAAAATCACTCTTTATATTGTGGAAAAAGACAAGCTACAAGCTGTCGATATCAACAATGGCCGACAATGAAGAGCCAATACTGATGATGGAGGAGTAAGGGGAGAAGATATGTGGGAGATACCGAGGAGTACCATGCACACAAAAGAAAGCTGATGGGCGATGGGCCTACGAGTGTGTTTAATCGGGCAAAGACATCCAATCTACCAGAGCACAATTGCTGCAGCTCAGACCCAAACTTGTCTATGATCATCCTTGTTTTAAAGCTTATGGAAATTCAAATCCGGCACACAGTGGAAAGCCAACTGGAAGATCTTCCTCGCTTGACTTCTACAAGAAGCCAAATCCTTTTTCCTTTCCAACAACCATCCCTCGGTCCAAATGCCTGGAACTCCTGCCCGTCCGTCGAAATCCAACACGTTCAAAGTTGGTGAACAATTTGATTGCCAAAATCGAGACTAGAGAAGATGTAAAAGACACACAAGCCACTAGACAAGACCATTGGAGATTGGAGATGACCGAAAAACGGCCATTTATTGACATTCAGAGCAACGCCAGGTCAGATGTTGGAAATGAAGGCCAAGGATCTACCAATGGCGCTTTATCGGTGGCGCTTGATAACAAGAATCAATGATATCTATAACTTCAAGTTTCAGACGCAAGGCCACATCCAAAGTAGTCCTTTTGTCTTAGAAGGTCAGCTGGTGTTAATACAATGTTAGATATGAGCGGCAATTTCCAAACCGATTTTTAGTTCACGATGGATCCAGCTTTTTGTGTCTTTAAGGACTTTAGATAAGAAGAAGTGTCGACAATAGCCATGGCCGGCATCGTCTTGAATGCTTTTGTTCTATACATGTCGAAGATGTTAGAATATTTTATTTGTCTCTGCGTTTTTTCGGCTTCGTAGTTGCATTATTTTCGTTGGTGTCTTCGTAGGAAAGTGTACGTGTCTACATACATGTAGGGTATGTACTATGTCCTACACGGTAACATTTGTTACCATCATTCTACCATACTCTCACAGTACGACTACCTACGGTAGATTGGTGGGTAAATAGGTAAGTGACCGTAGTAGGCCATGTTCACAATCTCTGTCAATTTATTTGTGCATAAACAAGATCATTCATTGATCACATACTATCATCACACAAGCTACAGGATACAGCCGGGGACTTCACCATGGCAGCCGTAACCAATTCATCTTATTCAGCCTCCAAACGAGTGCATCAAAAACATCCTACAGTCGCATACACACACGCTCTCGCTCTTTTGTTTGCCTTGGGCAACGTATTTTTATGGCCAACAATCAATCAGCTCACGATAATCTTCCTCGGGAACCCCAAAGCAGTCATAATTGCTCTGCAGATCTCTCTTTTCGTAACGGGTCGCAATATTCTTCTCTAAAGACGAAATTTATTACCGACACCAATACGTTGGAGGTTTACTCTGCCGCGTGGTGGCAGTCAGTGAAACGTTGTCTGGAGGTTCCGATCGATGAAATCACTAGTTTAGAAGGAGCCACCTATATCCCGGTGTTGGAAAGTGGTAGGGGCTCAGACGACGCTCGAATGACTGTCGATTATATGGATTTCATGGTGGAACATTTGAGTCACTGGTACAAATGGCCAGGGGATGACGTTTTGGCATATGCAACGGGGCGAATGCAGTTTGCCACAGAAACTGATGGTGAAGAAAGGTCTTCAACAGCCACCATCGAGTATCATGCAAACGACTTTGGCAGTCATCCCGTTCGTTCGCTACTGACACAGACAACCCAATCTATCTACGAACGCTTCAAGCAGCAATGGCCGCTGCAATCGCCTCGTTGCTTCAGTATGGTATCGGACGAGTTGTAATCGTGGGACACTTTGCGCAGGATTCCATCCTGGTGCAGAACGTTTCTTAAAGCTACAGATGCTCTACGAGCAAACGGGCAGTGTCATCGAACAAATCAAAGACTCTACTATGCCATTCCAAGTATCGATGAGAATGGTCTAGTGCCCGAAATGTGGTTGGGTCCAAAGTTGCCAACCAAACAATAATCCAAAAGTGAAGGAGCTCAGTATCCTTGGACATTGTGGGACTGGAAGTTCATTTACTTTGCGGAACCCGATCAAATTTTGAATTCTCGATTGACTCCCAGTTTCCTAGAAGCGATGAAAGAGGGCGGTATCATTCTGCCCCATCGATTACAACCCATCCCTCATGAGTTCGATTTTTTGGGTTTAACGACAGAAAAGACGGCTCCGTTCCAACGACAAAAACCAATCTTCTCCATGGATCCGAAAGTGGATGCCTGCTGCGACTTGGATCCAAACAGTACAACGGGTATAATCGAAGCGGAAAAGGCCAACTGCGCAGGATTTTGGTGGGCATGTTCTTACGAAGATGGTGCCAATCATTTCCAAGATTACGACTTGATCCGCGCAACTACCGGAGTGGTCCATTTTGCCGCCGATGAGCATGCCCGAAAGTGTCGTCCTGTGAAAGGGGGACGAGGGACCTGTGTGGACGTGACCAAAGCGGGATGAAACGATGTCCGACACTGCCACCAACATTCTAATGTCTTTATTGCTGCCTTTTCAGCATGACTTTTGGTAGACCACATCATATCTGACTCTCCACTGGTTTGGATTTTTCCGCCTTTCCAGTTCTGAGTGGTGGGTAACAGATTACTGGGTGGATGGAAATCTGTTGCATGATTGGCCCCGGTCCATTGGGAGGCAGCTAGTAGTCCTTTTGATCGGAAGCAGAATTTCAATGCTGTGCTCGTGTGAAGTTTGGGATGGGATGACTTTTGTGTTGGAGTAGAAACATTGACGAAATTATAATTCTTCACATGCTTCGAAAACGACCATCGATTGTGATATCATAGCCTGCACCAAAAATGGAATGGAGGCACTTTACTCTTACTGTTAATACGTGCTAATAGTAGTACCAGTTGTTATGTGGGTATGATACGTCACCCGTCACCTTTTTTCAACCCACGCCATTCATTCAATTTTTTTGTCGTTTTCTCTTCTGGAAAACAGGGAGTCTTCTCACATGTACTCTGGAGTTACAGTTGAAAGATTCCGATGTTATTGGGTGTATTGGGTCAATTTCACATGTCATCGCATCCATCATCATCCTCACCGCCGATCCAATCGGCACACATCAAATGGAAGATTCAAGATTTCCTTCCTTCGACTACGAACGAACGATCAACATCTTTATATACAATTGTTCTTTCTTCTCTCTCTCCTTCACCGTGCAACCTGCAGCACCCAAGAACCGAATCTAGAGTAGTACTTCACAATTCACACAACGCAAATCGCGAGAAAAAAGGAATCATGTCCATCACAGCTACTAATTGTGCTGCTAGTACTACAGCTAATAAATATTCCGTTTCCAAATCAACACTGTTCTCCATTCTTCTGTTACTGCTATGTGTCATGACTAGACCAATCCAGGTAGAAGCTCATTTTGCATCCAATCACAAACTGATTCGACAACCATATACAGCCAGTGGAGCGTCGATGTCGTTGTCATCTACAGATCCTTGGATGGCCAGATCAAGACGACGACAAAATCGAAACGACAAATCAGCAAACGGCGATTACAACACCATCACCAATAAGAATCCCAAACAAGTCTTGTTGGCCGCTGCCAAATCTATTCAACAGGATGCCCGTGGAGGAGCTGCCGCCGCCGGACACATCGTCAAGACCATGACAGCACGGCGCATGGAAACCTTCAAGTATGTATCCTACAATTATTATAATTGAGAAGAGAAATGTCAAAACCAATACAAAAAAAATCGACCCTGTTCGATTACTTTTTCTGTTCTCTAACGTTGTTTGTTTTTTGCATCTGATTGCCTGGGTGCACTCCGTTTTTTTTGGTTCGCCCCCATTATTTTCACAGGTTTCTATCGGGTGGTGTTGCTGGGACTGTCGCTGCATGTGTTACCAATCCACTGGAGGTCATTAAAACACAACTCCAATCTTCCAACAGAGAATTGCAAACGGGACATCCCGTAGCTGTCGCCAAAACGATTATTCAACAAGACGGACCGTCGGGCTTTTTTCGGGGACTTCCACCCACCTTGATTGGTATCATTCCATCACGATCGGCTTACTTTTATGCATACTCAAGAATCAAATCCTTTTTACATCCTACACTTCCCGAAGGATCTCCCCCCAATGCACTCATTGCGGGATTTTTGGCCGGTATGGTCGGTAACACACTTACCAATCCCATTTGGATGGTCCGAACCCGTATGCAACTACTAATTGATCACACCGCCGGACAACGACAATACGCCGGTTATGGCGATGCCATTGCTACCATCTGGAAAGAAGAGGGTATCAAGGGATTCTACAAGGGCATCACGGCCAGTTATTGGGGATGTGCCGAAGGCGCCCTCCAATTCATCCTCTACGAACAACTCAAAACCAAGCTACTCGACCAACAAAATGAACGCCGGGCACAACAGGGACTGCGACCGTCCCAAGAATTGCCCAAGGCAACGTACTTTTGGTCCGCCGCGGCCAGCAAGGCTGTAGCGGCCGTCTTGACGTACCCCCACGAAGTGGCCCGAACAAGGATGCGAGAACAGGCCCGATCCGGAATCTTCAAATACAAAGGAATGTGGCAGACTTTGCAACTCATGGCAAAAGAAGAGGGATTACCGTCGCTCTACAGTGGGATGGGTGTTCACTTGATGAAGGTTGTGCCGAACTCGGCACTCATGTTTCTCACGTACGAAGTGGTACGGGGATACCTCGATCAGTACAAGGTAGTAGATCCATAAGACATTACGGACTGCCGAAACAAAAGTAGTACAAGTAATGCTAATAACTGTTTGGAGAGTGGGACGCACACAATTATCATCTCTAGTAGAGGGATAGTCTAGTAGCTACCGGCAGTAGCATAATAATAATATTATTGGTATTCGAAATACGGAAAAACTCTCGCATTACTACTATTTTAGAGATATTTACTTCTTACTACTTTGTGCTTCGGTATTTTCGTAGTTTCATCTGTTAGGCTTAATAGGTCAAAGATTCGCGCGCGGCAGCATCTTCTCCAAGAATGACTCCCTACGATGACTGTTTGGGAAAATAATTATGACCAAGAGCAAAAAATCAAAACTTACACTTCTTTGGAATCAGATCAAAGACAAGAAACGTCAAATCATCAAGAGATGGATCGCCCGTCACAATAAAAAAGGAGCCATCTTGGAATTTCCTTCCGGATCAAAAAACACGCTAAGAATTACAGTTTTTGTTGTTCCACCGCAATTTTATACAATATGCCGGCCTCTGTTGTGGACAACATCGAACGTCCCGAAGTGGAAGGAAAGACGATCATGGATCCTATGCCAGGTGAAAAATACGTCGAATTTTCTAAAGACGGAGCCGACGGTGACCGCAAATCCAAGGTCGATTCCGGATTGGACATCGAACGAAAGCCTGGACACGGCAATCGCATTTATTTGGCCAAGGTCCAACATCCGGCACCAGCTCACAATTTGGCAGTGGGAGACCGGTTGGTGGCTCTGAACGATAAGAAAATTGAAGACTATCCCAATTTGGATGCCATTCGCGACGAATTTGCTTCCAAAAATGTCGTACGAATGGTAGTGGATCCCACCATGTTGCGTTGAAGAGCTTGTGCTTTTTATGGGAGAACGTAAGAGTGAGAAAGAGAGAGAGAAATGGTGCGTGCACCAGAGAACCAACGATTACGACAAGTAGTGAAGAGCGGAAGAAACGTCACAATTGAGATAGAGAGAGATTTTTAGTAGGTCATATCATACTTTAGGGAAAGATAGTTCAAATAGAGAGAAAGTTCATGAACTAGAAGGATCATAATACCCTAAAATCTAAAATCATTACAGTCATCGATTCTAAAAGAGGAACTGTTCAAAACTTGGGAAAAGGCAAAAGTACATTCATGTTTCTTTGAGGTTGCATTCTGATGGAGGATCTTCCGGTGTTAGGCGTCGTTATCAATGTCGACAAAAATGTAGGTGGATCGTCTGCGAACATGACTCATGCGGCGGCGGTCTGCAATGCCATGGGTATCTTGATAGGCAATAATTTCGTCCCTTAGGCGAGATTCAACTTTCTGCATGCTGGGACGACATTGTAGCTGGTATGACCAGCAAGTTTTCAAGAGCGACTGCAAGGATGATGGCGTCCCCACAATTGGTGCCGCTCCGCTCCTTTTGATCTTCTGGAGTATTTGAAAGCCACGACCGGCCAAAAAACGTCCTTTTCGCACCAACGAAGGGCACGGACGCGTGGCCTCGGCGTCGTTCTTCCAAACATCATTCACGAGCTCAACCATGGTACAATGTTCATAAGGTTTGGCCAAGGCCATCATTTCCCAAAACACGACTCCAAAGCTGTAAACATCGCACGACTCATTGTACGGCTCTTCCATGCCAACTTCGGGGGCCATCTGTTCGGAGTTAAAAGGAAGATGTTTGTTTTGGGGTTAGTTTCTGATGAACGGTGGATCCACCAAAAATCAAACACTATTGACTCAATAACACTTACATATCGGGGCGATCCGCATAAACCGGTAAAGTGAAACACATCTAAAGGACCGTTGTTGACTGTCGGAAGTTCTTTGGCCAAGCCAAGGTCAAAGAGCTTGATGTCACCTCGAATGTCAAACCCAATATTCGCTGGTTTCAAGTCACGGTGCATGACATGCTTGCGGTGCAAATATGACAACGCACTGCTCAAGTCATAGGCAAAGGAGAGACGGTCCAACCAGAGTTGCTTGCGCTTCGTTTGTCGAGGATCTCGAACAAGACCTTGGACTCCACTCCACTGTTTATCCAGGCTTTTCCACTTTTTCATGCGACTTTCCAGTGTGTCGTAGAGGCGATCGAGCAAGATAAAGTAGTCGTTCCGAAAGGGCATTTCGGATCCACGAGCGATACCGCGCAGCTTAATGATGTTAGGATGGTCTGTCAAACTACTCAAGACACGCGTCTCGGTGGCCATATCGGCAACGCCTTGCATCAAAGACTTGGGATCTTCCGTGACATTTCGTTTGAGCTGCTTGAGGGCATAACGTGCTACTCCAAGAGACGGTTCTCCCTCTTTCGCACGATAACAATGGTTGGCAACGAATCGCCGGGACGAGTCCATGCTCAAAGAATTCATACTGGGACGAGTGATTCGTGCAGGTTCTTTGGCAAGGATGAAGCTATCATTGGCATCAGAGAGCGTCGAATCTCGATGTCTCATTCGCATGGAATGATCAGCATACAAGTCGCCCTCACCATCCGTGCTATTGCCCCGTCCAAGTTCTTGACATATTCCCTCACTGATAACTACAGTACCATTTGATGCTATTTTTTCGGAATTTGTTACGTCATGACCATCGTCATCGTCATCATCACTATATTCCCAATTCTCCATATCCATGCCAGCCATGGTGCATCGTTTGTGCCTCATCGATTCTGTAAAATGTCGAGAAGAGCCCGTGATTGGGTTCGTCTTTGTGATCGATGGCGGTTGTAGAGCAAATCCCTTGACTTCTATGACTTGAGCAAAGCTACCCTTGCCTAAATACAACCCAAGTTGGATTTCGTCCAAGTCGAACTGTGGGATCTTGTAACTCAAATCGTCAATTTTGGAATGTTCAAAGTCTTCTTCATAGATCGACTTAGCAACTTGACAGGCTGTTCGAAAGGGATCTTCGGCCGAACTACCATCCAGGGCGAGATTTTCGTTGGTTATGGAGAGAGATGAACCATCCAGGGATTTAGATAACTTGGATTCATGTAGCGTGCCATCCATCACACAAGAAGCACTCAATCGCTGTTGCTGAAGCAAAATAGCCGAAACACGCCGTCGATTACCTTCTGCGACTTTTCGACGTTGTTCCATAGCAAGCTCGAGTCGCGGCCGGAAATGAACGGTTTCAGAAGGGCTGATATCATGCAGGGAATTGGGGTTTAGGATGGGGGTTAGATCTTCGGACCGTCGTCGCCGCATCACTCGTCCGATGGGGAAGTGAAGCTGGCTGTCACTCGAGTGTCCTTGTATAAGCATTTTTCTATTTTGGGCGGAACATGTAGCGTCGTTAAGTTGACGTTCGGATTTGGATGGGGCTGGAGGAAGAAGCTCCATGAATTCCATGCTGCTATCGCTGGAAGCAGAGGAATGATCGTCTTCATTATTGTTAACGATAGTATTCGGATGCTTGCAACTACCACCCTTTTCTAGGGCATCCAGCATGGTCTGAACGGATAGAGCCTTTTGGTTAATGATCTGCTCCTGTTGTTGTTCTTGCTTCGGCGGATCGTTTACGTCGTTGTTCGAGGATGATAAAGAATCCGTGTTGACGATTGACTCTTCTTGAATGTCTAAAAGAACGACAGAGCGACGGGACGACGGCTTGGACATGCCCCCACGGTTCTTCGCCTTGGACATGTTGATGAGAGCAAGACTATGCTTCAGAGACTTCCTCTCTTGCTTCCTGTGTTCCTGATGCTGCGAATCTCGAGTTGATTGGCACTTCACAATTTTAAAACGTTGAGAGGATGCGACTTTGACTGTCATCGTTAAAAAAATCCACAGACCGAATTTGGGTTTGTGATACGTAGTATCATCGGTCCTCGAAACGATGTGGGAGATGATGAGCTGATCTCTTCTCAGGCAATTTTCACAGGGTCGAGAAACATGGATAAAAGGCAAACGGGAACAGCTGCCGATGGTTGTATCGAGTAAATACGCCGCACGGTAAGAAGCATGATGATGATGAATGATGGTACCATGGAAGTTGATGTTGTTCTTCAGGCTCTCTTAGAAGTGAAAAGTGCTGTGCAAGAATTGAATCCCTAATTCGAAATTGTTCACATTACTTAGGGACTGGAACAGAAGCATTGCTTTTTACGGCACTTTTGTGGGAATTTATTTATGCGATCCGAAGGTGCATGCCATCGTAGCTCTTGTGTTGGAAATGACATACAGTTAATTAACTGTGAAAAAGCAAATTCCAAAAAAAAGTGTTGAAACGAGAACTACGTTTCATTCTTTCGCCCGGGTTTACCTTCCTGTATCGTCAAAACAGAACGCCAGAATCGGCAGTCAAAGACACCGTCCAAGATATTTTCTGCCACTAATTCCATCAATTGAGCAATATTTAAGTTCTGTGCAGTTTTTATTTCGAAAACTTCAAGGTACATCATTAGTCGTCCTCACGTCCTTGCATTAACAAAATGTCCAGCGTATTTAACAAAATTCCAAACACAACCTGACTAACTGTAATTCTCTGTAATACTTAGGCTCGCGCGGTAAAGAACGCGCACCTTTTTGGACGTCTCATCCCAAGAAACTGTACTAACGAAAAAAGAGGCGAACTGTTTTTTTAATGTCATTTAATGTGAGGTTGAAGATTAAGAAGTTAGCACGAATTCTTGGGGTTCAAACGCCCAAAATAATGATCGTGTCTTAAATCATCATGGTCCAATGAATATAAAGACTGCGTCTTGTATATGAAATAACAATCGCGGAGTATGATTTTTAATGGGGAAATTGCAATATCACCAGACCCCGATAACTTTCTCCACCTTTTTCGTTATTTCACCAGACCAAAACTATTTCACCAGGACACAAACTTATTTCACCAGGCCCAACCTGCGCGCATTGTTACTTCACCAGGCACAAACTTGTATCACCAGACCCAACCTGCGCGAATTCTTATTTCACCGGAAACAAACTTATCACCAGACCCAACCTGCGCGAATTCTTATTTCACCAGAGCACAACAATATTTCACCACTACCACCGATGCAATTTGTTAGACGAATGCTACTCCCACCCGTTTTTCTTTGTTGCAGCTATCTATCTCCGTTACGGCCGTCTCTTAGCTGCGTCTACGCATACGTCTCGTTGTTATCACCGTCGTATTACCAGCTGTTTCTTCTATTTGAGCGGCAGTCTCAGCAGAATTATGTTGCCCCCACCAGGACGTGTTCTACGCACTGGTCCTATCCCATTTGCCAACGATCCATGCCGTTGTTCCCATCTTTCTGTTACGAATGACTTAATATCACCCTTGGCGGGTGCGAACCACCTGTCCACTGCTTTGGTGGATTATCTCCTGCACCTTTCAATATCAATGTCAAGTAACTTGCGAGACGATGTATTGATTGGTTCCTCCAATTCCTTCAGCTACTTTCAGCTCATGAACAAAAAAAATTCAGGCTCCTTGGACCAACACGAGGCCATGAGTGTCAATTCCGCCCGGCTTCAGTATCAACATTACAGCCGCAAACGTTATGAGTTTATTTCCCCTGCTGTAGCCACAACCATTTCTTTGCGGTCAAGGTGATATTTGACATTCAGGACCCTTCCATCTTTTCCGAAGTTTGTGCGTATGATTCATTGCGCAGAACTGGACGCAGAACTGATGCAGTGAATCGCCATTCTCCCCCAGCCCAGTACCTTTGTCAGCTTCAGCTATTTTTTGCACAGTTTTGTTTTGTTGGACTCCCTCAAAGTGAGGTGCTTGCGAAAAACCCTGAGTACATCCTCCGAAATGCAGTATGCCCCATGTCCAGTACAAGAAAATGGACATGACTGTGCCTTGTTTGCTTTTGCATCGGTCCTTCACATAGTCCACGGTCATGCACTTTCTGCTGTCACCTTTACGCAGCAAAATATCACTCAGCTGAGGGATGGTTTGAACACAGTCCTTACCTGTAACACACCTGATGTGAACACTCCAGATCCGAAGAAATTCCTTTCATCTACATTTTTGTGGTCGTTCTTCCCTTGTCTTTTCGGAGAAAGAAAATGACGACGTTTTTCTCAAGTTAGTGTACAAAAAGTCGGAAAACACCTCCCCAGAAGTTCAACAATCCAAACGAAACCCTGCAGAAGGAAAACAAGCTGACGAAGTACTTACAGAAGTCGACTCTGCTTATCGTCCCGTTATTGATGATCCTCAACCAGAAGCTCATCGTGACATTGTATCGGACCCTTCAGTTGCTTGTAGTCTTCCAGGTCCTGCGACAAATATTGTCGAGGTCCCTACAACGCTGGACGACGTGTTCAGGTCAATGTTTATGGACGTGCCTACTATATTTGAAGACATGTCACAAGTCGACCTGGCCATGGAGAAGTATTAAGAATCATCGGGCGTGAGAGTCATTATTGCAAAATCATACAAGGGGCGATCCAGGCTTTACTTATGTGCCTCGCATGAAGGCTGTTGTTTTCGAGCAAAATTTGGGAGCAAACAAGGTATGGATGACATAATGCTGAAGAGCACATTTTGTGTACCTTATCACAGCGGTCCATTTGTTCCTGGAGGAAAGAGACGACGTGCATTTTCCGGATATGAATCCAGGCGATGTTGGGCTGCAATCGAGCAAGTTTCTTCCAAAGGTCGTGCATACTTGGAAGGTATACCCAAAGAACAATGGCAGGGAACTGAATGGATTGAGAATCCATCACTTCCACCCAGATTTGGAATAGTAACAACAAACATGTCCGAGTCCGCCAACTCCATGTTGGAAAAGGCACGTACTGCAAGTTGGTTGGACTGCATCGACAAAATCCTATCAATAATGTTGGAGAGAATTTGTACCCTTCGCGAAAAGCACAGAGGCAGAAGCAGTGTTGTCGACGAGATGCGTGGAATATTGGAAAAACGATGGAACAACTGTGCTGGCTTCCAGGTCTGGGAACTGCTCGAGAACGGAGGCATCTTCAGAGCATGTCGTACCTCAAGGGGTCCAACAGAAACAGAGCGAAGTTACGTACTTCATGTCCGAGAACAAACGTGTGAATGTGGAAAATGGCAAGATCACGAGGTTCCATGCATCGATGCAATTGCATACTACAAGAAGATCGAAAAGCAAACACTTCAGTACATCATCGATAATCACGTGAGTGGACAATACAAGTTCGAAACAGTAAATGAACTCCTGAAGGATAACATCATCCCAGTATGTCTTGAGACCATCTCTGCGGATGGAATTACATTGCCACCAAATGTAGTGAAAAGACCAAGTGGCCGCCCTAAAAAGGTTCGGTTGAGAAAACGTACGCGTTTTGCACACGACCCACAGAAATCCAACATTCGGTGTAGCAGGTGCAAGAAAACACGGCACAACGTGAGAACATGCTTGAGGAGGGACGGAGGGGGCAATGCAGATCTTGATCTTTCATGAAGGTACAATTATAGAGTCTAATGTTTAAAGCAACAAATTTGAATGAATGTACTATGACTTGCACTACACATATATATTGAGAACAACGAGACGTATGCGTAGACGCAGCTAAGAGACGGCCGTAACGGAGATAGATAGCTGCAACAAAGAAAAACGGGTGGGAGTAGCATTCGTCTAACAAATTGCATCGGTGGTAGTGGTGAAATATTGTTGTGCTCTGGTGAAATAAGAATTCGCGCAGGTTGGGTCTGGTGATATAAGTTTGTTTCCGGTGAAATAAGAATTCGCGCAGGTTGGGTCTGGTGATACAAGTTTGTGCCTGGTGAAGTAACAATGCGCGCAGGTTGGGCCTGGTGAAATAAGTTTGTGTCCTGGTGAAATAGTTTTGGTCTGGTGAAATAACGAAAAAGGTGGAGAAAGTTATCGGGGTCTGGTGATATTGCAATTTCCCCTTTTAATTTGTTCGGTAAGTAGGTATTATTACGTACGTACTTCGTATTATACAAGTACTTCTTGATAAAGAGTACCATACGTGTTTCGTGGTCCTCTTGTTTCGAACCCGGGTAACCATAGAAGTCCATTTCATTTGCAGCCCTCGCCTCTTTCTGCCCTTCTCGGAAACGTCTGAAATGTCTAATACATCTTTCCCTACCTCAAACATCTCATTCGCCTGTTCAATTGACGGGTTTGCGATCCATTTTCGCTGCTCTTCAGCCCTCTTCTCGACCAATTGCATCAAGTTTCGCAAATCTGATAAACGATTCCGCATATTTGTACTTGGCATGTCATCCCTTGACAAATTTCGCAAAGGAGGATACCACTTTTGGCGATCCCCACACATCCAGTACTGCCAGGCTATTTGGGAACAACTATTTGGAAAGGCGAAATCTTGCGGTACATGATGTAAGCGTCCGCCCCATATATGCGAACCCCACAGAGACGTCGTAGTTACCGCTGCATCACCTGTCAAAGTTTCTTCTTGTTGAATGCCGGGAGTGGGAGAGTTCTTAAGTGTCAGAACTAATTGATAGAGAGCCGAATTTTCCAAGTAACCGTTAATCATAGCTTCCAAGCCATCTCTGGTAACTGTACCAGCCGTCATTGCTCGTTTCTCAATCTCCTCAATCACTCCCCGAATTACATCCGGTGCCACTTTTTAAAGTTGGGGCACCACATCATTCACATATTTTACCACTAACTGCATGTATTGCAAGATTGAAATGTGCGGAGGCAATCCTGTTGCCACAATAATATCTCCTGGAGAATTGAGTCGACACGTGTAGCATTTGAGCGATAGAACCGTCCTATAGATCCCGTGACTTTTTTGAGATTGAGTCCGTCCGAATTACACGGACGTCTTCGGAATCAAAGTTTGAGTCTTCGTCTGCGTGATCAGAAAGGTAGAAGGCGGAAGGCAGCAGCGAAGTCAGGGTAATCGATTGAAGTGAGACGGGGGGTTGTTTTATCGATTCATCGATTGACTGTGATTGACTGTGATGTGTTGTTGCCGTGACGGAAAAAAATCTATTTTCGTTGTATACTGTTACGACGTAGAGTCTACGACGTCCGTTGCAGAGGGAGGAAAAGGTTAGGGGTTAAGGAGCCCGGTCCAAAAATTTTCCCAACATTTCCTTCTATAATAAATAAATAATCCAACATGAGCATCACCATTCAAAACGATACACGGCTCTAACAGTAAATAGCTACCTAGCTAGCTACCGTAGAGAGCCACCGGTACTACCGGTAGTACAGGTAACCCTAACTGTTATTTATACTACCGGTAGGTAGTTAAAAGCACCAGCGGGAGAGACCTACGACTTAGGCTATCTCCAAGCCTAGCTAGCGCCTGAACTTTTAAAATGAGACCTTCTGATTGGCTGAAAAAACAACTTTAAAAGTTGGAATATGCCGGCCTGTAAAACGTTTGGAGTTGGGCGGCCTGTAAACTGTCCAATACTTAAGCCACATGGTCATTGGCGCGCCAATGAAGTACATATCATACATAATCGGAATGTCTTCACAGTCAGTAGAGTGTTGACGCTTGAAGCACATCATGTTTCCTCTTCATCCTATTGCAGAAGCGTGAAGCATAAAACAACAACAACAACAACAACAACAACAACAACAACAACAACAACCACACATTCTCCCTCGACGGCCAGTAGAAGGGTTTGAACTCACTTCTCACTGAGCTCCAAGATGCAACTGGGACAAGACGAAACACCACTCGATGTTGGTCAACAGCGCCAGGTTCGACCAATTGATGCGACTGATGAGCGTCTTTTTTCTTTGTGGAGCATGGTGGACAGAGATACGATGGGTAATCGTTACGAATTACTAGATGATTTAGTAGATGACAGTAACGAAATCGCCCATTATCACGGGCATGGACAACATGGTGGATCCGTCTCTGGACGGATTGTCATCAAGCGAGACTTTGAAGCAGCATACAAGAGGCTGTGCGAGCAATACTTTAATGGAGATGAATCGTTGTATACGGCACAACAATTCAAGCGTCGATATCGAGTTTCTCCATCGATCTTTGAGAAGGTTTATCAACAACTTCTTGGCAAGGGTGTCTTCAGGAGACCCGATAAGCTGGATGCCTGCGGGCGCAAAGGAATCCATCCACTGGTTCGAATGACCGCCGCTTTCAGGGTACTTGCTTATGGATGTGGTGCAGACAGGGAGGACGAAAACTTGTCGATCGGTGAATCCACTGTCCATGATGCAGTGAAATCTTTTTGCAAAACTGCAAGCACTTTGTATGGGACAACTGCCCTGTTGCACTACAAGGACAGCACAAAGGCCACCACGCGGGTGGTAAGTATACAAAGATACTTGAGGCCATTGCGGATGGCTCATGTTACATTTGGTTCGTCCATTTTGGAGCACCTGGATCATGCAACGACATCAACGTCCTTGACAAGTCGTCCATCGTTGGGGCGCTTCTTTCCGGACAACTTGACCTAAAGACAGAGCCTTACGTAATCAACGGAACAATCAGAGACTGGATGTACTTTCTTGTTGATGGTATTTATCCAAATTGGGCAATCTTTGTTAAGACCATTGCCAAGGAAGCCAGGGAGGCTACACCCCATCTTGACTTCTACGCAAGCAGACAAGAGGGAGTGAGAAAGGACATTGAACGTGCCTTCGGAATTCTGGTGAAGAAGTTTCACGTGCTCGCCCGGCCGATTAGGACGTGGAGAGAGGATGACATGAGAAACATTCTATACGCTTGCATAATTTTACACAACATGTGCTGTGCAGAGAGATTGGAAGTGACCGGACAAGACGTTGTTGAAACAGAGTATCACGATGACTACACTGACGAGGAAGTAAATCTCACAACTGCAGACGGAGGGGAACAGTTCATCTTCAACCGCGTGCCCGTGCCTACTTCCGATGCAGCCAACGACATGGAGACGCTGATGACGGAGAGGTTCCATAGAGTGAATGCCTTGTACAACCATCTTAGTGATCCGGAAAAGCACTTACAACTACGTACGGACCTCGTCGCCCATCTCTCCGGACGACAAGCGGAGAAATAGAATAACATCCCAATTAGAATAACGTTTTTAGTCAAGTTCTGTGTCCTTTCTTTTCGGTAGATTCCTTCTATGTCCAATTGCAATAACATCCTCCAAGTTTGATTTAACTTGCCAACGTTCAGGAAACTTCACAATGCTGCGGTGCCCTCGTATCCGTGTGAATCCGCAGAGATGTCGTCGTTCTCATGTGCCTCCGCAGCGGTGGGTGGTGGGAGGGGAATGAGTCCAGGCGCACCCTCCCTTTCACGTCTGGACTTTTGAACCTCCTCCTCGACGTTTTCAAATGCGATTTCCTTCAGACGGTCAGGGATGTTGGGATCTCGCAACATTGCAAGCCAGTTGTTCATCCGCATTGCATCGGCCTTTCTTCTCTCCTCTGTGCGGATTTCAGCCAAGATTTTTGTTTTCTTAGCAAGGATATTGTTAAAGAAAGCATCATTCTTGGCTTTGTCTCTGCCACGACGAGACGACTTCGAGGAAACAGATAAAACTGGCACATCGTCCACAGGTGACTCGACTGGTGAATCCGAAAGGGTGCTGTTGTCGTCGAATGCATCGACAGCACTGGCAACCTCCTCCGAGGGGAGACGTGACTGTTGGGGGGCCCTGACCTTTTCCGTGTCCTTTAGAACGTGCCAAGCACCGTAGAATCTCCAAGATATTTTGTCAAAATTTTTGTAACTGTACAAGGTCTCTCCTACCGAAATCTTCGGAGGTGAGACGCAACGGCAACATTGACTTTTTCCTCTTCTGTTAACCCTGAAAGATTAGCATTTCGAACTCGATTGAGGCTAACATTGAACTTTTGACACTCCTTGGTGACAGTATCTCGAAGAAATTGCCAGATGACACCACGTCTTCCGTCGGGATCACGATCCCAGTACGTGCCAGTACCTGCACATGCAGGGGGGGAGAAACTCTTCATGAAACTGTTCAGACGCTTGCTGAAATCAGCGGCCGTTTGATCAGCACCATTGATTTCGTCCTGAGTTGCTGCAACATAGGCTTTTGCAGCAACGGTGCATTCGTCTGCCGTCCATTTCTTCCCGTGAGGCATTCTTGCTATAGAGAAGTCGCTCCTCCGAACAGCAAGTGCACTTCTGAAAAATGAGTAATCGCTGATGGCATGTTGTCAACATAGGAGACCACCACAAACGAATCGAGGAAAGAATGGAAAAGCGGCTAAATCAACCAGAAAAGGGCGGGAATCGACAGCCTCGGCAGTTGCGCATCCATGGATTCATCAAACATTAAACACTGTCAAACGATCGACCAACAGCTTGGGAGCCAAGGAGATCGGTTTGAACACAAGGAGGGAAACACGGAAACGTGTAAAGAGAGAGACGACAGCGAGGGAAGACAAAAGAGTGTTGGAAATCGTCTGTTGGGTCTTTTGGACATCTACTTGAAAAAATTAATTAATGCGTGGGGATGATATTTAATGAAAGTGGGATTACCGGCGCGATCACAATGTGCTCCGGTAAAGCGTTTTTTTTCCTCTATACGGTACCTGTTTTACAGTTAGCGGGATTTTTGGCCTTTACCGGTCAGGCCGGTAAAACGATCCGAAATCTCTGTGTCTGGAGATGGGTAAAGACCGCTATCCGGTAAAAACGGTTTAGCGGCGTCGGTCTGGAGATAGCCTTAGGCCCGTTCTCATCCGAATAAAATA
Source organism: Nitzschia inconspicua (assembly GCA_019154785.2). Lineage (NCBI taxonomy): Eukaryota > Bacillariophyta > Bacillariophyceae > Bacillariales > Bacillariaceae > Nitzschia > Nitzschia inconspicua. The sequence goes on from JAGRRH010000004.1 coordinate 2,903,695, forward strand.
TTCCCGTATTCCCCTTTTCTCGTGCATTGCGAAAAAAAATTCATTCTTATCCAGTTAGAGTATCTCTCTTACTCTCTCACGCTGACGTATGTGAAAGTAGCCAATCAAAACATTCGCTTTGTCGGCGGCATCTTTTGCCTCCCTCAATTCCACGAAGAATAACCAAAAAAAAATTATTACACTTCGCATAGTATATATCATAAAATCATCTATCATTATCTTCATAATCACCTCTTCATATTTCTGAGACAATGATTCAACCCGACATTCTATATTTTGTCGGGACGCTGATGAATGTCTGCGTCGCAAGGACGAATGCGAAGAAGCGGCGCCAAGCAGCAAGACGTTTGCGACGATTGAATTTGGATGAATACTGCCTCCGACATCCATTTTTTGTCCAACGATCACTTTCGAATGAGTGTTGAATCATTTACAAATCTTGTAGACACCCTCGGGGATGCTCTGAATATTGACGAAAAACAAGGACGTCGAAGAGGTGATCACATCCAACCTGAGCTTCGGCTTTTTTGTACCATTCGGTGGCTTGCAGGTGGATCGTACCTCGACATTGCAGGACTGGTTGGGGTGTCGTCGAGTCGGCTTTACCAGATTATAGACAAAACCATCCATGCAATCGCCACTAGCAGCAAACCAGCCTTGGATAACATTCGTTTTCCTAACATAATTATTGTATTAACGAACGACTCCAGTCCAAGCAAAGCATTTTTGAAAATGCAGAAGACGCCGAGGAAGCCCGTGCTCTAAACTTTCCATCGACCCCCCATGGTGAAGATTCAACGCCAACTGACGACCCAGAGGCCTCCAATTTCTTGTATAGTGATATATCAAACCTTGCTGGACAGTCAGTGGTAAGAGAGCGGATGGTAAGTAGGGTCCAGGATCTCGGCCTAGAGAGACCTATCAGGATCATACGTAGAGCAGCTAATCAGTATGCTGTTTCATATTCTATGCCCTTTGGGCCTGTCAATAGAGATCTTCATATAGCTTCTCTAGCTTGGCTTGCATGCGAGCACGAATGTCAGGGCGAAGTGGAGAGCCATCATCTGCCCGTTGAAGTCGTTTCTCCAGGATTCCGGCTTCCTGAAGCGCGGCTAATCTCATCTGACGCTCATTCGCTGAGCAAGTACACTGCTGAATCAATTCAAAACTGATTGCCATCCTTTCCATGGACTGTTCTTGACTGGTGAGAACTGTGTCGCGTCCTCCAGTCATGGCACTAACTTCATCGTCCCTGCCAAAAGTTGAAGTCGAGTCGCCCTTCAATCTACCATCCATAAAAGGCGAGAATGTCTTATCAAAATCTGGAACACTGCTCGCCTTCAAACAAAAATAGTACAAGGTAAACTCTCCAATTGTCTTGACAAGATTTGTTCCTTTCAAGGCGATCCGAACAAAGCTGTACATGTCGGAATCGTGTTCCCCAGACTTCTTCATGTTTTCCAGCAATTTCTTGCGGGCACGCAATAAATCTTTGGTCCAAGAATGCAGTGTTTGTGATGGCATCTTCATGTACTTCCCTGGGTTCAGATCAACCGTTTCAAAATACAGCTTGACTTTGTCATGGTCAAGATCCGTTCGCTTGACGGTCTAACAGAAAAAGATTATCATCGGATTACCAGTGCAGAGGTCGTTCTCGACAAAGACCACTCTGCTCACGGTTTTGAAAAGGGGGGAAGATATAGCATGGCTATGTCTATAGCCTCTGAAGATGGCGATCAACCTGCTATTGATATTACAAAGCTTCATCTCTCAAAGCTACGAAAGCTTGGAAAGAATCCAAAATTGGAAAGAATCCAAAATTCTTTCCAAGCTTTCGTAGCTTTGAGAGATGAAGCTTTGTAATATCAATAGCAGGTTGATCGCCATCTTCAGAGGCTATAGACATAGCCATGCTATATCTTTCCACCTTTTCAAAACCGTGAGCAGAGTGGTCTTTGTCGAGAACGACCTCTGCACTGGTAATCCGATGATAATCTTTTTCTGTTAGACCGTCAAGTTCCGGCGGGAGTGTATCATCCCGGGAAGAAGTCTTGGCCCTTTTTGCAAGAGGACTTTCACTGTCCTCCTCTGCACCTGTGTTTTCAACGGCGCTGTTTCCAACGGCACTATTCATGATGCTGTGAAGGAGAAAATGATACAGTAGTAGAATCGATGTTGTGACTTCGAAGATAGGAGTATCCTACTACCGGTAGCAGGGAGATGATGATGTTTGACTGTGAAGAAAAGTCAAGTAGCATAGTTTCGGGATCAAGCACTACGTAGAATAGTTTCTGGAGAAGGAAAGTGAAACGCGTGGTTGAGAGCAAAAGAGAGTTTGGAGAGAATACGGTACGGGGTGGACTGAAATACGGTTTTCGGGACCGTACTCTCTCAACATTCTCTCCAGCCGACCATAACGACCATATAATGACTAGTTCGAATAATAAAAATAAAAGCGAATAATTTATCCGGATAAGAACGGGCCTTACTGTTAGTAATCACCACTTGGCCATTTTGGTGTACTCCGTGATACATCGTCCCTTCTTTCACAGTCAAGAAGCACCAGCCGTACGACTATCATAAGCGTGACGCATCACTGTATTCCTCGTTCGATGAAATTTTCATTGTTCGTAATATATTGTGGTGGACATTAAATAATGTTTGACCTCTTTGCATGTTTGTTGCACACTCATCTCGCAGAAAAAGTACTAACAGTAAGTGTATTTTTCTCTTGATGGTGCTTCGGCAAAGAGACATTTTCTGTTGAAAAGTGAAGCGCCTCCTTTTCTTATTAGCATCTTCAGAAGGCGCCGCATCAGCACCACCACTACCACCATTGTCGTCTTCCATGGTTGGTTGTCGTCGTTTGTCGACATCAGGTCAGTAGTAGTGGTGGAGTGGTCCGGAGTATTTTTTTGGCTATGAAACATTTCGCTCTATGCAAACATTGTTTTTTAGTAGGCGCGGTAAATCGATTTCACATCGGAATCTACCAACTTCATCGAAAGGTATGATACATATATATTCGTTGAAGTGTGTATCTTTCGTCCGAAACGCCTTACAGATATACGACGTATAGCAAAAAAAAATTCGAACAAATTTTACTCTTTTACTGTTGTTATTATATTATGTGTTCTGTAGTAGAGCAAGCGCAATTCATAATCGCTCGAGTTTCACCAAGTTTACTTTGCAAATAATTTTACATTCCCAAGTACATATACAGTACGTATTGTCAAAGGTGTACCTTGGAGCCAATGGTTCATTCCCCACAGTGGCAGGTCCAGGGTATCAAATAGTTATAATATAATTAATTAATAGAGTAATAGTTGTCTCTACCTTATCCTGAGTGACCCGACTTTTTCGCTGCGGCTGCTGCTGCTGCCTGTTGAGCAATGTCCCAAACTTCCTTGGCATTCGGGTAATCTCCCGGTATTCGATCATCCCACCGATAGACAATCTTCAGATTATTGTTGTTGTTGTTGTTGTTGGTTTCATCATCATCATCATCATCATTGTTTTCATCATCGCGATTGGTTCTTTGGAGTATCATGGTGCCGCCCAGCCACATCAATCCTTCGGGCGCAAACATTTCGGGAAACGTCATGTCCGGCGTGACGGGTGCAAGTGGGAGGAAATTCGTCAAAAAGGTCCACCATCCCTTCCAACCGCCCAATCGTACGGGTCTTGGTGATACGCCGTTGGTGCTGGAAGTGGCAATGGATTGTTTTTGATGTTGCTGTTCTTTCGTGTCCATCCGACCAAAACCGGCCTTACGATAGGCATCAAAGTCGTATCCATCGACGGCGATTTGAGATGAAGGAATCTCCGGATGATGTTGCAAGAATGCCGTCAATCGATCCGGATCACCGATCGAAATAAAGATAGGTCCCACGATACCATCGACAGTAGCATTTTCCTTGTTGTTGTTGTTGCTGTCGTCGTCGTTCGGAGGATGGTCCGTCTTGGATAGTCGTTCTTGCTGTTCTTTCATTACGTCGATCCATTCGCGGGCATAACTCCAACAATGGAAACATCCCAAATGTCGCAAAAAGACGACGATGGATGTTGTTGTTGTAGTAGATGTTGTAGTAGTAGATGTTGTTGTTGTTGCTTTACTATCAGCGTTGGTGGTTGACTTGGGCGTCATCGTCGTCGCCATCATCATTAGTTCTCCCAATGTAACGGTCGTTCCGTCAACGGTAGTGACAGAGATTTGTTGTACATCGGACGCCGTAATCTTCTTTGTAGCAGTTGGTGTAGGAACAGAGGGCAACGTATTGTTGCCGTTGTTGTTGTTGTTGTTGTTGCCATCATTACCGTAGTCGTTGTCCGTCCAAAACGGTTCTGCTGGGATGGAACTGCTGCCACACAGGACAGTATTTGTATTGATGTTCCTCTTTGAGAATGGAACGGATAATGTCGTTGCTGTTGCTGTTGTCGTTGCTGTTGTTGTTGTAATGACCCTTCTTGATGTTGCGAATGATGCGAGATTGCTGCTGGTGGAAGAAAATGCATATACCCTTGACGAGTGTGATGATAATGATGCTGTTGACACTAGAAGAAAGAGCCGAAACAGAGACAGAGACATATATACTCGACGCAGACGGAAGGAGATCATGACTGACAGGCTTTACAGTTAATCAGGATCGTTTGATGGATGCGTGTTGTGTCAGCTGTACGTCTTACTTCAGTGGAACAGCTGTAGTTGTATGCAATAAACCACCAGAATGCCAAAAGATGCTGCTACGGTCGTGCAACATCAAGCAACAGTACGCAGTACAATATGTAGAATGCAAAAAAACGAAAACAAAAGATAGAGGTAGTAAGTGTCGTGCTTCGAGTAAAAGTACAGGGAGTCATTGATTTGTCAGATACAAAATCAGCTTTGATTTTGGTGTTAACTGTAAAAGATCTCCTCTTGCTAGCTAGCTAGCTAGTGGAGTCGCATCATCATACCTTTATTACCACTGTTTTAACATGCAGACGTCGTTGTTTGTGCTTGTTGATGTTATCAATGGTGTGATGTGGAGAGAAACGAGGGAATGATGCAGATGATGTGACACAACGGAGAATTTTGTTGGGATGAAGTCCGACTACCATACCGTACCGGTATCATAGGTAATGTACCGGTATTGCGTACTACTGTCGTGCCTTCTTCGTACATGCTATCATATTATATCATAATACGTAGATATGTTTACTCTCTACCGTAGTAGAGTACCTTAGTATCATCTATCATAGCACTGGTAGTACCATAGTACCTGTTGTAGTATCGTCTACTATGTACCGGTAACCGGTACATACGTACTTGTAGAACGGTAGTTGACGTTGAATCTTCACATCATCATCATCATCAACAACATCATCATGATTTCTGCCAAAACACAGAAGTGGTCTACGTCGTACGTCGTACTAACTGTCATGATACGCTTACGACACGACAGTACAGAGAACATTTTACTCTTGTAGTACTACGTGTGATACGGTATCGGTACGGTAGACATTATCACGATGTAGGATTGATCCTTCGAGAGAGAAAGAGAGAGTAAATGACTATGATGACGGATGATTACGATTGCTGCATACTCTACGGGATTCCATCCTCCTACGCAACTTTTTTTTGGGTTTCGGTTTGTGATGTGGTCGATAGAGAGAGAAAGAATGATTACGATTGCTGCATATTCCATCCGATGCACTAGCTAGAAAGTATTGGTCAAGGACGACCTACACTACTCCTTTTTTTGGGTTTTGTTTGGTGATGTGGTCGACATTCCCTCTCTTTGCACCTCGACGTGGCATACTGAGCAGCAAGCCATGTCAAACCCACGACAGGATCATCAAAAAGGATCTTGGCAGCTGTAGAGCATATCCACAGAGGCAATCATCTTGAGACGTAGTGCACTACTACATTGCTACAAATCAGATCCGGAAATCGACTCCAACTTGGTCGATGTTGAGGGTATCCCCACTACACTGACCATTGTTGCTTTTGTCATGTTTCGTCCTACGTAACGTCTACTATGTATGCCGATCTTACTTATACTTTCTGATAAAGAATCATTATTCACTGCTGGGTCGTACGATACAACTGCTATTTGTATGTAATACTACTGTTACAGGGTTGTTGTTTGTTGTAAAACTGGGTACAAGACCCAGCCGGAATCGATGAAAAGTTTTTTTTTCTTTACGCCTTGAATGTTGCCTTGGCCTCTTTGCCAAAACCCTCTCCACCCGAAAAGATCTGTTTTCCAGCCAATGTTCCCTTGTAGAATCCTTTGCCATGACTGCAACAGATGGAGTCGCCCCATTTATCGAGGAGAGTAAAAGTGTACGTCTTTCCGCTGTCCAAACACAATGTACGAGTATCGGCAGCATTCCTTGCATAGTTACTTCCAGAGTCAACTGTCGTTGGTCCTGTTGTCAAGGTCCAGGAATTATCATCGGGGGCCCAATAGTCAAACAAAAGTTCCAGCACAAGTTGCTTCTTTCCACTGGGACAGCTTCCATTGGATCCAGATGATGGGTTGGCGACCGGTGTGGTGGTAGCGCTTCCAGCGATGAACTTTTGTTGGAACGTTTTGCCAAACCCTTCACCTCCAGAAAACGTCTCTTTCCCTCCCAACTTTCCACGGACGTAACCCTTGCCATGTTGACAACAAATCGAGTCACCCCAAGCATCCAACAGAGTGAAGGTATATTGTTCACCATTGTTCACACACATCGATTTGGAATCAGCCGCGTTTCGTTCGTAGGAACCTCCGGACAGTACAGTTTTTCCCTTTCCATTGGTCACGGTCCAAGAATTGTCATCGGGAGCCCAGTAGTCCAATTGAAGATCCAGTTCGAACAATGTCTGCCCAGTAGCGCAATTGCCGGCAGCTGGAACCGGTGCAGGAGCAGGAGCAGTCGTTGGTGCTGGTTGAGGAGGGGAGGTTGGTTTCGGGGTTGGACTAGGAGTAGGAGCTTTTGTTGGGTTGGGTACCGGTACAGGGGTGGGGGGAACGCCTCCTGGAGTGGTGAATTTCTTGACAGCCTTGTTGGCCACAAAATCTTGTGCAGAACCACCTCTGAAAATCTCTACCCCATTGACATAGCCAATGAACTCTCCCTTACCAGCAGAACAACAAATGGCATCTCCGTGGTTATCAGTGAGAGTCCAGGTATAGGACGTGGCCGAGTTGAGACATACAGAATAGTATGATTGTGAATTTCTGGCAAAGTTTTTTCCAGATCCAACTTGACCTGCAGATAAGTCATGGACAAGCGTCCAAGAATTGTCTTCCGGGGCCCAATAATCAAGCGTGAGGTCGAGTTCAAAAAATGCCTCCCCAGGTGCGCAAGGCTGTGTGGGTGCCATTGTTGGGAAATTTCCCTGCAGACCATCAAAGTACACCTCCACAACAGCTTTTTGAAGTCCATCAACACGGGACTTGAATTGAATGATAAGTTTGTTGTTGGTTCCACGGAATTTGTTGATAGTGTATTTGCCTCCAACACTCAGTTTTGCCACAAGATCTGAAGTTTTGTAGGCTGTTCCGGCTTCTCTCTTGGTTACGGTGACCTGGTTTTGACCCTCCTTGGTATCAGCATTGATGCCAAACTGAGCATTATAGCCAATGTAGTAGTCATAGGTGACACCACCTGAAGTCTCAGCATTCCCAATGCGGATGATAACACGTTCATTGGAATTGCCAATGTCCTTGGAGGCTTTGTATCCAGCAGTTCCAATCAAGGTAGTTTGAAAGGGAGCTTCAGTGGCAGGGTTGAGATCCTTTTGACGATCTGCATACCAACCGAGCTGCCAAGACTTCACAGGATTGAAACACATTCTTGTATCATCCTCTGCATAACTGATACCCATCATTCCCGTTTGATCGCGATATGTTTCCCCAGCTTCATTTGAGTGGGCAAGATAGAAGTTGTGTCCAAGTTCTACAAGAGACAAGACGAGACAAAACGAAACAAAACAATGATTAAAAAAGTCCCAAAAAAAGGCACCACAAAAATCATTTGGCGTAGAGTTTTGCTGAAACGTACCATGCATTTGAGCTGAGACATATGTGCATGCGTTGTCGTTGTAGACACTGTACCAGGAACCAACCCCAGCGTAAGCAAACCTAAAAGAAGAAAAAAAAAAGAGAGAAACCATTAGGCGTTGCTCGAAGAAGACAGGTTTTCAGAAATGTTGGCATCCAGTACTCACCACCCCTTACTTCCACTATCAGTGGAACCGGGAGGGATACAGAACATGACATGGTCGAAAGCATTTTTCACGTCAAATCCCGCGAGGCTGTTGGCGGCATTTTGCATGTTTGTTCGAACGGCAGACGAATCGACATTGTTCACATTGGAATTCAAGTTGACAGAGATCACGCCGTTGACTATGTTCTTTCCAGTGGCCTTGTTGAACGTGAGTTGATTGTTTGAGCAAGCAGCATAGTGTGTCCTGAGAGAGACGGCGTCATCAAAAATATCGTTGGCAAGTTGAGAGGCACTGGCACTAGTCTTCCTTCCATCTTTGGAACTGTTTACACGGACGACCAGGACAGTTTTAGCACCAGCGGCAAGTCTGCGTCGACGGTTGGATTTTCCACTCTTGGCGTTCTTGGCCTTCTTTTGTTCGCTTTCTCCGATTATAACTGCATTGATGGAGTTTGCAACGTACATCTTGTCGCCTTCGATGGTGTCGCCCTCAAAAAGGATTGTGTTGTCACCACTCTCAATACCATTAGCTTCTATGAATGTATCGTCGATCCCTTCGATACGGACGATGTTTGACTCGGCGACTGAAGCGTCTGCCTCGGAGAGTTCGCATACCCACTCCTTCTTTTCCTTGGTGGCGCTGGCCTGTTTGAGATGACGACGACGACGACGACCTCCAACACTTTCATCATCATCGCGTGTCGGATCTGGCTCTTCATCATAGAACTGAGTCTCCTGGTAGATGAGTGTGCATGGTTCTTTTTGTTCGAGTCGTCTTCGACGTGGTTTATTATTAGATGCACTGCGAAGATTGGTGTCGGCAGCCTGTGGATCGAGTAGAAATGGGAATTTAAGTCATTTTTGGAGCAGGGCGGTCGCTGTCGAGACAGTATTACATTGCCATTTGCTGCGATGGGATCACCATGTCGACTTACCAATACAGTGAAGTCCGCTGCGAGAGCCAAGAAAAAAGACCTTGTTAACAGTTTCATGGTACGAATGATGCGACGTGGCTTTCTATCTGTGGTTCGTTGGAGATGTCTCTTCGTCGTATTACGTATTGATTGCTATGTCTTTGGAATGCTTTGTGGAGTAAGCTGCTTGTTTTTGTCCGAGCGGAGATGATGATGATGATGGCGATGATGATGATGATGTATTTTTTGTTATGTCCTTGTTACAGTTTCGATTGGAGGCGAGGAGATGGATGTCGACTTTGGTTGTGGATGATGAAGATGGGCGGCGATCAATTATAGTGTCCATTCTGAGGTGGTGTCTGATATCCTTTGGTCCTTCGGAAGATGCTATCTCAAATAAATAGTAGTCATTGACAGCTGGGTCATTTCCAGTAGCGGACGGAGCCTTTTTCAAGACACTACGATCGTATGGTGGTCGAAAGAAAGGACATTCAGGTTATTAAGGACCCAGTTTTGGTCATTAGTCGATGGAACTGCAAGAAACGAGATGCCCCGAAGCGATGCCGATAAGTGGTGTTGTGGGTTGAACCGTTCGAAGAATTATCCCTACAGAATTGCAGAAGGGGACGAACCGAACCGAAGCGAACTACCTAACCTACCCACACAGGTGTTAGACTATGTACCGGTAGACTGAGATACCGGTAGACTGAGATACCGTAGTTACTCGTCGGAGTATGATACGACTTAGTCTATGGTAGTAACGATGTGACGATCGATGATGATGTGACTGTGACTGTGATGTGTGTGCAGTCATTTTGATGCTCTACGGGGTATCATTTTTGGGATGACTGGAAAGATGGGCAGGTTAGAAGATCCTCCACCATTTAATCGGTCACGCAGTACTAGAGTTGTTCTCGGATGATGCTACGTAGTACAACCCGAACTATCATAATAATAATGTTTTACCGGTACGGTAGTCAATTCCACAAAGAGGTTAACTACGGGTACTCGAGCCAACACATACGGTACCGTAATCTACTACCGGTGTTTACTACCGTAGTCGCACGATAGTAGACAAAAAAAAAAACCCTGACTCTGAGAGCGACAATATGAAACACTCACAGTCAACACACTATCACTGCAGTGCAATGAAATAATGTAAAGTCGACGGTGGAGTGTGGCGTTTTTTTACGCGGAGGTTCGCAGCGCTTCCATCATTTACCGCAGCTACCGTAGTAACTGGAACATAATATGTATTACTATTATTATCATACCATTGTTCGTGAGGGCTAAGAGCAGTCTCTAATGTGAGCGGAATAAGCGAACGGAATAAAGATATTCCGGAATTTAGTCTGTTTTAGTCTCTAAAGCACCGGAATAGGGCGGAATAACAAAAAAAAAAGTTAGTCCGTTCCTAGATTTTGAGAAAACGGCACAACTTTATTCTTTTTTCGCAACAGAATAGCGAACAGAATTAGACATTTTGATACGTACATCACCGTATTATTTCAGTGTCTCTTGTTGTTTTACGCGTCTCTCTGTCTCTCTCTCTCTCTCTCTCTCGATACAGACTGACGAAACAACACTCCTTTACTCTTACAATATTACGATGGGTGACAGCGAAGAGACAAGTCGGGCTGCGTTGTTCTTTGACAAGGATCATGATGAAGAGTGCGATGACGAGGATGACGAGGATGACGAAAGCGACGAGGACGATTTGGTTGTCTTCGCAGCACTGAACAAAGCTATGAATGCTTCAGCTAATGTTGCAGCACTAAAGGTGGATCACCGGACACGTCCTAGAAAAAAGAGAAAGGTATTTCGCCATGACAGAGCATACGTATGCCTCCTTCAAGACTACCTCGGGCCGGAAGCTACATTTGCTGGAAGTGCCTTTGTCCAGATGTTTCGCATAACGAGGGCTCGTTTCGAACGGTTGTACGTCGATGCCATCTCCTCTGGCAATCAGTACTACAAAGCAGACAACAGGACCAATCCTGCAACAAAGATGACAATAGCTTGTGTTCAGGCAAGACTTTTGTTGCCTTTGAAATGTCTGGCGTATGGAGTGCCGTCACACACCTTCTGCGACTACTTTCAAATGTCCAAAACACAAGCCAGAGAATGTTGCAAGAAGTTCAACCTCCTCATCCCGGCATTGTATTCTAAGGAATATCTCCGTCTGCCAACAAAGAAAGATTTGGTTGCGATCAACAAACTTCATAGTGCAGTTCACAAAATTGATGGTATGTTTGGTAGCCTTGACTGCATGCATACGACATGGAAAAACTGCCCGGTGGCGTGGCAAGGTTCTTTCAGAGGAAAATCTCAACAGAAGTCGACAATTGTTCTGGAGGCAATCGCAGATCACCATCTTTTTTTTTGGCATCTGTCCTACGGTTGGGCTGGTACTTTGAATGACATTAACATATTGAACCAGTCTCCTTTCCTTCGGAGTTTAACTGATGGAGTGTTCAACGAATTAGAATCTGATGTTGTTCCCTACAGCATTGGTGACGAGATTTTCGACAAGATGTTTGTCTTGGTTGATGGGATCTATCCAAGATACTCAAGATTTGTGAAGACTTTGAAACAACCCGTGTCACAAAGTGAACAACGATTTGCGAAATGGCAAGAAGCAGCAAGAAAGGACATTGAACGTGCGTTTGGTGTGCTCCAGGCAAAATTTCAAGCTGTGGCTAGGCCCATTCACACCCTACGATTGGAAGAAATTGGCGCAATGGTGACCACATGTTTGGTATTGCATAATATTTGTGTGAGTGATAGGATCATGGGTGATGTACATGCCAGGTACGACCCCTCCTACAATTTAAGCGTCGACGAGACAACGTATGCTGATACCACTCAATGTCGGAACACGATCGAAAAACAACGGCCGGTCGATTCAAATGATGTTGCTGTAAATGGATTGGCGAATTTCAATCCGGTGGGAGCAAGAGCGATAGCACAACGTAGCGAATTTAGAAAACTTGAGGACAGGGATGAGTGGAACAGACTGAACACGGCAATACTGAAACTAAAAGGAGGATAAGACTTCAAAGAATTCTTTCAACATGAAATATAGGATAAGACTTCAAAGAATTCTTTTAACATGAAATATAAGAGAATGTTTTAACGTAAAATAAGATAATGTTTCAAATTAAACGAGCGAATCACCAACGCCGTCCATTCCTCCATCAATGCGATCCGTATTGATAGGTACATCTGTTGCAGTGTCATTATTTTCGTTGACCGTTGTGCCAGTACTACCTTCATGAGTCTCATCCGCATTGACCGTTACTTCTTTTGGATGACCCTCGCTGCTTTCATCTGCTGGCGGTTGCATGAGGTCATATTCATTGAGTGCTTTCTCTGCCATCTGGTTCTTTCCTAGCGCCAAACACATCTTTGCATATTCCATCTTTTGATGACGCAGTTGCCTGAATTGACTCCAAGCAAATTTCTTTTTTATTGTCTCCGAAATATCAATGATTGCCCTGTTTGCAGCTGCAGAATCATGAATCGCCTTACCGTCTTCCTTCCTACGCAACTTCGCAGCTTTGGAGCCAAGTGGACGTTCCAGATTGGCGCCTTGCATGGTACCTGCTACTTGGTTGATTGCGGAAGCACCATTACTGTCATCGCCAACCCAATTCTCATCAGGTGATAGCTCAGAAACTTCTCCCTTTCCTCCCTTTTTTTAAGTATGGGATCAAATGAAGCAATCGCCCATATCGTTTTCAGGCAATGTATATGAAGGAAGGGCTTCTTGTAGAGAAGTCGGTAGTCTTCCGCAGCTTCTTCAAGAATTTCATTTTCTGTCTTTCCTGAGGGTTTCATCTCCAACCTGCTCTTGTAGATGGGATTAAACAATCGCACTGACTTCGCAATAATCTTGAACCTGTTATGAAGCTGTTCTGGAGTCCTGCAGACAGGCACCTCTTGCTCTTGCTCGAGGAGAGTATCGTAGTTGCTTTTGACTCGTAACCAAAATTGTGGTCCCTTTTGGTTGTTACCTACCACAGAATCATCGGAAACGGACACATAAGCCTTTGTCAGACAAAGGTCTTCTTCCTTGTCAAAATTTGACGCTCTGGACGCTCTAGACGCTCCGGCTTTCATATCGATTTTAGCCTTCTTTTTTTGGCAGCCGTCGTTCTTTCCTCTATTCGCCTTATGCTTCTGGGAAAGCAGCTGCCGAGCGTAAGTGGATTTGGCTAGAGGAGATGGCTTCATGCGGGGCTGACTTTTCTTCTTGATGACCTTCTCGTTGTTGCTATTCCCAGTCTCGGATTCGGTACGAGATGACAAGACGGAGATCGATGAATCGTCATCGTTGTCGCTGCTGTTTGTGTTGGAATCCATCACAAGATGACAGGAAGGATAAATGAAAGGAAGATATGTGAAGAGTGATGGCGGAAGGAGAGATAAAATTATGGTGAGGAGTGATTGTAGTTACAACATCATTGGAGATGTCAGAATCGTTTTACAAAGCAATGATGATGTGCCGATTGACTGTGAACAAGAGGTTTGTGTTCCCGCCAATTTTTGGCGCGAAAAAAAAAGATAGTCTGTGTCTCTTAATCCGTTTAAAACATTTGAGACTGCTTCGGAATAGTCGTGCAGAATAAAAAAACTCCTTAGTCCGTTTTGTTTTTGACCCGTTTGACTCATCTTATTCCGTTTTTAGTCCGTTCACATTAGAGACTGCTCTAAGGGCTACGATATTTACATATATATAGCGAGAGATAGGTATGAACAGTAATAACAGTGTATTATTGTTCTACTGGTAGGGGAAAATACCTTTTTTTCGGGAAGAAGTCTCTCTACTAGAGTAGCTACGGTAGTAGAGAGGTATCAGTCATCGCTTTGCTCCTGCGAAGTGTATCCGAAGTGGGAGGGGGGAGAGAATGTTTTTTTCGGTGCCAACTTTTAGAGGAGAGAACTAAGATACTTTTGAGGAACCTTGAAGACGAGTATCGACGATCGTTCCAAACATCGAGAGAGGGTCAAATTGTTCTACCGTTGTTGCTGTGACAGAGTGAATACTTAACAAAAGAGACGAATTGTCAGAAAGACGTCTGTTTGGTTCTTCATCATGTTCTCACGTGCATGCGACACTAAATTCGCAATCCAAGGGAAATAAGTTCTCTTCGATTGAAGTTGAGTTTGTTCTACAAACGAACATGGCTTCGACTTCTCACCGTTCCCATTTTGGAATCGCCCACGCACTTGTTGCTTAAAGGACTTAATTGAGGGAATAGCGAATTCGATATGGCACCACAAAATAATAAACAGAATGTCACTCTAACGATAGTCGGCAACGGAAACATCGAGAGAGGGTCAAATTGTTCTACCGTTGTTGCTGTGACAGAGTGAATACTTAACAAAAGAGACGAATTGTCAGAAAGACGTCTGTTTGGTTCTTCATCATGTTCTCACGTGCATGCGACACTAAATTCGCAATCCAAGGGAAATAAGTTCTCTTCGATTGAAGTTGAGTTTGTTCTACAAACGAACATGGCTTCGACTTCTCACCGTTCCCATTTTGGAATCGCCCACGCACTTGTTGCTTAAAGGACTTAATTGAGGGAATAGCGAATTCGATATGGCACCACAAAATAATAAACAGAATGTCACTCTAACGATAGTCGGCAACGGAAACATCGAGAGAGGGTCAAATTGTTCTACCGTTGTTGCTGTGACAGAGTGAATACTTAACAAAAGAGACGAATTGTCAGAAAGACGTCTGTTTGGTTCTTCATCATGTTCTCACGTGCATGCGACACTAAATTCGCAATCCAAGGGAAATAAGTTCTCTTCGATTGAAGTTGAGTTTGTTCTACAAACGAACATGGCTTCGACTTCTCACCGTTCCCATTTTGGAATCGCCCACGCACTTGTTGCTTAAAGGACTTAATTGAGGGAATAGCGAATTCGATATGGCACCACAAAATAATAAACAGAATGTCACTCTAAAGGCAAAGGAAGCAACTGGAGCAGCAATTTATTCCAGTCAATACTCTAAAAGAAAGAGAGAAGGACAAACACAACCAATTGTACCTTTTGTGCCTGAAATCTTCATGATCTCTCTCTTTTGTCGGTTTGCTCTCTGATGAAGCTCTTTTCGATCACAACCAATTTATCTCTCTGCACTGCAAGAAGTACTTACACTACTACATACAACAAACCAACAAAAAACCAACACTTATATTTTCATTTTTTTTCCCCCCCGGGAAACAAAAGACTCATCACTCTGCCGCTGTCGCATCATCCAAAAGGGTAGACTACAATTATTTATTATTGTGTTTTTGTATCCTTCTGCTCCCATTCCATCCACCGATAGTGCATCATACGACCACAGTATCATAGACCGACGGAACGAACGAACGAAACAACCTTCACAAAGAAGAACAGTACAGCAAGATTAGCAGCAGCAGCAATATAACAACAACCAAACACATCATCTAAAGATAGAGGTAGGAATCGGCCTCGGAGCAACGTCATGTACACTGCTGCTGCTGCTGCCGCTGCTGCTGCTGCTTCTAGTATCGACAACACCAACAACAACATCAACACCACGAGTGCTACCACCAATACTACCAATACTACCAACCATAACCGTAACAACACACAGTTTTTGTCGACACATAACAACAACGCTTTTCCTTCTTCCCTTACAACAACAACAACAAACAACAACAATGAAGCACTCATGCTTCAACAGATGATGGCCGCGGCGGCCTCCTCTGCATTCACCAATAGAAGCAGCAACAGTAACAACAGCGGCAGCAACAACAACAACAATGGCAACCTTGCAGCTCTTGTGGCACAATCACAGCTCTTGCCTTCGTCGTGGCAAGGCAACCTTGATAGTATTGTTGTTCCACAGCTTCAACAGCAGCAGCAGTTTCAACAGCAGCAGTTTCAACAGCAGCAGCAGCAGCAATTCCAGAATCAAAACCAAAACCAGAACCAACATCTTTCCCAACAGCAACAACTGCTATTTCAACAGCAACCCCTTTTGCAAGCACATCAACAGGCCTTCCACATGCCTTCGTTTGCCAACATCAATATAAATACGACTGCTGCTGCTGCTGCTGCTGCTAACTTACAGTCCAATTCAGCTGGAGCACCGACGTCTTCAATCCCTGCCACTTCCACTGCCACTGCTGATCCCCAATGGCTCTTGCAGTCTATCAAGGAAATTCTTTCTGGCAATTCGCTTCAGCCCATCCAACAGCAGCAGCTACAACTACAACAACTTCAGCCAATCCTGCAACAACAACAACAACAACAACAACAACAACAACAGGCACAACAGCAACAGACTCAAGCTCCTTTTTTTCTGCAGCAACAACAGGTCTTCAATCCTACAACAGCTCCTCCCTCCGCTCCTACTTCTCTGGGAGGATGGAACTTGACAGATCTCTTTCAACAAGTCACACAACAAGTTGCAAACCATCAGCAGCAGCAACCAACATCAACATCAACGTACCAAGCAAACCCTCCTCCAATTACTACCAATACCTCACAAGAATCAGTCTCTGACTGGATACGAATTATGATGAACAACATGGTGTCTCAGCCAAACAACAACAACAACACTATTACAACAACAACTACTACCACTGCTGCATCCAAAAATGGCAACGACGAAGCTCCTACTAGTGTTTGTATCTCGGAAGCGTCGTCCACTGCCAGTGCCGCTGACAATTTGCATTCCAACAGCAGTAATAATCATAACTCACTCTTCGACGACAACAACAACTTGTCACTATTTGCCAACCCCCCATCTCACCAACAACATCACAAGACGCTGTCCTTTTCGGCCACCAAAAGTAATACTGTGCCCAGCAATGGCATCAACAACAACAACAACTCGAATGGAATCCAATCCACTCTAACTATCAACAACAACAACAATATCAATGGTAGCATCAACCTGGACAACAACGCTCCCTCCTCCCATGAACACATGTGGAACTCACGCTATCAAGAACTCAAGGCATTCTTTCAACAATACGGACATTCCCTGGTTCCTATGAACTGGCCACAAAATCCGTCCTTGGCACATTGGGTCAAACGGTAAGTGGTTTGTTGTTGTTGTTGTTGTTGTTCATTTTTTGTTTTTGCATGGTGTCATGTTTTTTTGTTGTTTGTATGGTTCTGTAATTGTCAAAACTGGTATATACTCACAAACAATGATGTCATCACATCTCTCATTCTGTCTTTGTCTCATAACACAAACCAACACACACACACACACACACAACGATATCAATACAAGCTCAAGTATGGTGTTGGTGGAGGCAGCAGCAATGAAGACAATGAGGACAACATGGGTGCTAGTTTGAGCAACAACAGCAACAACAACAACAACAACAGTACACTGACGGCAGAACGCGAAGCCGCCCTCCGAGAATTGCAGTTTGTTTGGGATTCGCATGCCGCTGCCTGGCAAGAGCGGTGGCAGGAACTGTACGATTTTGTTCAACTCCATGGACACGCCAATGTTCCCAAGCAATACCCTGACAATCCCAAGTTGTCCATATGGGTCAAGTGTCAACGACGACAATACAAGTTGTTGTTGCAGGGACAAAAATCCAACCTGTCCATGGGAAGATACCAAAAGCTCCAACAACTCGGCTTTGTTTTTTGTCCCCGACGGGGCAGCGCGGGGAATAATGCCTTGGCCAAATTTCACTCCAACAAGAACCCTACCGCTGCTGCCAACACAGAACCCATCCCGCATGCCTTGTTGGTGCATTTTCAAAACCAACAACAACTACAACAAACTGTGTCCGCTTCCAATAACAGCAGCGTTGCTGGTCTTAGGAATGCACGGTTATGATTATCGTACCACGTGGAGAGATATTATGGGTTGTTTTACAGTTGAAACAGTTTGGGATTTCTCTTCTTCTTCTTCTTCTTCATGCTGTGACAGTCGAACTTTTTCGTACGGCACAACTACTACGGTATGGTTTATTCAAGAAATTAAATAATGATAAAACAAGAGAGTAGATTCATAGATCTCATCGTCGTTACCGTACTATTCGTAACTCGTTGGTGTTGGATGCTGTGCGACTACAATCGTGATCCGTAATTTGGGTACAAGTTTTATATAATATCATCCCTCCGACCTAATTTGACGGCAACGGGTATTATGTGTCACATCATCGTTCGGTGGAAATTTTGGTCCAGTGGTGATGGGTGATTGATGTGTGTTTGCCTGCCGTGTCGATCGATCATTGGAGATTACGTGCAGCAGCAATTGATACATCGATGACTACCGTGTTGTTGGGTCAATGACACTTCTCGACGATTGTGGGGGGTACGAAAAGAAAACCAGAAACAGTTGCGCATTGTTCCCGTCGCGAAATGCATTGATTGATTGTTGTTGTAGTCGAAAAAACGGCGAACAACGGAACATTGTCCTTTTCCTTCGTTCCATCCTTGACGACTTTACACCTTCCAAACAGTCACCAAAATGAAGACTCCCATCCTTGCCTCTCTCTCTCTCTCTCTCTCTTTGGAACCGAAACGGTTTTGCACATTGGTTCACGAATCGTTCCATTTTTGGATCTGCTTCGTATCTCACAAAAGATTGGTTTCAACAGCGACAGCATCCGAGCACCAATGTTAGTAAAGAGCCTCATCAACAACAAGCAATATCGTAGAATGTGTGAGAGGAAACGGTTTCTTTTCGATTCAAGACGAGAAAAAAGAAAAGAAAAGATGATATTGATGATCAAACAACACAAAAACCCCAATATTGTCTTCCCTGGTCTCTCGCCAAGCAACACACTTATTGGAGATGAAGAAAACCCGCTTCACTGTTCTTTTCACCGAATCGTCTGGTGAAACCCGGTGGCAAGGTCCAAAAGAGTCAGCAAGAAAGTCAAAAGTCACACAGTTATCAATCTCTCTACCTCTATTACTACTACGGTAGTGGCGTAGCAGAAAGGAGGGAAGAAGATGAAGAAGAAGAAGAAGAAGAAGAAGAAGAAGAAGAAGAAGAAAGAAGACGACGAATACACTTTGAAATCGCCTCCTCTCATACGGTAGTCGATCCACCCAAGTATCATACGTACATATTATAGTACCAACCTATCAACGTACGACACCGTATCAACGTACGACACCTTTCAAGTTTTTCGTATACCTACTCCAGTACTACGTAGTATGTGATATGACGAGAGACCATGCACGAGTTGAAAAAGAGGATGGAACAGCAATGGTACCGGTATATTGAAGGTACTGTAGTACATCATACAAAATGTTGTTGTTATTACCAATAACAACCACACCTTCGTCCATTCGTATGACATACTTGTACATCCAACATCGTCATGTACTATGTGATAGAATGGTGACAATAGAATGAGAGAAACACAACAACGACAACACTAATACTAATAGATAGAAACCGAAGAAGACTCTGATAGATAATATTATAGTTTGTTTGAAAAGGTGAGACACAAACGAGAGGAGATTGTAAGATGGACAATCTGCTGCAAAAGTTGTCTTTGTCTGTCATTTATTTTTCTGATGAAACGTCTTGTCTTTGTATGACACATACACACAAACACAACACCCACCACAACTTCATTATTTTGTTCGTTTTTGTGTTTGTATGATAGAAACCAAACCAAATCCATCCATATAGAGTATGTTATATACTTCAATTTGGAGGTCTGTCTGTATTTAGAAAGTGAAATCATGCATAATCCTATCTTACTTACTTACTTACTTTCTTTCCTTTCTTTTCTTGTCGTATCTTTCTTGTTCTTTTCTTGCTCGATGACTATTCCTGTAGCTTCATCATCTGATTCTTCTGTAATAACCGCCCCATGAGTAGTCATAGTGACAAAACCGATTCGATAGATCGATTGGCAGCGTTTCGTCACGAACACAACGGCTCTCCAACATCTACCGACTTTGTGGCACTCGTCGAGGGAGGGACAATACAATCGACAGAACATTCCAATTTCATCGTCACCACCAAAGCTGCCATGACTACTACTAGTAGCAGCAGTAACAAAGTATCGAGACAAAACTATGAAAAAATTCATGGTAATGATCAACTACTGGAAGAGAATGAGAATCATGAAGATTCGAACAGTAACATCGAAATTACTTCCACCACAAGAAGAAACACTTGTGAAGTAGTAGAAAATGATGGTCATGGTGAGACGGATGAAGTTATACCGACAACCAACGGCGACATTACCAACGATACCGACAATTATACATACCCACAACACCAACAACAATCCACAATGTCCACAACATCAACAACAATCATTTCTTGGTTTGATGCATCCATGCACTTAATCAAGGGCAATCTAGGTCCAGGATGTCTCAATATACCCCATGCCTTTGTCTTGTCCGGATGGCTCCTTGGTTTGGGACTCTTTGTCATGGTCGTCGCACAAGGCATATACAGCATGTTCATTTTGGTCCATTGTAAAATCCAACTATCCTTGCGACAGCAACAACAACAACAATCACAATCAACACACCATAATGTTCACTCCTTCATGGATGTTGCTCATGCCGCCTTTGGACGTCCTGGATCGATCATCATACAAACGCTCTTGGTGGTAGTACAATTGGGTGTCTGTTGTGTCTTTTTGAGTTTGTTGGCCACCAACCTACACGCACAATTCCCCATTGGTAGCGAATATTGCGTCGGACTCGTCACGTTCGCATTATTGGGGATTGTCTTGTTACAAAATTTACGAGATTTACGTTGGTTATCAACAACCGCCAATGTCTTCATGGTGACTGCCATTGTGACTGCCACTGTAGCGGCCATTATCGAATTACTGGACACTCCAAACAACAACGACAACAACAATAATGATTCCGAAAGACCACCACCCGTTCGAGCAACATCCAGCTTTGCCAATATGGCCACCTTTGTCTCGTCCATGTTCTTTTCCTTTGAGGGTATTGGACTGGTATTGCCCATTGAGAATTCCTATGTCGGAAGTAACGACGATGACGACCACGACGACGACGACGGCAACATTCCAAGCCATGCACTTTCATCATCATCATCAGCAGCAGCAGCAGCATCATCCCTACAACGACGACGACGACAATATACCTTTCAAAGATACATTTTGACGGGAAGCATGACGGTCGTGGCGCTGCTGTTTTTATGTATCGGCATTCCGTCCAGTTTGGCCTTTACGGATATTACGAGTGGCAGCATCACCGCCTATCTGACAGAAACCTTCCCACAGAATCCGTGGTACCCATTTGTCAATACCTTGGTCATGATAGCAGTTTATTTGACATTCCCGCTGCAATTGACGCCGGCCATGGAAGTATTGGACGAATGGTTCGGACCGGGATGCGATCCCGTGTGTTGTAGTGGTGTTCGAGACAATATTAGAGGGACGGCATGTTGTTGTGACAGTGCTCATTCAATGTTGGTTTTGCGGCGGCGGCGGCGGCGGCCGGCGCAACGACAACAGCAAGACCCAGAAGAGAGTCGGCGAAACGATACTGTTGACAATCAACGACACGAAGAATCGCCAAAGGAAGACACAACGCGAGATGGTATCCTACGATCTAACGATGAGACAAACGGAACGGACTGTAGTGTCAATCTAACAGTTCCGATTCCCGGAGTTGTCGACGAGGACGATGTGGACTATGAAATCTCAGTCGATGAAGAAACTCTTTCATTACCTCCCAACAGATGCTTTGGCAAGTACGAATGGATCTTTCGACGCTACGTGGTTGTGTTTGGATGTTCCCTGGTGGTGTTGGTTGTGAATAATTTGTCACTGCTGATGAGTTTGTTTGGTGCCGTCGGTCAAACGGGCTTGGCATTGATGCCGTGTGCCATTCATTTACAGTTGCAACGACAAGGAGCGATTGTCACGGCTGGAGGATGGATGAGCGTCCTCATGGACGGTTTTACCATCCTATTTTCACTGATGGTAATGGTGACAGGGATCGTGTTTTCGATTCAAGAGATCATTACCGCCAAAAGAAAATGAACTACCTAGCTAGTAGTTCAATTGTGTACTTCCAAAATATCGCACTTTGATTTGGCCGATAGCTTGTAGCCAGCTATGGAGTCTACTCTGCTAAACAGCTGGATTTTTACCTACGTACTGATCTTTTGGATTGACATACTACTACCTCATTATCTTTTTGGCATCCCTCATATATATAATACATAATATAACACGATTCCTGCAACACCTGCGTCAACATCAATCGTTTACAGTTAAGTTCGCAAAGCCCGGAAGGAGGTTCCAACATCACATGCGTCATCCATGATCATCATTCGTTTTTTTTGTACGTATGAGCCTTCTTGGAAGGGTACTGGTAGTTGGTTCGAACATGAGAGATTCCAGTATCACCTGCGTCATCCTTGACCATTCTTCAAAATTGAGCCTTCTTCGAAGGGAAGTCAGGAGGGAGCATAGAAATGCCGTACTCTACTACTCTAGTAGCTAGTAGAGAGAGAGATTTGTGCTCATTTGATCTTACAAATGACTCCGTGAAGTGATATCGTTCGACACGAAAATCCTGATTCCACTGTTCTTCCATAGCAATGTAAAAGGAAAGATTACGTGTACCAATGACTGTGAGTTCAATGAAGAAACGCGTCCAAATGGACTTGCCCTACTAATTGTTCTCGGAACTAACAGGAAATACTCGAAAATAATAAATAAAACAGGCTCGAAATGCCCTGGTTCTCCATTGATGCTTCCCATTTCACCCTAATAAAAATGATTCGCCGGTCGGAAAGGCTTGTCACACGTCACATCAAGACTGGTTTCATCAGGCCCTTCTAAAACATCCACCAGTCCATAAAAATCACAATAATGCGTTCCAAACGCCAACAATCGAGGGTCCGGAAAAAATGGTGCAGGTATGTTTCCTGCCGTCAAAAAAGGGGAAGCACACATAGCACGAAAAAGAAGGAAGGCTAACGAACGAATTACACTATTAACAGTAAGGAACACTTAATGTGCTAACTGTAAATTCCTGAAGAGCCAAAATTTTTAAAACCGAAACGTCACAGAAGGGTTTTTTGTGCCGGAATCCAATGCCTATTACTCATATCATAGAGCAACATCAAGCCATCATCTTCTTCGTTTTTTTCCATCATCTTGCATCACAAACTAGAAAAAAAAAAAACATTCCTCCTTTGAAAAATAGAGACTGGCTCTCGTTTCTTCTCGCCCGATCTCGTTTTCCTTTTTGCAATACGGTACGTACCACGGCTAGGTATTCCTTTGCACCTCTGCGACCACGTGAAGAGAAAGACGAATCCTCACGGACTCTCTCTCTTTTTCAAGATGCGGTTCGTTGTCAACGTTCAACAAATCTTCCTTCTGGGAACTGCGCTGCTAACATCATTTAGTGATGCTCAAGAAGATAATGGTGAAGGATCTGCAGGCCAATTGATGGATGTCCGTCCGATGCATCAAGTTTTGCGAGATATGCAAGCCAAACTAGCTGTCTCCGAAAGTTTCCTTCCCTCCCATCTCCAAGGAGTTTTTTGGATGGATCAGGGTGGATACTTGACGCCAGACTTGCCTCAACGACCAAAAGATCGCGTCGGACAAAACGCTCTAGTAGCCTTTGATGGCATTGACGACACGCTCTCTGAAATGAATTCCGATACTCACGTCCTCACGGTTGATCACACGGGACCAGCCTGGCCTTTTTTCAACACCCAAACCGGAAACGCCATCTTTCAGGTACAAGCAGCCGAAAACAGCTTTTATCGTTGGTATTTTGATGAGGACTTTCAAAATATACAAGTATACTATTACAAACCTCATTTGCAAGATGGGAATTACTATCCCTCAGCCCAAGTCGCGGGCGTTGACGTCAACTTGACCATGCACTATCAAGAACCGGCCGACGAATGCTACACCATGGATATTCTATCAGGTAATGCATCGTCGTCCGTCGACATTGCCAAGTGTGCGGCGTGGGTTCGGACCACTGTCGTTGTCCATCCAGACGATCGTTCCCGAGAAATGGCCATATTGCCAGATTATTACGTCTATCCTATCATCAATGGCACTGGACATGCCATTGAACCCTTTTATTCTGCATTTTTACGGTATGTGCAGGACGATGCTGGCATTACAAGCGACTTGATTGATGGTAGCAACGACAATGCACTCGTCGGAAGGGGTGGCCGACTGGCATCCATCTTGCAAGAAAATGCAGTCGTAGTGGAACCCACTCTAGCGGCGTGGCATCCATCCATCCAAGAGTATCTCGTCGACGCCAATGTGGCTCGTATCTGCAAGGAACAAGAAATTCTCTTGCAAAGTGGTGTCACTCTTGAAAATGATTCAACAGGAGTTCTGTCAACATTGTATGCACAAGACTTGGTGCAATACATTGCTAATCCGACCAAATTCTTGCGCAGTCGATCCCATCAGTGTGGTGGTGGGAATCGAAACTTTTGCTCGATGGGACGGGTCGTTTTGGGTGAGTATGGCTTGGTTCAAGACACTTTGGTGACGAGCAATACTCCTCAAATACGAGGATGGTACTTGGGGCGAGCTAAATTGAACCCAGAGCGGTTGCCGCCCTACTTTTTGTTGGCAATGAGTGACAGTGGAACTGATACTGAAGAGGGACGCAATGGCGTTCACGATGCTTTGCGAAAAGCTATGATTGATACCATCATTGTACCGGCACAGCAACGGATTCTTGAATCCAATTTACAGTCAGAGTTGAATTCTTTTATAGACGAATTGATTGAACAGTTGGATACGGAAGCTAAAATGGGCACACCGGACGTCAACATGACCCTAACGACGGACATAGTCGGGACATTTGTGACCAAATGGGCCTTCAAAGTCATTTTGGATATGGATGTTGATCCGCAAGTCATGGCCGCGATAAAGACGTTGTTTCTCATGCCATCGTTAAGTATATATGGATTTTGGGTGGAACCTTTTGCTTCTCAGCTCAGTTTTGAAGACGGGGCAAAGATTATTGCTGCCTTTGACTCGCTCGTCTCCGTCGTTGAACGGTCGCCTGTGCTACATAGTTATTCTCCGTCCGAGGCAAACTTCTTTTTGACGAAATATGACTATGCACGTGAGCTTGCTGCTTTTTTTAGCGGTGCATCTCTCCTGGGAGTGCAGCATTTTATTTTGAACATTTTCACCAGGATTGTGCCGTCAGATGACTATGAACTATTGAATCCAGATGATTCCCATATGTTGGGAAATGCCCTTTTGGAAGCTGCCCGTTTCAATCCACCCGTGAAAAATGTCAACGTAATTCTTTCCCAAAATACATCCTTGCAAGTAGGTGGTGCCGATAAGTCATTTCCGGCTGGAACGTCCGTCATGGCCAGCATTTTACTCAGTGGTTTTGATGAGAATTTCTTCCCCGATTCATATACGTTCGACGTTGAACGGGCGAACTTGAAGAGCAACATCTTGACCTTTGCGGCCATGGGGTACGATCTGCAATATTCCTTTGATACTGGTAGACGGAGTTGCCTGGGACAACATCTTGTCTTCAAGCTCAGTCTTGATGTCCTTTCCGCATGGTTGCGCCGCGATGGCGGCCCCTCTATCTCCTTTGTCGGTAATAGTCCAAGTTTAAGTGGCGGCATCGGAGAGATTCCCACTTCAGCTTGTGTTGCCAAGTTTTCTTCCCTGGGATTCGAGAGTGACAATTTTCATTTGTATCATCGCTACTTTCGGGACGACTCTAAGTTCATTTACCCACCTGCTGGTGTCTATCAAGGACCACTGGCCATTGAAGAATATGTTGCCTTCGTGTCACTACGCAATCCTATATTCAAGGAAAAATACATCTCTAATGTGGAAGTATCGTTGAAAACTGTTGATTCGTCTGAAGGCACTTGCACTTTCATCATCAACTCGTCCACCCGGTATTCAACAGACCCCGATTTTTTTGTCGAATCGGATTTTGTGGTCACTGCAATGACTAAACTGATCTATATGTATCACGAAGATTACATTAAGGAAATCGATTTGTTCTACACCGATGCATTTCTCAAGTTTGTAATGGCTCGATCTAAGTCCCGCAGTGAGCATATATGCAACGTTCATGCGGGATGCTTGAACAAAACTAATGACGATCAAGATATGACAAAGAGTCGATGTTTGCAACAGCTCGCAGCGTTGCCAACGTACTCTGAAGACGAAGAAGGACGGGGATATATTGATGGGAACTCATACTCATGCCGAGCTCTGCATTCTCAACTTGCCGAGTTTGATGACTTTCACTGCCCCCATATTGCCTTTGCTGCTACTGAAGATCCAAAAGGAGGGGTCAAGTGTCAAGAATCGGAGTACATGCGATCAAGCGAGTTTTTCGATGACGAAGATATGGCTGGATATGAACGATACATCCAGAAACTGAATGCAGTACTTGGATCGCAGGGCAATATCGATCCCGAAGCTGGTTTCAAAATCCTTTCTCTACCGCCAGAGGAGAACGGGACACGGAGCTTGGTTGCAGGTATAATTGTTCCTATGTTGCTGTTCCTGGGTGTGTACCTTGGCTTACGTTATGTCAAACCAGAGTCTATCCTGACCTCGCCAGATTCGAAGCGACTGTGGACCATTGCCATCGTCTGGGTTGTGATGCTCGGTTCGATTTTTGGCTTCGCAGCAATCACTATATGGAGTATTGGACAGCGTAATCCAGAATGGAGCGATGTGTGGACACACAACGAGATGATTAAATATACTGTATTGGGAAAACAAGCGACGCCGAGTGGTACCGAAATTCAAAGTCGGTTGGACGATGCGGAATTTTATGTTTATGTTGGATTCATCGTCTGGATCACCTCTTTAATAGCTGGAGTCGGAATGGAGGCTTTAGTTTGGATTTACTTCATCCGCGTCTGGAGTGAGGAACGAGAGCGATACTGGCGATTTGCGCAGTTCTTCTTCCCCTTGTTTGCCATGACATCCCTTGGTTTAGCACTGTATCGAAACTATTTTTCCCTTCCGGTCATGGTCTTTGGTCTGTGGAAGGTACGTCTTTCAGTCGTTTTTTTCATCGTATGTATTATTAAGATTCATGATACCTTACCTGCTTCTTTTCAACATACCAGTTTGGATTCCCAGAGGTACGTTGTGCTTTTTGAAAGAGTACTCTCCGCACACTATTAGGTTTCCTCGCCTCACACCGATCCTTTCTGCTTCTGGGTTATAGACACTAATGTACATATACTTGGGAATTTTTGGGCGCCAAGGTGCTGTCGGACAGACAAGCGACTTCTTCAATGGCATCGGAACTGCGGTCCATCATGGAGCAGCCTCCTTCATCATTGCCATGCTCACTGTGGGTGTCATTCCACCCTCGCGGTACTTGATTTCGCCAATCCTAATTTTGGTCATGCAACACTGGGTTGCTTTGATCGCGTATAGCTCCCGTGCACTTTACAGTGCTATTGAATTGGTACTAGACTACTTCTTCCAGTGGTCTGTGTTGTGTACGTTGAGACATCTACTGCTATCTCGTTGTTGATATATTGTGCGTTTGCAGTCTAAACATTCCTTGTTTTGTTTCCCGTTCCAGCAAACTTCCAACAACTATTTCATTTGCACTGGACTGCTGCACTCGGCGCATCTTGTATGTTATTTGCTCATTGGATGTATCTGATAGCGGCAGTACTTTCGCTGTTTGCCAATTCGAGTGGGCAGGACAAAGACGAAGATCAATCCAATGTCCATTCTCGTGGTGTGGAACTCATGACAGCTCCACCACAACCCAAAAAGACCAATCGCCGCCGCAGTAAAATGGGGAGGCTACATGGAGCGGCACGTCGCAGCTATGGATTCCGCAACCTCAACAACACATCTATAGACTTGGCGCATAATTACTTGGCTACACGACAGCGGGAACCACCGGGACTGCACCATGAAGAAGAAATTGTATTCTTTCGCGATGATCCAACAGACGACGGGGCGAGCGGTTTTTCCAACAGTTCGCAAGCTTCCACTGACGGGGAAGATGTACGAGTATCGCGGCTGCTGCCTATTTTACTAAAGCACATAAATGATGGAAGGGAAGACGAAATCAATCCCAATTGGCATCTCACAGAGCAAGTCGAAGATGGCAACAAAAAACATTGTAAGGGCGAATGTAGCAGAAAATCGGATGATTCGCGTGCTCTCAGTGCGAGGGCCAATACGTTTGGTGGAATCCTAAAAGCAACAAGAAGGTCCAGTTTGACGAATTCCACGATGGATCCTAGTGGCTTTGGGTCATTCCAAGAAGATAGTCCATCGTGCGAGAGCGGCGTCAACTCGGATAGTGCGAGAGGCACGGAGTCGGCCGATAGTACCAATACTGTATAAATAATACTTCGAGTAGTGTCTACTAACTGTAAATAGAGGCATTTATCACTGACAGTAAAGCCGCCATCCACTCAAAATTCGAAGGACGAACTAGATTTACTCCAGTACGCAATGTTACTTTGTACTCCATAGTTCGTATCGAGAAATCACCCCCTATCTCGATGGTGAATTGTTTGGCTATTCGATCGATAGCCATATCCGAGCTAAGGAATATTTTGATTATGTTACTGCAGTAGTATTCGTTGTATTTGTCGATGCGAGGGCTAGCATTATCGTCTTGAATAAAAGGAACAAATCCTTTGTACTTCTCTTCTAGAAGCGACTCGATCATTGGAAACATTTGTTCCTCAAACAAAGATTTCAAAGAGAATTTTGGGCTGTCCGAGGTACCTTGGTCACTGCCAGTCACGATAGAGTCAACAATGTAACAGTCGCCCTTTTTCCTTTTTATTTCTCAACCATACCTAAGATTTCCATGCTGATCCCGGCGACTTTTTTCGAACTCGCTTCGTTGCAATCTTGGCAGCATTGCATCGGTAGAAGGTAGAAGCCAAGCTTCAAGCCATGACCTCCGTTTCCCATATTTCCTTCAAATGTATAGCTAGTGAACGCCACACACATAACCTTGTTGATGTGTGGCTTGTGGTAGAGGAAAGCCTGTACTTTGTTCAGGCCTACTTTCTCTACCACCTTGGCATTGGCTTTTCCAACAAATCCATTGAACCATTTTTCATCGTAATGGATGAGCAACACTTTCGAAGTCGTAGGCAGTCCCCAGATGTCATCAACGACAAGCTTTGAGAATCTGATATGCTTTGACATTTGTTCTCTGGAAACCAAATGTAAAGGCCTTTGTACGTAGAGACAATATCCGTCCTGGGATGAGAGCCGTCGATGGATTGTTGAGTTATAGCCCCAATCATTGATGTCACTCTCCACTTTTACAGGTGTTACAGCTTTGCCTTCCGTTCTACTGCTGCAGCACTCATTGCATATTGTGCAGTCTTCGTCTTGACCGTTGCAGCATTCATGGCGACATTCATGGCTTGTGTTTGGGACATGGCAATTCGTAATAATTCGTCAAATTCGGGTTGCGATATCTTTTGGGCGGTAATACCGATCCGTAGAAGTAATCACATCCGCACTCTTTAGGAACCTGTAGTACGGAGTACGGGAATTAAACGACGGCCACCTTCATGGAAAAATGGAATATTCCAAGATCCGATCAACAGAGTTATTATATTCATAGAAAGATCCGTACTTAATATATTTCTGAATTCTAATTTCATTCAAACTTTAGAGTTCGGGATATTCAAAGGTATGTACGTCGTCCCATCTCATCCGTTCCTCCATCATCAATCACAGGCCACAGTCATCGCCGAAGGTAAAAAAGGGAACGTGTGTCCAGACATGAAGCGGAAAAAACAAGTTGTTGCAACACAAGCAATCATTCTTCACAGGCCGGTAAGACAGCAAATGCACTCAGTACCATGAAACAGACGTTGCAACTTCCTTTTACCATCATCATGATTGAAAAGATGTCGTATTGAGAAACAACCATCTCTAGAAACGGTAGAGAGAGACGAATTTCTGTGGTGATGGCCACATTCGAAAGTCAGTCAAAAACATCGCTTCTGCCTCAGTTGGAAACCATTGTCAGGGAATACTCTGCAACAGACGATGCAACTTCCTTTTACCATCATCGTGTTTGAAAAGATGTCGTATCAGCCATCTCTAGAAACGGTGGAGAGAGACGAATTTCTGTCGTCGGTTCGCCGTCGATACTGTTGCAACCTCGACGTACCTACTAGAAAAGGTAGATCGTACGATTACCTTTCTCTAAATGTATCGTTATACCGAACGAGTTTGTGGTGCTTTGGCTGATTGGCAGGAGTTGGTCGAATGTATCAACCAAACGTCAGCTGCACCGGGTGAATCAAGACCAACATTATCGATTTCGCGGAAGCAGCTATCCGGATGGTTTCGGAAACAGGGCGGGAAAGAGGTTAGCGCGATCGAAAAGCCATTGTTAACTTTGAAACACCGACAACAACGAGTACAGTGGGCGAAGAAGTGGTACCACTTGTTGAGTAATTCACACGCATCGGTGGCCTTCCTTGATGAGAAATGGATTTATACAACAAACAGGAGGCGTCCTATGAAGATTCTCCCTCCTACAGAATTGGAAAATGGCAAAGTTCGAGTATATCAACCGCCTTGAATCCGGTCCCGTAGGCATCCAGTAAAGGTGATGTACTTGGGAGTTGTGGCATGTCCTTATCCCCAAAATGGTTTTGATGGGAGGGTTTGTCTTCATCGCGTTTCAGGAACAAAATCCTTAGCAAGGGCATCAAGAAATACAAGATAGTCAGTGGATGTTGATATTCTTCAGGCCATCAAATCGGGTGAATGGATCCAACTTCTCGTGACGGAGGGTATGACTGCCGAAGCACTGCTCGAAGTGATCAAGACGCACTATGTTTTGGATGAATACGTATCAGATAGGTTGGTGATTGGGTCGCCGGAAACAAGTATGCTTGATCTAGGCAACTGGATGAGCATCCAAGCCGTGGTGACCCGTGTTCACCATAGGCGAGGGAGCCATCCGGATGCCTTGGCAAGAAGTGTTGAAGATGCATGGAACATTTACTTGTCACCAAGTGCATTTCAAAACGTACATGAAAGACTGAAGATTGTCCTTCATTGTATTGTTGATGACAATGGTCGAACTAGTCTCGTGGAACGCAAACGAGGGAAATTGTTCCGCGACTGCATGATTTTGGAAATCGATGACGATGACACCAACGATGACTTGGAACTACCGAATGATGACGATTTCGATGACAATGATAATAGTAGCACTCTAGTAGAAATCTCAAAGATCGAATTTTCTGTGGCTAGTTGTGGAGATATTGATGTTCTAAACTACCGACATAGAGTCAAATAAATTGGGATGGTAGGTGTCTGTCTTCAAGTACCACCTTTACGTACAGGTACATACGCGAGATTTGTGTAGAAACAGAGGTACGGTAGCTATCATACCGGTAGGTATGATACCGGTGCGTACTCCAGTAGCATGTTTTCTGACATTTTCGAATTCGTTGTATGGACGTACGTTGTTGTTCTTGGCGTCTTCTTCGAAGAGAACGTACAGAATAACTGAAATCTGGTACTCGGAGTACTTCACGCACGTATCGCCCAGATGACTGTCGGTATTACTACTACATCACCACCACTACTACTACAGTAATAAATCAATACAGTAATACAGTGCAACGAAAACTTCAAGATGGACCCACCGCTACAACAACAACAACAAGTCCATCGGGATTCGCCTATTGATCCAATGAAGACTGGCATCGCTTCAAAATTGATGAAACTCAAAGGGCAAGCAACAGGAGATCAATGACAAACAACAACAGTTGGATCATTTGGAACAAACACTTGAAGAGTCCAATCAATCATTGAGGCAACTCTTGTCACTCGAACGGGAGCAAAAGTCACTCAAAGACGAGCTATAAGCCTTGGAAAGGTCATTCACGGATGGACTGTATTTCGCCCCCCTTTTTGATCATTGGAAGCTGAACATACAAAACATCGAGGCAAATCGAGACTTGAGCGGTATCAAATGGACAAACTTTTGGCGGACGGCACATGAAGCTGACTCTATTCAAGTCCGAAAAAACAGAGATCAACAGGGATTTTCATTTTCTTATTCCCAACCTTACAAGGACACCAGAGAAGGTGCGAAGACGTCATCTACTCATCCTGTTGCATCCGATACCGCCACAACAAGCCAACATTCTCAAAGTTATGCACCACTACGCAATTTGGTGTGGCCAATCGACATTTTTGGAAATAGTTCAGATCTCTCTCAACCGATTGCACATCTGTTGCCCGCGGGACAATCACACGAAGAGTGGACGCACATTGCTGCATCAGTTGTGGGATTGGACAAGGATGGATTGCCACTTGATTGGATAAAGGCTGTCAGGGGGTTCAAGATTGATGGGAACAAAACGACCAAAAGGGCGCCCGGTTCAGGTGTTGTCCATTTCGTCTCAAACAAGATTAGAATGGCCAATCAAGGTATCCTTTTCGATGGCCAAAACGCAAATGCAATTCTCATTCCAACCATTAGCTTGGAGTCAGCCAAAGCTTGGAAGGGAGAAGCTTATAGTGCCCTTTTTGCTGTTGGTTTACCAAAAACTTTGGGAAACAAAGAAGGTCCCGGTGTCCCCCAGATATATCAACAGGTTGGCTTGACATTGAGCGATGCAAGGGAAAAGGGTGTTATCCGGGATGCTTCTGCAACTGAGATTGAGAATGCAAGAAAGACGCTGACTCATGCGATCCTAGCAGTGAGAGATTATCTTCGAAATACAAAAGCTGAAACTCGAATTGAGAGTTTTGGCATTAACAGTGAGAAGGATGTTGCTGGTGTGAAACGTTCCCATGAAGTGGCAAATTCGATCAATTACCCACTTCCAGAAATTGATAAAGAGGACAAACAACGAAAGCCACTTTGTTTGGTGGAATTTGGGGATGGGGCTGATGAAGGCAAGCATCCTGCCCCAGATCCGTTGCTCTTAGCCTACAAGGCAGCAGCTATTTGGGGAATGGCTACCGATCAAAGATTGCTAGCAAATGGGGAACCCCAGGACCCTTCAGCAAATATGAGCGAGGACGATTATTTGGCCGAGTTCGCTTTTTTGGAAGCGCGCAGTGGATTCAAGAGACCACAAACATTGGAGGATTTGGCCATTGGATTGGGACAGCCAAACGGATATCAAGCGTCTCGATGAAAAGTAATCTGACATTTTTACACGCGACAATTACCTCACAACGACAGAATTTGTCATTTGCAGGAAAAAAGGTGGTGTTGCCCTTCTACGTTGACTGTGAGCAGGTAATCAACACAATGGTTCTCCACCTATACACGACTTCGTTCTTCCCATCTTTTGTTGTGCCAAATATTACATGCACAAACTGTATGAAGTCATCCTATCCTACTTTGTTACTTGGAGGAAATGGCTGCCCTGGAAGAGTCAAGATGCCAAAAGGGGTGGGGGTAGTGGTTTGCTTTTTCAAGTTGTCTGCCCATCCCAAAGAGGAAGACGTTCATTGTTTCACAGCTTTGAAGCATATATATCATTCATGTACAAATACTATACTTTTCCAGCACTACCGGTAGTTCAGTAGGTAGTAATGGAGTACTGATTTTATTATTATCTTCTTACTGTTAATATGGGTGCACACTCTGTCAGCTCATTTATCCTCGACAGTTGGGACTGGCCAACCAAAAGGATTCCGTGGAGGATGGTAACATTGTTCGTCGAGTACCGTCCTTGCCACACAATTTTTGCCATCACGAATGGACTTCCTCGACGATTCGCATCGCCTGTGCAACGTTGCGTGGCGTTTCCGAGGCAAGACTTTTCTCGGGTTTACCATCCGAAGTCTCGTATCGTTTCAACCAGTACTTCAGATTTTCCAACGTACCGGGCTTGACTCGTTCCAAGTCTTCCAGCGAATATACGGATGCTGCCGACGGATCGTCCAAGGAAAGGACAAGAATCTTATGATCCGTGTGATCAATTCCAGTTCACCCAAAACTCGACAGGCAGTGATACTTCCCATCAACAACGGTTTGGATCCCAATTCGATCGCGTCAATATGGACTTCATCTCGGGATCTTCCCACGTTTGTGGAATGAGACCGTAATTGAAAAAGGTAGTTCCAAAACTGTAATACCGAGGTTGACCGTCCTTGATATCTTGGATGATGGGATTGCCGGGCAAATCCTTGTTCACTTCCATCTTGGCTGTCATGTACATGGGAATCTCCGTGCTGAACACACATGCACGCACACAGACAAACAAAAAAACAAACAAACACAAGTTGGGTCAGGAGGATGAACGAGACGACGACGAAAATGATCAGTTGGGAGGAATCTTGTAATTTCGTGGCTGTGCTGTACTGTACTGTACTTACATCATGTTGATAATATTGCCGATGGAACTTTCTCCCGCAATGGAACATCATCACCCCAACTTGAATATTGAGTCGATGTCATGCTGAATGTACTAAATCCAAAGTTTCCCTGTTGACTGGTTTTTCCGTGCGGAGGGAGCGTCAGTGTGAGGTTGACCTCCATGGGACCCATCGTGTGGTTTGATCGATATTCTTGTAGTAATCGACGACGATGTCCCAACCATTGGGGACCATGAATCCACTGGGGATACAATTGGCTTTCGACCAGGTCCGTGGGGATGTTGGTGGGACTGCACGGAACGGCACCCTTGCGTGCCAACAATCATGTTTTTGGATCCGGAAATGGAAATGATATCGTTCAACCGCGATTCGTCGGGAACCTTCAATGACATTTTGTCCGTGGTATCGTGTACATGACTTTAAACGAACGACAGCATTTTTCATGCTGCCGATGCCGGGACTGTTTTGCAAAGACGTATCGGCCATGATCTCCATCGTACAAGTCGTTTGGATGAGCGACGGCCAATTCCGATCCTGGCATACCGGCAGGATCCCGACCGACAACTGTTCAACGGAACGAGAAAATTGTGGGAGGGGAAGAAACGAATACATACAATGTGAGATGTACAATAGTACCGTCTCTGCATGACGTAAAATCGCCGTTCCAACAAACCATGGCATTGTGGCAGCAACAGCAACAGCAACAACGATATTACGGTACCTATTTGCTTTTACGTTACGTACCAAAGTGTATGATAGCCGATTCCTCCCCCCTCTGATGACCGATCCGAAACAAGGATGTCTGGTCGGATGTCCTTTCTCATCGTTCCGTTTTACATAGCTAGGTACCTACGGTAGGTAGGAAGAGTACGTAAAACCGCTTGTACACAATCTACCGGTAGTCATTCTAACTGTAACTACGACGAAGTCAAGTAATAAAATTTTAGTGAAAATCAGGACACATAGTAAGACGAGAGTACTTCGTACTCTAGAACCCCCGGTCCGGTAGAGAGCTATACATTCTTTGGGCAGAAAGATGATTAAGATTGCACGCTTTGCTGAACCATTCCTTTATATTCCCGAGGTTTGTTGTCCTAAGCAAATTGGCAGTCATGCAGCTGGGGCAAATCCAGGGTTATTGAGGATCAAGAACAAAACGTTGTCCAAAAAGCACGGCGCTTGCTGGCTGTTGGTATCACTGCCACCGTACTCCCCACGATTGCAGGTTCCACTGCCATCCCATCGAAACAGTACGATACTCCTCAGCAACAGCTCAAAGCACGCCGCCGAGTTGTTTGTATCATCCAAGGAGGCATAACACTGTCCGAGATTGTTGAAAATTGATTGGACAAACAACGGCATCAAAACTTCATCCACAATTTCTTGTTCCTGTTCTCCCTTTGGGATCGAGTACGAAAGAATGTACAATTCTTGTGCCTTGTGAAGGATTCGTCTCTTTGTGGCATCATCTTCTGCGGATGAATGGGCCCTGGCATGATAGCACAATGCCAAGTTGAAGATCAACATGGTAGAGAGTTTCGAGAACAGCAATCGATGAACATCATCTGTAAATTCCCGGTGTTGCACCATTTGCGTATCACAAGATGCTTTTCCGATATCCATCACGGTCACCACAACCTCGAATGGGTTCGAGTACACAGTGGGATCAACGAAAAAATCGATATCGTTGGATCGTGACATTTGAGAAGGCAAGATCTGAAGTGTTACAAAAACTTTAAACTTTGTCTTGCTCCCACATTCTTCGAAAGGACGGCGATTCAAGAAGGTCTTGGAAATGGTCGTAGCCTTCTTGAAAAGTACCACCGCTTCGGCAAATTTCCCTTGTTTGTACAATGAAACGCCCCTGTTGTTTTGATGCGACACCCATTGAAAAGCTCTGATTGCCTCCTTCGAAATGGTTGATATTGTTCCCCGGCTAGTAGACATTTTGCTGCTTATCTTGCCTCGTTCGACTTGATATTTTGAGCTTGTGTGTCAATAAAGTTTGGCAAAAAGCTGAAGAAAGAAGGGAAACTATGATACGGTACTCTCTCTGGATGCCGACTGTGAGTGCGACATCATTATCTGCAATGAGAGTTTTCTTGTTATGCTTCAAAAATTCATGTTGTATTTTGTTGTAAAAAAAGGTTCGTTGACGAATGGGGACGATGCCTTTTCAACCCAAAAGAATGGTAATCGCTTCGGCCGACAGTTCTTCGGCTTCCTTTTTTGTGGAGAGGCGAAACAGGCGCTTCCAAGAGGCAGAATTCGTTTTTTTCCGAGTGAGAGAGAAACTGTTTATACTGTTCGACGCCATCAAGAAGTAAAATTCTTCCCCAGTGTTCAAAACGTAATAATAAAATAAAATATGAAAATACCGTACTGATGATGACTCGTTCCAAAAACAACCAAGCGCTACTAGAGGTACTACTACCGGTAGCCACCGTGGCTTCTCGCAGTCGTAATGTGAATATTCACAGTCACAAGCAAGTGTATCGAGAGGAAGAATAAATACTACGACGTCGCAATTTTGTGTTGTAGGCGGTTGGTACTTAACTGTAAGTGAGGGTACTTTGTTGTTGAAGATAAAAAACAACTATTGTATCTAGGTAGCTACCTACTACCGGTAGTAGTATCCTTTAAACCCTGTAAAAAAAGGAGATATTCTTCTTGACTGTGATTCCGAAACGATGTTCCGTATGATTCTGAAAGCAGTTAATGACTGTGAATACATGCAAGTGTTATGATACCAGTACTTATAGAGTTACATAAATCATTGATAAATTCGAATATCTATCGTCTATTGTCGTGCAAAAAAAATTATCGTCGTGGTAATTTACTACCGGTATTCGTAATAATGAAAAAAGGTTTTTTCGCTTTTCTTACTTTTTCTTTCTCCTGCTCGCAAAACTTCTTGTTCTGTGTTCTTGGTAGCGCAGAAAGTCGATTGCACCGTGGCAGGATGACAGACCTATGTACTAGCTAGTATCAAGCGCTTGAGAATCTTTTACAAAATGGCCGTCAAGTTGTCGCTATCGTCGTCCAAAAAAAATAATCAAAACCATCATCCGACATATTGTTCCGAATAATAATAACAGGAACAACAACGAAAGATTCCAGAAAGGGTCTTGTTCAAGGTCTGATGTGCGGGAATTTCGTGCTGCGCCTTGGAAACAATATTTTTGCACCCGTTTCATGAAATTCCAATCCTTGGAAAATGTAGCCATGGATAAAAGGTAGATAAGAGGTTCGAGTAACCTAGCTAGCAATGTTAATCTGTCTACAACGTACTGTTCAAACGACGTAATGTCAATCGTTCGTTGAGCGATCTCAGGTTTCCAAGACTTGGTCGTTTACTGTCAGCGGTACAGCAAGGGTTAGGTTAGAGATGGGAAGCCCAACTCTTTTTGAGAACTGGTGTACCATGGAACGAGTTTCTGTTGTTGGTTACGGAAATTCCCTTTTTGAAACTGACGAATCTCACCCACTGTTCATAGCATCGACGGTGCCATTGTTGATGGATGGATCTTCGGGTACCTTACATTCCTCCACCGAGTTATCATGCCAGGAATCGTGACAATGATCTCCCTTGTCCATGGTGGTTGCAATACAATCATGTCGTACAATGACATGAGGTATGACGAGGGACAAATTGTTGCGAGTGTCGTCGACGTGATCGTCTTCAATGAAATAGGTTCCTTCGGCAGCGGTTCCGTCCATATCGTTCTTCAGATTGTTGAACAACGCAGCGGCTAACGATTCGCGTTGGATCCGTTTTTGCCGTCGAGTTCGAGAAATATGATGCAACGCGACGTTGCTGCTAGCATTGCTGCTGTAACTGTAGTGACTTTCGACATCGTCGTCGTCATCATCATCATCTTTGCTGCGCAGTCGTCCACGACGATGCAACTTGGACCGTGACGACGAATGAATTGAACGGTTGGAATTGAGAGAACCGGGACTGTTACGCACTTGTAGCCAAGACCACCACCATCGTGGTTTATCACAATATCTTCGTTTTTTGGGTTCCAAGTAATATGCGACTTTGGCACTCAAACCACCTTGTTCGAGGAATTCGACCATGTAATGTTCCGCCCAATCAAAATGTTGATGTGTTAGTTCTTGTACGGTATCGACCATGCTCAATTCCGGATCGACGACGGTTTGATGTAAGACTAGTGTCCCATCGGGCTTTCCATGGAAACGTGATTGAATCCATTTCGCACAGGGATTGGTACAACAACAACGGCGGGTATCGTTTTCTTTTGCAGAGTTTGTGGAGACACAAAGTTTCACAACCTTTCGTCCAATTATAAAATACAAGTATTGGTGTTTTTGGTTGCAGCTGCTGCGACACAGTTGTTGATATCGTCGTTGCGAAATGGTTTGCAACACGTCTTGTTCTTGTGGAAAGGTCCTATACTTCTTTGTCTTGGGAATATAGGGTACCGCGAACAGTTCATCAATAATGTAGTCTTGT
This sequence comes from Nitzschia inconspicua, assembly GCA_019154785.2. Classification (NCBI taxonomy): domain Eukaryota; phylum Bacillariophyta; class Bacillariophyceae; order Bacillariales; family Bacillariaceae; genus Nitzschia; species Nitzschia inconspicua. Next base: position 2,942,640 of record JAGRRH010000004.1, read on the forward strand.
GGGATATCATCGCCGAGTTGTTTCAATCCTTCGGCCATCAAGTGAAGGTATCGTTCTTGTGGTAATGCTTCCGTAAAAGTAGAAGTAGTAGTAGTAGTAGTAGAGCATGAACCAGAGTGTCCATCGTCGATACCGATATCCATAACAAAGGTATAGGCCGTGACTTGACGGTCCGTCTTCAAACTGTACACTTGCTTGGTGGTTATTCGATAGGCACCATCATCGAATGCGGCAAACGTTTGCCATTCTTCAATGGAATCGAAATTCAGTAGAACACCGTAGACTTGATATCCACGTTGTTGCGGTTGAGCATGGACGAGACCGCCCTGTTGAAAGGTCAACCGATGTTCGTACAAGACCGCCGCTTCAACACTGGCGATGGGAACACCTCGGCGGTACCTAACGAGGGGATGAACAATCGGGCCGTAACCAAAGTAATATATGCGAGAAGGTGAGAAATTCGTCGGCAATAATACTGGTGGTTGCACTCTTTCCTTTGTCGTTGCCGCAATAACAGGCAAATCCTTTTTGTGGTTGCTGTAGACATTCATGATTGGGTTTACTGGTAGAGTTGCAGGCGAAACGTTTTGACGACTTTTGGTGGTCGAGACTTGAGAACAACTGCCGATGAAAGGCGAAAGGCACAATCACCCCCCAAACGGATCCGATCTCCTCCTAAACTCTCGCTCTATCACTCTGTCTCCCTGTGGATGAACTGCTGTTAGTTACGTTAGTACGTACGGAAAGGATGCTGATTTCGAAATGTAAGCACACTCACACTGACATGCTTACTTCGTTTTAGTTGTCAAGCAATCTGGTTACGGTACCTGACAAGCGCATCATCACCGTAGTTCTGTAGAGAAAGTTGTTGGTTGCTCATCAGTCTTTTACTCAGTAGTACCTACTAGCTACTCCGGAGTAGTAGAGAGAGTGGCTTGGTAACTTTCCGCTCCCTGTCTTTTTTTGTCGCAAGGGGTAGAGGGGTTGATTGTTGTAGCATTGCACAAAACGAACATAAAAGAACTAGTAGAAAGGACCACGTCCTTATTCAACACGTTGAGCCGTCATTCTTTCTAACTGTAAATGAAGCATCTTGCCAAGCGCCAGCATCTAAACGTTCTACTACCATGTGTTGCTTCGATCGATCAATGGAACTTTTGCGGTTTACTTAAAGAAGGTTGCGCCACTAACATAGAAAAGTTTTCATCGATGCGAAGAGAGAGCAAGCTTTAAAGCCACATCATAATATTGTCATCAGTCGTGGCAAAAAAAAGATACTACGTAGACTGGAGTACCTATGATGTTTTCCGAAACTACTGTAGGTATCATATAGACTGCGGGAACGCGGGAACGGCAGTTGTCCAACCTTCAACATGATGTACGACTCTTCAATTTCACGGAATTATTTTTGTATCATACACTTGATCTTCCGATTTTGGATCATCATAATAATGCTACAACATATATTATTATTACTACGTAGCACTCAAGCCATAGAGCTGACAGTGAGTGCGATCCATCACAAGCTGCTGTTGTCAAAGCGACTGGTAGTGGAGAACAGCCAAGTTCGGTGCCACATTACGGACTACGTAGTATCATAAGTAGCATTATACTATTTTTCTACAATACAGTATAACCTACGACGTAATTGTAAATGTCGTCCTTAACAATATATGTTGTTGCCCGAGTAGAAATACAGAAACTGACACCAGTTGGATCAAGCTGCCGGAGCAAGGCCGGGGTCTTTGAGGATCAAAAATAACGTGTTGTTCAAAAAACAACAAGCCGTGGAAGAATGGTCCGTGGAAAAATTTTCGTTGGACGACTCCCCCGAGTTGTTCCGACATTGGATGTGGTGATCCTGTTGGAATATAATGATACTTCGTAGCAGGAGCTCATAGCACGCCATCGAGTTATTGGTATCGTTCATGGAAGAAAAGCAGTGGCCAAGGTTGTTCAAAACGGCCTTGACAAACAGGGGCAAGATCGTTTCTTCTATAACTTCTTGTTCCTGTTCTTCCTGTGGGATCGAATACGCTAAGTTATACAAGTCCATTGCCTTTGAAAGAAATTCTCGTTTCGATTTGGAATCTTCATCTCTTGACACCATCGCCATCGCATGATGGGTCAAGGCCATGTTGAAGATCAAGATAGTTGATAGTCTCGAGAAGAACAATCGATCTTGACAATTTTCTTTATAAATCGGATTGACCATTTGTCTATCCCCCAAGATCAGAACGACCTCGAATGGTTTCAAAAATACAGAACGATCGATCAAAGAATCCATATCTTTCGTAAGTGCCGTTTTCGAAGGCAATACCTGTAGCGATGTAGACATCACAACAGCTGTAGTAGTTCGTTCCATTTCCATGGGACCACTCAAAAAGGTTTTGGAAGCGCTTGTGGCTTCTTTGAACACACGAACTGCTTCGTCGAACCTCCCCTGATTGTACAATGATACACCCATATTGTTCTGTTCGGATATTGACTGCAAGGCTGTCGCTGTCATTCCAGTGATGCATACCGTGGTTCCAGGTAAAGACACCATATTTTGCAGCATGAGTGTTGTTGTTGTTGTTGTTGTTGTTGTTGTTGTTGTTGTTGGTCTTGGTTCCAATTTTGTGAGGGTGACAAACCGATTGTCACAAGATCAAAGACGAAAGGAAAGAAAAAACTAAAAAGAAGAACCACTACAACATCGTTCGTTTGTGACTTTGTTTGTATGGTAAAATGAAAGAAAACAACGTTGCTTTGCTACCTCAGTATCATACGTGTTCGTGGCGTCAATTGTTGGCCAGCACAATTCAAGTTGTTGTAACAGAACATTGTGAGAGAGAGAATCACATCATCATAATTGTGGTCTTGGTCAATGCGAGTAAAAAGACGAAACAATTGTATTTAACAGTTACAATTAATGTTTCGTTTTAAATCTTCACATAAAAATGAAAGCTGGGATTGTTCGCAAAGGAAGATACTTCTCTGGGGTTCCGGTAGATACGGTAGGTAAATAGAGTTCCGCAGCTACTGGTACTGCAGCGGTAGAGATATATTTCTCCGGAACAGTTTCTCTTTTTTTTTTAATTAACAGAACCTTTCCGAAATCTCTATTTGCTATTATATTTACAGTTTTAATGCTTTTGTGACTTGTGAAACAACGGCGTAAAAAATATAATGATTGCACGATTAATACTCGTATGTATTAACTGTAATAGGATAGTAGCGATATAGTACACTATTAATAAAAGAACGGAGGGGCAGGTGAAAGATCCAAAAGATGTTTTTGAAGTTCTATTTGGTGCAGCAACCATCCCGTGACCATCGAAAGCTCAAGTAACAAAATCACGGAAGTCATCGCAGCAATTCTACCGTAATTCCATCCCAATGACCAACATGAGATTCAATGGCCGTTATTATTGATTCCTTACTACCGTAGTTTTACTAACTGTAAGTATGAACAATCCCGAAGACAAGTTCATGTCCCCTTTGAGCCGTCCACCGGCTTCCAAGAAACAACGTGGGGGTGCTACTCCTCGACCATCAGGAACAACCATGATGACGAGTAGTACTGGTAGTGGTCCTCCTCCTGTCGTACCCAATTCAAATACTTCCGGTAGTAGTAGTAGTACTGCTACTCGTACGGGACGATTGACTAGCACTGCCGAAGATGCTATTGCTCGTCGTCGTGCCGAATTGCGTCGTTTACAAGCGAAACGAACGGCAGCTGCGTCTGGTTCGACTGCTGGTACTATTACTGCTACTACTGCTGCTGCAGGAGCAGGCCCACCTCCACCACCGGTGCGATCCGCTGGAGTGCAACGACATTATTCGGATCTCTTCCCGACCGTACCCAAGTCTCCGTCCCCTCAAGTCACTCGTCAAACATTGTTGGATGTCAGTGAGGCAACGGGTGCTCCTCCCCTTGCTCTTCCAAACCAACAACAACAGCAGCAGCAGCAGCAACCAGCGCAACCAAACGCTTCTGCGAATAGTAAACCACCGTCCACTACCATCTCTGATTCTACAGTAATCAATGGTATTTTAACTCCAGCTGTCAACCGAAAACTAGAGTTTCCCTTCTCTCAAAAGGGATCGATGACGTTGGAAACAACCACCACTACGGAAACGAGAACTCGTTCCAAATCGGCACCTCCCTCTCGTCCACCGCCTCCTCCACCACCACCGTCCAAGACTCTTCCATCATCAGCGACTACTACCGGTGCTGCTTCTGCTGCCTCCAAACCACCCAGTAACCTTTCGACAGGGCGTCCTCCATCCGGCACCACCTCCACGTCTGATATACCCTTTTCACGGACTGCCGAACGAGCTCAAGCACGAAAGGAACGAGAGGCATCCCATCCCCATCAAGAAGCGAACTCTCCCCATTTGATCCCATCCACCAAGACCGCATCCACTAGTATTTCCGCGACTGTCATGGCCACACCGCAGGTTGCCACCGCCAACAACAAGACCACTGACTCATCATCGTCACCGCCAATCTCCCACCCAAAGTCTTCTTCCACCAAACGAGAGAAGATCAACATGATGCGCAATGCAGTGGCCGAAGCACAACCGGATGTCCCATCGAGTAGGGACGAACCACCGACACCTCCTCGTCGTCTGGCACGATCTCCTCCCGACGGAACAAAGTCTGCTGTGGCTACCGTCGATCCTGCAGAAGCAGCAGCGACATTGATTAGTGAATCGGAAAAGAGATTGGAAGAGGCCTACCAAAAAGCCGAACGAGAAAAAACTGCCGCACTGGTTCAAATCAAACAACTGGAAGATCAACTTTTACAAGCTCAAGATAAGGTTGCCAAGGCCGAACAAGTTGCGAACAAGTTACCGCCGCCGGGATCCAACTCCAACATCGATTACCAGTACATGTTACAGTTGGCCGAAACGGACGGACCAGAAGCAGCTGTGGCTTGGGTCAGGTCTCAACCACAACAACAACAAAATCAAAGCAGCACGCCACGAAAAGGAGGAGGAGGAGGTGTAGGACCTTTGACGGCCATGTCGCCATTGCGGAATGTCGTGGCAGGATTGCGCGATTCACCCCGAAAACGGTTCAAATCCTTGTCAGATCGTAGCATGAGCATCAATCCCGTCATTCCCAACTTGCCACCCGATGTTCCCATGAAACAAATCGAAAAGCAACTGTTGTCGCAATTTCGAGAAGCGGTTCAGTACGTACCCTTTGAATTCACTTCGCCATTGGCAACCTACGTTGTACGAAGACCCTACGGCAATATCACGGCGCCGGATCTCTTTCAGTACATCTCCCCCATGCCGGACGATGTCTATATGAAACGAGCTCACGTCTCTACGTTGGCCGCATTGGAAGTTGGTGTGACCATTTTGGCAGACAACTCGGTGATGCTTCTCTTTGACAAGGCAGGTGTCCGATACAACAAGAATAGCACGAGTGACGGTGGGTGGAAGATGATCCCCAATGTGGAAGAGTTGGACCGTCCCCTAGGGTTTGTCACCTATATCGACGAACAAGCCAAGGAACTTGAATACTCTTTGGATGATATCCTCGAAGAAGCCATGCTGGTGCGGGAACAATATTCCAGCTCCATGATCAATACGGCCTTGAGTTTGAAGGATCGACCAGCGGTATCAGCACCTGCTGCAATTGATACAGCCGAAGTACCGAGCTTGGCCAAGGCACCCAGTAAAGATGTAGGTGTCGAAACGGACGAGAAGGGAATGATGACCGCTCCCACGATGTCGGTCACTGTGGAAAACGTCGCTTCGGCCGATGATACAACCAAACATCCTGCTGCTGCTTCGACGTCCCCTCCGGCCGACGATATTTCTGGAAGTACCGACGTTTTGACCGTCGTTATAAGTACGATCTTGTCCAGTATTTTTGGATTGATTTATTTTGTGATGATTGGATTGCCGTTGCGTATCGTCCAAACTGTTTTTGTTATGACAGTGGTATATGCCCTGGTCAACATGATGTACTTTTATTTGGCGGATGATTACAACGACTGGTTGATCCGCGAAACTGACGGAACGGTGTCCCATCAAGACTTGGCATACGTTTCCAACATGCGATTTGGAGTCCTATAAATATAAAGACAAGAGCAGGTGGATGGTTTCACAGAATATACTAACCACCCCTCTGGCAGGTACCTGTTCAGAAAATAGGTTACGAGGATCTATGGTATTCCATAGCCGATGACACGCACATTCGAAGAAGGAAACAATCCTTGATGAAACAAGTTTCCAAACAAGTCTTAACAAATAATTTTACTGTTAGTTGCCTTTCTTTTTGGTCGAGATCATTATGACGACTTATACAGTAATTACGGTATAATAACACTACTTACAGTTAATACCTGTAGCAGCACCCCACCACAGAAAGGACCTTTGTCATGGAAGGTGTTTTTCCCTCACAAACGGTTGTCTTGACTTCAAGTATATACCTTAAATAATGGAGAAAGGATCGATCGTTCTGACGTGAGCTGACAACTTTTAAAGACTTTTTGCGACTCCTTTAGTAGAAAAAGATTTGTCCATACTCTGTTTCTGAAGTTCAAAGTCCTCACACTCAGTAGAATCTACATTTGAGTACTGAAAAAAAAGCATCATTCTGACATCCGTTACTCCACCAACACATTGAGACATCTATCACACTTTATGATAGTTGGAACACAAGTTCGTGAGGGTTCGTATTGGTTCTTCTGGAGTCTGCCCGAAGAGCCATCGAATGACGTTTACTTTCGTTACTTTGGAGTCAGCCCGAAGGGACGAGCCTCGTCATCAAAAGTCGTTAATTAGACCAAAGGACATTCACATTCAAGAAGTGTGTGTTATCGAAATCCATATTACATGAACCGTCGCATCAATCAAAGTCCCTATTTGTGTTTCGTGTTTGATGCGCTCTCTGACAACCTAAGCCTAACAACTCCTAAGTAAAAATGTCATGCGTTTATTTTTTGGGAGTGTTGTCACTTAGATGATATTGTGGTCTTCTTTGTGTTCCTTTTTCGATGATTAAACAATCTGAACCACAATAAGTAAGAAATGAAGAATTTTCACATGGAACGTCTTCATCACACATCAATGACTTCATGAGGAGTTTCTACTCGGGTAGATCCATTATTTGTATCCGACTTTTTCCAACACAAAATAATGACAGTCAAAACCTAAAAATCTTGGACGTCGTGGTATCGAAGTGTTTCACCCCCCCTATTATCATGCAACGGCCGACGAAAAATCCAACTCCTTCTCTACGAGCCTCACAAGATCAAGAGATTGCACTGACCATCGACTGGGAATTACCTTCCTCACCTTCGTATCTCCCAACAACTGGTTTTTCCACCGACCGTCAAAGAGAGAATCTTGACATGGCCGGCAAAATGCAACGGCAAAGAACGGGCCAACCACCAGTCGCTTCTTACCTCTCCTCGCGCTCTGCCTCGTTTTCGCCCTCCTTGTCATTGCGATTCAACCCCGTTGTTTTAGTCCGTTTCGTCCCGAGTTTGGACGACATTACTCCTCAAGAGCAAAGCGATCTTTGGTATTCGAGTGCCGATTACAAAAACATAAGAAGAAGAGAACAAACCTTGATGAAGCAAGTTCTCCAACGAACCAAGACGGAACATTCTCAGCAATGTTACGTTGCTTCTCGACCAAGCATGTCCCAAAGTGCCTTGGGACTCCAAACCAGTCAAGAAAGAAAAAATCGGTTCCAAAACATTCGGAAAACCCAGCTCTTGGTACTGGAGGAACAAAAACGGCTTCTTAACGCCGATCCCGATCAGCTGGCCAGAATCTATTCAGAACGCTCGAAGGAATGCACCCAACAAGCACGAGAGCGAGGCGTGGATGTTGAGATAGTCTTGAGGAGTCTCGAGCTGGCCTCTCTTGAACAAAACAAATGCAACAATCATTTGCATGATGAAATGGGCCGCTATTCAGCTTGCTGGGAGAGTCCTTGGAATCTCTCACCGGATATGAAACACCAACGGTGGTCGGCAGAATTATCGCCGTCCTCTTCTCATTCTTCGTCGCCCACTCGTGGTGGCAGCAGTTGTAACGACACCGTTATGCTTGATATTGAAAGAATCATTCCTCGCCTATGAAAGTGGCCGGTGTCCCATTTCATATTACATTGAGACAGCACATGCGATGACGCCAAGTTGAAGAAAACTATGGAGGTGAGCAGGATCTACCCTTACATCTTCTATTGCCACAACGCCGTAAATTTGGCTTTGCAGCAGCTCCCAACTCGTGGTCACCTCCCTTTTCATATGAATACATTTTTGACAAGCTACTATTATACTACTTGATTTTTAACTATGTTTTATCTGACGCAACATATCATCTATGATTTTCCTGACCTTACTTCGGCAGCTTTTGGCACTGCCTCTATAGTTAAAATCAAGTTTTGCTGTAAATTCTCCGGACGACGATGAACTACTCTAGGTAGTAGCTCCAGCTAATAGAGTAGCAGCATTGGGTCGGAATCACAGTGAATCAGGAAAGATATCTTATTTCCCTTTTTGTGCGCACCTGTTTCTACAACCGGGTAGAAATGTCAAAACATTCGGTACGCGACATCATAAAGCAAGAGTAGTCGCTTCATCCAAAAGAGTGTGATGTCATTTTTGCGGCTGCAATTTCCTTCTGCTTCAAGTTCATAATTCTCCAGAGGGTTCATCGCATTGTCGCATTGACTGACCTATTTTCGAACTGTCATGGAAGTCAGGACTGTTTAAGGTTCGGTCAGATTTGGGCTCTTGATAATTATTCCTTCGATCGGGTTTGAAAGAAAATTTTAATCATCATTCTGACATCTTCAACAACAAGCATAGCAGATCGTTTCTTCAAGTGCGTACGGATTCTTTGCTCTTTGATATTCCTGTCCAATGGACAGTTTCTTCGAAGAAATATCACTATTCTGCACCTTGTGCATACAAGATCCTGAACTTCCTGTACTACCGCAGGATTACTACCAGAAGTTGGGCAGTTCTTGAACTTATCTGCGCTTTGTATCTTTATGTCGTTCTTCCACTTCGATCTTCCTCCAACTATCGACGGTGATAGATCGTACGTAGTAGCTTCTACGGTAGCAAGTGGTTCAGGCGAAACAGCAGTGATTCCGATAAGTTATTCTGTTGAGTGTTCTTGTTGTTGTTGTTTATGGAAAAAAGAAGAATCACCTTGAATAAAAAATATCTAAAAATGATATTGTGTCCGGAATGATGAAGATGGAATAGTTCATAAATAATATTATGTACTACTAGCTAAGAGTATTGATTTGATGTGATCGGAAGCTTCGTGATCCGTTCATGGCTCCCTCAATTTCTCACACAATAGCCACCGAAGAATCAACTTGTACGAGCCTTGCGAGAGCAAAAATGTACACAATGGACTTGGAATTATTTTCCTCATCTCCATCATTGTTTCTGCTTCCAATAATTGATTCTCGGACTAGTAGTCGTAGACCTCAAAGAGAGAGTATTGCCATCGCCTGCACGATGCAAGAGAAAGGAACGGAGCAATCATTTTCCTTTCCCGCTCCATCGGTGCGCTCAGCATCGGCGTTGAGTTTCAACCCCTTTGTGCTCACCCGTTTCGTCCCTAACTTGGACGACATCACTTCTGACGAACAAGAGGATCTGTGGTATTCCAGAGCCGATTACAAGCACATTCGAAGAAGGGAACAATCCTTGATGGAGCAAGTTTCCAAACAAGCCAAGTCTCAGCAGCACCAACAACACTTCATGGCACAGCGTGTGTTGGGGATTCAGACCAGTCAAGAAAGAGCCGCTCGATGCAAAAATATTCGAAAGACCCAACTCTTTGTACTTGCCGAACAAGAACGTCATCAGAGAAAGAATCCCGATCAATTGGCTCTAGCCTACTGTGAGCGCTCAAAGGAATGTGCCCAACGAGCACAAGAGCGAGGTATGGATGTCGAAATTTTCTTGCGGGATCTCGATTTGGCCTATGTTGAAGCCAGCACAAGTCATGGTGACATGTGTAGTGAACGGGGTCGACCTCCGGCCCCGGGCAATCTCGGAAAAGTCTCGCCGGCCATGAAAGATCAACGATGGTCGGCGGACTCCTCATCCTCTACTTCTCACTCCCCGTCATCTAATCGTGGTGGCAGCTCTTGCAACGTCGCCGAAATGATGAATACTAATGATCATCAATCATCACCACCTATGACAGTTGTCGATGTCCCGCTGCATATAACTTTGCAACAGCAAATGCGACGACGCCATGCAGGTGATATTGTTGATGAGACACGTCTGCCAGATCTCTATCATCCTCGATTGCCGCAACGTCGTAAGCTGGATTATGCAGCAGCTCTCAACTTGTCGCATCTCTCGCCCATTTTATAAGACTATTCTCCGAAAACGCTACCACCCTGCTACTAAATTCTCGTTTTATCAGCAACATCAACTTCCTGTCTTGTTTTCGACTGCTGCTAGCTAGCGTGTAAATCCGTCGCTTTGAAAAATTAGCGTCGTAATAGCTACCTAGTGCTGCTTTGTAGCATTGGCAGACGACATATTAGTAAATGCAACTTCCAACAATTCTAGCTCCTATAAGTCGAATGCGACAACATCATAGACTGCAACCGTCTTTTTTCGTGGCAACGGCTTACCTCCCCCTACCATAGCTGCAGTGACTTACTGTAATTATGTATCTTGTGGCGTTCAATCAGACCCATTCCAGTTCTGACAATTCTACGCATCGAACTCTTTGCCACTTACGTAGTAGGCCAGTTCGTTCTCGGAGGACCCAAAAAACTTACAGTTAGGCCATTCCTGAATATTCCGAAAATGCACCATTTTGCACGTTTCGTGCGAACATGAACAAAATCGCCTCGTGGTCGAGAACATAAAAGGCACTTCCGCGCGACAAGGCGTAGCAGATCACTACACCAATATCCCGCCTACCTATTCGTAATACGAAATACCTAATAGTTCTTTGTATAGATGTTATCTAGTCTTTGTTTTCTTCTATTTCGAATCGGCCATACAACGTTTCTCTTTCTAAAGGCAATGTCGAAGTGCACAACAAGTCGATTCCGGAACTCTTGAAGTGTTAAGGCCCTCAGAGAAATAATTGCAGGTTGTCGGTGTGGCAACAATTGTACGGAATCAACCGGAGGAACGTCTGCGTCCCTGTCATTTCTGCCGACTCAGTAGCTACGGGTAATAGACAACTAAGTAGGAAAAGAGTGACCACAGACACCATGTCGGAGATGGGACCGGTCTTAGGTGCATCGACAACAAAACTAAAAAAGTAAATTGAAAGCCATCGCATCTTCAAATTATTCATCGCAGATAATTCACGACTTCCTTTCTGTTACAACGACAACAACTGCTGTCCCTTGTGTTTAATCTCCGTTGCTGCTGAACAGACTGAGCATGAGTAGAATGCCGTTTGCCGACGACCCCGTGCACGGAAAATCCGTCTCCCTGATCACAGAGGATCTCCAAGGTCTCAACCCCGGCCAATGGTTGTCCACATCTGTCGTGGACTACGTCCTCCAGACTTCACTGGCTGGTAAGATACCCGACCGTGTACTCATTGGATCTTCCAACTGTTCGACGTACTTCCATACGTACAATTCGAATTTTGGCAACTAAGATGACGCCCATTGTGTGTGGCAAATGCGTGACGGACTGCAATCCTACGCCAAGAGTGACTACAGGTTCATTTCCGCAGCTTGCTACAATTCGCATTTTTTTTGTCGTCGACATCACTCTCGACATTCGTCAACCAAACGTTGAAGAAAATGTCCCTTCGCATCCAATCATTACGTGAAAGGTATGAGGGAAGGACCGGTGTGGTGGAGACAGTTCATCCACAGGTCGTTGACCGTTGGGAGAAATGTGTCGAGTATAGGGTCGTGGACTCCGGGGAGGCGATGGTCAAAAATACCCCGTCCACCGGATTATTGAAGGGAACATAGGTTATCACCAAAGCTTCACGCTTAATTGGATAGATGGAATGTGCGGGTGTGGTGGGTGGCAGACGCATGGGCGTACCGTGCGTGCATGGGATGGCATGCTTCCAACGGTGAAACGATTGGACGTTGCAACAGGTGGTGGAACCGATTATGAACAGAAACTCTATAGTCAGAGAGTTTCGTTCCTGTTTGCTTGGACGTGTTAACATCGGACCAAACAACATTGCCGCCGGATGTTGCTGGGAAAAGAACGGTTGGTAGACCGAAAACAGTGAGACTGTGATTGAGATTCCGCTACTCCCATCACCCATCAGCCAGAGACATCGCCTATTGTGTGCAGCAATTGCCATCGGCGCGGTCACAACGCAAGAACGTGCCAACGGAGAGCAGCACTTGGAAAAAAAAATCAGAGCTGCACCCGCTGCACGACCTAGCAACGGTGTGTTGTGAAGGGTAATCGTAGCTAATCTTAAACCTTTTTGTGAAAGATTCCGTTGCGGTAGCCATTCGATTTTGCCATTGAGCGGGAATGTACTTTTTGGCGAACGTTACAAGTCGGCAGTGTAATTCTTTCATTCGTCATCTGTCCTCTAGTACCATCTTTTTCATATCTCTTTCGTTGCCGATACAAAGTCACTGTCAATTTCTTTTTTTTTTCTTCTACTGATGATGCAATAGAGTGTTTGCATCATTTTCAGGCCATGCTTACTTTTTTCTCCAACTTCTCTTGCAGTGACAATGTGGTTGGATGTTGTTGTCCCTTGTGTAAGATTTGGAGTTGCCAACACGTGTCTGCAAGTCGATAATGTTGGAGGATGTGCGTGGCCTGTACAAAGACGGCCAAGTCGTAGGCCAGCATCCAAACATCCAAGGTGTCATGATCGATGCCTTCTTGTTGCAACAGGTCCAGATATTCCAAAACCAGGTCCAAGTGTCGTGTCTTTGGTTGTTGGATTCGACGAGACATACTATTGTTGTTATGTTGCTTGGAAGGAGTGGGAGAGGTGGGACGATTGGCGTGGTGATAGATTTTCTTTGCTGCTGAGGTTGGAAACGTTGTTGATAATGTACCTTCACTGTCATTGATACTGCCATGGGAGTGATGACTTTCCTCGCCTTGATTATTTTCACTTGCCATGACAATCTGTTCCACCTCTTCCTCCAAGGTTGGACTGTACAAAAAGTCAATACCCAACTCGTCGTGTAAGTTCTTGGCAATTTGTTGAATCCTCCATCGTCGGACATCACTTTGTTCTTGAATCAAATCGTCATCGTCGTCATTGTCATTTTCAGTGAGAGAGCCACAACGACATGCTACACATTGACAGAAGAAATGATATTTGGACAGCAAATAGAGTTGTCGTCGATCCGCTGGCTGATGATAGACGACGTCACTGTAACAATCATGCAATTCTTCTCCCTTATTGACGAACCGTGTCGTCCACAATCGCATGGACGGTCCATCGAAGTCATATCCAACAGTTGGTCGACACGAATGATTGAATTTTGCAGCCCAATAGTAAAGAGAATTGCATTCCAACTCGTCGTTGTAAAAGGCGTTGGAATAAAATATCCCCCACAGACGCTTGTGCTCATTTTGATGTTTATGGATGTTGTTGTTTGTATCATTGGAATTGTATTGATCATGCATTTGCCACAACAACTGACGTTGTTGGAAAGACAACCGACACACATCTCGTAGATACGTATCATCATCTTCCTGACAAGAATGTTTTCCAGATTCGTGATGGTCCAATGCCAATTCCAATTGCGGTCCATATATCAAGGGGTGTTGTTCTATCAAGATGACAGTATGACGTGGAATATCAACACTTGCGAAACATCCAAATCCATTCTGAAGTGTTGGTCGGACATGGAAAAATGGAGACGACAGAACGGAAGAATCAGAAGACGTGAAAGAATACTTGACATCATCCTTACTCCTGTTGTACTCGTAATCCTCTTCTTGTGGTGACTTGGTTGGTGACGACACCATGGTTTCAATCACACCATGTGGTTGGTGTAAAACTACCGCTACGTAGACGCAATCAATGACATCATCGTGTCGTCATGATTTTGTTGTTACAGTCAGTTTTGCAATGAGCTCCATATCTTGTTGCACAAGTCGTACTATCATACGGTACCTAAAAGTACTACGTACTCGGAGTACCGTACGTAATACCGTAAATTGCGTATGAAAGTTCCCCTTGAATACCTAAGCCCAGCTTGTGTACGACTTGTACTGTAATGAATTCTCTGACACGATACGGCTGATGGATATCATAGCTACGGTGCCTACTACGGTAGCATCGAGACTACCGTATTGTTCGTAGCTGTTTCACAAGAGTTGACTGTGAAGACCATCGTCAACCACGGAACTGTACATAGCAAATTGACTTCTACGTGTCTGACGTAAAAGAGACTTATTTCCTTCCAGACGTTTTCAATGAGATGAGGGATACTTTTACGTACTTAACAGTTGATTAAACTTCATTAAAAGTCAAAACTTCTTATCATTACCGCGAGTATGTTCGAGATTTACAGTCAATAACAAGGTACCGGTTATCAGTAACCTCATTACTGCGGGTTCATTTACTTCTTCCGCAATTTCGGAATTTTTACTGCTTCGTTTCAAAGACATAAAGGCCCTCGATCCAGTCGCGAGCGCATTATGTTATGATATTCTCTATGGGCGAACGATGGAAGACGAGACGCTCCTATCCCTCCTTTTCCGTGTTTCTCTTTCTTTAATAATATACTTCGTATCAAATCCTCTAACAATACATCTCAGTCGTCGAATTTGCTGCTCCTTTACAGTTGATTAATAATGAAATGAAGGGAAGATTTGTTGCGACGAAATGAGAAAAGCTTTTTAAGTATATATATATATATTATTGTGAAATAATGGGGCAGTTATGGTACTTACTGTTAAGTGCATTGGTAGACTACCTACCTCACTGTCAGGTAGTGTGGTGTGATGGTGTTGTGTGAACAAACCACTTTTTAATCGTGGTGATTTTACAATAGAAGTAGACTACTCTCTGTTAATTTTTCTCCATTATTAGTTTCACGTATCCACACATTCAAAGATAGGTTGGGACTTTCGACCAACAACAAACAACAATAATAGAAACAAGAACAGAAGCAGCTAAACGGAATGATCACATATACTATCTTCGTGCAGTTCATTTTGTTTTTCTTTGTAACTTGTCCAACATCACAAATCTCCGCACAGCAAGGAAACGACGATGATGAAACTTCGGTGGCGTCGTATGTTTTAGAGCCCTTTGAAGAAGATGTTGTCAACGACGTGGTCTTACTAGAAGATCCATCGACAAAGCCATCTAAGATCTTGGAGACCAACGATTCCATGTTTGGAAAACTCGCTCTACAAGTGGACTATGAACCGCAAAACACCAACTCTATATTGCTGGAAGGTATCCTTCCATAGGAGCATCGGGTTCACAATGTTCACGGTGCTTCCTTTGTGTCTTTTTGGTATTCTCTTCGTGCCCAAGAAGGAACTTCTCTCCCCGAACTCCAATTCTCTCTCGTTGATATGGCGTCTTTCTGTCAAGATGACGATCAATTACAACAACAACAAAAGCAACAACAAGATCCATCGACAAATGGTGGCTGTCAACACATGGAAACTTGGCAGTATCAGAACTCTATTCCACTCTTGAATAGCACTGAATGGCATCAAGTGCGTATACCTACAACAGCAGTTTCGGATTGGCAACGAGTCCAAGGATCCAACAACGACAAGCTAGATCTAGATCGAATCAAGTACGTGCAGTGCTGTTGTACGATGACACTTGCAAATCGGTATCTAAAAACATTGCCTCTCTTGTTCCCATTTTTTTTAACAGTGGTTGGCGTATGATGTTGGTGTTTCCCGACCAAGCAATCAATTCTCAAAGGGGTACATTTCGTATCGATCAGCTCAGCTTCGATGGCGGTCCAGACCTGATGGGGGCCTTTCTTCATACTCAATCCTATACGGAAGCCATACATGACCAAACCATCCAACGAATCATTCATGACTCGTATCTTTCGGAAAATAAAACCAAAGAATGGCTCAACGTGAACAACGATGGGACTATGGCCATTCAGTATTTGGTAGAACAACGAGAATCGTGGGGCGGATACCTCTCCTATCAACATATTCCACCCTCCCGGGCCTACTATAACTTGTCTCGCGCTGCTGCCGTGTCATTGGACTATACCGTCGTCACACCTCTATCCGAATCGGGACGTGGCCACTTTCGACTGATTTTGTTTGATGGGAGCGACTGTGTCGGCGACTGTACCTACAATGCCGAACAACTGGAAAATTATTACAGCTTTCATTACATTTTGGAGAACCGTCCCAACGAAACCGGGACAATCGTGGTGGAACTGCAAGGCGACGGCAACAATTTGAGTCCCTTTTGGAAGACGGGATGGGCCGGTGTTGAAGGAAACAAGTTGCTCGACAAGGACAAGATTCGTGGCGTCAAGTTTGAGATTGTTATTGACTCACAGGGAGACAAGGGCAGCTTTATGAATGGTAGTTTGGAACTACGAAACTTGCAAGCGTTAGAACAGTACAATGGTACCGAACAAGATCTTTCCCAATGCATGATCGAACCCAATCTTCGACTTGTCATATCACCCGAGTATTTCCGACGCATTGAATTTCTCAACTTGCATCGCTGTTGTGAAACGTGTCATGCCAATCCCTATTGCAACTTTGCCCTATCGGACGGTAAGGATTGCTTCCTCAGTGAATGGATGCCATCCGATCATGTTCGATTGGTACATTCCGACTTTGGAGAGAGCTCATTTACGGTCTTTTGGAAGGATACGATTGAAGCTCGAGGAGAAGTTTGCGATGTTTGTTCGTGCAATATGGCATCACGGACCATTGATTGCAGGGGACGAAACCTCATACTTCCACCAACCACAATCGGAGTGGAGTTGTGGGGACCCAAAGTACTAGATTTGCGAGACAATCCACGGCTCTTGATATTGGGTAGCAGGTCCTTGGTCGGATTTGAGTCGGTAGAGGAGCTGTTGCTACCAGCCAATCTCACCTATCTCTCGCCGGAAGTTCTCGAATTCATGCCCAACTTGGAAAAAGTATCCAACGAGAATACCGATGGTCTGGCCGAAATCGCCAATGTCATCACGACGAGGGAACAAAGCTATGGAGATATCTGTTGCAGTATCGGATCCACCGACAAGATTCAAGTAGGAGAGTCAGGACGTGACTGGAGTTTTTGCAAACTAGACATTGATCGGCCAGGAATCGATGCCGTTTATGAAAATTTTACTCAGTACTTGTCAACAGAAACATTGCATGCCATCAGCAGATCCTCACCCTTGTTTTCCGAAGCGGCAGAATCTGCAACAAAATGTGCCGAATACTGTTCCATCCTTGACAATTGTCGATACTTTGCCTACGACGGTAGGCTCCCCAACGCCTTTCCCATATGCTACCATTTTAACTTTGTGACACAGGTCGAAGAAGTTTGCTGTCATCCAGAGCACTACCGAGATGAAAACATGACCATTCCAGGTTGGATTTCCGGTAGAGTACATCGAACAAGATGCGAAATTGACGACGCAAGAGTTCACGTCACATATGAGGAAAACCTTGTACTGTCAGAGGACAATGGCTTTTCAGCGAAATACTTCGTGCACTTGGGATCGCAGCCTATTCGGGGTGCCGTATGGATCGAACCGAAAGTGTTGTCCAACGTCGATGTGGAAATATACACAATACCATCACGTGTGGTCCTATACGACAACGAGACAGTTGCAACAGTTACGGTCAATGCAGTGGCCGGTTCTGTTGGCCTCGTCAAGGGCTTCAGTTTTACTGTCACAAATGAAGTCACCGCTTGCGACTCTGCTTTTGCAACAGCCAACGCTTGTGTTTCTCCCGACAATTTAGCCGTATATGTGGACGTGGTAGCTCCTAGCAAGACGTCCGGGAGTATTCTCGCAGGCACGCTTGCAGCAGTTTTGACAATCATTTTTATTTCAGCCGCGGTCTACCTCTATTCTGACCATAAGCGTCGACATAGTGACTTGCTGTTGCAAATTAATACAAACGAGCTCAAGTTCAACAATCCGCCACAGATTCTGGGACGAGGAACGTTTGGTGAAGTTTTTCTAGCCGAGTATCGAGGAACACACGTTGCCGTGAAACGCGTCATCCCCCCTCGTAACAATTTTGAAGCTTCAGAAGGTCGGAGTAAAAGTTCGTCTAGGAATCAGAGTGACATTGAAATTGGAATCGATTCCGATCTTTCATCGTTGGAGATGGGAAAATCCTACATTGAAACAGGTACAAGAGCTGGTTTCCGCACTGTTGGACGGCGAAATTGGAACGGTACCTTTCAATTTGCTCGAGATGAATACTTTGCGTTAAAGACACAGTTCATTGAAGAGATGCGCCATTTGTCCAAGCTTCGTCATCCTTGCATCACCACAGTGATGGGTATGTTGCTCGATGGCTTTGAATAACTTTCTTACAAGTTGGTCGTTTGCCTTCTCTAACTCGTCCCTTTCCATTCCTGTTCGTTTTTTAACAAAGGAGCCGTTATCAATCGAGTGGATGAACCCAGTCTTGTCATGGAATGGATGGAGCATGGATCTTTGTGGGACTTGTTACACAACGAAACAATTTTGATCGAAGGAGAGCAGCTTCTGCCTATTCTTCGCGATATAACCAGTGGACTTCGATTCCTACATGCTGCCACGCCCCAAGTAATTCATGGTGACTTGAAGGCACAGAATATCCTTGTGGATAGTCATTTTCGCGCCAAGGTGGCGGACTTTGGTTTGACGCAAAAACAACGAGTGGGAGCGGCAGGCACGCCATACTGGACAGCGCCCGAAGTCCTTCTGGGAAGAACAAACTGCACTTCGGAGAGCGATGTGTATTCGTTTGGTATAATCTTATATGAGATCTACTCGCGGAAGAATCCTTATGAAGGCGAACCGTTTGAAAAAGTGTTGAAGGAGGTGTGTGATCCCGCCATTAACAAACGCCCACCTATACCGGAGAGTTGTCCCACAGAGATTCAATCCGTGATGTTGGATTGTCTAGAGACAACACCGTCTAAACGGCCGACATTTGAAGAGTTGGATTTACGAGTTAAGACCATGGACGTGGACATGGTCCAACCTGGCGAGACGTTGTTTTCCATGCAACCCCGAAAGCAAGTACAACAACGGGAAGATGTTTCTCTTTTGGACGAGGTATTTCCACCTCACATTGCCAAGGCCCTTCGAGAGGGACGACGCGTTGAGCCAGAATCCAAAGATATGGTAACTATCTTCTTTAGTGACATTGTGGGATATACGTCCATTTCCGAAACGTTACAGCCCATCCAAATTGCCAATATGCTGGATCGATTGTATTTGAAATTTGATGCACTGTCGCAGGTCCATGATGTCTTTAAGATCGAAACGATTGGTGATTGTTGGATGGGTGCCACGAATTTGATTTGCGATCAAAGCACGGATCATGTGAAACGAATTGCCGACTTTGCTTTGGATGCAGTTGCTGCCGCCAATTCGACGTTGATTGATGCGGATGACCCAAGCAGGGGGTATGTTTCCATTCGAGTTGGGTTTCATTCCGGACCGGTGGTGGCGGATGTTGTGGGATCACGCAACCCAAGATATTGTCTGTTTGGTGATACAGTGAATGTCTCGTCACGGATGGAGAGTCATTCCCAAGCCGATTGTGTACATTGTTCGGCCGTATCGGCACGACTATTGCAACAACAAGATCCTGCCGCGTTGTTGATTGCTCGTGGCCGGATCAATATCAAGGGGAAAGACCCGATGCATACCTTCTGGGTCAAAAAGAAGAAAAAAATTGATACTGTCCCTCGCTTACCATCACGTGGGCATTCCCGTCGTCCCTCGACGGGAACGACAGCATCAACACAGGACGAAGATTGACAGTGAATGAAGATCAGGTGTTTTTTTTTGATTGGTAGTACCCCACATGAATATACTGATACTCTACCGGTAAGATCGTACTACGTCATATCGTTTACAGTTGTTGCGTTATGTTCATGGGTGAGAAGTACTCGAAGTAGTAGTACCACAGAACTACCGTACAGGTGGGGTAGTACTTATGATAGTACGGCACGTAAATACCGGTATGATACAAAGTTACCGGTACTCGGAGTACCAAGTATCATGTGCAATTTTGGATCAAGACGTGCGCAAGATCGGTCGAGCGCGACATCTTTGGATCCCATACGGGGTGGCTTGACCGTTATGATACACAGAGAATGACAACTTACTATTCCTGTTTTTTTCTCGCACCAAAATTGAAAATCCTACTTCATCAATGTACTAAGATTTTGGTGCACCCTCCGAAGATTCAGAATTCCTTCCAAGAAAGACGGTTTATTGTTCCTCGCTTCATCACCAGAACGATACTGGCAAGAGGATCCTCAGAAGAACGAAACGACCGACACATAGCCAACATGTGCCTGGATATCCCTTTGGACGCTATTGAATTTTCTTCTCCTTCTGTGGCGATCGATAATGATTTGTTTGGACCCACATCGACTTCTCGTGGCCAACCTGTTACTACTACTCAGCAGGCAATGAGGACAGAGCAGGATTCCGCTCTGCCAGTGGCGGTTGCAATTCCAATCGATTCGAAATCTGCTGCAACTCGACGGTCCAGCAATAAAAGATGCAGTGACAGCCAAAAGGCAATCATGTGTTCTGCTATAATAGTCTTGGTCATCATTGTCACTATTGTTATCGCAATTTTGGTCGATGGCACATCAACGCCCGATTACACCACCACACCCACCGAAACAGTGTCTTATTACGATTCCTTTGAAGCCTTTTGTTTTGCCGTCATGGGATTCTACGCCCTGGAGAAACCTTGGCTGAAGTGCCGTTGTGATCACAATAGTTATTGGATTGAATGTCAAGGAACCAGACCGATCCAAGATTATTCTTTCAGTCCCATTGATTCTGGTCTCAACAATACTTCTTTGGACTCCTCTACAAACTTCAACAATACCGATGATGCTACCGTCCGTCCGAATGATTCTCCTCTCACCGTTGTCATGTTTCAGTACAGCAATGTCGACGATGCAGATCAGATAGTGTATACAGGTACTAGCTGTGAATGTGCAACACAATCCTGTGATCCTGACACGACCGTATGTTTCGAACTCAACCGTTATGATGACTCGTCGAGTTGTCGTATCACCAATTATGTCGCATGGGGAGATTCGATTTGCACTGTATTCGGAGTCGAACAAGACATTTTTGGAGAGGAATATAGCTCCTTCCATGATGCCTGCCAACTTTGTGGCGGTCTCCCTCAAACTGATGATGCTACTGATTCTGATAGTGGATATTACTATTTTGATACCTCTGGTTGTGGATCCGATTTCAATCACGGCAACAACAGCAGCAACAACAACATGGACCAAAACTATTGCGTCCCCTCGTTGATTCCAAACCAGGCTCTTCTGTATGGTGCCATGACAACGGCAGCACATCATACTCCCAATCAACAGTTATTGAACAATCTGCAAACATCCAATGCCTTTTGCAACTACATGACCAACAAGTACGAAAACGAGATTGGTGGATATACTTGCACCTGCACTGAAAACGAGTACAACAATACCAACAACAGTCTCGGAAATTACCTTGGAGATATCATCAATATTGTCGAATGTAGTCAAGCTATCAATGAAACCATGAACTATGTACGGTGGCAACGACTGTATTGGCCGTATGGTGCCAACTTCTTTGGAGAATCGATTGATTGGGTTACAACAACAACCTCAAGAGTTGCACCCTTGACGTATCCCTTTTTGTTGTTGGGCGAATCTTGTTTGTGTTCCGAACCCACCTGTACCGTATCCCCAGTATTGTGTACAGCCTTGTCGTACAACTTTGAACGATATGGATGCAGTGTCTATGACAAAAAGCTCAATGCGACTCCTGCTGATGACGACGGTACCTTGTTATGTGGCAGTCAGGAATGTTCCATTTGTGAATTGTCTCCCGGGGATGAGGACACGGGTTTGGTCCGAGTGGATACCAGTTCCTGTAATGATGATGGACAACAACAACCGGCGGCATGTCGCGAGACAAATTTCTTTTTGTGAAGCCACCCGGACTTACACAGTTTCAAATGGACGGGCGGAGAGAGGGAGGGAAAGATACGACGACAATGTTTGAGAGATTGCGTCCGGTTTGTCTGTAGGTACAATCGAACAACAATCCTCTTAAAGTGTTCTTGTTGTCATTTCAAATGTCTGTGTTTACTGTTAGTAGTAGTTTGTTGGCCTCAACTACAGGTTGTGTGTAAACCAACCGTGAGTTCGTTATCACTGCAGTAGTCTCTACTAGCTATAAGAGAGTAGTGATAAGATTTTTTTTTTTTTTTTCTCTCCCTTCTTGATAAAATACAACGACCAAGAAACCATCGTAAACGAAAAAAAAAGGTTTTGTTCCTCCTCCTCCTCATTATCATTTTATCATAATTTTATATATATATATGTAAATATTTTATATATATATATTAGTTTCAGTCGATGACGGATGCGGCACCGTAGGCTACGGTCAAATCGGGATCGATGTGTGTGTTCAGTTGTGGTATATGTGGGAACTGTCGTTGTACGAGGTGTCGTATCTGTGGCATTCGTGTCGTTCCACCGACCATGACAACCTCGTCGATATCGGTGGTCGATAACGTCAACTCGTGTAACAACCGTTGGATGGGTAGTACCGATCGTTGAAAGAGGGGTCGTGCTATGGTGTTGTATTCCTCCAATGACAATGTCATGGTTTGTAAGTACAGTGATTCACACACTGCTTTCATTGTGGTCGTCGTTGTCGTCGACGAGGGTACGGATGATATATGTGGAAGCGCCCAACATTGGGTGGATACAACCATATTTGACGATGATGATGATGATGATGAAGCGTTGTTGTTGTTGTTGTTGTTGTTGTTGTTGTTGTTGTTGTTGTTACTATCATCATTTTGTTGTTCTTGTTGCATTAAAATGGTCGACAATTGTATCTTCATGGCTTCCCCCAAGGTATGAAAGGACGAGACGCTGCAGAGGGGTATCGTATCATCGATACGGGGACATTGCGCGATGAACGCTTCGGTGTTCCAATCATACTCGTGTTGTTGGTGTTGTTGTTGTTCGTGTTGTTGGTGTTGTTGGTAGTACGATTGCAAGTTGTGTAGTAGTTCGACGTGGTCTCGTTCGAAGTGATGTGCAATGGCGACATCGAAATCGGCTCCACCGAGTCGATCGTCTCCGTCACATCCCATGACGTCGACGAATCCGTCCGACACGTGTAGTATAGAAACGTCGAGCGTGCCACCGCCGAAATCATACACCAAAATTTTGTCGACGTTCGGTTTCCGATGCAACCCGTACGCCAACGCGGCCGCCGTCGGTTCTTCTAATATACGATGCACCTGTACTCCCGCCAGTTGAAATGCCTGTGCCGTCAATCGTCGTTGATACGGTGTAAACTTGGCGGGGACCGCAATGACCGCCGCATTGATGTTGGAATGCCCCAACGCCTTTTGTGCAAGTTGTAACAAATGATACACGACGTATCCACCCACCTGTTGGGGTGATATCGTATAATAGTCGTCCGTATGATATTGTTGTTGTTGTTGGTCATGTTGTTGTTGATGAGAAGGAGTTGTATCTTTGGCAATGGCAAAGACAATACTACTGTTGTTGTCGTTGTTGTCGTTGTCATGATTGTTGTTGGTGTTTTTGTTGTTGTTGTTGGTGGTACTAGTAGTAAGAGAAGTACCGATAACAAAATCCACTTCCTTTTGGAATTGAATAACTTCTGGATCCGTCATAGATTTCCCCAACACACGTTTGGCATGATACAACGTATGATGGGGATGAGAATCGATTCTTGGTTTGGCTTGATATCCGACAACGACTTGAGAAGGATGGGGATGTAGTAACGATTTGGTTTTCGAACTTGGTCCGACCGGTCGTTCGTGTACTTCCAGAAAGGAAACGACGGACGGTACGATCGGCGAACCGTTGGTATCTGGTACGCAACTTATATCACCCACACCCTTGGACAATGTTTGGACACATAATACCGAATTGGTGGTACCCAAATCGATCCCCGCCACCGAAACACGTCCACGAAAACCACGTTGTGCCAAGACCGCAAAAATCAATATTGCTACACCTACCAACGATGGCAACAATGATTCCAAACCACCGCTGGGTGAATCGTTGGAATGTCGTTGAAACAGTTTGGAAGATGACGATGACTTCTTTTTCTTTCTTTTCTTGTTCTTCTTGTTCTCCTCTTCTTGTTGATACTGTTGTTCTTGTTGGAATGTAGAATCTTCATTGTTGTCAATCTTGTCTCGTTTCAAACGTCGTCGTCGTCGTCGTTGATGTTGTTGGAATGGTGCTGCTGCATAATGTTCGGAAGAATCACCATCATTGTTACTACCATCATCCTTCTGTTGTTGTGGTTGTTCTAGTCGTGGTGGTGATGGTGGTGATGGTGGTGGTTGCCCAGAATTACTACCGGTAGCATCAGCATCAGTACTCGTACTACCACTAGCTGTTGCCGAACACATCCTGCTGCTGCTGCTGCTGTTGTCGTATTTACTCTATTGCTTTAAAATAAAATGTGAGGATGATGATGATGAGAAGAACAAAATGGCAGAGATAACACACACACACACACACACACACAAGGGACGTCCAAAGTGTGTATGATAGTAGTAGATGGTGGTTTTGGATGGTGGTTGATTTTGTTGATGAGGAAAGTTTCCAGTTGGAAGATTGATGATGATGGACGATGACCTACAGGAGACTACATACCGGTAGGAAGTACCTATGATACTACCAGTAGCTACTGGTCGTACTCCGGACACCATAGAACATACTACATACCAGTGGTATTCCTATTTGTGTAAGTAGAATCAGTACTACAAACTTTGCAACACACTGGTACGTCCCTTCAATTTTGTAAATTTGCGCAAGAACTGAGTCCCGTACCCAAACCTCCCACCACCGGACTCACGTCTCAAATGCCAAAAACGACCACGCGCGAACCTCACGAAGTCCATCGTGGTGAAGCTTCAGCAGATTCCAGAATGTTTACAGTAAGCTTTAACAAAAGCCTCCAACAGAAACTACACCAACATTTTTCTGCGATAATGTAATACGTTCAGTTCGTCCAAAGTATGAATGCTGTGCACGAAAGCATTGGAAAGGGCATGATGTCGCTTTTGCTTCCCCTAGGAGGGTAACTTGCAAGGTGCTTTTGCTTCCCCTAGGAGGGTAACTTGCAAGGAACGTTACACGGATGAAGTTGGTTCCTAGTTTGATAGGCAGAGGCATACGGTTTCATGGAACCACTGGTACGGATTGGGTTTGTTTGCTCCTTTCCTGATTGTTGCGTCATGCCCGGTGAAAGCTTGATCAATATTGCAGTCTCCAAACGGCTCAAACTTGGTTTGAGTGCGAGATGAGGTTGGTTTGCAAAATCATTCCAGCAGTCAGTTGATGTTAGGGAATCCTGCAACCCTTGTTTCACGAGGTACAACCAAGTAACCATTTTTTTTGTTAACAATTGGTAGGTAGAGTTAGGGCCGGGATCAAGAATACCACTCATGTTTTTCAGGACAGCAACCCGCCTTCACGAGACGAGCTTTCTTCGAAGAAAATATTCCCCGTTTAGGATAGGGCATTGAGCCACCCTTTTTTTTGTGGCCACCAACTACAAAACAAGCTTGATTTTGGAGAATGTTCTTCTTTGAGGTTAAGGCATTGAGCAACCCCTTTTTTCCGAGTGGCAACCTACTGAAAAACAAGGTTGCTTTTGTAAATCTGCTCTGTTAAGGATAAGGCATCGAGCAACCCTTTTTTCCGTGTGGCAACCTACTGAAAAACAAGGTTGCTTTTGTGAATATGCTTCGTTAAGGATAAGGCATTGAGCAACCCTTGTTTTCTGAGTGTCAATCTATTATTAATACTACTACTGAAAATATCCTTTGTTAAGGATAGGGCCTTGAGCAACATTTGTTTAACAGTTGGTAGCAACCTTCTATCATACAAAACGAGGTTGCTTTTGTAAATACGCTTCGTCAAGGATAAGGCACTGTGTTACCCCGTTTTTTCTGAGTGGCAACCTACTGGTTGCTTTTGTAAATATGCCTCGTTAAGGATAAGGCATTGAGCAACCCCTTTTTTCCGAGTGGCAACCTACTGAAAAACAAGGTTGCTTTTGTAAATCTGCTCCGTTAAGGATAAGGCATTGAGCAATCCTTGTTTTCTGAGTGGCAATCTATTATTAATACTACGTCGTACCGGAGTAAGTCGTACTACTGAAAATATCCTTTGTTAAGGATAGGGCCTTGAGCAACATTTGTTTAACAGTTTGTAGCAACCTTCTATCATACAAAACTTGTAAATACAGGATAAGGCACTGTGCAACCCCGTTTTTCTGAGTGGCAACCTACTGAAAAACAAGGTTGCTTTTGTAAATATTCCTCGTTAAGGATAAGGCATTGAGCAACCCCTTTTTTCCGAGTGGCAACCTACTGAAAAACAAGGTTGCTTTTGTAAATCTGCTCTGTTAAGGATAAGGCATCGAGCAACCCTTTTTTCCGTGTGGCAACCTACTGAAAAACAAGGTTGCTTTTGTGAATATGCTTCGTTAAGGACAAGGCATTGAGCAACCCTTGTTTTCTTGAGTGGCAATCTATTATTAATACTACTACTGAAAATATCCTTTGTTAAGGATAGGGCCTTGAGCAACATTTGTTTAACAGTTGGTAGCAACCTTCTATCATACAAAAGGAGGTTGCTTTTGTAAATACGCTTCGTCAAGGATAAGGCACTGTGCAACCCCATTGCATTGAAAATTCCATGGTTGATCGTCAGTCCTCAAATTACGTAATCCCCCCTGGGATAATTGGCTCTCGGTTAACCTGCATTCAACCAAAGGCAGCTTACATCAACGAGTGTCCTTGGTGCGGTCAAGTTTTTTCGGTTAACGGGGAATACGATCTTTTATCGGACCTTCACAATTTCAGTTTCAAAACGAAGGACACGAAGCAATTTGTGTCCCACGAAAAAGAGGGAAGTTGTGTTTTCTGGGGTCTGAGGATCCACCGAGCTATAAAGTCTGTCCCCAGGATAACCGACCAACCTTTGATCCGTTTGAGAATCTTCAGGTCGGTCGTGTCTGTTCTTGGTTACGGCCCAACAAGGAACTCCACGCATAAAAACTATATCTGTTATGAAGACACGGAAACCAAGGATTCCTTTTTTTTACGGAAAATTTTCCAAATTTTCCGTAAGGCTGAGGATTTCCTAGATGAAACAAGACACAATCCCATAGAGTGGACGGGAAAAGTCGCCGACCTTATTTTCTTCAGCTTCGAATTCAGGGAGCGCACCTGCTTAAAACCCAAGCCGGAGCTTTGGAGAAGGCTAACGAAGTACTATTTGGGTCAACTGCATCAAGCAATTGTTTGCGGCGTCCGAAGTTGGCCATTCGACTTTGATGGTTCGACTCGAGTTCGGATCGTTTGCGATGCAAACCTGTCTCTCTTCAATTATTATTATTTTTGGTATGCTTCGCTGTTCTACAAGGCCACAGTTGCTGACCAACTTCTCCCAATACGCGACATTGGCATGGAACAACTTTACTCTGTACGACAGGTCCCAGTTCCGGTGATGAAAGGGCTGCATGAACTGCAGGATAAAGGTTCGATGAGCCTGTTCAGATACCCACACCCGCACGAATTTTCGATGCAGTGCACCACTCCGCACCGGCAAGAACCAGCGATCAATCCCACAACGGCACAACGTATGACTACCGGTAGACTCTGGCGAAACGGAGTAGGGTACGTCGTACCCGTTAGTGTCGTTGAAGACTTTCCGTATTGGCTGGGAGGTTGGGAGTGCCTCCTGTGCCAAGAAAAGACAGTCGTGAGCATCAAGAACCACTGTTCTGAATGCAAAAAAGTGGTCTGTTACAATTGTATTCAAAACAAAAATGGTTCAAACTTCGTCCACGAGACAGACCCAGACACTGGTTCTGAGATTGACCGCTGTACCGCCTGCAGCAGTCGTTTAGGAAAACAAAGTCGGCCAACGAATAGATTGTCCAAGCAATTGCTTGCATCATCGCACAGAAGTGTTACTCCCTGTATTGGGAATCAACCTCACGGAAATGTCGAACCGAAAAGAATGTCGTTTTTGGTTTGCAAAATATGCAACCTCAGCGAACATCCGATGTGGGTGGACGAGATGGATGCAGCTTGGAAGAGTGACTTACTACAGCCGACGAAGTGGATGGCTGTGCTTGAATCCAATTTTGTACAATTGAGGACTTTGGTCGGTCTTTTCCTTCACGCTTTGGACGAGGTATTCGATCCCAACTTTCTTGTGTACCATCCACATGGCACTGTGGGCTTCAAAGTGAGAAAACTCAACTTTGGAGAACCCATCGACCCGCATGGCGCAGTCCAGGGAGTTGAGAATCATCACGTAGAATTTGAGATATTCTAGGTCATATTGCTTGCAGTGAAGCATTTGCTGGATGTCCGATATGTCGCTTGGAAATAGTGCTTGGCGTTTGGTGACACAATAAAGACGGTCCTGACTTTCTTTATCAAGCCATCTTTTGAGATTGTCGATGCTGGTCGAAGTCGTAGGGTTGCCGGAGCAGGAAAAGGCTTGATGATGTGGGTGATGAAGACAAGGCTCACGAGAACCTTTGGAAAATTCCAAATAACACGATTGGCAAACCTCCCGATACGTTCCAATTTGGTTATTGTGACGGTGCAGAAGGTTCAGTGCGGCAAAAAAACTTTTCAGCCAGTCTCTGTTGTTCACCGTACCTTCAGCACACACTTGCTTTTGGTAAATATCTACCAAGGGAGAGTCACTAGTGCCATCAACATACAGCGGAGTCCTTGCAGGAAGGAAGCGATGCTTTACAAAAGCAACGATGCTTTTGTGATTGATGCTTGGGACAAACGTCCAGCCATTGTCGGTGATAAGTAGAATTAGCATGCTATCGTAGTCGCCAATGATGGCGAGAAAGTTCCAGAACATTCGGCACAATTTCTCGTAGTTTGTAAGGGTGAGTGGAGCCAGGGAACAGTTGCCAAATCTAGGTGAAACTGCAACGTGAAGGTGGTCTTTGGACAAAAAGAGACCATATCTTTCTTCACGACCCATACGTCGGTACTTCGATGATGTCTTACTTTCAAACGCATCGGGATGAGTATACATCTCGTAATGTCCGCCATGGTCTTCAAGCCAACGGAGGGATCTTTCCGGTAAAATCAGCTTGTATTTGGAGCATGCTTCAAGGATTTTTTCCTTGACTACCACCAGGAACTTCGTTTCAAGAGTAGGGTTGTTTCGCATGTCAAGCGACCAGTCATACGACGGATCTTTGAAGAGCGGGGAAGGGGGAGGAAAAGCAGCCTGTGGTCCTTCATTGGTCGTGGGCGAAAGGTTACTTGAGGTATTGGAGGAACTGTGGGAGGCCATGGTGGATGCTAATGTTCTGTGGTGGATGGAAGTTTCCAAGGGAGGTGACAACCGGCTAAAATAATAATCAAATACATTTTAGCGATGGGAGGTTGGGCAACCACGTATTTTGCAGTGGTTGAAGTTCGAGAATCGTGAAGTCAAAATTTTGCATCTAAAATACGTCAGATACAAAATTGGATTCGTGCCAAGACTCTTTCTTGCATGAATTTACAGAGATTTTAATTAGGATGACATTTGTATTTTCAACATATACTTGCGACTACCGTAGTAGGCACTTACTGTTATTAAAATGGGATGTCTCTCTCCCGCCCACTCCCCCACCAAAAAAAGTCACGAAAAAGGGAAAAAACGAGAACACAAAAAATAGCCATCTATGATCGAATATCTACGACGTATCACGGCATACACATCCTTTCAAACATCATCCAACATAAAAAAAAAAAAGTAACATACATTTCATAATACCACGTAGTGTAATAGCATTTTATTACGGTTAATACCACTTCCCAATATACTTCTCCAGTCACCGTGACAATCATGATGACGGATCCCGATCCCGAAATGGCTCCTACCACTATGAGGAGAGATACAGCTACACCAACGGTTACTACTGCTACTACTAATACTACTATCAGTACTGGAACACCAAAACCAGCGGCGGCCGTTCCCATCCATTCTATCGCTGCTACTGCAACCATTCCATCGACCCACCAACGGTCCCAGCACAACAACAACAACAACCACACTGTCAGCCCTAAAGTTTGCATGTGTTTGGCTCTCATCCCCGCACTCATCGTGGCCAGTATTTTTCTCGCCATGTCCATGAGAGTCATAAAAGTCCCTCTTAGCTTCGGACGCGTCATCCATCGATACCGAGGATTATTATTATCATTATCATTACACCGATTCCTTTGAAGCCTTTTGTTTCACCGTCAAGGGATTCTACGCCTTGGAACAACCATGGTTGAGATGTCGTTGTGATCATGACTATCGTTTCATTGAATGTCGAGGGACACGACCGACCCGAGACTTTATTTCGCCGGACGACAGCTTCAACAATACCGAGGAGCGTGACACAACAACGACCGCAGCTATAACCGTCCCTCCCGATCAAGATGCTCCTCTGTCTGTCCTTATGATGTATTACGACAATGCGTCCGGCACAAATCCACCTGGGTACACAGGTACCAGCTGTGAATGTGCAACCGAATCATGTGACAGTGACACGACCGTATGTTTCGAAGTCTCCAGCTATGATTCTTCCTCCCATTGTCGTATCACCAACAATGTCACATGGGGAGAATCGATTTGCACCGTACTCACAACCGAACAAGACCGGTCTGGAAATGATGAATACAGCTCCGTACATGAACCATGTCGAATTTGTAGTGGTATCCCTGGAACTGATGATTCTAATACGGATGGATATTACTCGTTCGATACCTCCGGTTGTGGATCCGATTTCAATCGCGGCAGAAACAACAACAACAACAACAACAACAACAACTTGGACCGAAGCTATTGTGTCCCCTCCTTGATTCCCAACCCAGAATTGCTTTACGGGGCCATGACACCTGCCGTACATACTCCCAATCCAAAACTGTTGAACCATATGCAAACATCCAATGCCTTTTGCAATTACATGACCAACAAGTACGAAGTTGAGATTGGTGGATATACTTGCACTTGTATCGACGAGGAGTCTAACAATCCAGAAGAAAATTACCACTACCTCGAGGGAGGGGACGTTGCCAGTACTGTTGAATGTCGTCGACCGGTCAACAACACATTGAACCATGTCAAATGGCAACGACTATATTGGCCGCACGGTGTCAACGATGATGGGTATTCATGGGAAGTAGCACCCTTGAAATATCCCTTTCTGTTGTTGTTGGGAGAGTCCTGCTTGTGTTCCGAACCGACCTGTACCGTATCACCGGTATTGTGTACAGCCTTGTCGTACAACTTTGAAACGTACGGATGTAGTGTTCATGACAAACCCACAGTCAATACCGACGACGGTTCCCTATTATGTGGCAGTCACGAATGTTCCATCTGTGAATTGTCTCCCGGGGATGAGGACACGGGTTTGGTCCGAGTGGATACCAGTTCCTGTAATGATGGACAACCCGCGTGTCGCGAGACGAATATCTTTTTGTAACAATTGGATTGGTCCGCAGGTACTTTGTATCATACGACGGACACTCCCGCTTTCTTGCAAGACGAATTTTGTGTTTAAATCGACTACAAATTCTACGAAAGACGATGCAACTGTGTCATCTTCTTCGTGGTCATGGTTCTCTACCGATACTTGTGACAAGGAATCCGTTACACTGATTGACATGGAATCGACCACACTACTCGAAATTGTCTTGCTACTACTGCAGCCACTACTTCTGCCATCCACCAACTTGCAAGTGGCATGCATCTCTCAACAAGTCTGCTGCAACTGGATGATGATGATGTTCGTACCCGTCATGATTTCCAATAAACATTCAGAAAAGTCAACCCGAAGAAACGGTACAAAGAAGGGGGAAAAAGCTGACACGGGGCAATCAATCAATCATCACCAAGAGGAAAACGCTGACTTCTTCTACAGTGGTTGGAAAAAAAGAAATGAAAAAAAAAGCACGAGGTCCAAGTTTTTCGCTGTCCATTAATTTTCTCAGTAGTGCAGAAGAAAAAATCAAGAATATACTGTATATTCCCTGACGCCGCCTCAGCTTCTCTGCAATCCCCAGTGACGTCATGTGCTCTATAGCTCTAGATACGTACGTGTGTCACTACATGTGGTACATCGCTACAAGTGTAGTGGCGTAAACGTAGTATCTAGAGAAAGGGGAACGAAATGTAGCTATGGCGAAGTAACATGTGTCGCCAGAGCTACAGTTCACACATGAGCACAAGGCCTGCTTTTTTGAAAAACTTGGAATCTCCATTGCTACGTTGTAGCGATGGGGATTAGTGTTGCAGGAATTGTGTGCTTGGGTGCTGTGTGTGTGATGCCTGCAACTCTGGTCTTGTGTCTGTCCTCCGTCCGTCTACCGCTCGAATCCCGATCTCAAACACTAGTCCAACGGCGGACAAACTCGAGCATGCAGGCAACAACAATAGGGTGCACTTCTATTGCCTGCACGCCTTGGCTTGTCATAGCGATGTTGTTATCTGCCGGTATTTCTAATAGCTACGTGGGATAATCCTTCGAATGTCTTCAAAACATTTTTTGTTTACAGTTACATTTTAATGTGAAGGAATCCATGACACTCAGTGTACTGTAGCAGCGTGTAGCTACCGGTAGCCACCCAGCTACCGGTACTACCGCAATGGTGTACCATCATTAAAAGGCCTAATAACTGTAAGTACGTCGCAGTGACAGTAAAAAATGGAATTCCCCGTTCTTCTTACATCCTGGACCCTTCTTTTCGCGCGATAACGCCCTCAAAAATGTCTCATTCTCCCTTAAAATAATGTTGTTCCCCGTTCTCCTTGGATCCTACGAAGTTGACATTTTTTTTCTTTCTGCTTCTTCGTCGTCTTGCTTCTTCTATGATACCCTCACATAGTCAATTTACAGTTACAGTCAAATACACCACTTCGCAATTACCGGTACTCCGGTATTATCTCGTATGTATCATCCATTCACGTCTATCACACGAATCTCGTCAAGACCCGCCCCAAAAATCACAAAAGGAACATGATCGGAACACACAACCAACTACCGGTACCTGCAATTGACAAAACACAGAGAGAGAAATAGAGTCTTGTCTACGACGTGTCAACAAAACAAAGTACGAAGTACTACGTCTCAGTTTAAATCATCATCAATCTCTACTATTCTCTATCTAACCAGTAGGCACAAAATCAAAACATCTCATTATATATATAATATCATCATCACTGTAATCAGCGACACCTCACAAAAACATGAGTGACAATGCTTCTGCTGATGCCGCTGCTGCAACAGCAGCTTCTGACGCCGCCACATCCAACATGGTAATGAATACTACTACTACTACTACTACTACTACTACTACTACTACTACTACTTTTTTGGCGGAAGTCCCTGTTGCCGTTGCTGTTGTTGATGCCGATATCCTTTGCCCATCCTCCTCCTCCTCCTCCTTCTCATCATCATCATCATCATCATCATCATCGGATGATACTCCCCAAGACCCGATTTTCATGGTAATGGATCCCGAAACGACGACTGCTCCCACTAGTATGCGGAGAGATACAACAACTACAACAACGGCCACTACTACAACTACTACCAATCGAACACCAAAACGAGTGGCGGTGGCAGTTCCCATCAATTCAATCACGCCTACTGCTCCAACAACTACTGCAAGAAGGTCAACTCAACGGTCCCAGCACAACAGAAGAAACAGAAACAACGACACTCAGGACTGCAATAATCCTTGTGCGTGGACGTCGTTTTTTATTGCCATGTTCATCATGATCACTGTTGGTACGGTACTGTTGATACGAGACAAATCGTCGTCGGACTGGTACAGTACGAACGGACCACCCACCAATACGATCTATTTTGATTCCTTTGAAGCATTTTGTTTTACCGTCATGGGATTTTATGCCTTGGAACAACCGTGGTTGAATTGTCGTTGTGATCATGATTATCGGTGGATTGTATGTCAAGGGACACGACCAAGCCAAGATTATTCTTTCACTTCTCTTGATTCTACTACTCTCAACAATGCCGACGAGGATGATACTACTACCACCACCAGCACCAACACCACCGTCCTTCCTGACCCTGATGCTCCAATGACCGTCCTCATGATTCACGGCACCCATCCAACTGGTTACACGGGTACCAGCTGTGAATGTGAAACACAATCCTGTGATCATGAAACCATTCAATGTTTTGAAGTCTCCAGTTATGATTATTCCTCGAGTTGTCGCATCACCAACAATGTCACATGGGGAGAATCCATTTGCAACGTATTCAAAGTCGAACAAGACTTGTTTGGGAATGAGTACAGCTACTTCCATGAAGCGTGCCAACTTTGTGGTGGTCTCCCCCAAACTGATGGTGCTACTGATTCCGATAGTGGATATTACTATTATGATACCTCTGATTGTGGGTCCGATTTCAATCACGGCAACAACAGCAGCAGCAACAACAACAACAATTTGGACCAACGCCCTTGCGTCCCCTCGTTGATTCCCAAGCCGGAATGGCTGTATGGGGCCATGTCATCTGCAGCGCATCATACTCCCAATCCAAAACTATTGAACAATATGCAAACATCCACTAGGTTTTGCAACTACATGACCAACAAGTACGAAAATGGGATTGGTGGATATACTTGCACTTGCACTGAAGAAGAGGACAACATCTACAACAATCCAGAAGAAAATTTCTACTACGTTGAAGGGGATGTTATCAGTACTGTTGATTGTCGTCAACCTGTCAATGACACAACGACTGTGAACTATATCAAATGGCAACGGCAATACTTGCCGAATGGTGTCTACTCCTTTGGAGCATTTAATGATGATGCATATACATGGGGAATCGCACCCTTGACGTATCCCTTTCTGTTGTTGGGAGAGTCCTGCCAGTGTTCCGAACCAACCTGTACCGTATCACCAGTATTGTGTACAGCCTTGTCGTACAACTTTGAAACGTATGGATGCAGTGTCTATGACAAACTCAACACTGACGGTACCTCATTATGTGGCAGTCAGGAATGTTCCATCTGTGAATTGTCTCCCGGGGATGAGGACACAGGCGTGGTACGAGTCAATACCAGTTCCTGTAATTATGGACAACAACAGGGGACATGTAGTCCAACCGCTTTCTTCTTATGACATCTACATCATAATGTATATTATAATACGTACTAAAATATCTTTATTACTACGTATATGTTATTCCTGACAGTCAGTTTGTCTAAGAAAATATCACGTCAATTTTTTTCTCCGGATTCGCCGAAACGAGGTGATGATTGTTGTTGGTCGATCAATCCTCGTTCACGGGCGTCTTGTAACAAACCTTTTGGTTTCCCTACCCACCCCTGTATTTTTTTTTTTGGCTCGGATTTCGATATTGCGATTCCATGATCTTCTGTATTTCCTTCATAGTGTAGCCTCTTCTGTTATTTTTCGAAACTATACCTTCTCGTTGTAAAGTCGGTCGTCAGTTACTTTCTTTGTTTTCGGTTTGTTGTTGACATATTCATCTAACAATCGGATTGATTGACCTTCGCCCATGCTTCCAACCTTATTCTTACTACAAACCAGGTGACTTGTGTGGCACCCGTACGTTTTGTTTCTTTTTGAACTGGGTAAGTTCCAGGCCGGTTTTGTCGATGTAATCTTCGCGAAGGGTTAGGGTTCAACCAATGCAATGTCTCCTTCCATATATTCGTGTCCAAACTCCATGGGCAAGGATGGAAATCCGGACGCCTTTTCTTTTGATATTTGTCTCTGCGTACGCATCTCGGTTCCAAGTCCACCAGATAGCGTTTGCAGAAAAGTTCCCTCGACATGACGACGTCCTCCTTCTCGCGCCCATCAACGTTATAGCTTTCCTTGTGGTTGGCATATTTCATACAAAGCTGCTTCCTTCCAGGAAAGTGTTATCTTTGGAGAGAATACTCTGATTCGGAAAAGCTTGGGAAAGGATTGGAGGGTGTGGTTGTGGCTTTTTGTTAGGGTACCCAGACGGCGTATATCCTGGGGAATCGACATTGAGGTTGAGAAGATTGACCGGACAAAAGTCTTTGATTTCAGTAACGGCATCTGGGAAAGGGAGCAATTTGTCTGATTTCTTCCGATCAAAATATGGAAAATAGTCATATTATATCATCCTGCTAAAATAACGGTTTTTCTGCTTGTTCACCCAGTGGCAGTACGATCCAATATGATCGTTTTGCATAGTTTGCTCGAAATAAACCAGACAAATGGCTTCCGTCCAAACGATCGATCGGAACATACTTCGGAATCTTCGAGAGGAGAATGTTAAACGATCGGACATTCATCGCCATGGAAGTATCAATGACAGCAGCAGCGCAAATGGCGTCGATGACGGTATCCACTGTGATCCATTTGTTGCAAATCTTGGGACCAACTATCGGGTGGTGGGTGGTGGGTGGTCAAATCCAACACGTGACACCACAATTTCCTTAGTGACCCTTTGGTGCGACATCTGTCAATGGCAAAAAAATCGAGTCTTTAGGCACCGCCAACATTAATTCTTCCAAAGGGTGTTTGAAGCAGATTAGAAAGAGTCGAGGCCTATTGATCACATGGTGGCGACAGAGAAAATGTCGTCTCAATGATAAAAAGAAACTGGACGAATAGTTGAATCATCCTGCTCAAAGTCATTCAAGATTGCACGGGAGAAACCATCCAGTTCTTTATCGCTCAGCGATCGTCTGCCAGACGCAGCCATTTTCAAAGCAAGTCTGATAGCTTTGAAGGTCACACTCGCATCTATCATCGTTTGGAGATCTAATAACACTTCTTCTCTTTCGGTTTGGCTATTCTTCCCTTCAAAGACATGATTAACAAAATGTTGTTGTTGTTGTTGACTTAGTTGTACTTCATCTGATGTTTGGGCAGCCGTAACGCCTTGTTCATTATCATTTCTTTCTGTTTCCTCAACTAAATCTTCCTCCATGTTACTATTATCGTCTTTTTCCGTTGTTGGATTAGACATGGGCGATGATCTGTAGCTGCAAATGTAGACAATAGACATTACGAATTTGCGTGTGTGGATTACCTAAAATTCTTTTTAAAAAATACTACTGTAGTACCTACTAACTCCGTCTGGGCGCGACGAGGGAAAACGGCAAACGCGATCGAAAATAATGATGTTCCCAAATATCTCTATACAAGTACACTGACTACGGTAGCTAATACAGCTCTAAAAGTGCAATAAACCCCAGAATTACAAAAAATTACATAAAAGTAATACTCCCTGAGCATCGAGACATTGCTGGAAAGATGGCTAGATCAAGATTATTGGCATGTGGCATCTGCGGTGCTTGCGGTGCCCACACCCAACCCTTTTTCTCACAGTATCCCTTCACATAATTGATGTACTCCTCATCGATGTGAGGGCCAGCATTGTCACCTTGGATAACAGGAACAAATCCTTTGTAGTTCTCTTTCAGAAGTGACTCCACCAATGGAAACATTGGTTCCTGAAACAAGGCTTTCAAGGAGAATTTTGGGTTATCTGAGGTGCCCTGATCACTGCCAGTCACCACACAGTCAACCATGTAGCAGTCACCCTTCTTCCTTTTGATTTCTCCATCATACCTAAGATTGCCACGTTCATCTCGACGACTCTGTCGAACCTGCTTCTTTGCAATCTTGGCAGCATTACATCGGTAGAAGCCAAGCTTCAACCCATCACCCCCATTCTCCATGTTACCTTCAAATGCATATCCAGTGAATGCCACACACATGACCTTATTGATGTGTGATTTGTGGTGGAGGAAGGCCTGTACTTTGTCAAGGCCTACTTTCTCCGCCATCTTGGCATTGGCTCTTCCAACAAATCCATAGAACCATTTTTCATCATAATGGATGAGGAGGACTTTGGTTCCAGGGGGTAGTCCCCAGAAGTCATGAACAACAAACTTGGAGAACTTGACATGCTTTGCCATCTGCTCCCTAGAAAGCAATGGTAAAGGTCGTTGGACATAGAGGCAGTACCCGTCTTGGGATGAAAACCATTTGTGGATTGTTGCGGCAGAGCACCAGCCATTGATCTCCTCCTCTACCTGCCGGTAGCTTTTGCTTGGATTGGATCTGAAACATCCAATAATCCTGTCTCGAATGTGTGGCTGTAGGGCAAGATGCGATCTACTTTTGGACTCCCAGTAGGCTTTCGTCTCATCGTCAAGCGCTGTCCACGCAACTGTTGCCAACCGTCTGTATTCATTGTTTCTTTCTCTTGCCGCTGCCCCACCTTCAAAAGCCAGGTGATCATCGTCCTTCCTCATTTGGTGCATTCGTGTTTGAAGAAAAAGTTCTTTTGCAGTGAAGAATCGGAATGCCGCTTCGTACGAGTCGATCACACTTCCTTTCGTTGATTCTTTTTTGGCAGATTGTGGTGTGGAAGGTGCAGATCCTGATATACCATTGGGGTACTTTTCCTTTAGCCTTAGTGCATAGTTCTTTCCAACACCCCAGGCACAATGCAGGTAAGAAAGAGAAATGGCCTTTGACGTCTTTGCACCGGATCCAGTAAATTTCCCATCCTTTCTCCGGTTCTGTCCTTTGGTATTAGTCTTCCCCGAATCGGAAGCAGCCATCCAGCCAACAAGAAATTGATAATCAGCCATGAAGAGAAAGTCATGTTCAATACCCCTAGCAACCTGGCGATTAGGGTTGAAGACCCCAAGTTGTTTGGCTCTCCAGCCTTTACCCATTCCGCGGGATCGTGCATCCACCAGTCGTTCAACTAGAGTCATTGTCTTTCCCTTCTTGGAAGGTGGTGGCTGATCCAAAATACATGGAGTTGGAACAGACCTCTTCCTGGTTGAGGAAGTAATTTCCCAGGCCCCGTCCGGTGCTCTTGAGATATCATTGTATGAAATGCCGGACTCCGTCGTTGCTCCCATCAACGAGGACTGGTGGTAGCGAACAGTGAAAGTGCGACTTGGTCCAATGCCTTCAAAGTCAATGACATGCCCAAGCCCACCATGTCGACACTTTCCAGGGCTGAGATCGGGTTGAATCAACACCATCTCTCCGCAAGAGATATCATCATACGCGCGAGCAAGGGCCAACGGAGCCTTGGGAAGAGTAAATTTGTCGATTGCAAGCTGACCGTTAGAACGATTCTCCTTCTCGAATTCCAAACACTTCAGCTTTGCCTCTTTCTCCCCTACTGTGGCTTTTACCGCATCTCTTGCTGTTTTTGTCTTTGTCCTTACAGCCTTCACGGCAACAACCAGGGCTTCGGCATGCACCATTGACGATTTCACTGTTGTTGTGTGGCGTTTTGTTGTTTCCAATGACGATTGATCTTCCAACGGTGTTGATTGTCGTATTGCTTTTTCGGCGGGAAAATCTCCGACTCTGAGTTCAAGGTTGATGAAGACTTGGCTACTAAACTAGTAAAGGCGATAGATAGTAAAGGCGATAGAGACAACGGCTACAACGGCAGTGTATTGGTAGTAGTCCTTATCATTGGATGAACAAGAGATGACAGAATTTGTGAAAAAAAAAATGACATCGTGATGTGCCATGTAAAAATAGTAAAAATGCAGAGATTTTCGCGCGCATCCCGTTCTCCCCCGTCGCGCCCAGACGGAGGTCGTAGTAGTAGTTACCGTCGACCAAGGTTGAAGGTGATGATGATGAATGTCTTCACGAATTAAGTGGACCATTGGTCCACATCGTAAGAAGAGTACCAAGTCATACACAAGGTAGACATGTACTTAAGAGATTGTGTAGGATGAGGAATCAATAGTCGATTAAAAAGTGAAAAAGGTATCTAGTAAAAATGATTACAGTTAATGAGGGAATATCCCAGCTCAACATTTCCAATAGTTCACCTAGACAATCTACTAGTCCGCAACCAACACAATTCCGTTTGCTCGTTCGACCGCAACTGCACGACGCACTGTATGCACGATGCTCGTCCACCTCTTCTGACTGTCTCGAGCGCCATCCGCGAATAAATGGGCAATCGACAGAAACATGCGATCCACCGCGGAATAGTGGTGTTGATTTCACGGTGCCCCGCTGCCTCCACTCTCTCTGTCATCCAATTCATAAGAAACCGCATATCGCATAGCGTCTGCTTCGACAGCCGGCGCCGAGCACCGTAGCCTCCAGTCCGACCGTGCATTTCGTCGTCCGCCAAAGGCAAATTGTCCAGGTGATTGACATCTACATGCTCAAGACTGCGCAAGGGCGAAACCTGGCGTACTGTGTCTCCTATCCACCACTGCCGCCAAAGGTCTTGAACTCCACACCGCGGAAAGCGCCAATCAGCCGGAACACGATGAAAGCCGCCGCCATGCATGTGTAGTGTGTAGCCCGCGCCTGTCTCGACTCGCTCCGGTACCGCCGCCTCTTTGCCTTGGCCTCCAAGAAACTCAATCGTTCTGGATTGCATGTAGACGATCACTGCCGTGCTCGGTCAGCCAATCGACCTGATGGATGGAGCACCAATTCAAAAATACGATAATGTCGCCGAGGTAGATACGACTTGTTCTACCCGACACCACACCATCCCGGACATTGTTGAGAGTGAGATGTCCGCCAACAGCAGCAGCAGCAGCACCGCCACCACCATCAGGAGCAATAGCAGCAGCAGCAGGAATAGGGCTGCCATCAACAACTATTTCCGCTGGATCGGGAAAAAAGTTCATGATGCGGCGTGAAAATACACCAGCGGATGATTTGAGATTTTCTCATAAAGTCATTTGCAAGATTCCACAATCGGCCTTCGAGTTGGTATGTACCCTACGGCGGTGGACTCTGGTCCACCAAAACAAAAAATGATATGGTTGCACTTCAACTTACGTAGAGTCGTCTGTAGAAATGTACTTGAGATCATTTCTGATCATTATTGGATTTGCCGGACTTTGGTCCACCTGGGTCACAGGGGGACCCCCTTTCGGTCCCACAAAACAAATTTGATGGGGGATGATGATGACTGTGAGTTACTTGTTCTATCTTTGTTCTACGAAGTACTGCAGCCGTGCTACGGCAGCGAACGACCGGCTATGATAGCTATGATACCGGTATGTCCACTTCAGGTAGCAACGTACCGTACCTACCGGTAGTAGAGAGAGAGTATCGTAGCTACGTAGCTATTAACAATACGACAGTAAAGAATACCGGTACTGGTATCATACCGGTACATACCTACCGGGGTAGTCGTGGTGGTACCGTAGGTAGATCGTATGATACCGGTATGTATGATAGAAGCATGTCGCGCAGAATGCAAAATCGATTGATGTAAATATAAAAAATTAAAAATGGACCTCGCGAACAGAACAGATGATCTTCTCCACAAAAAAGTCGAAAGCCAAGCCATCCAAAACAGTGTTGAAATCACACACAACAAACCCTTCTCCCTCAAAATCAACACGATAGCTGGCATGAGTCGCAGCAGCATCATCATCATCATTGCATTGTTTCTCTTGTTACTGTTGTAACTGTTGCTCATGTCAATCGTCATGTGATGACGTGGTGGTATTGGAACAGATGATTCCTACTGATAGTGGCGGTGACTACTACTCATCATCCTTGTCATCATCCTTGTCATCGTGGTCATCGTGGTCCAACAGTCCAACAATACCTTCAAGCAGCAATTTCTACTCTTGGAGGCCAGTGAAGAAGGATGGATCTACTTTTCTTCCAAAAGGAAATGACCGCCAGTTTGTCCGTATTGGTCTCTGACCAAAAGAAACGACAGAATGGTCGCCTGTTGTTCCCACAGCAATACGAGTATTGATCCGAACGGATGACGTCATCATCCTCGACAACAATGACGACGAGATAATGATTGTTTCAAGTTTCGATCAGATCGATTACCTGTAACCTACGTGTTCAGTGTGTTTGTGTGTTTTTGTCCCTTTTTGTCACCAATCTTTGCGAACAAAGTATTTGATTTGGAAACCAACAAACCAACACGACAATTCTTTGTTATATTGTTATACCGACGGACTCAGCGAGAGGAAAGATACCAAGAGGAAAGATACCAAGGTCCATTGTTAATTTTGGAATGTTTGTCATGATCATTTCGATATCATTCCTTTTCTTGACACTAATGAAGTGACAAAACGGGGTCGGTCCTGTTGGAGTTTCCTCCCGAGCCGAGTACTGTTGATGTTGATCATTGGATGGTGTTGCCTGGATCCAACGTTAAGAAAGGGGAGACGGTCGCAATGGCCGTACAGAAAACAATACCCATCAACAACAACAACAACAATACGAACAACACTTCTGCTGCTGGTGTACGGACCATTCGGTTGCCACTGCATGAAGGGACAACCGATCCTTTTTTATTTCAACATCAACAACAACAACAATGGGCACAACAACATTATGTCCAATTACGACCTCGCGACTTGTTACGTGTGTTCGAATCGACGTACGAAGTTTCCGTGTATACAGCAGGAACCAACACTACGCCGAAGAAGTTACCATGGTTCTGTGTCGGAATCTTGTGGGATCCCATCGAGATCGGGACGACGTCGAACGATTACGGTATCAAGTACAACTACAACTACAAATGGCACAACAACAACAACAACAACATCATCATCAACAACAAATAATAATAATAATCAACGATACTATTAAGAACAACAATACTAACACTACACTATGGACAATACGGATGATATCGGAAAAAACAATGTCGCCGCCAAGAACAAGAGAACCAATGATCAAATGCAACAACAACAAGTGCAACAAAAAAGAAGACGACAAAGAAAAAGAAGAAGGAAACATGGACATGAATGATGAATGATGATGATAACGACGATACCGAACACCAGCCAGTCAAGAAGAAACGAGAAAATTTATCCTTTGCACCAGTTTCTACGGTGGAACAGGAACATACCGAACATCATACCGACGGAGAAAATAATAATCCAATCACAACAACAACAACAACCGCATCATTCCATCATACCAAAAGTGATCACAACAACATGATGACCAAGGAAGAAGAAGAAAAAGAATTGGAACGACTCCAACAGGAACTGGTACAAGCGGATGAGTTGGAACAGGCTGCTCGTCGATTACGACAAAAATTGTTTGGTAGTCGTGTCTATTCCCGAACCGATATAGGTGATTTGGGACAACACGTCAAAAGTCTCAAACGGTTATTCCCCTGTGGTGGGACCATGGCAGCCGTCATCGATGATCGTGAAGATGTTTGGGCCAACGCCGATGATAACTCTGACAGTACCATCAACGGAGAACCACCCTTTGTCGGCAACAACACTAGCAACAATACTAACAACAAGGATCCCTACCACGAACAGGATCAACAACTACTATGGACAAGAGATATTTTGGATCGGTTGCATCAGCAATATTATTATCATTATTACAACCAACAATGCAAGACTACTACTGGTGGTGATGGTAGTAGGGAAAATCGAAATCGACGACGAACCGTACCAGAAATTTTGAAACAAATGAGACAATCTGTACTTCCATATTGTACCTTGGTATTAAGTGGACTCGTACCGTTACACAAACAACAGTCGATAGCAGCAACATCGGCAGCATCTTCCAATACTACGGTTCGACCATCCATTGTACGGTATGCACAAAGTTTAGGTGCCAAGGTATGTAGAAGAAGAAAAAATACCGCTGATCATTGTCATCATTGCCTACCTTGGTTTCCTCTCAACTTCTGCTATTGTTATATTCTTTTTTTTGTTTTGTTTTTTCTTTGTTTCATGATTATTAGACTCAAGACAAGGTCGATGAGACTGTGACACAAGTCGTTGCCGCCAAGGATGGAAGTGAAAAGGCTAATATTGCTCGTACCATTCCTGGAAGTGGTGGACTGTTTCCACACATGTTTGGTCATCGTCGTACCCGAACTTCCACCAGACTGGCAGTGACAACTTCATCGTCTCCCGTCTCGGTTGGCCATCCGAAACCAGTGCCATTGATGGATGATTGTCAGCTTCTTCGAATGCGTTTGA
This sequence comes from Nitzschia inconspicua, assembly GCA_019154785.2. Taxonomy (NCBI): domain Eukaryota; phylum Bacillariophyta; class Bacillariophyceae; order Bacillariales; family Bacillariaceae; genus Nitzschia; species Nitzschia inconspicua. The sequence goes on from JAGRRH010000004.1 coordinate 2,986,838, forward strand.
TCCGTCACCATTGACACACTCCCACAGCTCGCATCGTCGGTATGGATCATCACAGTCGGTGGGTGGAACAGTAACAGGAGCATCAACGACAAATGGAAACGATCGCTATCTCCGTCGTACGAATAGCATACATTCCTTCGGTGGAGGTCGTCAGCGTCGTTCCCAACAGCCAACCAAGTCACCATCAAACCACCATCACCACACACGTCTGTCTCTGTCGACTGGAACACTTCCAACGTCTGTTTACAAGGCGACACTGTTACAAAACAAACATTCTCCCGTGGAACGACAGGTCGCTGACGATGAGATTGCTCGTCTTCGGAGCATGGCGCAAAAATTGCGTGCCTAAGCGGTAGAAGCCGAGAGTGTTACCGTGATGACATGGTTCGTACATAGTCTACGTCTTACATGAATACACGAATACGGAAACCAAATTCAAAGGAAAGCGGCAACAACAACAACAACCAACATGAAGCTGACAACGACCACTTTGGATGCCTTGGCCGCAGATGACATTCCAATGCAACAAACAAAACATTCCAATAGCAACAAAAAGATCTAATTTCATACTGTGTCCGATGCAAGTGTCAAGAAATATGCATAAGACAATCCAACTGCAAGGAACATAATAATTCTAATACGTATCTCACAACTAACAACTAACAACGTCTACAGCAGCAGCACGACCGTTGTGGAATATCGCCGACTCTTTCACCAGATCTTCAAGAATCACAATCACGGCATGAGGATGATTACTGCATACAAGGTAATTAGAATTGTGGCCACCTTTGGGACGATTGGTGGGACCGAAATCGATTGTTTGGATGGTCAGGAGAGGCTCCTTCGATGGACGGCCATGTATCGGGCTACGGTTCTACAATCCGATGTCGATGTGGGACACTTCCCGCATGATCTACATCATGTTACAGCTCAAGCTGGCCATTCTGAGTCATCGGTCCAAGAATCGGACATCGGACTCAACAGCATGGAAATTAGCCTTGGCGACGGAAGCAGATTCGCAATACTCGAGACGCATTCCCTATGGAATGATCGTTGATCAAGTCAAGATACCCGGCCTCGCCTTCAATCGTCACAGATGATTTCAGTGTTAGTGTTGTCCACTTGAACATGGCAGCACCAACGCATGCTTTCGGCCAAATAAAATCGAAAAGGAAACGAAGACATCCAAAATTGATAGTGGCACCGATTCCGTCGTTGAAGCTTTTTCTCAGACAACCAAAATACTCATCATCCCGACTACATTCTGCGAGTTTCTGTGACGGCTCTCCGTGAGTCGGGCTACTACGACCAAAACATCGTCCCGTTGGTGGCACTCCTCAATGTTGTGGCTGTCTCTGTGTTGACCTTTCAAGATTCCGATTTCTTTCATCGAGCGCTCATCACACTCAACATTGCCTTTGTGGAAATGTCCATCCGCATGACCGCGGATTCGCATTTGCCGTCCGTGGGATACCAAATTCGATTGCAACGCATCTTGAATGAATGGTTTGTCATATTGATGATGCTGTTATTGGAGGGAATGCTGGTGTTTGTGATGAGAACCTATTTGGAGATCGACGAATCGTATACCAAGGCATTGGATTGGATTACAGCTATATCAGCATTTGCACATAACATAAAAATTCTCGTGAAAAGCAACGGTTGGATCGAAACAAGGCCGTGGAATGGGATTTCGAAGAGTTTGAAGCTGAATGTCTGTTGCCATTGACGACATGGACCAAGCAGCTGCAGGAGCAGCAACCACCGTCATTGCTTAACCGTAAACGAGGCGCAGCAGGAGCAGCAACAGCGTCGCCCATGCCAAAATTGGTGGCACGATCTCCCATGTTGCAACATTTGGGTGGTGTTTATAGTGGCAGTGGTAGTGTCCGCCACAAGAAACACAACAGTTTGGATGCAAGTCCTTTCCGAAAACGTGTCAGTGGACAGCATTCCTTTGTATCTACATCTGCTACCGCTGCCAGTTCTGGCCGTATCACAGGTAGTCGCAATGGTTCGGGAAGTTGTCGTGGTATCTTTCGAACGGCCTCTCATCAAGAAGATACATCGCGATCGGTAGTGTCCTAATAGTCAACAATCTTCCTCCAAGGATGTTGGTACCCGCTGGGAGTGTCGATACCAAAAGTATCCATCACCACAATCGGTTGTCGATAAAGCTATACAATCCAACGTCAAAGTTGTTCCCACCGTTGGAAGTGGTGGACGGTTTCCACACATGTTTGGTCATCGTCTTACCCGAAGTTCCATCCGACTGGCAGTGACAACTTCATCGTCTCCCGTCTCGGTTGGACATCCGAAACTAGTGCCATTGATGGATGGTTGTCATCTTCTTCGAATGCGTTTGTTCCGTCACCATTGACACACTCCCACAGCTCGCATCGTCGGTATGGATCATCACAGTCGGTGGGTGGAACAGTAACAGGAGCATCAACGACAAATGGAAACGATCGCTATCTCCGTCGTACGAATAGCAAACATTCCTTCGGTGGACGTCGTCATCGTCGTTCCTAACAGCCAACCAAGTGGCAGCGCTGGAAGCCGAACGAGCCCAGGAACTTGCCAACACCGCTACGATCGCCTTTGAAAAGTTTAACAAGAACAAGGACGGTGAAATGTTGTTGTTGTTGTTGTTGTTGTTGCCACCACCACTGTTGCTTGGAGTGTCATCCGAACTGATCCTCTTCGTCGTAGTAACAGTTGTTGTAGCAGTATTACTACCCGTTGCAACGGTGGTGATGCTCTACTGTACGGTAGTTGTATGTTGTATGCAATCGTAGGGCACGACACGATTATGGTGGCACAACAACCAACTACGGGACGGGACGGTATCATAGTTGTTTGTTCCTGTGATAACAACAGCAATACCAGAGTCGTAAAGAAGAAAGATTTCAGCAACAAAGAGGGTATGATAGAGTTACCCAAACTAGAATAGTACTACCTACAGTACCGGAACTAGTATGATACGACGTACTGTTGTACGAAGAAGATCCTAATAACAGGACCCTTGTTTTCGCGCGACCTAGTTTTTGATGTGCGCGTAGAATATCAGTACCGTATTCATTCAAGGTATGTTCGGGATCATGATGCGGTTTTTGAGAAACGGGGAATCAACAAATCCCCCCCCAGAAAATATGGGCGCTTTCGAAAGCGCCCATAAAAAATATGGGCGCTTTGGAAAGCGCCTATACGAAAGCGCCCATAAAAAATATGGGCGCTTTGGAAAGCGCCCATAAAACGAAAGCGCCCATAAATTCCTTGGTAGCGTCGTAGACGAGCAGCAATACGAAAGTTCCATCAAATCGACAAGTAGCAAAGACCAGCAGTACGGTTGTTCTATCCTCCTCTTGTCGAAGCCACATTTCACCATGAGAAAAAGTGTAAACTAAGACCCGGTGTTGGCTGTAAAGCCACTATCCTCACTAAGTTCATCCACACGAAGCAAAATAATATTTTTGTTTTTTCATCAGACTCCGTTTGACATGGACGATGATATCGCTCGCACTTGCTGCCGTTCTTGCTTGATTCAATCAAAAGGTAAAGCCAAATACATAGTGCCCCTAGTAATCGACTATGATGAAGTGGGACTATATCCAATCATTCGAACAAAGAAGGCATCGATTGCGATAATAATGAGATCATGAGGGTAGAGTTGTGGCAACTGTCAGACAAGTATTCTTGTGATGACTAGATGGTAATGAAACTTTTCCCTATTTCATTTGTATAAATTTTTAAGTTTTTAGTCTCGATATCAGACATCCCAGCAACGAAATGTGCCCTTTGCAACAATTCGATTACATCGTACTTACTTTTTTCCCTTTGCTTTCAAGACATATCCGGAGCCGCACCACCCCCTTCTGAGGGTTCGTTACCAGCGAATCCAAACTGAAAGCCGAGTTGGTTTTTCCGCATCTGCTGCACCGGTCCTTTCTTGGCCATACGAATATCGGAGCGACCGATCTTCCAACAGACGAAATGTTCCAAACTGCGTCCACTAGCGTTTGGATGGGTTTCACTTACCGTCAAGGACAATCCAGGGAACTCGTTTTCATCGTTGACGAGAGACGGATTGACGACATCTCGAAAACCGTCCAGAAGAAATTCATTCATGTATTCTGGTCGAGATTTCCACACCTCCATGGGCTTCGTGCTCGGATCTTTGACGTAATCTTCCAAGTCATCCAAAAGATGCTCCTGTGCAGAGGAACCTTGCCATTGGATAAAGCCCTTGTGAGAGAAAAGTGATGGTTTGTAATTCATTTTGTAATTGTTGAAAGCAATGAGATCATCGTCTGCTCGTCGATCCAATTCAAGAATCTTGTTTCGAAGCCTGTTCAAACGATTCTTCAATATACTATAATCGTACAATGCGAGCTCTGGATCAATAGAGTAAACATCTTCCAATGACATCTGCTGGAAAATTCTTGTCATCAACTGGAATGATTCCCTCCAAAAGAGAGTTGTAGAGGATTTGTTTGGCTTTGCTTTTTCGCCACTTCATCTTCAGCTCTTTGAATTTTTTTGACTGTGCTTCAACACTCAACACGGATCTCTCAAGCTGATACCGAATAAAAAAACGTCATTTCTGCCCTCTTCAACGATTTTGAAATGAGTCTTCACAGCATAGAAAATGTGGCTGTTGTTGCCATCATCAAACGAAAAGTGCAGCAGTCTTGACTTTTCCGGCTTACAGTTTTCTTTTCATTTGACAGCAGCACAACGGTGGACCGATGTGAGGCATCAATGTTATTTTGCTTCGGGTGGATGAACTTAGTGAGGATAGTGGCTTTACAGCCAACACCGGGTCTTAGTTTACACTTTTTCTCATGGTGAAATGTGGCTTCGACAAGAGGAGGATAGAACAACCGTACTGCTGGTCTTTGCTACTTGTCGATTTGATGGAACTTTCGTATTGCTGCTCGTCTACGACGCTACCAAGGAATTTATGGGCGCTTTCGTTTTATGGGCGCTTTCCAAAGCGCCCATATTTTTTATGGGCGCTTTCGTATAGGCGCTTTCCAAAGCGCCCATATTTTTATGGGCGCTTTCGAAAGCGCCCATATTTTCTGGGGGGGGATTTGTTGATTCCCCGTTTCTCAAAAACCGCATCATGATCCCGAACATACCTTGAATGAATACGGTACTGATATTCTACGCGCACATCAAAAACTAGGTCGCGCGAAAACAAGGGTCCAGTAAAATAAAAGGGTGGGAACGTGGGAACATTCTCTCGGGGTGGGAACGGGGTGGGAAAACCGTTCCTTAACGGTACTCAACTGTACGTACCATTTCACGAAGGGTGGGAACATTCTCTCGGGGTGGGAACGGGGTGGGAAAACCGTTCCTTAACGGTACTCAACTGTGCGTACCATTTCACGAAGGGTGGGAACATTCTCTCGGGGTGGGAACGGGGTGGGAAAACCGTTCCCTAACGGTACTCAACTGTACCTAAAATTTCTCTTGGGGTGAGCGGGGTGGGAAAACCGTTCCCTAATAACTGTACTTAACTATGCTAACTGTAACGATTACTCCGGTAGTTGAGAGATCGACTGTGACAGTGAAAAAGATACTACTTCTACTCTCTAGTAGTAGACTACTACTTTCGTACGTACGACCTCTTCACTGACGTACAAACAACCAACATTCGTATGATGCGTCTGTTGTATGTTGTCTCTTCGATTCCAGCAACATCCCTTCTCTACCGGTAGCTAGCAAGTTTGCAACGTTGCCGCTTAAAAGGAAGTAACAGGAACTCCATCGTTCGTAAGCCACTTCTACCTACAAGCAATGAGGTCAAAAGAGACAACTGAAAAAAAGGAGATTGACACGACCAATTTCGGTGAAATACCCACAAGATGGTAACAGAGAAGATTTGACCGTTTATGCTATCTTTTTGTTGCTGTTAATGGCATGCAAGAGTAACCAAAAAGCAAAATGGTGGATTGCTTCCCCTAAAAAAGAAGGAGAAAGGATGACACCGACGATCTTTTTTACCCAAGGCAACATTTGAATATGGGAATCCAAATACAAGCAATGAATCAATCAATGACATTCCAACAAACAAACACTTCTTGCTCCGAAGAAGTAGGAACACGTCTCCTTCCGTCTTGCCTGCCTACCCAACGACACTCATGTTAATGTTGTGAGTGAATACTTGGCAGCGACAAATCTGATGAAAGTCATACTGACCACAGAAAGCTTCCTATTGTCACGTCTGTTGTCATAGATACAACTGCTTAAAATTTTCGAATAAAGAAATCTCGTGAAAACAACAAGGCAATTCACCGACAATCAAGCAAACAAACAACGTGTCACATTACACCGTCCATTACACTGCTGTCGCCCAACCCATTACAATCCTAATTACAGTAAGTGATAGAGAAGTGAATGAACGGAACTCTGATCGAGGTGGAGAAGTCCACCATCGACATGTATTCAAACTCCGTGTCGGCCACCATCACTTCCGAACGTCGGAACGGTGATGGGCCTCAAAATGATGAGGCACCATCTTTCATTGGACGCGATGCAAATGACTTATGTTTTGAAGTACATGCGCAAGTTGTGCATCCCGTCCGAGAAAATGCAAAGTGTCCTCGACGAGCTAGAATATTTTGGCTTTGCCGACGCTGACGTAAAGACCGATTATACGATGGGAAACCCGATGGAGACTTCCCTTGGAGCTATAAATACTCACTGTACGAAATGTCAACATCTACCACTATGAGGAGAGATACAGCTACACCAACGGTTACTACTGCTACTACTACTACTAATACTACTATTAGTACTGGAACACCAAAACCAGCGGCGGCGGTGGCCGTTCCCATCCATTCTATCGCTGCTACTGCAACCACTCCATCGACCCACCAACGGTCCCAGCACAACAACAACAACAACAACAACAACAACCAGACTGTCAGCCCTAAAGTTTGCATGTGTTTGGCTCTCATCCCCGCACTCATCGTGGCCAGTATTTTTCTCGCCATGTCCATGAGAGTCATAAAGTCCCTCTTAGCTTCGGACGCATCATCCATCGATACCGAGGATTATTATTACACCGATTCCTTCGAAGCCTTTTGTTTCACCGTCAAAGGATTCTACGCCTTGGAACAACCATGGTTGACATGTCGTTGTGATCATGACTATCGTTTCATTGAATGTCGGGGGACACGACCGACTCGAGACTTTATTTCGCCGGACGACAGCTTCAACAATACCGAGGAGCGTGACACAACAACGACCGCAGCTATAACCGTCCCTCCCGATCAAGATGCTCCTCTGTCTGTCCTTATGATTTATTACGACAATGCGTCCGGCACAAATCGACCTGGGTACTTATACGATGGGAAACCCGATGGAGACTTCCCTTGGAGCTATAAATACTCACTGTACGAAATGTCAACATCTACCACTATGAGGAGAGATACAGCTACACCAACGGTTACTACTGCTACTACTACTACTAATACTACTATTAGTACTGGAACACCAAAACCAGCGGCGGCGGTGGCCGTTCCCATCCATTCTATCGCTGCTACTGCAACCACTCCATCGACCCACCAACGGTCCCAGCACAACAACAACAACAACAACAACAACAACCACACTGTCAGCCCTAAAGTTTGCATGTGTTTGGCTCTCATCCCCGCACTCATCGTGGCCAGTATTTTTCTCGCCATGTCCATGAGAGTCATAAAAGTCCCTCTTGGCTTCGGACGCGTCATCCATCGATACCGAGGATTATTATCATCATTACACCGATTCCTTTGAAGCCTTTTGTTTCACCGTCAAAGGATTCTACGCCTTGGAACAACCATGGTTGACATGTCGTTGTGATCATGACTATCGTTTCATTGAATGTCGAGGGACACGACCGACCCGAGACTTTATTTCGCCGGACGACAGCTTCAACAATACCGAGGAGCGTGACACAACAACGACCGCAGCTATAACCGTCCCTCCCGATCAAGATGCTCCTCTGTCTGTCCTTATGATGTATTACGACAATGCGTCCGGCACAAATCCACCTGGGTACACAGGTACCAGCTGTGAATGTGCAACCGAATCATGTGACAGTGACACGACCGTATGTTTCGAAGTCTCCAGCTATGATTCTTCCTCCCATTGTCGTATCACCAACAATGTCACATGGGGAGAATCGATTTGCACCGTACTCACAACCGAACAAGACCGGTCTGGAAATGATGAATACAGCTCCGTACATGAACCATGTCGAATTTGTAGTGGTATCCCTGGAACTGATGATTCTAATACGGATGGATATTACTCGTTCGATACCTCCGGTTGTGGATCCGATTTCAATCGCGGCAGAAACAACAACAACAACAACAACAACAACAACTTGGACCGAAGCTATTGTGTCCCCTCCTTGATTCCCAACCCAGAATTGCTTTACGGGGCCATGACACCTGCCGTACATACTCCCAATCCAAAACTGTTGAACCATATGCAAACATCCAATGCCTTTTGCAATTACATGACCAACAAGTACGAAGTTGAGATTGGTGGATATACTTGCACTTGTATCGACGAGGAGTCTAACAATCCAGAAGAAAATTACCACTACCTCGAGGGAGGGGACGTTGCCAGTACTGTTGAATGTCGTCAACCGGTCAACAACACATTGAACTATGTCAAATGGCAACGACTATATTGGCCGCACGGTGTCAACGATGATGGGTATTCATGGGAAGTAGCACCCTTGAAATATCCCTTTCTGTTGTTGGGAGAGTCCTGCTTGTGTTCCGAACCGACCTGTACCGTATCACCGGTATTGTGTACAGCCTTGTCGTACAACTTTGAAACGTATGGATGCAGTGTCTATCACAAACTCAACACTGACGGTACCTCATTATGTGGCAGTCAGGAATGTTCCATCTGTGAATTGTCTCCCGGGGATGAGGACACAGGTGTGGTCCGAGTCAATACCAGTTCCTGTAATTATGGACAACAACAGGGGACATGTAGTCCAACAAAACCAGCGGCGGCCGTTCCCATCCATTCTATCGCTGCTACTGCAACCATTCCATCGACCCACCAACGGTCCCAGCACAACAACAACAACAACCACACTGTCAGCCCTAAAGTTTGCATGTGTTTGGCTCTCATCCCCGCACTCATCGTGGCCAGTATTTTTCTCGCCATGTCCATGAGAGTCATAAAAGTCCCTCTTAGCTTCGGACGCGTCATCCATCGATACCGAGGATTATTATTATCATTATCATTACACCGATTCCTTTGAAGCCTTTTGTTTCACCGTCAAGGGATTCTACGCCTTGGAACAACCATGGTTGAGATGTCGTTGTGATCATGACTATCGTTTCATTGAATGTCGAGGGACACGACCGACCCGAGACTTTATTTCGCCGGACGACAGCTTCAACAATACCGAGGAGCGTGACACAACAACGACCGCAGCTATAACCGTCCCTCCCGATCAAGATGCTCCTCTGTCTGTCCTTATGATTTATTACGACAATGCGTCCGGCACAAATCGACCTGGGTACACAGGTACCAGCTGTGAATGTGCAACCGAATCATGTGACAGTGACACGACAGTATGTTTCGAAGTCTCCAGCTATGATTCTTCCTCCCATTGTCGTATCACCAACAGTGTCACATGGGGAGAATCGATTTGCACCGTACTCACAACCGAACAAGACCGGTCTGGAAATGATGAATACAGCTCCGTACATGAACCATGTCCAATTTGTAGTGGTATTCTTGGAACTGATGATTCTAATACGGATGGATATTACTCGTTCGATACCTCCGGTTGTGGATCCGATTTCAATCGCGGCAGAAGCAACAACAACAACAACAACAACTTGGACGAAAGCTATTGTGTCCCCTCCTTGATTCCCAACCCAGAATTGCTTTACGGGGCCATGTCACCTGCCGTACATACTCCCAATCCAAAACTGTTGAACCATATGCAAACATCCAATGCCTTTTGCAATTACATGACCAACAAGTACGAAGTTGAGATTGGTGGATATACTTGCACTTGCATCGACGAGGAGTCTAACAATCCAGAAGCAAATTACCACTACCTCGAGGGAGGGGATGTTGCCAGTACTGTTGAATGTCGTCAACCGGTCAACAACACATTGAACTATGTCAAATGGCAACGACTATATTGGCCGCACGGTGTCAACGATGATGGGTATTCATGGGAAGTAGCACCCTTGAAATATCCCTTTCTGTTGTTGGGAGAGTCCTGCTTGTGTTCCGAACCGACCTGTACCGTATCACCGGTATTGTGTACAGCCTTGTCGTACAACTTTGAAACGTATGGATGCAGTGTCTATCACAAACTCAACACTGACGGTACCTCATTATGTGGCAGTCAGGAATGTTCCATCTGTGAATTGTCTCCCGGGGATGAGGACACAGGTGTGGTCCGAGTCAATACCAGTTCCTGTAATTATGGACAACAACAGGGGACATGTAGTCCAACCGCTTTTTTCTTATGACATCTACATCATAATGTATATTATAATACGTACTAAAATATCTTTATTACTACGTATATGTTATTCCTGACCGTCAGTTTGTCTAAGAAAATGTCATGTCAATTTTTTTCTCCGGATTCGCCGAAACGAGGTGATGATTGTTGTTGGTCGATCAATCCTCGTTCACGGGCGTCTTGTAACAAACCTTTTGGTTTCCCTACCCACCCCTGTTTTTTGTTTTTGTTTTTTTTTTGGCTCGGATTTCGATATTGCGATTCCATGATCTTCTGTATTTCCTTCATAGTGTAGCCTTTTCTGTCATTTTTCGAAACTATACCTTCTCGTTGTAAAGTCGGTCGTCAGTTACTTTCTTTGTTTTCGGTTTGTTGTTGACATATTCATCTAACAATCGGATTGATTGACCTTCGCCCATGCTTCCAACCTTATTCTTACTACAAACCAGGTGACTTGTGTGGCACCCGTACGTTTTGTTTCTTTTTGAACTGGGTAAGTTCCAGGCCGGTTTTGTCGATGTAATCTTCGCGAAGAGTTAGGGTTCAACCAATGCAATGTCTCCTTCCATATATTCGTGTCCAAACTCCATGGGCAAGGATGGAAATCCGGACGCCTTTTCTTTTGATATTTGTCTCCAGCGTATGCATCTCGGTTCCAAGTCCACCAGATAGCGTTTGCAGAAAAGTTCCCTCGACATGACGACGTCCTCCTTCTCGCGCCCATCAACGTTATAGCTTTCCTTGTGGTTGGCATATTTCATACAAAGCTGCTTCCTTCTTCCAGGAAAGTGTTATCTTTGGAGAGAATACTCTGATTCGGAAAAGCTTGGGAAAGGATTGGAGGGTGTGGTTGTGGTTTTTTGTTCGGGTACCCAGACGGCGTATATCCCGGGGAATCGACATTGAGGTTGAGAAGATTGACCGGACAAAAGTCTTTGATTTCAGTAACGGCATCTGGGAAAGGGAGCAATTTGTCTGATTTCTTCCGATCAAAAGATGGAAAATAGTCATATTATATCATCCTGCTAAAATAACGGTTTTTCTGCTTGTTCACCCAGTGGCAGTACGATCCAATATGATCGTTTTGCATAGTTTGCTCGAAATAAACCAGACAAATGGCTTCCGTCCAAACGATCGATCGGAACATACTTCGGAATCTTCGAGAGGAGAATGTTAAACGATCGGACATTCATCGCCATGGAAGTATCAATGACAGCAGCAGCGCAAATGGCGTCGATGACGGTATCCACTGTGATCCATTTGTTGCAAATCTTGGGACCAACTATCGGGTGGTGGGTGGTGGGTGGTCAAATCCAACACGTGACACCACAATTTCCTTAGTGACCCTTTGGTGCGACATCTGTCAATGGCAAAAAAATCGAGTCTTTAGGCACCGCCAACATTAATTCTTCCAAAGGGTGTTTGAAGCAGATTAGAAAGAGTCGAGGCCTATTGATCACATGGTGGCGACAGAGAAAATGTCGTCTCAATGATAAAAAGAAAATGTTTTGTTGCTAAAAATCATCGTAGATGCAGTGATTTAATCGTTCTGTCCGGCGACGGGACATCAACATCATAGCCAAACGACGGTTTATTTTTATCTACGACAAGAAAGAAGCGATTGATTGCCGGCATGCTAAGGTCTTGTTCGCCGATGGATTAGTGTTTGGAGACGGGATTCGAGAGGCGCCGTCGGAGATTCCGTCTACCTTACCTACCGGTAGCTACGGTAGACACCACCAGGTCTATGACGTGTTCTCTACGACAAGCCAGAAGCGTGCAGGCAAGGGAAGTGCATAATATCATTGCCTGCATGCTCAGGTCGTTGGACTAGTGTTTGGAGACGGGATTCGAGCAGTAGACGGACGGAGCACAGACACAAGACCAGAGTTGCAGGCATCACACATATCCAAGTACACAATTCCTGCAACGCTGCAATCCCCATCGCTATGAGATAGCAATAAAGATTCCGTGTTTTTTCAAAAAAGCAGGCCTTGTGCTGCTCTTGTGTGAACTGTAGCTCTGGCAACTCATGCCATAGCTACATTTCGTTCCCTCTCTACTCTAGAGATACTACGTTTACGCCACCACATATGTAGCAACCTAGCACCTCTATGGTGGCATACGTACGTACCTAGACTATCGAGCACATGACATCACTGGGATTGCAGAGAAGCTGAGGCGGCGTCGGGTACGTCGTATTATTAATAATAATCCTGCAAGTTTCAAGGTGTTCCCATCCCTTAAGGCCTAACTGGTAGACATTATTACCCGTTGGAAATGCTGACCCCTGGTTCAGCTTCGTCAGGCTGCGATATGATTGGCTAGAATGTGAAAAAGACGTCACAACAACATCATTTACATTCACAGTCAAGGAACAACAACTGATAGTATCATCATAAAAGGTTCAATCCAAAACACAAAAAACAAAAAGTCATAGTCTTCGTTAACGAGTAATTTGTTGACCGTCTTCTCAGCTGCTACGCCAATTCTTTTACTTGTATCATAGACTACACTTGAAGTAAAACTGAACAACATGGAATGATAAACCCATACGCGAAAGTGGGGCAGCAGCCACACTCGCCATATGTCTCCACCATTGGACCCCAAAGCCAACGTCGCAACAACCAGGCTCAACGAACTGCCAAATTGAAACTCAGTAAAACTAGATACAAAAACAAGAAGAGGAAAGCAAAGGCTGGTGACCAACTGAGACTCACAGTTGAAGTATCGTTTAACATAATAAGGGACTGCGAGGTGCGCAAGAGAAGACTGCTTGACGAAAAAGGCCTCCACAGAGCACACCACAAACTTTGTCCCAATAATCGACGCACTCTAGGAATAACCTCCAAAGCGACATTGGAATCCGATTATCCATCAAACATACAATGAAAATGAAGAAGCATTATGGTGCTCCATTAAAACAAAGTGAGAAGCTACACTGGAGCAATGTCATACCAGAAGCTATAGAAGTTCTTTCGGCCCAAGGAAAAGGATTGCGACAAGAACAAAGAATGAGCAAGTGGTTTACAGAAATTGAAGTCACCTCCACCATCATTGTCAAAAACATATTTTCCATCATCGCTTCCACCGCCAATAAAGCAACAACAAATAGAACAACCCTTGCAGCAGACGATTTGGATGAATTCGTCCCTGCCACACTCAAGAATGAAATTTTTGTTGAAACGGTCCGAGGTAAAACCCCACCGATTGCAATACTAGCGCTAGCTACTGTTGTTGCATACCAGGTCCTAAATCCACTGGAATATGTAACAGTCTTGGCAGAGCTCGCAGAAGGGGATGCGGCTTTGACCATGTGCTTTATCCCTCATGCATTGACTTATTTTGTTTCGACCAATGTCAGAAATATAGAAGGCCTTCTGAAAGAGCTCAGAGAATTTGGTTGTGTACAAGTTCAAAGTGGAAGATTTGCCCAACCACAAAAACGGCGACATGAATGCACAATACAAAAACGATGCAAACATAGCGATCATTGCTTGCTTGATCGGGAACTCGTCGATTCAATCGGTCGTTGAAGCCCATGCCGGCGCCAAGTCTAGGATTTACGGAGACGCTATCTATGCCCTTGTTCCTTCATCAAGGGCACTAAATCAATCAAGACGAGCTACGAGATATTGTCGAAGATTATGAGTTGTTTTACGATATGACATTCCCAGACGGAAAAGACCCAAAGAAAAAGTCTTTCGCAAGTCCTGTAATGACCGTGTCCTTCCTTCTAGTTCCCTTGGTTTGTCCCTGTCAAGAACACAATGGGTGGAAAAGATTCATCTCGAAGCCTTAGCTGTACGTTGCCACTTGATTCGTTTGACGGATTCGCATTGATCCATGCGGTTTTCGGAGATGGTTGTTTCATAATACGGAATAATGTTCGGATGGTGGAAGTAAAAGGATACTGTATCATGCATTCGACTATACATGGTGGGTATGTCGCCTGACAGAGTCAGAAAGGGTAGAGCCTCGGTACGAAACGAGGTAACACGACAAGTGCACACAAGATTGATTTTCACACAAAATAATGTAGAATCTACTACCACAGAACCAAACATTACTTTTATCGCGTGAGTTTCCCGTGTTGCTCGTTCTCGAGCCTCGGTACGAAACGAGGTAACACGACAAGTGCACACGATACTGTTACACAAAATAATGTACTCCGTAGAATCTACTCTCTAGCTATCATCATAGGTAGTCGTCTATTCTACGAAAACGCACGTCCAGTCAAACGTGTGGACCATGCGACATGGACAGTTTTGACTGGACGGTTTGATTTTTCTTTCGTATGTATCATAAGTACGTACGAACGGCCACTACGTATCATGTTCATTCTCGTTGACTGTGAAAAAATGAGGTTGCGTCATCATCGAGAGAAAACCACCCCGTTATTAGGCCTTTGCAGTTTGTTTATGTATCGGAGGGAAAGTACTAGATCCTCTCGCTACCATGCACGTTTAATTTACTTAAGAGTTCATAACGGTATTCCGCGTTTGGATTGAATCCTCCATCCGGAGTTCCGGGGGTAAATTTTTCTTCAAACAGACTGACTTTGAATTGGAATTGAACGTATCTTGATAGAGCAGATTTCATACCCCTCACCAAAAAAGGAAAATTTTTGGAACACAACGACCTTCTTCGTTTTCTCATTTCATAGATCTGGTGAAAAAAAAAGTTGCTTCCAGTTTAGGCCATACCGTTACTGTGTTACTGTTACTCTGAAGTCCTTCCATAAAAAAAATAGTACGTACTGCTTCTATCATAAATTTCATTCTACCACGACTCTTTCAACAGACACAACACCATAACTGCATCCCGCACATACAAAAATCATGAGTGACGATGCTGCTGCTACTGCTGCTGCCGCCGCCGCAACTACATTGGACGCCACACCCACGTACATGAACACTAATTCTTGCTCTGATCCGGAAATTACTGTTGCCGTTGCTGCTGATGCCAATGTCCTTGAGACCACCTCTA
Organism: Nitzschia inconspicua; assembly: GCA_019154785.2. Lineage (NCBI taxonomy): Eukaryota > Bacillariophyta > Bacillariophyceae > Bacillariales > Bacillariaceae > Nitzschia > Nitzschia inconspicua. Next base: position 3,002,334 of record JAGRRH010000004.1, read on the forward strand.
CTTTCCAACCAGCAACCAACAATCAAAATAATAGTGTGGAGAATCTTCCTGTCACGGCAATGATGGTCATGGATCCCGAAACAGCTCCTAGGTGGGATACCCCGACAACGACGTCCCCTCAAACCCCAAAACCAACAGCGGTGGCATTTCCAATCAATTCTTCGACGGCAGCACAACAACGAGCCAACAAAAATAAAGACAGCCACAAGGTCTGCATGTGTGTTGTTGTTGTTGCCTCGATCATCGCTGTTGTCATTATTCTTGCTCTGTTGGTAGGAGGCAAATCGTCCCACTACAATAACACCCCTGCCATTACAGTGTATTACTATGATTCCTTTGAAGCCTTCTGCTTCAGCGTCATGGGATTCTATGCCCTGGAGCAACCGTGGTTGAATTGTCGTTGTGATCTCGACAGTTACTGGATCGAATGCCAAGGAACCAGACCAACCCAAGATTATTCTTTCACTTCCTTGGATTCTAGCAACTTCAATAACACCAATGAGACAACAGTCCTTCCCGATCATGATGCCCCTCTGGTCGTTGTCATGTTTCAGTACAGCAATATGTACGGTGCAAGTGAATCAGGTTATATAGGTACCAGCTGTGAATGTGCAACACAATCCTGTGATCCTGATACCACTCAATGTTTCGAAGTCGACAGTTACGATTACTCCTCGAGTTGTCGTATCACGAATAATGTCACTTGGGGAGACTCGATTTGCACTGTATTCAATGTCGAACAGGACATATTTGGAAATGAACACAGCTCCTTCCATGATGCCTGCCAACTTTGTGGTGGTTTACCCCAAACTGATGAAGGATATTACTTCTTTAATACCTCTGGTTGTGGATCCGATTTCAATCACGGCAACACTGACGATAACAAATTGGACCAAAACTATTGCGTCCCCTCGTTTATTCCCAACCAGGCTCTTTTGTATGGTGCCATGACAACGGCAGCACATCATACTCCCAATCAACAATTATTGAACAGTATGCAATCATCAGCTGCGTTTTGTGACTACATGATCAACAAGTACCAGTACGAGATTGGTGGATATACTTGCGCCTGCATTGAACAAGTGAACCACAATAACGACAATCCGGGAAATTCCTTGGGAGGTGATGACACCGATTTCGTGGAATGTCGACCTGACCATGACACATCGACCTATGTCAAATGGCAACGACTATATTGGCCGCACGGTGTGGACTCCTTTGGAGCACCGAATGATGAAGCATATACATGGGGAATAGCACCCTTGACGTATCCCGTTTTGTTGTTGGGAGAGTCCTGCCAGTGTTCCGAACCGACCTGTACCGTATCACCAGTATCGTGTACAGCCTTGTCGTACAACTTTGAAACGTATGGATGCAGAGTCTATCACAAACTCAATGAAACCGCTGACGTCGGTATCTGTGGCAGTCAGGAGTGTTCCATCTGTGAACTGTCTCCCGGGGATGAGGACACAGGCGTGGTCCGAGTGGATACCAGTTCCTGTAACGATGGACAACCCGCGTGTCGCGAGACGAATTTCTTTTTGTAACAATTTGATTGGTCCGCAGGTTCTTTGTATCATACGACGGACACTCCCCCTTTCTTGCAAGACGAATTTTCGTGTTTAATTCGTCTACAAATTCTACCAGGTTTGAATTTAGAGTTATAGCAATGTGAAAAAGCATTAATTTGTCAAGGTGAATTTGCTGTCATTAATAATTTGGTGTGATAATCACACCAAATGTTGCGATTTTTTTTTTTACATCTGCCTCTGCACCCACCCAACTAGCCTTCGAATTCCCTTTGAAAAACGTGAAAACAGTTTTTTGCTGTATTGATTATCCCGAGCTGTAGGTGGCGCTCCTGCTTCTCCTCCATGTTGTTGTTGTTGTTGTGATTTCATCAGCAGTTGTTGTTGCCGAAATATTTGGCGCTTTGGTTGGCGTTTCTCTTCTTGTCGTCGTCGTTTCTCGACACCCTTTTGGAATTGGACCAATTCTCGCTCGGCCGTACGAATGTCTTGGAGTGGAACTTGAAATTCCGTTAACAGGAGGTATTTGCGATCGAGCGCATCCAACCGTTTGACATTCCGAACATTCGATCTCGGAATGGTCATGAAAGATGGAGAAGAAATACTGTTGGATGAAGCGGTAGATGAATCATCTACTTGTCGGTGCGACGAAGATTGTTGTCTTCTCTTGTCCCTTCTTCTTCTTCTTCTTTTTCTTTTTGTTTCGTACACATCCACTGGTAGGCCTGGAAGCTCCACAAACTTCCATCCAATGGTTAAAGGCACACCCATGAAAGTGAAGGGATGGTCGCCGGCGACACGTTCAAATGCGCGAATGTGTGCAGTGGAAAACGCTACAGTGTTGTTAATGAGTGTTCATATAACTGTTGGAAGAGGAAGACGAAGACGAAGAAGGCAAACTTGTTTGATGACCCAAGAGAGAATGATCACTGGAAATGCCGAACCGGAGGCAGCGGTCATCGCTAGTAGAGCTACTGCTACTAGTTGTACTTGCAGTAGTAGTAGTGGTAGTGGTAGTAGTAGCATCCATCATGGGCACGGACGTCTTTGACATGCTGTCTATCCTTGGCGGGAGAATCAAAGACGATGCACCGGTATCATCTTCTTCATGGTCATGGTTGTGTACCGATACTAGAGTAGTGACAAGGAATCTGTTGCAAATGGTCGACATGGAATCGACCGCACTACTATTTGACATCGTCTTGCTATTATATACTGCAGCCATTACTTGTGCCATCCACCACCAGCTTGGAAGTGGCATTCATCTCCCCACAAGTCTGCTGCAACCGGGTGATGATGATGTTCGTACATACCTATCATAGGACAAAGAACACAAAGAAGAGGGAAACGAAGAGAAGAAAAGAGCTGACACGGGGCAATCTTTCATCAAAAAGCAACAAGCAACAAGCAAGGTAATAAAAACAGACTTTTTCCTCACGGAAATAATGGTTGGATGATTGCGGAAGGAAGGGTATGCTGCAAAATGACGTATTGGTGTGAAAGAGAAGAAGAATAATGACTGTGATGATGAAAACCTCTGATTAATAACCATCTGATGACACAATCCCAATAATTCTTACGCATTCACCAATCACAATGGGTCAAGCAACAAAACAATCAATCGATCCAAACGAGAGCTGTAAAGGATGAAAAGAGTGTATCGTTACTTACAGTCATTACTGGCGTGTGAATTGACATCAGCGATTTCTCTCTATAAAATGATCTGTAGCTACCTTACAGTTAGCACGTACTAGGTAGTAGTACTACGTACTCCGAGTAGTAGCTATTGAAGACTCTCTTGAACAAGAACGATCTCTGAGCGAAGTATCACACGCGTACTAACAGTAACTACCGGTACCTAGCTAGCTACTACTCTAGAGTACGGTAGGTACGATCGTAGCCATGAGTAGCTATCATAGAAGGTGGTGCTTCTGTAATCTGCATCATAATAATAATAAATGTATCATTTATATAAATAAGTGGCTGAGAGAAACAGGGAAAGTCGGAACGAGGAGATGAGAAAGGAAGAAAGGAAGGAGAGGCAAGGAAAATACCTACTACGTAGTATATTGTACTCCTGAATAAAGGTTGGTCGGGTTCGGTGTCGAACATACGTGGCCGTTTCATTAAAACAGAGCTAATTGAAAATCAGTTGTGATATTTTCTAGCATCTCATTTTCAACAACAATGATTACAGGGAAAGAATTTTCGACTGAACAGAAACCTGGCATCATGGGCGACCGTCCTAAGCGGCATTTACAGTTACTAACTGTAAAGTTTGAACTTGTTTCTCTCCTTCCTACAGAGACAGTGTATGTAGTATGGATGCAACAAGAGGTCGAGCAACGTCAGCTCAAAATCATACAATAGTATCCTGCGACGAAATCCTTTCTCCTTCTCTTTTTTTTTGAACCACGTTGTCGAGAAAAGAAGAAAAAAAAATCATCGAAAGTCTGACAAAAAAAAAGCAACTCACTCATACGACAGTGTGAATTCGTGTGGCAGTCTCCAAAAATATCCTTTCCAATCCAACTTTCTAGAGTAAGACAACCACAACCAACGTTCTCATAAATTGAAAAGCTTGACAAATCGAATCCACACAGAAAGTAAAATCCATATTTGCTTTCTCCGTCAGGTTCGATTGTTTGTTTGCGTTGCTCCGGCTGTTTCCATCCCTCCACCTCCTCTCCCCGTCCACCGATTCCATCATTTATCATGTCGAAGAAAGACGAGAATCCGCAACTTCCACACAACTCGGACCTGGTGTTGGCCGCCGGAAAGGTTGTCCTCGATGAGCCTCAAAGTGAGTTACTACCAACTGAGTAGAGTGCTTTTCTTGTTGCCCAGAGATTTCATGTCATTCGGGACACGGAAATGTCAATATGGCATCCTTTTGTAATTCGAATCGATCGCCATCGAAGTAAACAATATTGCGTTCTAAGACCGTGCGAACAAAAGATCCAAGTTGCTAACACCCATCAACTTTCTTTGTTCCGTCTTCCTTTCTGCTCACAGTGTGGGGAAAGGGAATCGTCAAAGAATTCAAGGAGTGTATTCTTGGCCATTGGTGGGAGGAGATGATCAACTTCAACTTCAAGACGATTGCTGTCACCCTCTTCTTGTTCATTGCTGTCATCAGTCCTACTCTTACCTTTGGAGCTGTCTATGGAAAGTCCACTGGAAACTCAATTGGTGCAATTGAAACCATGTTAGGTACTGCTTGGGTTGGGATTGCTTACTCCATCTTTGGTGGCATGCCCCTTTGTGTGATTGGTAGTACAGGTCCTGTCCTGGCCTTCACCACTGCCCTATATGACATTTCCAGTGGACTGGATGTTCCTTTCCTTACATTTTATGCTTGGACTTCGGTCTGGTTGGTTGCCTACTGCTTCATCTGTGCCTTCTTTGACATGACCCGCTATGTCCGACTGGCCACAAGATTCTTGGATGAGATCTTTGCACTCTTGATTGTTGCAATCTTTGTCTTGAATGCTGTGGGATCACCATTTTCTACTACTGGTCTTTTGCGATATTTGGACCCCAACCACAAGTCCCATGAAGCCTATGAAGATGACCCCAACTACAACTACTTGACGAGTGCCTTCTTGAGCATCATCCTTGGATTTGGTACCTGCTGGTTTATCTTCTTCCTCCGTGGATTCAAATTTTCTCCCTTTTGCTGCAACCAAGGAGTCCGTACTTCCATTCACGACTTTGCTGTGGTGGTGTCTGTCATTATCTTTACATTGATCAAGGAACTTGGGTACAGTGAAGTGCCCACTGAAAGGTTGAATGTGCCCACAAGCTTTGAAACTACCTACCAGTGCTGTGATGCTTCTTGTAACACACAATGGCCCATGGACTGCCCTGGCCAAGCTGAGCGATTTGGAACCCGGCCGTGGATGGCCAATTTTGGTGATTTGAATGGAAAGGGATGGGTCCCCATCATGGCTGCTGGGCCTGCCATTCTGGCCTTTGTTTTGATCTACCTTGATAATGGTATCACCTGGCATTTGATCAACCACAAGCACAACAAATTGGAGCACGGAGAAGCTTACAACTATGATCTAATGCTGTCTGGCTTCTTCCAAGTTGTGAATGGATGTTTGGGTCTTCCGTGGTTGGTTGCCTCCACGGTACCTTGCATCATTCACTTGAATGCCCTGGCTGAGACTGACAAGGATGGTCACATCTTGAGTGTCCAAGAAACTCGTTTGACACTTCTGGGAAGCCACTTGTTGGTGGGACTTTCTATCTTGGCAACCAATGTGTTGGAACTGATCCCACTTCCAGTCTTGTATGGTGTCTTTTTGTTCATGGGTCTCTCTTCGTTGCCGAAGATCCAATTCTGGAATCGCTTCCTCATGTTCTTTGAACAACCTGCCATGTATCCGAGCTATCCGTTCACCGAATGGATGAAAGCCAAGCGCATCCACATGTACACGTGTATCCAAATTTTCTTCTTTGGCTTGGTCTTTTTTGTCCAAAACTACAAGAAGATTGCCATTGCCTTTCCTCTGATGACCTTACTGTGCATCCCTGCCCGTCTTTATTTGTTGCCCCGGATCTTTGAAAATTGGGAGTTGTGTGTGTTGGACGATGAAGATGATATCATTGAAGAATGGGTGACCGCCAAGGAGGAGTCCATCCGCAACTTCCAAGCAAAGACCGAAGGCGCCGATGTGTCTACCGCGGGAGGCAACTCGGAATACATGGACGATGATAACGACGACGAACAGAAGGTATAAACGAGGACGCAATCGGGATGAGACACCTTGCTTCTCTCTTCATGTCCCATTGGCTGAAGGATTTTTCTGGTAACACGATTCGGAATTAAATATATATTACCATTGACTGTGAATGTTGAAAAAAATGGATCGACGGAAACAGCACCCTAACGTATACAAACGATAGCGGTTCTTGCTACTGTATAAAAACGATAGTTGATACACCAATCTCTTTACCCCGATCTTATCTTTTAGGACCGTGCCGTTCAAACAAAGCATTGAATACGAATTTTCTTTTTGTTGAAGGTATATCGGATACTGTTTATTCCTCCAAAGTTATGGTCGCTTCGGTCATGACTATTCCTCGAAAGCTATGGTCGCTTCGGTCATGACAATACGAATATCTTCCCAGTTATAGTGTTGGTTATGGTCTTGGGTGGTGTAAACGCAGATCCCCATACCCTGCGCTTGGGGAATGGGTTGACACATCATGGGACCGCATTCTCCTCCCGCCGTACTACCGCCCGACGAGATATTGTTATCATCATCATCGTCACTCGGAGAACACAAGATAGCACAATACTTTTCACCTGTTGGACTTTGCAAAGCACAGGAGGGGATAGCTGTGACTCCATCGGGGACGTCGGATGGACATGCAGTCTCTTTGCAACTGGGAGAACAGAACATGCCGTCAATGCCCATAATTTCAACTGCCTTTTCGTCATCATTTTGACACGGAGGCTTCTCGTAATGGGAAGCAGTAGCAGTACTACTAGCACTTCCAGCCACAACGAATGCGACGATGAAGATTGTCTTGGAGAACATGGTGATACTTTACGGAGTAGTGGACGTTATTGTACTTGTACTGACAGTAGTAGACTCTGCTGCTGATGGGCGGCAGACTTTATCATAATAGTAGGAAGATCTTTTGAGAGATGATGATGATAATGCCTGCCTGCTTGCCTGCTGCCTGCATGTCATCATGGCGAAGATGATTGGATCTTTCTCTTGTTCTTTCTTCTCTCCGTTCTCGCTGTTGCAAAGTAAAATATCCACTACTTCGAAGTAATAATCAATACAAAAATGGTCATAAATTCTCCAACAATAGGAGCGTAAAGTGCCGGTAGACTACTACGTAGCACTCGTACTCTTTTCGTTTCATTTTACTACCGTAGTCGTACAGTGGTAGTTCTTCATTGTGAGTCATATCATACATCAGTTGATATTGTGTGGGTATGTGAGTATGTATCGTATAATGGAACGATATGCAGACCGTCAAATTGTGCGCACCGTTCTTTTGCCTGCCTCGACTGGCCAAAATTTCATCGCCTAAAATGTTCTTCAACTGATGCTTCCAACGTCTGGAATAGTTAAGAAATCCGTTCTAAAAACCACCTCTCTGGCCGAAAAAAGGCAAGTATCGATCTCGCCGATTGCTTTTTCTCTCTTTCGTCTCTTTCGAAAGGAACACCGACACATGAAATTTTTTGTGTGTATTGCATTTGAAAAAGTAAAAGACGTTACTTTCTCTTCACACACAATTTGATTTAACCACCCTACTATCTTGAGTGGTGGGTGGGATCTTCCTTCCTTCATAAAATATATACTGCTATCCCTACAGCATCGACAGGTTGTTGGTATTTTTGACATTGTCACTGGAAACTATTTATTGATAATACTTCGTGACTATTCCAAGACCAAAACTCCCAGATCGAAACAAATAAACAAAACATACCATGACATCCTGTAATGTCCTGTTCCTTTTGGTGGTTGGATTTTTGTCAACGACGACTCTTGCACAGACCACAACGCTGCCCGAACGACCACCCGTATTGCCGGAACGACCGACGACTCCTCCCGTTGAATTTCCGTCGACGTCAACAATAGATGATGAGGATACGTTTCCTCCTCCCGTCTCGGATGTTCTCCCCTCGACGGGCATAACAAGTACTACGGTCGCAAGCTTGGAGACATGTAAATCCCGTGTCCAATCAGTTGCCGAATCCAATATTGCGGACGTTGGGACGGTTTGCAACATCTGTGGTGACGGTAACGTGGTGACGGCACCCACAGAGAACTTTGGTCCTCTGGAAGGAGTGATGTATATTTGCGGTTGTTCCGATGTTGCCGGGCAACTAGGACTCATTCCGGAGGAGTTGTGTCCCAGCGTCGTTGCAACCATTGCAAGGGGAGGAATGTGTGGTTGTGCTGCTGCCATTGACGGAGACGGTGATGGTGACAATGATGAGAATGAAGAGGATAATCTCAACATGCCACCTCCTCCTCCTCCCACCACTGGCAAAAAGGGCGGCAAGGGCAGCAAATCCGGCAAACGAGATAGCACCGCTGGTAAGAGTCAACCAAGAACGTCTATTAGAACTGATCCAGGGTACCGTCAGCTGCGATTCAGTGGGGAGTGAGACAAGAAGAATGTCTAGTGTGACATGATATTGACGAGTGTTGGACGATTCATAGACCCAATTGGACTGCTACAGTTCAATATTATACATGTCGTCTGCTCGAGTTTCAAAACAAGAATTTACGGTAGGAACAACAGCAACTACGGATGATGATGTTAATAATGATCATAATATGACAAGTATTTTAATACCGCTGTGTTAAAAAGAACACAGCGACTTCACAAAATACTACCGTAGTGTTCTACTTAGTATCTGTTTGGGTTGTGAAAGAACGAAACAAGGGTTAGGTAGGTTTGTAAATGTCCAGTTCTTGTCCCCTTCCGACTGTCTTACAGGCCCATTTTCTATGATCCATCACAGGAGTGTGTGTGCGTGTGCCTATCAAGTTGAAATGGTAGGACTCGTTGTGCATTTTTTTAAATTCAATCCTCCTCTCTTCACTACCGCCAACCCCGCCGCCAACCAATCACATCCGGCCGAATTTCTGAGCAGAGCCCTACTACTATGACAGACACAGCCACGCCAACAGCTAGTAGCTACCACCTCCTATTTGTTGTCGCTGGAGCACGCACCTCAGCGGTAGCTACCTGAACTCTCCTTATACTACTACCGGAACTACTAACTACCTCTCTACATACCGGTAGCTACTAGGTAGTAGACTTTGAAATGTATGAAGGCATCTATGGTAGTACGTACCCAGTTCTACGTCTCGGTAGTACGCACCGGTAAACTACCGTAGTACCTATTCAGACCCTTTTTACGCGCACCGATTCTGACGATGGAGCAGATACAAGTAACACTCGAACTATGGTACTACGACTGCCTACTAGCTAGCTAGGTAATAGTACTAAATGATACTGACGACCTGATCGACTGACGACAGACAGACAGACAGACAGACAGACAGACAGACAGACAGACAGACAACGATCTTGTTTCTTTTCTTTTTTCGAATGACGTATGCTCCTTTGAAGGGAAAGGATTGTGCTTGTTTCTAATGGACTTTGGTTCGGTATGACATACCCACCCATCTCTCTCTCTGTCCTTGGAAGAGAAAGGACAACGACAAACGACAATGAACGTGCAGCTGCTGTTGACTCTGATTCTTCTACGTGTTAAATAACACCAACCTACTGCCACACTACTACTTCTCTCTATTGCTACTGACTGCTTCTACATTTCCAACAAAACGGTCAACACTGTACACTTCTATATTATCCTCCTCCTCCTCAATCGCCTACAATAATAATAGTATATATATGATGAAGTCGTCAGTGATCCTATCGCTTGTTGTTTCCCTCGTTCCAACAAATGTGGTTGGATGGTCCTCCATTCCTCCTCCTCGATCGTCTTCATCTTCTTCCGCACAATCGTCGTCGTCGTCGCAAGAATACTTTGCTCCTCCATCGACGACGGGTGGTATGGCCCCCATGACGATCAAGGAAGATCCGATGGCACCCCTGGGCAAAAAATGGACCTCCAACATGGACCGGAAAGTGACGACGAATGATGCACAGGGTACCAACAGTCCCATCCAGTTTTACGGCGAAGACAACCAAGCCAACGGTAAGGGAGGACGTGCCCCCCTTGGAAAGGAATGGACGTCTGCTATGGACATGAAGGTATCCAAAATCAACGAAGAACAACTTCATATCAAACCATACGGCTTGGACCATCAAGCCAATGGACACGGTGGACGAAAACCACTTGGGAAGGTAAGAAGATGATCAGTATGTATTTTCTATGTTGTTGTTGGTTGGTTGTTGTTTGTTACTTTTGGTGGTGCTTTTGATGGTGACGATGAATGCGTGTATAATTGGATGAATTGGGGTTTGGAACAACAACACTCACCACTTTTTGTTTACTGTTTACCTTTCCTCCATCTTGTGTGTATGGTGTTGTAATTCTTTTCTCCCCTTGACACACACACACACACACACACACACGTCTTCTTTTTTGTGTGCATGTATGCTACAGGAGTGGACGACCGCCATGGACTCCAAGCCACGAAAGAAAGGATTCTGAACGGATTGAATGGATTGGACGGCAGAATGAAAACGACGAAGGACGGCCGTCTGCTTTAGGACCATTATTTGACGAATTTACTTGGAAAATCCGATTAGGATAATGAGGACGGATGGAATAGGATGATTTGTACATGAGGAGGAGAAGGAGGAGGATGAAGAAGATATTGGTTTGTGTTGTTTTCCCATCTTCTTCTTTTTGGGTTGGGTGGTGGTGCATGTGGAAATAGTAAACAAGAGTTAACAGATACGAAGTTTATTAGGAGTATATATAATAATACTACTACTACCTCTTAGTTTGGGAACAAGCAAAATCTACTCGACGTGCTATTGGAAATTACGGATACTAATACTCTTGAAGTAGTAGAAACATCCACGAAACATGAAGGATGACAATGTTGCCGTTTCCTCGTAGCAGAGTAGTCACGACAGTTGTTTATGTTCCTGTTGCACTGACTTGGATCCCATCCTCTGCAATGAGTTTCAACTTTTGACAGCTATCATCAGTGTTACTTTTTTATATCGAATGACTACACAAACTTAATGTCTCTAAGACACTATATTCTATTTTATAACAATGTATTCTCCTACTTAGCTTCTTCTTCTTCTTTTGTTTACAGCTCATCGTTCATGTTGTTGTCATTATACTCGTCATCATCATCATCGTTATCGTCGTCCGTCATGGCGGTCGCATTGATGAGTTGTTCCAACGATCGTTTCGTTAACAGTACGTCTTGGTCTCGTACGAATGTTTGGCCGACGGCATTGACCAGGTTGACGGCCTTTTTGAAGGCCGCGTTCAAGACTTTGACACTGTAAAAGTCGTATCCGTATTCCTCCATCCGTTGCATCAGTTTCAACGCCTTGAGGGGTTGGTTGGTCCGTTCGTACGCGGCGACGGTCGCCGTGAACAAATCGACGTCCGGTTTGAGTTGTGCCTCGTCCCGCATCTTGTCCAAAAAGGCTTCCGCCGTGGCCGGTTGATTCGTAGATGCAAAGAACTGAACCAAAATGTTGTACGTTTGACGGTTGGGTCCATGTTGTGGTTGTTTTTGTTGCTGTTGTTGTGGAAGTGCCTTCATCCAACGGTACAATTGCAACACAGTGTCACTGTCCTTGGTTCGTTTGGCATCGGTTTGGGCGATCAAAACGGTATTCCAACATGCCGCGTTGGGGGAGAGTCCCTCCTTGATCATCTTCTTGAGTAGTAACAAAGCCCGTTGGGGTTCCTTGGCCTTGCGACAACACGAAATGGCGGCACCGTATATGATCTCGTTGGCATCGATATCGTCCTCCTTCATCTGTCGGAATGCCTTGGAGGCATATTCGACATTTCCAACCCGTTCGCATGCCGTCATGAGCGACCCGTACGTGATTTGTGTCCGTTCGAGACCGGAATCTTGAATTTCTTGTAGCAAACGAAAGGCCTGTCGGACCTGTCGTGCTTCGGCACACAATCGAATGGCGGCATTGTAAATTTGAATGTTAGGTTTGACGACCGTGGGATCCCTCTTGAGGACTTGGAGTAGTTGCATTCCCTTTTGATACGGCAATGGCAGGTCATTGTTATTGTTGTTGTTGTTATCGTTGGAGAGCGATGAGGATAACGACATTGGTGGAGACGAGTCGTTATTGTTGTTGTTGTTGGAATCTTCGTATTCCTTGGCGGTTGCCGTGGCACATGCTCCCAGGACGGCTCCCATGGTGAGTTCATTGGGTGTGACGTTATCCTTTCGCATCTTATCGAGTAACAAAAAGGCCTGTTTCCATTGTCCGGCATATTCACATCCAGTAATGGCGGCAGTGTACGCAACGACGTTGGCAGCCTCCGATCCCAATGTCGTTTTGCATTCCTCCAACAGTCGTATCCCATCTTGCCATGCTCCACCACGGGCACATGCCGAAATCGCAACGTGGTATGCTACGGCATCGGGTCCATTCAAGGATGTACGACCGTACCGATCACGTGTGGGAGACTGTTGTTGTTGTTGTTGTTGTTGTTGTTGTTGTTGTTGTTGCTGATGTTGTTGTTGTTGTGGCTTTTGTTTTGGAAGGTTGGTCTGTTCCGTGTCGATTTGTAACTGCTTCAATTGTTGTAAATAAAACAACGCATCCGAGGGTCGTCCCAATTCGGCGGCTGCATGCAAACACGACATGAGTGCCATCCCGTCCATGGATGTTCCAGTGTTGGATGTATTCTGTTGTTCCTGTTGTTGTTGTTGTTGCTGCATGATTTGTTGTGCCTGTTCGAGTACGAGGTGCCACTGTTGCGCCCGTTCACAGGCGGCCAGTACGGTCCCGTACGTGACAGCATCGGGGGATGGTACGAGATACTGTGTCGTATTGTTATGTTGTGCCTGTCGCATTCGGTTCAACAGTCCGATCGCGTTGTTATAATCCCCCGCTTGAGCACATGCCGAAATGGCGGCGTTGAATCCCACGACGCTCATCGGAATTCGTTGTTGTTCGACGGCGTGTTGTAACAATTGGAGGGCCTTGTCCTTGTATTGGATGTTGCGATCGTTCTTCGAAACGGCACGTGCACAGGCAGAAATGGCCGACGAGTACACGACCGCGTTGGGTGTGATATGATACTGGGATTGCATCGTTTGTAGCAATTGAATGGCCCGTTCGGCATTCCCAGCTCTGTTACACGCGTTCATGAGTGCACCAAAGGTAAAGATGTTTGGTTTCAATGATACAGACTGTAATGACGATGACGATGTTGACGATGATTTGGATTGTTGTTGCTGTTGTTGTTGAAATAGTTGAAAGGCAGTGTCCAATCGTGTGGGTGTTGCTCTCGCACAGGCATCAATGGCAGCGTTCCAAATTCGTACGGTCGGTGATGGACAATCGTGAAAGAGTTGCAAGGCTTGATCGGTCTGTCCCTTTCGACCCAATTTGAGAATTTGTCGTTCAATGTCAGATGGTGATACTTTGGTGGATGTTGTTGATGATGAGGAGGAAGGGGGTGGTATCGACTGTTGTTGTTGTTGTTGTTGTTGTTGGGTGCTTGCGAAAAGAGAAGATGAAGAGACAAGAGAAGAGTAACGATTGTTCAACTTGATGGGTTGTTGTCTTGCTGTTATTTCCTTGACAGGTTTACTTTTCCATATCATTTGGTTTGGACTGATACAGTCGTTGATGTTGTTGTATCGATTGGGTGAACGAAGAAAGGCTTGTATGGTAGAGAGATGAAAGAACAAAAGGAACAACACTGACAAAAGAAGATGTTGTTCTTGTTGTTGGTGGTGGTGGTGTCGTCGTCGTCGATGATGACAGGACTGGATGAGAGACGACGGAAATGTCTTTGTCGCCATTATTGATTCTGTTCCATCATTGTTGTCATTGAAATCACAATCAATACCATCAATAATAACAACAATGAGAGATGTTGTGGTTGTGAAATCACGCCTTTGTCGTCGACGGCCAAGGCTGCTGCTGTCATCATTCATTGTATTTCTTTTTTGTGGCAACAGTTGTTGTATGTGAGTGAGTTTGTGTTGGAGATAGAGAGATAGACCGAGATTATGATATTATCACAGAGACAAAATAAGATGACAAAATTATTGCAGAGACCAGACCATACTACTGAGTATGATAATGGTGGAGTTAGAATGACGGTGTATGGCACAAGAAAAGAAGAAGAAGAAGATGAAAGAGATGACTGTGATAAATACTAATGATATGTGATGTTGTGATGATGAGAGATTGAAGAGATGTTGAAGACGATGATTCATTTTTTATTCTACCGGTAGACTACCTACCGATAGACTACCGGTACCTACGGGTACCACCGTACCGTAGTCAACAGATCAGAAGCAGTCATTATCCCTAGTCCGCTTGACCCATATGACGTCATCATAGATACTACCACGATATCATCGTATGGAAGACACCAGTAAAAATTACGAAGTTACATGTGTAAAAAAATACTTCGGATAATGAATTTTAAAGACAGTGATTTTGCAGCAATCAGTACTTGAACTGTTTGACATGTTTTCTCTTACCAGAAACCTTGGAAACCATGCAAGACACTACCTTGCCAGTAGGAGGTGACTGCTCACTAGCAATTTCCTCCTTGAGAGCAATAATCAGTGTTTCCAAGTCTCTGGCTGTTTTTGCTGTTTTATCTTTTCCAGCTATATCACACAATTGAGTAAGCTCTTTGTACAATGGGTTCAACACTTCGTGAGAACCAACTGGGTCTGCCACATCTGAAGTCTCATCTCCTGGTCCGACAAAGGAAAAGTCAGCACTGCAATTGTGCATTTCCTGTGTCATGCTGACTGCATTTGAGATATGATGCTCCTCCGTGACAGCCATAGCATTTTCTACATGTTCAATGTTGTAACGTTTGCGCGGGACCATGTCACTAGCACTTCTTGGACGGTGTCCTTCATGCTGAGATTCTCCGATTCCGCAGATAAGAAAGATCGAAATAGAATCAGCATCAAAGGCCAGCTTCACCTTACAAGTATCTTCCAAGGTTGTTGCTTTGCTTGTGTTTGTTCGCTTTGGAAGGGACTGGCCCTGAGGATCACGGGAATTCTTTCTATCACAGACTGTTGTTGATTGGCGCAACTCTCTCACCACTGCTTTTGCCGCTTTGCTTTGTCGATGGATCTGAAAATTAGCACAACAGAGATATTTTCTTCCAGCTGTGTTTTGGTTGTGGGAGACCAGTTGACAAAAGCCATGATGATGGGAAGCGCACATAAGTGCATCGAACAGTTTCTTGATCGAATCTTTATTCTTTGCAACACCACCGGGAACAACAGGGAACGTTTGCGGATCAAATCGTACAATAAAACCCTTGTAGATGGTCTGAGTGAGTGAAAACAAATCATGGCGGTCTTGGAAGGATGCCATTAGCACGTCGTCGGTAGGTTTGCACAAGAATCCGCTGAAAGGCAACGTTGCTGTCCATTTCTGCACTTTCAGTGCAGCAACGGCGACATCTATTATTTCATCTAAGAGGTGGTTTGTATTAGCCATGGTAAAGACGACGTATATCTTGAAAAGCAATGGCAGTGACGGGCGAATGACAATGGCAAAATCGGTTTGTGATGTATAATGACAGGGAATGACAGTAGCAATGGAGGTACACTGGATTTGCGATGTATAAACGATGTATAACGACAAGCAATGGCGGTGGCGATGGCGGCCGCATTGCAATGGCAATGGCAGAGGAAATGACAATAGCTATGGCAGTGAGCGGAATCGATTTTACGATACACTTGTATAAAATATTATTTGAATGTCGATTGGCAAGTCGGCAGGGCAAGTCGGCAGGGTCAATGACGCTGACGTCATCTAGGTCAGTTCGACCCGTTTTTTTGTTTTTTTGTATGATATTCCTGTCGATCTTTCAATTATTTCCACGTGGAATGGGAAAAGAAGGAATCTATCATACATATCATACACCGTTAGGTATCCTACCCTCTGTCTCTCTTTACCGTAGTAGGTAGTATCGTAATCGCTAACTCACGATACCAGTAGTAGATTGAAGATAATAATATTATTATGCTACGACGATTCTGTTGACAGTTGACGTGGACTATCTTCACCGTAGACCGTAGAATGGTAGGTATCATAGTCTGGGTCGAAAAAATAATGTCGGATCATCCGAAGAAGAGGGAAGGTTGAATTGGGCTACATTTTTACTAACTGTAACTATTAGCTACTACTCTAGCTAGCTAGTAGCTACTACTAAAGTAATGATCATTTTACAGTTAGTTACAACTCTACATGCAACCGTGTAGGACATGGTACATGTTGTACGAAGACAATAAACAACGCGAGAAAATAGCAAGCAAAAAAACGTTTCATTTTCCCATGTAAAAAATATATTATTTTTATTGAAAAAAAACAAGTCCCGAGAATAGTCCATCGTAGCATTTGCGGTTCAAAATGCACGCAAAAAAAAACATAAAATCGACTCCTGAGCCCATTGCAATTCTTGATCCTCTGCCTTGTCGTGGCTGCACTCCCAAGGTTGGATGGTACGTTGTTTGCACTTTCCCCTCCTTCTGTCAGAATCAATAATCTCCAGTTTGGGGGCCACCAAGGTTGTCTAGAAGAAGGGTCCTGAGAGGGGAACCGCCGTCTGTTGTTGTCAAGACCGAAGAGCCGTAGGCAATTTTGAAATTCATGAATGATTGTGGCCTTGGAGCAGTCTTGCAGGCACAGTGCTAATTCTACTAATGGTGCACTGCAGGAGATGAACCTGATCAGCGCAGTCGTTTGTGAGCATTGTGATGTTGTTCTGTGGCAATCACTAGTGGAAGTGTGAAAATTACACAGAAAATAAGATTGGCCAATCAACCATATGACTCATATTGCTGCTAAAATCCGAATGTTTGCAGAGAGATGAGAGATGTGTTTTGCATTTCGATTTTTCGCGTTTCCGCGCAGTTAAATCAAATAACAGTATACACGATCGCGATAATCTTCTAAATCGAGATAATTCAAAAGAACAAATGACGATTTGAAAAAGACGCGGGTCTACGACAGGAATACTTCTATGTAGTAGGCAGTATCTCTCTAAGTGTTTTGTGGGCAAGTGTTTTGAGTTACCTTCTGTTTGGCCGGAGTACCGTGCCATGCGCAACTCAGATTTAGATTTCTCTCGAAATGGGCAGTTGACATACGCCTACATCTTTTGCTACGATTGGCAACGGTACAGGCAATCTTCAGTTACATTTTATGTAGGAGCTACGGTGAAATTCAGTAGAGGGATACCAGGCAACTCCAAACAGTCGTTGGTTCCATCCAGTAGAAAATAGTGGAGATGTGTGGTTGCGTTGTCCCTACATACCGGGGGACTTGCAATGCGAGTTGCATATGATATTTATTACTACGGTAGCTAGCTCTAGTAGAGTAGTATTTCGTTCGTCCGAAACGCAACACTATTTATATATATGTGTATATTTATATACTTGGGAACATTTTTACGCAATTCAGCATCTTTGAAGTAGCATCGATTTTCATTAGATACTTCGTCAGGTATTAACTGTAAAATCCTAACAGTAAATAAGAATTTTAACTAACAGTAAGCCAGTGTACGATCTTTGAGTTGACTGTGAATCAACGTATAAAAAAATCAAATTCTATGTAAACAATAAAATAAAATTACGCGCAGTTCATCAGAATCGTTCCACTTGCTTGGAAGGAATATGTTCGTTCAAGTACACATTTCGTTCAAACCACCGTACTATGATGTTTTTTGAAATAATTTCACTCTTACTTCAACGCGTGTTGGAAAATATCCCAACCACGTGATTCGATCCACCGGGGTGGGAAATTCCTAACAGTAAACACGTATTGTAGTTGGGGTTTATGAGACGATACTTCTAGATGAAGCAACACATAACAGTAAATAAATATATCCACGTCTCTATGTGAACTATGTGTCATAAATTACGCGCAGTTCATCAGAATCTTTCTACTCGCCTGAGAGTTACATTCGTTCAAATACATCTTTCGTCCGAAACGCCGTACTATAAAACAATAACAACATGATTGAATAATTCCACGAGTACTCGATGTGTTGTAGTGCACACTCATAGTAATGATTGTATTTCTCAGTTGGGTTTTCTATTTGAAACAACGTACTACAGTACAATAAAAAAAATTTCTATGCAAACAATGACATTTATTTGGCGCAGTTCATGAGAATATCAATCTCGACTTACTGTTACTACCGCAGTCGTAGTGGAGAGGTACATTTTTTTTGTTGGCGAGTATCGTTCGTCCGACTGATTTTTTTTGGAAAGGTATCCCTAACGCGCAAAAAGGTCAAGGGCATAGAAAAAGTGCTCTCGACGGGATGGGAAATCACTTTTGGAGGATGTTTTTCTATACAAACCTCGACACCAACTGTACGAAAATCATTATCTATATCTAGTCAACCCTTAAGAATTGTTCAAAATTTGACAATGGACGTGAAGGTTGACATCAAAGATCGTTTCGATCCACCAGTGTTTGGAAAATTCCCCTAAAGCGTGAAAAGTGATTGAAAAAAGTGCTATCGACGGGGTGGGAAATCAATTTTTGAGGATGTTTTTATGTCCCATCTTTCATTTTTGAATATATTGACTAAAACGCCACACAGTTGCGCAGAGTGTCTCGAATACGCCGGAAAATCAACCTCAACCTGGGGAAAGCCTTCGAGGTGTGTAATGCGGTGGCTGGAAATGATTGACAACGAAGTGGCACTAGAAGTAACTTCAAGGATTGAAAGAAGTTTGGAATTATTTATTGGTTGTTGTTTAGATTCCTTTTGCACAACTTCATGTAGACTTTGGATCATCCGGAAAAGAAGGAAGGTTTTGTTTCGGAAACAATTTCACACTTATTCTACTGTAATAGTAGATAGGCATGTTTCCGGGATTTTGATCTTCGTCCGAAACGCCGTGCTAAATATTTTACAGCGAAATCAAATTTTTTAACAGTAGTGCGCCGTTCGAGAATGAATTGCTTTCTTCGTAACTGTAAGTACGAACTGTATTTATGCAATCAGACGATCTTTCGATTGGAACAACGGTCGAAAATGAAATCCGTTTCTTTGCCAAAATCCATTTTTTATTACGCGCAGTTCGTCCGAACCTCTCTTCTGTTATTTAAATTGGCGTAATTGTTTCGAATCTTTACTATTTTTATCAGAGAAATCAAATCATTGTTCTCACATGTTATGACGTACGGTCAGAACGCCCAGTTCTCATCCGAATCCCTCGACTTTCCAAAAAAAATGTCATGTGAAAGTAGAAACATCGGGGGAATGCAGGAAATACACATACGACTAGAGTAAAGTGTGGAAATCACAGTCAAATTCAAGTTTCATGTCTACTACTTTTAATGTCACGCATTTTCGCTTACTTAAAAGAACCAGTGAAGTTGAAGATCTGAAATTGTGGATTTCCATTTTCAATTTTACTACGTTTGTAATCTGTTCCATATCGAGAAACGGAAGTCGTTCTATTGTTTGTTCCAGCCACAGACTTCCTAGATTTACCATACTTTTTATTTCAATAGACGAAGCAAGAGAAGCCCCACCAAAATAGACATTTACACCACTCTTGTTAGATTGAAAAATGATTTTCATGCAGGATGTCTCACTACAATTTGAATAACACGGGCAGCAACTACCTTTCCGCAACTCTTATTGCTGTTGGACAAGGCAAAAGAGAAGCTACTTTACGCATAGTCGTCATTGAGCATAGGTATTTTTTGCGAACTGACGTCTCAGGCAGTCGTGGTAGATGTTTTTCTTTCTTCAATTTTGTCGTCTACACGAAGCTTGTAAAGGACAATTACAGCGTGTGATCTCTCTTTTTCATGGCGCTTCAACTGCTCGAACCATTCTTGCAAGAAGTTAAATAATGGCGAGTATGTTTTGTGAGAAAATTATGGGGGCAAACTCCACAACGATACAAGAGCTAGAGCACCTGCCTTTTAGTCTTGCCATGAAGAGAAAAGGCCATTGCCATCACTAAAATGTACGTAGTATTTACTGTTTAATTGAAGAATGTATGTATGATGATGACAGTTGATACAAAACAGCGATTGGATCGAATCACATTAGACTACTACTACTGTAGACACGAAAATTGCTTCCGAGTTAAGGTTGCTGTTGAATATTGCTTGGACTAGTATTTAATAGCTATTACGTCATACCACGAATTATTTTCTTAGAAGATTGTCTTATTTCCACATAAAACATTGAATATTTTTTCCACACAACATTTCGCATCAAAAATGATGTGACGTTCATAATATTTCATATAACATTTTCTGTTGTTTTTTGTATGGATTTAGCACGGCATATCGCGGTAAAAAAACATAAAATGTCATATCATATTTGATATGAAATGTTGGATGAAAAAATTCTAAAAAATTCTAAAATTCTTCTAATTATGTTATGTGCCATTCTATATGATTTATTTAATTTGTTTCTTTTTCCTTCCTCACGACTGAATGAGCCTCTTGTCAGCGAGCAAAACTGTCAGTGAAATAATCTAAGTAAATAAAAACGCCAACAAAAAAATGACATACCTACTGACAATTCATTTTTGTTTGGCGAGATTGTCACGTCTTACTTCCATCAACACAATGGCCTTGCTTGTTGCTCTTCAGTAAAATACGTAGTGCTTTACTCTAGAGTAGCTAATAAATGATTCCAATCGTTCCGAAGGTTTTTAGCCTCTATCTTTCATTTACTCGGAGTACAGTCGTAGTCTACCTAGACTAGACTACCCTCCGTAGCTGGGTGTGCTCCTCTATCTTCTACTTACAGTCGTTTGCTCGAACAGTAAGTAGGCAGTAGTGTAATACGGAGAAGGATGGCTGATAAGGAGTACCAGATACTTAACCAAATAAATAATCTCCAGAATGCTTGTTAATATATCTAACTAACTAATAACAGTAAATCCATCCGTTGTTAGGAACTACTCCGTAGAACATGAAAGACCATCGTGACCATGGTGCTGGTGTACTCCTTGTTTGGTGTTGTGATAATGGTTTTCAAGTCATTATTCTTTTCACATCAACATCAGCAATCAACGTTACAAATACGATGATGGTTATTCACATTCCCTATCAAGAAAATAAACGACAGCATGCCAATGCTATGTCTGTCATTGGAGCTTGGCATGAGACAGTCAACAAAAGGCTAACTGTAATAACACTGCAGACACAATAATATTGATCATCATTTCCATCATTGTTATGAAACACATTAATGACACCACATCATGATCCTTTTGCTATTTGTTTCTAAACTATCAGATTATGCAGGACAATTATTCAAACTGAAACTATATTCGACATGTCACTCGAATGTAAAAAATTTCACAATTTATGTGTATTTCCTGCATTCCCCGGTGATTATTATTATTTTTCTTTGGAAGTATAATCATCATTTACCATCGTTCAATTCCGAATCTGTATCGCCTGGAACGTCATATTGTACTCGAGAGAGAGAAAGAGAGATGAGATGAGATCGTTTTTATAATGATGAATTATTGTCCGTCGCGTCGTCGATGCAAACGATTTTAGATTCTTCTAACTGTAACTACGACTTACTGTTAGTACACCGGTAGTAGAGTACGATGGTGAAGGGTAGTACTCCGTAGTACGTACTATTTATCGTACCAGAAAATCGTCTAGTGGAAAAATATCCCTGAAGCGTGTAAACAAAGAAGTGGGAAAAGTAATCAATTTCTATGCAAACAATCTTTTTTACTGTTATTACGCGCAGTTCATCTGAATCTCTCTACTTACTGTTAGTACAGAGTTACATTCTTTGAAGTGTCACTTTCGTTCGAAACGCTATGATATGCTACTATTCGAACAAAAATTAAAATCTTACTTTAATTAAGGCACCGTATTTTATGAAAATCAATGTTGTATTTTTCCAAACAATGTTTTTCATTAATCGCAGTTCATCAGAATCTCTCAGCTCATTAGAGAGGTACATTTATTGACGTCTATCTTTCGTCCGAAACGCTGTGATAAAATGTTTGATGAATTTTCAGGATCTTTTGAGTAGCATCGCTTTTCTTCGCAAGTAGACTGAAGTTAAGAAGTACTGACCTACTCTCATTTAAAACAAGGTTCAATAATATAATCATTGTACAAAGGATGAGAAATGTGGAGACAACTTAATCCTGTGGGAGACCAGGGAATCACCACAATAGATGTACCCACGTCCTAATTGGACGACCGTAGACGAGCCCAACAATATCGAAGCAGTACTTCTCGAATTGAACCGCGTCCACGTTGGGCAAGCTCAGGCCTCTTCGAGAAAAAAGAAATTAGTCAGACAACATAGATTCCATCATGCTCAGTGTAGCGCAAAATCTAATGCTTTCATATTTCCGACTCATCACTATCCTGGAAAAATCACAGTATAATTCGCTGAAGCTGTGAGAGTTTGGAATAAATCACCTCGAGCAACTTAAGTGGCATCTACAACGAAGCCACGTTCATGATCCAAAAAGAGCCCCTCTCCGTACTTCTATTTTCTTTTGATTTCTAAACAACTCTACTCTCACATACTTGTTGAGGATGAATTCTATACAAACTTCCAGAATAAAGTTACGAATCGGAAAATGGTCGTACTAAAAGAAAATGACGAAACAGAATCTGCTTTTGACCATGAGCTTTCGAGATTGTGTATCTTGTGATTGTGCTTGCTACAACGCAGTGTCATTCAGATATGCTGGACGATAGCATATCTTACAACTGCTGACGGAAAGGACACAAAAGAACCGCTTCTGTCTCATCTCCCCACTTTCCTCTCTTCATTCACCACGACGTCGGATCCATGTCCCATATAGTACGTGTTTCAAACTGTAAGAGGGGTGCTGGACAATCCATATCACGAGTCAATTTTGCTCTGGAATCGGAGATTGAGACTTTTTTAATTTGGAGTCTAGAGGTGGTTCGTTTGTCGATGTCGATGCCGGATCATCCGAAGAAGAGACAAGGTTTGGTTTGGGAGACATTCCCACACTTTTGTTACTAAAGAGGCACATTCGTTGAAAAGTGTTTCCGAAACGCCGTACTATGACAATTTTACTCCTACTTATGATAGATGATCTGTAGTTCGCAGTCCAGAATCTCTTGACAGTGTAATTGGATTGCTAACAACTGTAAGTAATGGTAATTGCATTCCCATGTATGGTTTTTACTTAAGCTGTTTGACGATCTTTCAATTAAAATAACGTACAACAGTGAAAAGTCAGAATCGCTCCACTCCGTGGAAAGGTACATCCGTTGTCGTGTATCTTACGTATGTTCTGTAGTGCGCAGTTCAGGCTATTTACAGTTACGAATCGTGCAAAACTGTATGCATCCATTCCCCTCTCGTAATTCATCACATAGCTATTGGTAGTCGTATCATAGTACCGGTAGTAGAGTACCGTAGTGAAGTACTTCGTAGTACTCTGTAGTAACGGCTCATACTCTCGTACCAGACGATCGTCTTGTTACCTACCGGAGTACCGGTATCATACAGGGAAGTGCTTCTGGCTTTTATCCAATGAAGGAATCTAGAATCAAGAATGTAATTCAAAATATATAATATCCTTCACAGTCAATGTTTTTTTTTTATAGCGAAACAAGTCGACTCATCAGGCCTCACACCTCATCATCATCGCTGGAAAAGAAGAAGCCGAAGAAGAGAAACGATTGATCGATTGACTTTGAGATACTTCGAGTAGGTAGGTATCATCATAGTCCGTATGGAACCACCTGTCGACTCCGACCAGTGTTGTGTCGACTCCGAGTATGGTGAGTGCACCGTTGGGCCTTTGGGATGGCACGTTACTTTTCATAAGTAACTGTTTTGGACTCTATGTACGAAGACGGTACCCCATGTCGCGCGGCGAGCTAATTTTCTCGCTTCCATGATGACGGAGCCTTTTCATTATCCGGGAGGAAGGATGATGCGATCCTTTTTTTTTGGGTTCGTCGCAGGGTATGATATGTACCGGTGGTTGGTGGACACTGCGTGGACCTGTCCAGTGAAAGAGAGATAAAGAAGAGAGCGAGATCCAAAAATCGGCCAATGGCGTTTCTCAATCATCAACGTGATGAATGATGATGATAATGATGAAGAATCATCACGACCAAAAGAGAGAAAGAGAAAAAGAACAAACAGATGATACGATTGGCCCTGCCAAAATAGCACTTTTTTTTCGAACGGACATTGTCCAACATTGGGACAAACAGTACGGCAGGAGCGACGAGACGCATGCACATTTCGCATTTCAACTCGAGAGAGACTAATTAAAAAGTATCACTTCATCTCATCCAAGGCGCCGCATCATCATTCATTTTATCCCTTCCGATACACACAACATCTGCTGTGGCTATTTCCATACATCTGCTCGTTTTACTACTACTGCTGCTGCAGTGTTAGTATTTGAAGGGTAGTTTCATTTCACGGACACAAAATTTCCAACGCAGCTTTTGGGAGCGAGCGAGACAAGACATACACATACACAACTCCTCCTCTTGATTCCAGTTGTTGTTGTTGTTGTTGTTGTTGTTGAACTCTCTCTCTCTTTCATCATCAATCAATGCCACAAAACACAACACACAAACGATTGAAGAACGACACAGAATTAGTATTGATTGATTGGTTTGCTCGCAACCAATAACTACACTTGTTTGGTTGTTGTTCATTTGGCACAAATGGATCCAAGGTACTACTCCTACCACTACTCCTACTACTTTTACTTAACTATTCCAAGAAAACAACAATAACAAACATTGCACTTCGTGATACGGAGTACGGAGTAGTTGGCAGTCGTGTCACAATACAACATATTCATTACAACTACACTACAACTACACAACAAGTACCATTCTCTGTCAACATATAATCAATCTTTTTCAATCAGTAAAATGATGATGATGAGGACTGGATTGGACGAAAAAGAAGAAGCACAACAACAACAAGTAGCAGAAGCAGAAGCAGAAATGCCACTGTCTCCCTCTTCTGTTTCTTCCACCGTGTCCTATTTTAGAATGTATCATCAACATCATCAACAACAACAAGAAAATCAACAACGGATCGCACCATCGTCTCCTTCGTCAGTCACTTCCATGGACCAAGAGGAAAGCAACTCATCCAAAGAGGAACAAGAACAAGAAGAAGGACACGGTACAAACACAACAGAGACAACACCATCATCCGATACAACAACAACAAATACAGAGACTGTACTGTCTTTGACGATGAATGTCAAACAGACAACAACATCCAACAAGACTCGCCACGGTAACCCTACCGGTCATCGACAACAAGAGTCACGAGATGATGTCTTCTTCTTTGCCGATCTAGATCTACCAACAACAGCACAAGAACAACAACAAGATGATGACGATGAAGAAGAACACAAACATTGTGCGAACGAGACACTACCATTACAACAACAACATCATCATCAACTTCCCTTTTTCTTGATGGATTGGATCGATGACTTGGTACCCAAACATCACGATCCTCAACATCTTGCTCAACTCCTCACCACACCTCCCAAGAAGAAGAAGAACAACAACAATACTAATATGCAACATCATGGTCACAATCACAACAGTAACAACAGGAGCAACGTATACCGTTCCCCCAACAACAACAACATGTCGATGGTATGTACTACTCAACTCCAAGGACAACAACAACAACTTTCACCCTTGCAACGACTCTTGGCACAATGGAGGATTCCAATCACTCCCAACAACAACAAGACCAAAACCACTTCCAAGAGTATGCCCGACTTGTACCATCCATCTCTCAACAACAACAATGTGGCAAAGAAACAGTATCATCATCATCGACACCATTATCATGATGATGATCTCGATGATAGTGTCACATCGACACCATCGTCTGCTGCTACATTGCCAGGAACACCCAAATCAAGCAATCGAAGACGAAAACAACAACAATGGAAATGGCAACATCATCATCATCCTTCCATCAAACCAATCAATTTGGTCTTGCAACTTGATTCGGTTGCAACTACCACTACTACACATCATCCTCCATCTGCCACTTCAACCACTACTAGTATTCCTATTAGTAGTAATAGTACGTCCACTCCTCCACCGTTGTCTCCACCACCAAGTGTGAATGATGGCCGATTGGATTGTCCACCGGCAACGCTCAGTCCAGAATCGGCATATCGATGGGAACTACGTCGTCGACGTCGGAACGAACAAAAGGCGACGCCCATCTTTCAACGGTCCTTACAGCTTGCCAAAACGTGGAATCAAAAGGGATTACGGGCGGCAACAACCGGTACCAACAACAATAATTGGACGGTTGCATTGGAATGTTGGGACAATGCCTTGGAGATATATACCGCATTGCTGGGGAGTCAACATGGACATGTTGCCAACGTACAGAACAATCGTGGAATCGCATTGGGAAAGTTGAAACAAACCCAACTGGCACTTCAAGCGTTACATGTTGCATTACAGATACGACATACCAAATGGCAACAGCACCAGCAACAACAACAACAAGAACAACAACAAGAACAACAAAAGGAGGATGACGGTTCTGCCTCTTTGTCTTCCTCTTCTACTTCTTCATCTTTGGATGACGACCAAGAGGATGGCAAGAACAGGCAGGAGAATAGTGGTATCAAATCTCCTTTGCACAACAACAACAACAAGAACAAGAACAGTAATAAGACTGATACTACTGTGGATCCAGTTTTGGCGGTTGTGAGTACCCTACACAACATTGCCAATGTCCATCTAGATGTTGGAAACTATTCACAAGCATTACAAACACTTGTCCAAGCCAAACAAACACTCTGGTGGGAACCAACCAATCCCCAACAACAAGACAACAAATCAAGTGACGATGATGAGGATGATGATGAAGAAGACAAGGATGGTAACAATGGTGACAATCACCATTTACCCCTCTCTTCTTCTAATAACAACAATAATGACATTTCCAAATGGCACCAGTCGGCAAGACTCTGTGCTGCCATGGGACATGTTTATCATCAAGCCAAACAGTGGAAGGATGCCAAGGAAGCATATAGGGATGCATTGCACATCTATCAACAACTTGTCAACAGTCATCCCAACTTGCTACCAGAACTAGAAGCTTTACAGGCCGACATGGATGAATTGGACGATCAATTCTTTCTTCTTCCCGACAGTGACGATGATGACCAATTGGAAGACAACCATTACGGTAATAATGGTAACATAGACGAGACGGAGGAGGAGGAGGAGTATCTCTACCATGAATTCCGTGCTGTGACTACAAAGCATGGGACCTATCCAGTCTTGGATGGTAGTGACGATCCATGGTATTACGGTACAACACCAACTGATCTGTTGTACACCAAAGTATCATCTCTACCCTTGTCACCCTCCTCTTCTGCTGCATGGTCGGAGGCCCACCATCAACACCAAAGATGGTGCAACAGTCCATCCACCATGTCATCACCTATACTTCGATAGACAGGTTTGGAAAACAGGGAGGACCACCATGACAGATACATACCATGGAAACACTTTATGATTTATCCTTTTGATTCACACTCCCTTCCACTACACTTATACAAACTACAAGAACACCAAATTCTGTTTTACAGCAACGACAAAATTAAAGAACTTACTACAGAACAAAGAACTACAGCCAACCAACCATTTTGGGGGAAATACAACAACAAAAGCAACCAAGACAAGTCACGCAAATAGTTACTACACAGACACCGTTTCATTTCCTACATCTCTTACATACATAAACTATACATTTTATTACAGTTAGTAATACACTCATCAATCACTACTATGTCAAATACAATTAACCAGCTAGGTAGTTCCATTTCTGATACTTCTAAGTAATAATATTATTTAATAACGGATGAATTACTGTCATAACATCATCATCAAATAAATCATCACAAAAGGCTTCGTAGCCAACTGTGGCAGCGTTGCTGCTGTATGATAGTCGATGGGCATTTTAGTATTGCGGTCATTTTGACGAACGTCGATTTCGTTTCGCTCTCTCTTGCCTTCCTCTCATCATCGTGGACAAGATACACAATAAAATAGCGATGACGAACATTAACAGTCACTACACACCGTCGGCAAGTACTGCCGTACTCCGTATGTATGTACTGGTACTCCGAGTACGGTACCGGTAGTACGGTACCTACGGTGGTAATGTTCGTAGTAATAGTACGTTGCATCACACAACAACACGACGCTATGGCAGGTGCAGCCACACAACAACAACTACAACCAACTAACTCCTGGCTGATGATTCCACGGAAACACACTCCTTCTGTTGGATCTCCCAAGGACATCTGGGATTGCTATTCGTTCTGATGGACTTCTAGATCCCGTCAGGTACAATGTCTTCCTCCGATGAAAGACTAGAATCAGAGATTACTCTACGCCATGATGTCTCTCTTACTATCCCAATGCATGGCTACATATGAGGACAAGGAGGAGAGCAATAGCAACGTTCCGAGCAACCGTAGGAAGAGGGGCATTGTCCATTACGCACTTGGATGGTGATGGAAAGGCGCATGTTCTTCACCCGACAATGTCAATGTGTTACAACAATCTCTATTGTCGTCATGATGCCGACGACGACCAAACTGTGTTGTACCTATCCAAGTTACACATCAATTGTATGGGGGGGGGGCTCTTCCGAATGACATGTGATTCATACAACGATTTGTGTTATTGCAGCCGATTGCCCACTGCTTGAGAGATGGAAGCCAAGATTGAAAGATGCTGTGGTGCTCGGCTTAATCTGCTCATCCTAGCTGCCCTGCGTTATCTTGAAAGAGGCTGGACGTTTGACTACTTGGAGGAATCAACTTCAATTTCAGTGGAGGTTCTACGGAAATTTTTTCATGTCTTCATTAAATCTTGTTCAAATGAACTTTACGACAAGTTCGTTACTTCCCATCTGATCAACCGTTCCGATCCAGCGACTCTACATCATTTCGCAATGTCTGTCGAGGTTGAGTATGCCCAAGCTGGTTTCCCATGGCTGCATTGGATCAATGCACGCAACGCATATCGTATGCGACAAGGCTGGCTTTCGTCTCTGGCAAGACCATCTCTCGTTCAAATTGCCTTACACTTCCCGCAGGTACAATCTGACGTGTAACCATCGTCGTCTTGTTACTTGCACTATCGATGGGCATTAGTTGCACTACCGATGGTCACTCGGCTAGATGGAACGACAAATCTATTCAGCACTTTGACAAGCTCACAGCAAGATGGAATGATGGGACACTGCTTCCCGATCTCATCTTCGAGCTGTATGATTACGCCAGCGAACGAACTGTCTCTAAGAAGATACATAGAGGGACGTGGTTGCTTGTCGATAGTAGGTACCTCGCATGGTCTGTAACAATGCCGCCAAGAAAGCGTAAGGAGATTCGCCGTTATTCTCAGATGGACTCAATGCTCAAGGAGGTGGAGTGCTGATTTGGAATCTTGAAAGGACGTTGGCGTGTGCAAATTCAATGGCAGCAGTACTGCGAGCAGAGGTACACATCTTCGGCATATTGGCACAGGAACGCATCAGGAGATAGAGGGGATTGTTGTGGTTGTATTTCCAATGACGATGAATGGTCGACATGACAGGTTTTAGTATTCTTGTTGTTCTTGATTGTTAACAAAACGTCTCCTTCGTACTCAACTTCGTCTAGGATCAGGAAGGGAAAATACAAACGAAGACGTGTTATTTGTATCTTCGTTTGTAATTCGTCTCGGTCCTGCGATTTGGAAGACCAGCATTTTAAAGCTAATTCTTTGGTTTTGTTTCCGCGTAGACGAAGCTGTCGCCTTTCTTATACACAAGAAAGGCTGGAAAGAGACCACAATCCACATGCAAATGGATACTTAATTAGGTACAGTTTATCAATGAAAAAATATTTACACTTTCATTATAAAACATATAGAGGTACAAAAAAGAGATAGGTACCGTGCTCTTACAAAAGCAGTAGATTTTCTCTTTTCTCAACATCTGCAAGATTCTCCAGTTTCTGGCCCGTGCGTTACTTTTTTTAACCTCATCTCTAAAGAAAGAACTCCTGAGAACCCTAATGACGTACTCGTTGAAAGATCCACGTCTGGACGAGACGTCATTCGATGGTTGAGTAGCCTTAACTGTAATCGTAGAACTATGAAGAACCCTTAATGAGACGCTCGTTAATAGATCCGCTCCGGTTCTAGCATCAGCTCTTAGAGGGGATCCTTAATAGCCGAACCCTTACGAGCCGTAATATATCAATCGTTAACTTATCCATGTTTCGAATATTTAATCGATCGGAATTGAAAACCCGCAAACAAAAATTTAAAACATGCAAACAGGTTATTCGTTAACCCTAAAACATGCAAACAACATGCAAACAGGTTATTCGAAAACCCTAAAACATGCAAACAACATGCAAACAGGTTATTCGAGAATTCCAAAACATGCAAACACGCAAACAACTCTAAAAAAAGGGGAGAGCATCCCCCAACTTGCGTAAGTACGATAGTACATACTCCGAGTACCTACTATATGACGTAATGATGTACGTCATAGTAGGAATTACGGTACATAATCCGTTAGCCGTTCTACCATACTCGTAGAGGGTACGTTTGCCACTATTATATTCTACTCATCTTCTTGCAACACATCTTCAACAAGAACATCGTACAATGGTTTATCAGTTTCGATTTGTTACTGACAAATGACGCAGATGGCTTTAAAGAATGATTTGAACTTGTCTATTGAATGTCGGAATCGGCAGTCAACAGAATGAAAATTCTTGGTAACTTCATTGAACTTCTCGTGTCTCTTCAGTGCCCTTGTTTTGAACCGTCTAGCTGGACGACTGTCATGTATATTGGTTGTGCTGCATTCGTGGATGTGGTCGGATCCAGCATACCCTCCATCAGCAATGCACATCTTTTTAGCAGCAATTAGCTGAGCCTTCAACCCATCCTCTTTGAAGATCTTCATATCACTCTTCCCTGCAGGATATGGACCGTTCATCCATACAAGTCGATTTGAGCCAATTGATATTCCGAGCTCGTAACAAAGTCCAGCATGATTATATTTGTGCGAGAAATAGCTCGTGTCTTTGGAGAATTCCTCGTGAGTCGGTTCTTGGACAAATTGTCTTTCGGAGAGAATTCAATCGTCCCTTGAATATATCGAAGTCGTATTTAGCATATTCCACATGCATTGAAAGAAATCCTCAAGGCTGAGGGACTTATCATCCTTTGGGTCCAAAGGTACTTTATTATCCATGATGTCGTGGTAGAGCATGTGTCGAGCCCTACTGTTCTTCCATTTGATTTTTGGTTGCTTTTTTTTTTCGCCAATTTTTGCTTCAGCTTCACCAACAGCATCGGCATCAACACTTTTCTTTTTATCAGCTAAAAAAAAGTCGTCTACACCTCCTTCCCTGTCAATTCGAACACATCGAGCGTTCGCATGGTAAGTCTTCCGGTGGTCATCGTCTCCATCTACGGTAGATGGAACTGGAAGCACAATCGATGACCCTCCTAGTAGAATTCTTTCAAAACAACGACGCTTCTATGATCTTTGTCTGTTGATAAGCCTCTACTCGGCTTGATGAATCGAGTAAGAATCGTAAATCTTGCCCCAATGCCGGGGAACAACTTTCTTTTCTTTGCCATGGCCAAATAGTTACAAATGAATTCGTACAACACAATACAACTGTACGTTCGAAGTAACAGTAAGCAATATACGTACCGGTAGTACGTTAATCAAAAAGATGTTTACGTCGTACAGTGGTACTACGTTTTTACTACTTCGTACTGTAGTACCTTAATGTCCACAGAAAGTATGGGGGTTGAAGATCCCCCTTGAAACATGCAAACAAAAAAAAAACATGCAAACAAACATGCAAACAACATGCAAACAAAAAAAAAACATGCAAACAAACATGCAAACAACTTGTGCAAAAAAAAAAAAACATGCAAACAAAACATGCAAACAAAAATTCAAAACATGCAAACACGCAAACAAAAAATATACACGACTGAAACATGCAAAAATAATCAAGTCGATTAGGGCTTGAACCCGAATCTTCAGGTTGGAACATTAAGGTTAAGCCTGTTGCAGGGGGCCGTTAAATGAATCCTTGCCAAGTGTATTAGGGTTAGCAACGAAAAATCACTTTTAGAAAATTAGAGATAAGGATTGAATGTCATCAACGCATGCGGAATTTTTCGCTGTGGCAAGCTGATTAGGGTTACTATCTCGATTATGAAAATTATCTGTTAGAGTTAAGGTTTTTCAAAAAGTAACGCACGGGCCTGTGAAGTGCTTCGACATAATTTTAAGTTAAACAATAAGTGTAGTTTGATAATGTGGAAGTTGGAACGCCTAAAGTGATTCATTCGAAGATGAAATATCAATTGGGAATAAATAAAAAGCACCTTAGACAACATTAATATTAATTGTTTTCACTAAGCATTTAGAACAAGGTTCAAATCGTTTTCTTCAGCTGGTTTGTCCCTTTCTCACGATTACTGAAACTTTTTACTGTTGGACAATAATTAACATTCATTCTTCTTCATCTCTTTCTGTACTTCGCTTTTAGTTCTGGGAATGTCTCCTGTTGGAGAGAAGAATCCAAAAGAAACAAGACAGCTGCGTCAGCAAGAAAGAAGAGGAAAGAAACAAATGATAATTATGAGGATATCAAGAATTTCTCAGAAACAACATTTGAAGCGTTTTTCAACCTCTTCTTCGAATAGAGATTTCGATCTCCCGGCGAACAGAAAGCGCGAACTTGAAGATTAGCTACTAACTGTATAACCAGCTACAAAACGAATCTGCAGATTTTTTCCTAACTATAAGAGGGTTATTGTTGTTTTTTTTGTTATTGTTGTTTTTTATTTGTCTCCAAAATTCGTAAACGTCGCCATGGGCTCATAACCCATTAAAATCGAAAATGTGACACCCCTATTGTTGTTATTTTGTCGACGAAAAATAAACGTCAACAATGCCAATGATGGCGCGCCATTTTTGACATGTAAATTGGCAACACTTTTACTACTACACTTTCAACCACTCAACATTTGCAATACTAGTCGTACCTTACTACACTTACTTTACATTCTCGACCATGGTCTCCATCTCAGAGACATACAAGGAAGTGTTTGAACTCGTTCCACGCATTGTGTGTGTTGCAGCTGCCTTGTTATCGACAGCTCGAGGCCCTGCGAAGAACGAAGGAAGTCATCACATCAAAAGGGAGCGTGTTCCATGTGAAACCATATTCCGTCGGCTGGGGGGACGCATTTTCAGGAGATGTTACAGGATGTCAGAACCCATGTTTTGGAAGTTGTACAATCTCTTGAAACTTTACATGGGTGGGGACAAGAAAAGGAAAAGAGGGAGTACACCCAACGGCGACATTCCAACATCATCAAGGCTGCCCATTTTGGTGCAGCACCTGGAGGAACTTGGAGTGACTAGTAGGCCGGCGCCCAGGGGTTCCACGTCCACTAATTTGAACTAATTACGTGCATACTTCCAATGTTGAACGGGTTATTCCTTCTGTTATTCCTTGATTTCATTTCGACTTTTGACATGAATACTTCAATGTCTAACGTGATGTTCCTTCTGTTATTCCTCGAGAGAGTCCAGCATTTTTTGATAGCCTTGTTTCGCCTGATTCAGTGCCTTGTACAAGGAGCTTGATGGGTCATTGATGGCTTCCATCTTTTCTTCCGCCTGCACCAACTTTTCTAGCATCTCACAGCGCAACCGCATACGATCGGTGGCAAGAACAAGAGCTGCCTCGTGGGCTTTACGATCTTCAAGCCCAGTCATGGTATCTGCGAGTGACTTTATTGATGACGCGAGTGCTTCTGTCTTTTCATCAGACGGTTTTAGTCTTTTCTTCTCGCGAACCAGGACGATTTCGTCTGCAGACGCTCTGATTCCCTCGGCAAGCTTGGCGAGAGTGAACTGCAGATAACCCTCTTTCTTGAGTTTGTGCCAGTAATACAGCAGATAGTACATGTTCGCCTCACCCGACGGAAGAAAGTTCTTTCTGTCGTCACCATCAACAACAAGAAGTGGGTCAAAAGTGCCCCAGTCTTCAGCATCATCCGAGCGCTGTTGACCTCCGTTACCACTCTGCTCCCAATTTAACACAATGGCATGAAGGTAGTGCCTCATTTCGTTGTACTTTTCCTTCACTTTGGCTCTTGTGGTGCGATATTCCTTGAGGGGCAAATCACGGGCGTCCGCAAGGTCCGGGTGTAGGTCTGGCAGCGACTCCGTCGTAGGAGTCCAACTTTCATCATTGAAAACTTGACTGACTGTCTCGAAGTAATCTTCCACCGCAAGGTCAGAGTTTCGTGCATCAAGTTCTTGGCGGGTGAGACATTGCTGCGTGGAGGTCAACTTCCCTTTGGCTTTGTCAGAGAGGAAGGCTTCAATCAACCGTAGTCTATCGTCAATTGTAATTCTTGTTGTTGTGCCATTGCCAGTGCTGGTGTCTGGGGCCTGGGTAGAGTCCTTGATCCTATTTTCACAGGCTGTCTTGTACCTTAAAAGAATACGTTGGAGGTATTCCATGTCAACAGGGGGCTGTTGCTCCCAATTTAACACAATGGCATGAAGGTAGTGCCTCATTTCGTTGTACTTTTCCTTCACTTTGGCTCTTGTGGTGCGATATTCCTTGAGGGGCAAATCACGGGCGTCCGCAAGGTCCGGGTGTAGGTCTGGCAGCGACTCCGTCGTAGGAGTCCAACTTTCATCATTGAAAACTTGACTGACTGTCTCGAAGTAATCTTCCACCGCAAGGTCAGAGTTTCGTGCATCAAGTTCTTGGCGGGTGAGACATTGCTGCGTGGAGGTCAACTTCCCTTTGGCTTTGTCAGAGAGGAAGGCTTCAATCAACCGTAGTCTATCGTCAATTGTAATTCTTGTTGTTGTGCCATTGCCAGTGCTGGTGTCTGGGGCCTGGGTAGAGTCCTTGATCCTATTTTCACAGGCTGTCTTGTACCTTAAAAGAATACGTTGGAGGTATTCCATGTCAACAGGGGGCTGTTGCTCCCAATTTAACACAATGGCATGAAGGTAGTGCCTCATTTCGTTGTACTTTTCCTTCACTTTGGCTCTTGTGGTGCGATATTCCTTGAGGGGCAAATCACGGGCGTCCGCAAGGTCCGGGTGTAGGTCTGGCAGCGACTCCGTCGTAGGAGTCCAACTTTCATCATTGAAAACTTGACTGACTGTCTCGAAGTAATCTTCCACCGCAAGGTCAGAGTTTCGTGCATCAAGTTCTTGGCGGGTGAGACATTGCTGCGTGGAGGTCAACTTCCCTTTGGCTTTGTCAGAGAGGAAGGCTTCAATCAACCGTAGTCTATCGTCAATTGTAATTCTTGTTGTTGTGCCATTGCCAGTGCTGGTGTCTGGGGCCTGGGTAGAGTCCTTGATCCTATTTTCACAGGCTGTCTTGTACCTTAAAAGAATACGTTGGAGGTATTCCATGTCAACAGGGGGCAACTTAAATCGGTCCTCTGCCAGCAACTGCAGCAGGGATGCGAGCGGCTTGTTTTTGTAACCTTTCAACGATGGATCTCGTCGTTTGATCTCATCTTTCAATACTTGGAGGGATGGTTTGTGTTGCCTCTTGTTATTGTCGAAAATCTTGTGGTTGAAGGGAAGAACATCTGTGGAAAAGTCAGGAATGTACGCAAAGCAAAGCGTAATCATAATTGATGTAGCTTCGGCTGGATCTCGAGTGTCGTCGTCTTCCATGTAATGTTGGAGTTCTCCAACAACAGGAACACGAACGTTGGCAGGAACAACTTCGGCATCAGACAGATTATCGTCATCCTCATCAGAAGAATACGTAGCCATCTTTGAACCAAAGCTGCAACGAAGGGAGTAATTCAACCTTTGAGTACAAACAGGATGCAAGGATAAGAGTGGTAGGTGATCTTTTGAGTTGGAACATCGTACTTCCTCCTTGTTTTGTGTGGTAAAAGTAGCAGTTGAACCTTAACCCATGTCTAAGACGAATGTTTGTTGACGTTTGACCTGAAGCAACTTTGAAAATGTTGACGAATTTCGGAGGGCGAAGCCACAGGGCAAACGTCAACAAAAACGGGTTATGAGCTCAAAAATTTGTTGACGTTTACGAATTTTGGAGACAAAAAAATTACAACAATAACCCTCTAAGCAAGGAATGAATGCTTCCCTTTTTCGAACGCTTGTTTCCCAAAAAGTAAGGTTGAGCTTTAAGTTCGTGCAAGACGTCGACATCAATTCCATCTGCAGGGAAGAAGAGACGTCATGATTTAACAAAAAGCTGCAACAAATGATAAAAATGTACTGCAATGTCTTTCGTTCGAAAGTCGTAGTAAATCCTTTTTCACGGCCCGCAAAATCATCTCACAAATTAAACCTGCGACAGAAAAATCTGAAAAGTATCGAGATTCCGGCACACAGTGGAAAGCACTCGTTGACAGAAGCAAGATAAGTACCTATAACACTGGAACAATGTCTTTGATTTCTATTGCAACAGCTAGAACCTTGCAGTCGATATCCCAACAAAACAATGAAGGCGTTGCACTTTTCAATCAAGGACATTACGACGAAGAACTGCAGGTATTCAAGGATGCTACAACCGCTTCCAAGGCCTTTTTGAACATTCAACCAGAAGAAGCCGAATGCTCAACCTTCGCCGAGCTCGCTGTGTCTATGCTTGTGTTGCCTTCGCAAACGGCACATACCTACGATCTTTGTTCGAACAAAGAAGATCCCAAAGTTTATGTGAAAACATTCAAGGTCTTGGTGAACTTGGTTGGTGTGGTCCAACCTTCTTGTGGGCAGAGAGACGCTGTTGGTAGCGAACAATGTTTGATGTTCTCGAGACTATCTACATTTTTGATATTCAATCTGGCCATGGCTCATCATGCTGCGGCCATGGTATCCAGCAGAGACAGCGACACAACGAAAAAAAGAGCCTTTTTGTCAAAAGCGCGGGACTTGTACAGTTTGGCATATTCGATCCCACAGGGAGATCAAGAAAAAGAAATCATCGATGCAGCTTTACTGCCATTGTTTGTACAGGCCATCCTCAACAACCTAGGTCAATGTTATGCCTCTTTGGATGATAGGGACAACTCGGTGGCGTGCTTCGAGCTCTTACTGAGAACCATCATCGTCTTTCAGCAGAATCTCAAGGGGGCTTGTAATTTAGGGGAGTTTGACGATCGTTTGTACAATGACCGTTCGATCGCATGCTTTTTGGACAACACCCTGTTTTTAATCCTCAAGAACCCTCGCGTTGCCCCTGCTGAATGATCAGAGAAACGATCCCATTCATATCATAGCTTGTTGGTGGCTTTCCGTCTTTACAATCGAACGCACTATCGATTTCAAGCAATCAATCGAGCCATCCTAATCATTTCAATAAACCATGTACTAATAATTCGTTTTTTGCAGCGTATCACAAATCATATCGATGAGCCATGTAAAAAAATTGATGCATTTTTCTTACAGCATATTGCCTAACCAATTAATCTAAAGGATCCTTTTGAATCCAACTGTTGCACAACAAAATTTGGTATAGCTCGCAGACCGATTGTTCTTGCTGTCAATAGAAGGGAATGCCTGATATTACTTCTAGCCTAAGGATAGATAACCAGTCGAACAAATAGGAAAATGGATGAATGATAGCGAAGCGAATGAAACATCTCACGAAGAATAAAATGATTAAAATATATATCCCAATCATGGAAATGTTGCTCCTTCTAATGTTGGCACATTCAACAAGGCAGCTCGTGCTACGAACTAGAGTATGAGATTTGCAATAGCAGGTAAAAATTCTATTGCCGTTGCGACCAAGATACCGGTGAACGACCTTGTTGGAAAACCCAAGTGCACCCATCTTGCTGCAATTCATGCAAAAAAAGCGGTTAGAATTGAAGAAAGCGACAGAGAAGATAATCTCCATTCTTTCGAGAGTGAAAAGATACACCAAAAACAAAGAAAACGATACAAGCAAAAACCGACCACGGCATCTTGATTCTTGTAAATACGGAACCAAAGTTGAACAATTGGAGATTCCATCCACATTGGACAGTACTTGGACTTACCATCTGGCAAAGTCGATCCGTTTGGGTCTTTAACTTTGATCGGAACGGAGGTAACGGGCCCCCAATACCCATCGCTATCGACCGCTTGAAGGTAGAGTACATGCTGTCCCGGCCCTCTTGCCACGATGAGATCCTCCCATAACAAGTTTGTTGAAAACGATACACCATTGTCGTCGTCGTCGTCATCCTTGATGGTCCAACCGTCATCATTGACATTCCAGACATGTAGGGCGTCAATCGTTTCATGGCCATGAACCATTGGATGATCCATATAGATTCGAAGCTCCGCAACGGCTTGATTGTTCAACGGCTTGATTGTTCGTAGATACATCATCAAAGGCTTGTTGTGTCGAATCGCTGGCATGGATGGTGAGAATTGTCGATTCTCCTTCCCCCACCTAGGAGGGATTTACGGTAGTGGATACAATGTCTGGGCCTTGTCCAAGTGAAAACGGCTGAGGTGCAATACTGGCTAAATATTCCAACCCCCGAATCAGATTGGGCAATTCTTGTTCAAAATTGTCACATCGTTCGTGAAAAGCGAATCCCAACTCCCACGTCATGGAAAGTGCTCCAAACAATGCATAAAACGAATCGTCTGTAGCGCCACTGGCGGTACCATAAAAATTCCGACCAGGTCCCACGGCTCGATAGGTGGTGATATGTTGTAATTTCCCCATTGATGCTTTGATCGCAGCGTGATTGGGAGTTTCCATATTTCGGTTCCCCCAAGGATAAATCAAGACTTAACAGGAAAGAGTAGTTCAGAAATCATGAATGAGAGGATTGAAAAGAAAATGGAGTGACATTTGGGGAGCAATCATTTGCCCCCCCTCCAAAAAAACACAAGCAGCAGCAAGACAAATAAATAGTGACACGCACCTTGTCCAAAGGAATGTACATCGACAAAGACACCGACAGTCGTTCATTCGTTGTATCCCTTCCAATCGTCTGGTAAATCTTGTGGAATATTCTCCGTTTGTACCGAAAAGGATTGTTGTCGTTGATTCAAAGGAAATACGGTATATGCATAGTCAATGACGGCCTGTGTTTCTGGTTCACTGGCAGGTTTGGATCCTCTGGCAAAGGGACTGCAGGCATCGACGGAACTACCATCGTCCATACCCCATTGAAACGGATAGTTCCGATTGAGATCGACTCCCCATGCATCATTGGAACAAAGGGACGAGGCGGCATTCCAATCGGGATTCATATTTATATCGTCGCCATGGTTCGGTCGTTTCGGCTTGGATCCGTCCATCGACATTCACGTAGGGTATCCAATGAATCTGTGTCGTTTCTAAATAGACCGGAACATGGCCATTGTCATTCACATAATCCAAAATATGCAACAAAAACCGTCGAACGAGTTCGGGGGAAGCATATTCACGAGCATGAATACTTGATGTCAATACAAACGGTGCTGCTGCCATCATGAAGGAGGATGAGTTGTTGATGTTGTTGTTGTTGGAGTTGATTCCTGTAATGGTCAATACGTTGATATCATATCCTTGTTCCGGGTCGATGTTTTTGAGATAGGAATCACCAATATCTACCCATTCAACATGTAATAGACCAGTGTCAGTTGCTTGTTGAATAAAATCTTGAATGAAATTCAACATTCCTTGACAGTCGAGGAAACATTCTCGTGTGACGATATGAGAATAATATCCTTCGTCGTTCTGCAAGACGGTTCTTTGAGATTGTGTTGTGTTGTTGTTTTTCGATTGATGATATCGTTGTATCTGTAAACGTGGTTCAATCCATTCTTGAGATAAAGACTGGTTGTAACGAAACGTATATGAATTGTTTGGATGTTTTGTTTGGGATGGTATTTGTAATAACGACACCAGCTGTTGATATTCGTTTGGTGTTTGTACCAATACATGTATGTGACAGAATTCTGTCTCTTTTGTCATCGCTGTAGTAGTACCATTCTCGTTTCTCTCCGGATAACACTTGATTTGAAGAATGTCCATATACAACCAGACAGGTTGTTGGGTCGGTATTGATGTTTTTGTCCTTGTCGATGTCGTTGCATTTTTAAAGGAATGGTTTCGATAGCGTCCTTCCACGTCTGTCAATGGCCGTTCTCTGAAAGAGTGAACATACCAGGAAATGCATACCTGAAATTATCAACAGAACCATCATCCATAGATAGAGAAGATGATAACAAAACCAACCCAAGAAAGAGTAAGGGTAGCAGTTGTTGCTGTTGTTGCAACACAGAGGACATCATCTTTGTCACTTGTAACAGTAAACAACAAAGTGTTGGTACTTCGTATTCATCGATGTCATCGATGATGACTGTGATCGAACGATGGATTTTGCGAATAACATACGACAGTCACACCACAGAGGATCGTACTGCAGTAGACTACCGGTACCTACCTCTGACGCAACACCCTATCGTACTTTTTTTGCCGTATACGCGCTGATAGCATATCTTAAAATAAAAGGTAATATAATAATACGTATGTAATAATATAATAAAAAAGACGTAATAGTAACTGAAATATACCTGCGACAGTAGCATTGATAGCAAAAGCAGCTGTGTCGATGAAACATACTGAGAGAATAACAATAAAAATCATACTATGATGATGTTACAGTTAATACCATCACGACGAACTGTATGAAAAAACAATAACATACACAATAATACATTCTTTGGGGCGATGGTAGCAAGCTGTTTGTATTCTTCATTGAACAAAATAATGATAACAAAGGTCATCTCTCCATCTCAGCGAGACACGAATAAAGAGTTGATGAGGCAGTCTACTACTCTCTACGAACGAAAGCAGAGTAGTCTAGCTAGAGTGGAGAGTAGAATCTTCGGTGGGACGAAGTATCTTAGGTACTCCGTCACCACTCAATCGTAGTACCTACTACTTCGAGGTAGCTAACTAGCTACGGTAGCGTAGCAAGCACTTGTTTTCGTCTTCCAATTCTAGACTGCTTCGAAGTATTAATACTATTCGCATCATAAATGGCATTATTGATACGTCGCGTAGATTGTATGGCTTGCGAAGTTTTCCTAAAACAATTTTTACAACGATGTCAACAACACGCTTTACTAACAGCACGATGGGATTCCGCTTTCACAGCGAACAACTGCTAGAACGTAGCTGCTGACTCTAACTGTCATAAGTAGCCAAAAGACAGAAGTTGCAGAGAGAGGGAAGCGTTCTACATCTTCTTCTCCTGCAGATTCCTCTTCAAAACAAGAAGGCAATTAGCTTGATGACAGGAACTTCTAACGATGTCTCGAAATGCAAAAAGATGTTCTCTTCCTTCCTTCGTTAAGTATTTTGGGAATGTCTCCTCCAGAGACTCAACGAAAGACAGAGAAACTCGAACGAATCCTCCAGAACGTCGTTTATGTTTGTCCGTGCAAATTTGCATGTGTTATATAATTTAATTAGCACACAAGGAATATTTAATCGATTAAATTCTTCCAAGAGAGAACTGAAAGAGAAAGAATGCAAAGGAAAGACACAAAGACTGAGGATGTTAAGAATTGTTCAGAAGCGACGTCAAATGCATTTTTCAAACTCTTCTTTTGATAATAACAATTTCAGTCTCCCCGCGAAAAGAACGCATTTACTGTTATTTACCCGAATTTGCAGATCTGATAGCAAGGAATGAATGCTTCCCTTTTTCGAACGCTTGTTTCCCAAAAAGTAAGGTTGAGCTTTAAGTTCGTGCAAGACGTCGACATCAATTCCATCTGCAGGGAAGAAGAGACGTCATGATTTAACAAAAAGCTGCAACAAATGATAAAAATGTAGTACATACACAATTCTTTGTTTCGAAAGTCGTAGCGAATCCTTTTTCACGGCCCGCAAAATCATCTCACAAATTAAACCTGCGACAGAAAAATCTGAAAAGTATCGAGATTCCGGCACACAGTGGAAAGCACTCGTTGACAGAAGCAAGATAAGAACCTTTAATGCTGGAACAATGTCTTTGATTTCTATTGCAACAGCTAGAACCTTGCAGTCGATATCCCAACAAAACAATGAAGGCGTTGCACTTTTCAATCAAGGACATTACGACGAAGAACTGCAGGTATTCAAGGATGCTACAACCGCTTCCAAGGCCTTTTTGAACATTCAACCAGAAGAAGCCGAAAGCTCAGCCACTGACGAGCTGGTTGTGTCGATTCTTATGTTGCCTATGCAAACGGCACGTACCTACGATCTTTGTTCGAACAAAGAAGATCCGGAAGTTTATGTGAACACATTCAAGGTCGTGGTGACCTCGGTTGGTGGGGTCCAACCGTCTTGTGGGCAGAGAGACGCTGTTGGTAGCGAACAATGTTTGTTGTTCTCGAGACTATCTACATTTTTGATATTCAATCTGGCCATGGCTCATCATGCTGCGGCCATGGTATCCAGCAGAGACAGCGACACAACGAAAAAAAGAGCCTTTTTGTCAAAAGCGCGGGACTTGTACAGTTTGGCATATTAAATCCCACAGGGAGATCAAGAAAAAGAAATCATCGATGCAGCTTTACTGCCATTGTTTGTACAGGCCATCCTCAACAACCTAGGTCAATGTTATGCCTCTTTGGATGATAGGGACAACTCGGTTGCATGCTTCGAGCTCTTACTGAGAACCATCATCGTCTTTCAGCAGAATCTCAAGGGGGCTTGTAATTTAGGGGAGTTTGACGATCGTTTGTACAATGACCGTTCGATCGCATGCTTTTTGGACAACACCCTGTTTTTAATCCTCAAGAACCCTCGCGTTGCCCCTGCTGCATGATCAGAGAAACGATCCCATTCATACCATAGCTTGTTGGTGGCTTTCCGTCTTTACAACCGAACGCACTATCGATTTCAAGCAATCAATCGAGCCATCCTAATCATTGCAATAAACCATGTACTAAAAATTCATTTCAAGAACCCTCGTGTTGCTCCAGCTGCGTGATCAGTGATGGAACCTATTCATACCATAGCTTGTTTGTGGCTTTCCGTCTTGAGTCAGTTGTCTCAACAACCGAACGCATTACCGATTTCAAAAATACAATCGAGCCATCCAAGTCATTTCAATAAACCATGTACTAAAAATTCAGCGAATGATACGAAAATTGCAATAGTTAAAATAAACATACCAATCATGGAAAGGAATGGAAGTCTGCTGCTTCTTCTCCTTCTAATGTTGGTACATTCAGCAAGACTGCTCGTGCTTCGAACTAGAGTATGAGACTTGCAATTGCAGGTGAAATTACTACTGCCATGGCGATCAAGATACCCGTGAACGACCTTGTTGGAAAACCCGAGTGCACCCATCTTGCTGTAATTCATGCAAAAAAAAAAACAAAAAAGCGGTTACTCTTGGTGTGAAGGATTGAAGAAAACGGCAGAGGAGAGAATCTCCATTCTTCCAAGCGTGAAAAAATATACCAAAAACAAAGAAAGCGAGAAAACGACACAGGCAAAAAGCGACCACGGCATCATGATTCTTTTAGGTACGGCACCCTGTCGAAGTACAAACTCCGTCGATGAAAAATTAGATATTCCATCCAAATATGACAGTACTTGGGAACTTACCATCTGGCAGAGCCGAAACGATTGGGTCTTTAACTTTGATCGGGACGGTGGTAACGGGCCCCCAATACCCATCGCTATCGACCGCTTGAAGGTAGAGTACATGCTGTCCCGGCCCTCTTGCCACGATGAGATCCTCCCATAACAAGTTTGTTGAAAACGATACACCATTGTCGTCGTCGTCATCCTTGATGGTCCAACCGTCATCATTGACATTCCAGACATGTAGGGCGTCAATCGTTTCATGGCCATGAACCATTGGATGATCCATATAGATTCGAAGCTCCGCAAC
This sequence comes from Nitzschia inconspicua, assembly GCA_019154785.2. Classification (NCBI taxonomy): domain Eukaryota; phylum Bacillariophyta; class Bacillariophyceae; order Bacillariales; family Bacillariaceae; genus Nitzschia; species Nitzschia inconspicua. Next base: position 3,046,538 of record JAGRRH010000004.1, read on the forward strand.
GGCTTGATTGTTCGTAGATACATCATCAAAGGCTTGTTGTGTCGAATCACTGGTATGGATGGTGAGAATTGTCGATTCTCCTTTCCCCACCGAGGAGGGATTTACGGTAGCGGATACAATATCTGGGCCTTGTCCAAGTGAATACGGCCGCGGTGCAATACTGGCTAAATATTCCAACCCCCGAATCAGATTGGGCAATTCTTGTTCAAAATTGTCACATCGTTCGTGAAAGGCGAATCCCAACTCCCACGTCATGGAAAGTGCTCCAAACAGTGCATAAAACGAATCGTCTGTAGCGCCACTGGCGGCACCATAAAAATTCCGACCAGGTCCCAAGGCTCGGTAGGTAGTGATATGTTGTAATTTCCCCATTGGCGCTTTGATCGCAGCGTGATTGGGAGTTTCCATATTTCGGTTCCCCCAAGGATATATCAAGACTAAACAAGAAAGAGTAGTTCAGAAATCATGAATGAGAGGGGTGTCAAATAGTGATATACATATTCACGATATTCACGATAGACGCACCTTGTCCAAAGGAATGTACATCGACAAAGACACCGACAGTCGTTGATTCGTTGTATCCCTTCCAATCGTCTGGTAATTCTTGTGGAATGATGTCCGTTTGTACCGAAAAGGCTTGTTGTCGTTGATTCAAAGGAAATACGGTATATGCATAGTCAATGACGGCCTGTGTTTCTGGTTCACTGGCAGGTTTGGATCCTCTGGCAAAGGGACTACAGGCATCGACGGAACTACCATCGTCCATACCCCATTGAAACGGATAGTTCCGATTGAGATCGACTCCCCATGCATCATTGGAACAAAGGGACGAGGCGGCATTCCAATCGGGATTCATATTTTTTCGTCGCCATGGTTCGGTCGTTTCGGCTTGGATCCGTCCATCGACATTCACGTAGGGTATCCAATGAATCTGTGTCGTTTCTAAATAGGTTGGAACACGGCCATTGTCATTCACATAGTCCAAAATATGCATCAAAAACCGTCGAACGAGTTCGGGGGAAGCATATTCCCGAGCATGAATACTGGATGTCAATACAAACGGTGCTGCTGCCATCATGAAGGAGGATGAGTTGTTGTTGTTGTTGGAGTTGATTCCTGTAATGGTCAATACGTTGATATCATATCCTTGTTCCGGGTCGATGTTTTTGAGATAGGAATCACCAATATCTACCCATTCGACATGTAACAGACCAGTGTCGGTGGCTTGTTGAATAAAATCTTGAATGAAATCCATCATTCCTTGATAATCGAGAAAACATTCTCGTGTGACGATATGAGAATAATATCCTCCCTCATTCTGTAAGATCGTTCTTTGAGATTGGGTAGTGTTTTTGTTGTTGCTGTTTTTGGATTGATGATATCGTTGTATTTGTAAACGTGGATCAATCCATTCTTGAGATAAAGACTGATTGTAACGAAATGTATACGAATTGTTTGGATGTATTGTTTGGGATGGTATTTGTAATAAAGATACCAACTGTTGATATTCGTTTGATGTTTGTACCAATAGATGTACATGACAGAATTCTGTCTCTGTTGTCATCGCTGTAGTTGTAGTACCCCCATTCTTGTTTCTTTCCGGATAACACTTGATTTGAAGAATATCCATATGCAACCAGACAGGTTCTTGGGTCGTTATTGTTGTTGATGTTTTTGTCGTTGTTGATGTTTTTGTTGTTGTTGCATTTGTAAAAGATTGGTTTCTGTTTCGATAGTCGTCCTTCCACGTCTGCCAATGGCCGTTCACTGCAAGAGTAAATACCCCGGGAAATGTATACTCGTATTTATCAAGATTAGTATCATTCATAGATAGAGAAGATGATAACATAACCAACCCAAGAAAGAGTAAGAGTAGCAGGTGTTGCTGTTGTTGCAACACAGAGGACAACAACCTCTTTGTCGTCGTCGTCATCATCATCATCATCCTAAACTTCATTTGGACACCTCTATCACTTTTCTTCTGTTACTTGCTCTACTAGAGAGACAAATACCGGTAATATTCCCTTTGGACTTTGGATGGTTCCTTTCTCTCTGCTTTTCTTGTAGATAGATAGACTTTGAACACAATGATACTACCTAGCTAGATGGAAGGAAATAAAAATACAATACACCACAATGCAATGCAATGCAATGATCTTATGTTCCTGGGTTGTACAAAGTTTATTATGGGAAGAACACGACGACCGTCCAGCGAAGTGTTGATACTTGGGGGGGATGTGATCGATCGCTGGATCGTGCAAAAATCATACGACAGTCATCTCGCAATACCACAGAATATCACACGTCCGAAACAACACTGTATTTTATTACCATAAAACACGCGCTAATGAACAACATTCAAATTTACATATTCCTATTTTTTACTTATTACTTATTATTAGAGGTATGATACTACGTATGATAATAATTAAAAGACGTGGTACTATCCTGCATTTCAATTTTCAATAACAATAATATTTATAATACGAAGTAATTATTTTATTTCATCTTCAATTTTTATATATATCGTATCATACTACCGTCATACGAAGTACCGTATTTCCTTTCAACCCACGTAGCATTGGCACTATTGTAGTACCGTTCGAAGGTACTAGCTAGAACACCGCATGAATCTACCGATAGATAGGATCTGTCATCTGCTGTCTGCTTCTGACAGATTGTGGTGGTGGCTGGTGGTAGTGTCTGCATTTTACTAGCTAGGCTAAATAGCTAGGTAGATTACATCCTCATGGTGATAATTTTCTCCTCTTTCAAGTTCGGGGTGCTGGTGGATGGATGGTATGGACCGAATTTTAAAAAATAAAACTCAGCTGCTATTAATAGTTAATAGTTGGCATTATGATGTGTTGGAGAACACTAAAAACGTAACAACAAAAACAGACAATGAAAGCAAGCTGTCTGTATTCCTAATAACAATGGTCATCTCTCTCTCTGTCTCTCTCTCTCAGCGAGAGCCAAAGGCAAGACGCTTCACGAACAGCACAATGGGACGCCGCGTCCACAGCGAACAACTACCATACTGGAACATATCTCCCTACTACTTATTGCCAGTCTCACTTCAAAATAGAATCAAAATAGAAGGGGAAGGGGGTGGATAGTTTGATGAGACGAACTAACTGTAAATACGATGTCTCAGTTAGCTTCTCTCACACACAGTCAAAAGAACGCATCCCTACTGGAGTGCGAAAACACAATCGAGGCTTCATCAGGAACATGCGGGCATTCATCTTAAATAAAAATATAACCGCAACCCTAACTGACTAGAATATATTTTTTACTATCCCTTAACAGTTAATGGTTCACTCGTTGAGAATCGAATGAAAAAAAATTCCCACGATCGAAAATTCAGACGATGACGAAAAAAATTCAGCAGATGACGAAAAAAATTCGTCAACGTCTGAATTTGTTTCGTCATCATCTGAATTTTTTTCGTCATCGTCTGAATTTTTTTCGTCACTATCTTTGGGGATCCACATCAGAAGGGGGATTAGCCCAGCTTACCAAAAAGTCGGAGCAACTGCGTTTTTCACATGATGTGTGTGTACGACTACTCTTCCAAGGAAATGTCCATCCTAATCGAAGTCCAACGTTTGATCGAAGCAATGGTCTTTGTGTTCGAAGTCGAGACAGCACATCTTCCTCGCCGCTTATGGCCCGTGATCGTCTTCTGTTAGCCATTGTGAAAGTCTTTCTGTGGTTTCATAGAACTCTCGACAAGACGAGCGCGCGGTAGTACTTGTAGTACTAGCTAGCTAGTGTGACTTTGATAAAAAGGGGAACAAAAGAGGGGGTAAAATCGTGTTCCGAAATTTTTTCGTCATCGTCTGAATTTTTTTCGTCATCGTCTGATTTTTTTTCGTCATCGTCTGATTTTTTTTCGTCATCGTCTGAATTTTTTTCGTCATCATCTGAATTTTTTTCGTCAATGACGAAAAAAAATTCGTCATCGTCATCTGAAAAAAATTCGAAAATTAGAAATCTATTAGGGTTTTAAAAAGCCTAATTCTGTCTGGTGAAGCGGTACTGAAATAATATTCATTTCTCATATTTTCAGACGAATCCCCGCATGTTCCAGCTTTCTTCTTCTCTACTCTACGACTTCTACACGATAGTACAGTAGGATCTTTGTAGTACGTACCGTAAGTTGAACGCGTGCGTTGCTCGTTTTATTACTGTCGTACGTCGTTCGTCACATGTCATATATGTGTTTTGTGGACCTTGTCCAACCTTTAAATCTTAACTACTCTAGCTAGCTAGGTACTTCGTACATATTTACTATATGCATATATATATATACGTATTTTGTATTCTTGAAGAATTTTAACTTTATGTTTCTGTCCGTCCAAGAGGCATGAGCAAACCTTTTGGATCGTTCGCAATGAAGCATCTTTGATATTATTATCATTAAGGCCTTCCCAAAAAATTCATCGAAAGATTGGAAAGAAGCGGAACCGGAACTTCATTGAAAGACTATTTAACGACAATTGCTTTATACACTACGCGAACAACGAGTGAAAATTCATTAATTAGATGACAAGACGATAGTTTATTAGTTACTACGTAATCAACCTTGTTTGCAAATCATCTCATGAAGAAAGGAACATCAATGCTTCGCTCCCCCCCCCCCCCCCCCCCGAACCATTGTTTCCCATAAGTGAGCTGGAGCAGGAAGTAACTGTAAGTACATACGTACTCGTCCATTCCATCTGCAGGAAAGGAAGGAAGGAAAGAAGGAAAGACATTACTCGCAGTCAGTGTGTATCAACAAAAAAGAAAAGAAAAAAATGTCAGATCAAGCATTCACCCGGAGTACTGAAAAGCTCTGCGCCATATCTCATCAATCCGTTTGCAAGGCTCACCAGATCATCTCACAAACTGCACCTATTGAGACTTAGAAAGAAACTATAATAGCTATCGAGGATCGAGCACAAAAAAGTGGAGAAAACTTGTTGACAGAAGGAAGAAAATGCCATTCATTCCGGTTGCAATAGCTAGTGCCTTGCAGTCGCTATCCAATCAAACCAACAAGGGCGTTATATTGTTCAATCAAGGAAATTATGACGAAGCAGTACAGTTATTCCAGGATACTGTAAGTGCTTCCAAGAATTTTTTGAACAGTCCACACGAAGAAGCAGAAAGTTCTGCCTCTGGCGAGATCATGTTGTCAATGCGTGTTTTACCTTCGCCACGTAACAACGATCTACATTGTAACAAAGATACCCCTGTATATACCAACGCATTTGATGTCGCGATGACCTTGGCGGGCGGGGTCGAAGCTTCTTGTGGGCAGCAGATGAAGCAAGGAAACGCTGTTGGTGGCGAAAGCTGTTTGTTGTTCTCGAGATTGTCCATAGTTTTGATTTACAACTTGGCCTTGGCTCATCATGCCGCAGCCCTGTCATCAACAGACAGCGATGCACGAAAAAGACGAACCAATCTTTCAAAGGCGAGAGACTTGTACAGTTTGGCGTACTCGATCCCACAGCAAGACGGAAAAGAAATCATTGATGCAGCTTTGCTACCATTGTTCGTGCAGGCCATATTGAACAACCTAGGCCACTGCTATGCCTCGTTGGATGATAGGGAAATGTCGCTAGCTTGCTTTGAGCTCTTACTGAATAGTATCATTGTCTCTCAGCAGAATCTCAGTGAAGCTTGTTTGTACGATGGCCGTTCAATCGCATGCTTTTTGGACAATACCTTGTTTTTGATTCTAAGAAACCCTCGCGTTGCCCCAGCTGCATAACGATACGTCGATTTGGCGTGGGCACCTTCAGCTACAAATCCGCCACGCCTTTCTACTGCTAACAGAGACAATCAAGCCTTTCTACTGCTACCATATTCTAAAATCTATATGCGATTAATACTCATTCCTCTTCAAAAACAACATACCCAGCTACAAATCCGCCACGCCTTTCTACTCGTAACAAAGACAACCAAGCCTTTCTACTGCTACCATATTCTAAATTCTGTATGTGATTAATACTCACTCCTCTATTCTAAAACAATACACCCGTCAGTCGAACAGTAAATACCCCAGAAGAATAGTGCCCTTCACACTTGGTTGTCATGTTGGATTTCTACGGTTTGAGACCATGAAGGGAAGCCGCTGGTGGCGTAGATGACGACATCGACGTCGTCAAGTCGACTAGTTGCAAAGGGTTCGGTCGATTGGGTAAAAAGATAGTCGGGGTCGGTATCCATGTGGAATCCGTTACAATCTTGTTTTCGTCGTTTTCCCTGTCATCAACAGAATGAAAGGCAGACTCGTCGCTTGACAAGAGATCTTTTCGAATGGCATCACACAGAATGGACAAGCGTAGGGAACCTTGAAAGGGATCTTCCACATGGTATCCAATCTGGTAAATACCAAACAGGAGCCAAGCCATTATAGCAGTAACGGGACCCGTCAAGAGTCCCATGTCTTTTACGAGACAGAATGGCAATGTCATGAGGAAGACACTGAGAGCACGCAAGGAATGGCGAGCGTAATTGAGTGGCACCGACGTCTGCAATGAAACGAAACACCATTTTTAGGTTTAGTTAGCGAGAAAGATCATTTTTTTAAAAAGACATCAAAAAGGAAGGAACAACAAACACAGTTTCGTTTTGCTGTACATACCTGATGAATACGTTCGCATTGACCAATAGTGGCTGTCAACTTTTCAACAAAACAAAGAAACGCAGCTCGTTCTCGGGAACAAAAGTGGGCGTTATACGGAATACCCATGATCTCTTGTCCAAGCCGATCGAGGATCCACAAGGGCTTGTTGATGGCTTGGGCAACTCCCCTTAAGTCTGTGTCGGAGTTATCCTTTAGTAAACTCCATGGCAAGTTTCTTGTATCAACAAAGCATGAGCTGGCCGTAGAGATATCGTCATTACTGGATACATGAGTCACACCTCCGGATGCCTTGTCCCCTTCGTATCGACTATCCACCACATTGGTGAAAGAGTTGTGCAAGAGGATACGGTACTTTGGGTCGATAGAAACAGGATCTTGCTTACTGCAGAGACATCCCGATCGGACATGATGCCGCAAAAGATAGGGAAATGCAGCGAGTAGATTCATGACACGGCGGGTCCTAGCAACTCCGAGTTGGGGACGGTACAAGTAGACCATACGAGACAAGTTTCGACTGATGGAATGAATATTTTCCCAAATTGTGCGTCCCTCCTGTGGCAAGAAAGTAGAAAAGCAAGTATTATTAGGAGAATTCTTCGAAAGAAAGAATGAACATGCTTTGAGCGGCCCTTTGAATGTTCCTTACCAGAAATCGTTGATAGGCACTGTTCGTGCGAAAGACCAAGAGGAGTCCCAGAGAGGAAACAACAAATCCATGTGAGGAAGATGAAATCGTCAAACTTGAAGCAGCAGAATGTTTTCCCATCGATTTCAGAATGTTATAGACTATGCTGACAAATGTTGCCCATCCTGCTAGAGACAAAACAGGCCCCTTTGATTCTCGAAGAACAGTTGAGCTCGGAATGGTTTTGAGATTGTGCAACCAATCGGCAGAAGAATGTTTGTTGTTGATGGGAGATGAGACAGAAGGAGACGGTAGAGTTGAAGACGATGATGGCACAATCGATTCGTTTTCCTGTTGTTCTGGAAACCAAAATGAATGCATCTCGTTATCTCCCACCAAAGTATACGATTTGTATTTCAACGGATGTTGTTGTTGTTGCTGCTGTTGCTTCATTTCTATAGAGGCATTCCATACCCGTCGCCGCCTGTGATGCAACGTTTGAAAAGAGTCTGCATTTTGGAACGACTCAACAAGGGTTGTCGCAAGAAAAAGGAAATGGGCAAACATCCATGCAGCTCTGACGCTCAACTTCATTGTAACCGTCCTATGATATTATCACGAGTTCTTTGTCTGTCTTCTGGTCTTTCGTTGCGGTTGAACTTCTTTTATTTGTGTTCCGCCAACAACTCGTATGTAGACCCAGCAGCAGCATCATCATCATCATCTGTCATCACAGAAGCAGCAACTATCACGCATGTTAGTCTTGGAACGAATCTACTTGTAGCTACTTGTAGAACATGTCTGTGCCGACGTTATCGCCAACCGTAGTGAGAACGCAATCCGAAGATTCGACCAAGTTTGACACACAACGGCCGAAACATCCAACACAGGAATCTCCCGATATAAAAATGTTCAGATGTAGAATGACCAAGATTCGTTTGTATCATACCGGTACCGGTAGTCTACTTCGAAGTAATACGTTGAATCAATTGGTACTGTGTTCTACGTGGTACCTCTCTACAGGTATGTAGAGGCTCTCTACCGTATGACATACGGGTACCGTATTTTTCATTCTCCTCTACCCCCCCAGACGACATTACTGGACAAATTCATGCGCAGGGGGATACAGGACACCGATAATGGCGCCGGCCGCGCTTTGCCCAACTTTTTGAATCTCATCACCTCGGATTCCCTTCTTCTTGTGTTCGCAATTCGAACACGAGTACGGCCAACTCCCTTCACTCCAACAATGCGATGACAGGTTTTCTCAATGCACTGATGCTCGGACTACTAGACTGGGGATAGGAAATGATATCCCCTCATTATTGTGAGGGAGAAGAAGTAAAGAAAAAGATCTTCATGATGACAGATCAGGCGACGGCGAACAATGAACATCATAAAATACTACGGTACCTACAGGTCGTACCTTCACAGTAGCCTGGGTAGTCTCGAACGTATGTATTTGCATTGCGATCATAGGTATCTTCGTTGCTACGTTGCTATGATACGTATGCCGGACAAATAGTGTAAAGGATCGCTACGATCATCACGTACGCACGTATGACGTCGTCCCCCTTTCCCTCCAAAACGAAAAGGAAAAAGGCTTCTTTCCTTCTTCTTCAGAAAGAGAAACTGCGAGCGGTCTCTATGTCTGCCACCAACTCCCCTACAGCCAAAGTAAGGACATCCTCCAAATCCTCTTCGCAGTTGGGAGGTATGCGTTCTCAAAGTCATGGATTATTAATGTGAAGACTGGTGGATTCACCACCGAAAATATGGATGCAAGAAACATCGACGTCGACACTTTTGGGTTTACCACCAGCTTCGACGCAAGCATCCAAAAGATCCTGAGTCCCAGACAATTCCTCGCTAAGGTCACAGCGTACAGAAGTATCTTTCATCTGGCAATTTTCAGGAGCGTCAACGCGTGCTTCAAAGTTAGCAAGCCACGATTCGACTGCTCCAAGAAAGGTGGGATCCTCATAAACGCTTCGTATGCCGAGTATCAGCATCCTGCAGATGACGGTGACGGATCTTTTGGTACGATTGCTGCATTGACGATTTCTTCCAGCAACAACAAGTTCTAAATAGCAGATAATTGTGCTGCTGGTACTGCCATGTCCACAAAACTCCCAAAAAAAAAGTAACGCATACAGCGAAAGAATGAAAGTCATCATGGTGATGATAATACGTTTTCCATGTTGTTGAAAGAAAATAATAAAGGCGGTGTGAGGGGGATAACAATACCAAGTGATACTTTTGTGTGGAGTTGGAGGAAGTTCCCCATTATTACTCTATTTGTGGTTTGTCCAAAGTTTCGGATCTTTTGTGGAAGATTCGGTGAGTCGTACAGAAGAATGCATTTCCGCTCCATTACTTCACTATTGACAGTGATTGGATTGTCGATAGTTTCGAATTTTTTTTCGTGGGAACTGTCACAGGATAAAAGATTCTGTGCTTACTCTCATGATGGATTGTCCAAAGTTTCGGATTATTTGTGGAAGTGTCACAGGAAAAAAAGATTTTGGTTCGTCCGAATGACATGGGCGGGCTAATGTCAATTATGTGGGAGTAGTTGATCCAATTACCATTATTCATTGCCGTATTGAAAAAATGCTGGCTGGTTTCCTCACGAGAACCCCTCCAGGGAGTCTTCTTTCAAAAATGTCTGGATGTCTTTGTCGGACACAAACCACTCAGCTCCCTTTCCGTCCCGGTCACGTGGTCGCTGTGTGAGGAGCGTGTTGGAAGGGATGATGATGAAACACACACCCAAAACGAGAAGCGGAAATCTTGACGGTGGAAAAACGCGGAGAATCATTCGGAAGCCGATACGGAAAGACATTTCAAAGCGGCAAGTCATGCGGGCAAGAATTCATAGTCCATTCCAGAAGTACCTAATCGTATACGTATGTCCTCCGAGGATGCGAGGGTCCCCAGGCAAACGTTGCCAATGTAAACAGAATAGTAATACCAAGAAAAGGACAGAGGATGCTGTCGCTTTGTTGAAATAAGTTGGTGAGCAATTGGATTGCCAAAGCCTGACTCGCCGTGACTGCTAGAGGAGATGGGAAAAGACACACAAGCCACTGGACCAATGGAGATGGCTGAAAAACAAGGCCATCCTATCGACATTCAGAGCAACGCCGGGGTCATGGAAATGGAGCTGGAATGGAAATGTCAGAGATGTTCGGCACTTTTCCAACTCAATGAACGTGTTGTTTGTTATGAACCGTGAGGCAAGCATACACGACGTACTACGTATAAAATAATACCTGATACGTAGTAGAAGAAAAGAAACGATATTAATTCCTACTCCGTATTACGGTATACAACCCACACCTCCTTATTGACAGTGACGTAGTAGTACGTATCACTTTTATCTGTAGGTAGGTACGGTAGTAGCATTGCCTATCATACGATAGTACTTTCTTCACTTTCCGCCACGAATGTTGAAGTGTGTGTTTTTTTTTTCGTATCATGCGAAGAACCATTTTTGGAGAACTTTGATCCTACTCCGGTATTATCCTTCCGAAAAGAGAGGAATACGTTTGCTTCCAACTTCAATGTCCTTGGTGGCTGTAGAGGGAATTTGCTTACAGTTAATCAAAGTTGCACTTTGACAGAAACGTTAAGAGGAATCTTCACCGCTTTCTTCAGACGTATCCAAATATGAGGCGAATGATTGGGAAGAAAGAGCCCTCTTTGTTTTGCTGGATAGTTTGATCTTACTGTGTAATTTTGCTGACTCGTAATTGGGATGTCAGAGCCACTACGGTAGTAAAAAGTTGCTGTTAATGACTGTAAACTACTACTGTAAATGTCGCTTCACATTGTGAAACGTCATTAAACAACGGATGCACAGGTGGTCCGAATGGACTTGTTTGCAAGTGAAACATTTGGGAAAATAATTACTGGGGACGCCATATGTTAATTAGAAAGAATCATAAATAATATTATTATTGACTGTGATGATGTGATGATGATGTTGTTTCCCTTCTGACGACCGAGCAAGAAAAAGAGGGATTTTATTGATGAGACTGTCAGAAGAAAGTTTGAAAGTAATTGCGGTAGTAGGTAGTATTAGCGCTCGTGAAATTGTGAGTATTCTCTAAAAAAAAGGGAAGACACAACATCAATGTCGTGCTTCTATAACGCACCTCATCATTGATTTCTTTCACAGTCAGTACGTGGACAGAATAAAATAAGGATAGAATGATCCTTACCATGGCTCCGACGACGGCGACAACGATGAATGGTTCCAAGTTATCTCACCAGCAGACAACCTCACAGCATTCCTTATTGGATGTTGTAAGGAGTGGATGTAATACTACTACTACTGCTGCTGCTGCTGCTGCTGCTGCTGCACCACTACCGAAACAACTGATTTGCAGCAAAGGAGGAGGACTCCGACGGCGACGATCGTCTTCATCGTCCGTCGATCGAAAGGTGTTACTACGGCAGCCCGTTGCTGCCAAACACAAGTACAATTGCGGATCAAACAACAAGAACCACAGCATCTCTCTTCTTCTTCTTCCTCCTGCTCCTCCTTTGGGGACGTCTCCCCAAGCAAAACGTGGTCTCATCGGAAGTTCTCGTTCCACTATGTTACGACGGAGTCCACTATTCCAAGAGACAGAAATGATCATGTGGAAAACGATAGGAGCTAGCAATGAGACATGGCAACAGGAGAACAAGGATCGCATCCAAAACAACAACAACTACAACAACAACTACAATAAATACACTAATACGAATGCTACGATGAGAGTGAGAAATGCGTTGCTTCCCAATCTATCTCCACAATTCATGGACTTGCTCGCTCGTGAAGACTTTTCGTCCATCATGTCGTTTCGAACGATCAATGTCGAGGATCCAGAATTGACCAACAACAATACTCAAAAAGACAACAACGACATCGACAACATCATCAACAACGACAATACTAGCGACGACGATGCATCACCATCCACCATGTATAGAGATGATCCGATGCAGACGCACTGAGGAATCATCGTCCCTGTTTCAATTCCGACCGCACCAAACAATCTCGCGAGCTATCATAGCTACTAGTACTTCGTAGTATGTTATAAAACAACAACTTTCAGCTATGTGGCTTTATTCAGCCTAAACAAGAGAGAGGTAAATATCGTAGCAGTGCAACAACTACTCGGAGTACGGTACTGTTAGTTCTCAACGAAAACAAACAAAGTACTGGAAAAGACTACCTAAAGGTTAAACATACGGTGTACTACCGGTACACGAATACCTGACTGGGTATACCTAAAGGTAAAACATACCTGACTGGGTAGCTACTAGTCTCGGCTATCAATCCTCCACTCTGTAGGTTGCTTTAGCTAGCTAGAGCTACTAGCTCTCTAGCTAGCTAGAGGTAGCTTTACAGTTGGTAGTTTCAAGGTAGCGAGCGAAGTTAAAAAAAACAGCTCTTTACGAAGAGAGTGGGAAAACGAATGAAAGAGCGCATGCAAAATCAATTTCTCGTCCTCCGTATGTAGTTAAGCTACAAAGTTCAATTAAAATACTTATTGAAGTTTTACAGTTAATCCAATGTTGGATTTGTTCTTTCGTACGAAGACCCAAAATATTGATGATGATAATAATTGTCTGTCATTGGCGTGATATTCGTGGAAAAAAATGGGAATCCATCGTTCTCCTTGTCGTTTTGATTCCACTAGAAGGTTCCGACAAAAGTTCCTTGCTTTAAAAAATAGAGTTTATTAAAGCGTAAAATCTTCCGCAATGAATTTCGACGCAACCTTCCCATGTTTATGGTCTGTTCTGTTCGAAGCAGGAAAAATACTATTTTCACATTTAAAGAGTTTATTACAGCTTGATATCTTCCCAATGATTTCGAAGCAACCTTCCTATGTTAAAGGTCTCTTCTGTTGAAGAAGGAAAAAGAACATTTTTAGATCCCTTCCTTGTTCTATTCTGATAAATAAGAATTATACAAGCCTGTTCAAGTTGAAGAAGCAATTAGGGGGTAGTACCTGTAGCTATCTCTTGCTACTACGTAACTCTCCACCGTAGCTAGCTACGGTACTGAAGTAGAGAGTGAAGAACACCGTACGTACCACCGTTGATAGGATGAGATGTTGTGATCTTTTGGTCTCCCATTGTGGAAGGTATGATGATACGATGCAACGTTGACGTCGAAAGAGTATGATAGTACAGCAATACACTAATAATCAAAATAACACGTCGTGATGATTCCTAATCGTATGTCATATGATGATACAGTAAACGGAAGACTACCGGTATGCTTCAAGTATCGAGATTATTACGTCGTTGGTACGTCTGAAATTCGTATCATCATCATGGTGTATCATAAGGGGTTGTCAAAATTAAATTCTCGAAAAAAATCAGATCGCGAAATGGTTTTCTGATGACGTCACATATAAGTATTTGAATACCGGATGCCCTCGAGAATTTGCTTCTGAATGCCCTCTCTTCTGAAGCAATTTTCCCTTCAGAAGGCGAAACTCGTCATCCAAAAAAAAAAGGTTTCATGTGACATCTCGAGGATGGCGCGAATTCACAGACATCCATGGACACAAAAACCACAACAAAAATATCCTCCAAAACAACCAACAATCATGTCGACTTCAGACGATGCTGCTGTTATCAACGTTGATGCTGTTACGAATGCCGACAACGGTAAATGTCAAGTGAGAGGCTGCCGTGTCGCTGGAGCACAACGGCTAGTTTGCGCCGCTGATGGCTGTAACAAAACGGTTCACTTAATGTGTTACCAGGGTGTTGTTTTGAGGGACAAGAGTGGCGGTGACCTTCGACCGTTGTCAGAAAACCATGTCGTCTGTACAAAGGCCTGCTACAACAATTTCGTTAAGTCACTCAGTGGATCGGATTCTAGTCGAGGTAAATGGACCAACGATGGAAAAGGTGGTCCTGATGACCAACATACATCAATGAGAATTCTCCTTGACTGGATGACAACAGAAGGAAACTACAGCCGTTATTGTGGCAAGGGTAACAACGGAGTCACGAAACTTCAGTTTGCTTCTACTCTTGCTGAGAAGATGAGGGCCGAGACGAAGTCCGACACAAGGAATGGGAAGCAAGTATTGGACAAAATTGCTAGGATTGAAAATGCTTTCAGAGATGCCGCTAGTTTTGCACGCTCCGAAACCGGAGCTGGAATACAAGAAGGTGAAGGAGAACAAACTTTCCAAGCTGCTGTGAGGAGAAGGTGCCCCTATTACTACGAGTTGGTCGAAATAATGGGCGATCGATCCTCCACCCACCCAAAATGTACAACTACTGTCATGGGCCCGTATAGAGATGAAAACGTCTCATCTCCAACCCCAACTAATGGCAGCCCGTCATCGTTGAATGACGGTAGCAGCAGTGATGAACAGAATTCCCCGGAACAAGCCGACCAGAGAACACCCGGTGAAAGCGAAGGTGGCAACAAAGTATCGGAAAAACCACGATCGATTCCGTCCATCAAGGGTCGCAAACGGTCGAAACGAAAGCACGCGATGTTACAATTTGACGAAATCAGTGTGCTTCAAAAAGCAGACGAAAGAAGTGATGTGAAGATACAAGAAGCGGCACGGCACAACCGTCGAGTGGAACAATTCAACCAGCAGAAGCTTGAGCAAGACCAGTTGAGACTGGAACAAGAAAAATTTTTCAGACAAGAAGCGCTCAATTTAGAGAAGCGCAAGTTAGACCTGGAGGCTAATTCGTGGAAAGGGAAGTTTGACATGCTGCAGTATAAGTCACAACTTGTCACTGAGTACCACAAGATGAAGTCTCAGGGAATGTCTGAGAAACAAATTGTTGCAGTTTTCCCTGAGATGGAGCCTATCATCGCCGCTTTCAAGGTCGATGATGGTAGTGATGCGGATGACTGAAAGTGATCCAGAAGATGCATGATGGTATTGTTTTTTTTCGTGGAAACTGATGCATGGCATTAGGTTAGTTGTTTCATAAAATTATTTAAATCCAGAAGAATTCCTTAAAGTAGTGCAGAAGCTGTAAACGCCGGGTGTATTTTGGAGCATTTTCTGGGATGGGTAGATTCAGTTCATCGTCTTCCTCGTAAGGTGCTCTAGCCCAGTCATCCATATCGGAAAAATCGTCAAAGTCAATCCAATCTTCCTGTTCTTCCTCACCAAACTCAACCAGCATGTTGTGCAGAACCACCGTTGCATCAATAAGGAATAGTATCTTTCTTAAATATCGAACATCCTCTTTTATGAGCAGCCGGATTTGGCGCAACCATGGAAATCGACCTTTCAACATTCCAATACAGTGCTCTGATATAATTCGAAGCTGGGAGAGCTTAGTGTTAAATTGCTCCTCATCACGATCCAGTGACATGTTGGGTAACTTCTTGAAAGCAGGGACCACGAACCAGTCATTCTCAAAAGCTGAATCTCCAACGAGATACTGGTTGTGTGCAAAGTGAGAATGAGGCTCTTTCTTAAGTTCTGTCCCTTTGAACACACGATTGTCGTGAGCAGAACCTGGATATCCAGCAAGATAATACCGGATTTTCCTTCTGTGATCGCATACAATCATCGTTGAAAGGGAAAATGCATGCTTTCTTCCATTGTAGTCAGGCGAGTCCTCTGTTTGCGGTTCAGTGGCTAAGGGGAAAAGTGTCCCGTCGGCGATGGCAACACAATGTGGGAATCCGTACAACATATGGATTTCACGAGCAATTTGTTGCCGTTCTTCTGCATCCGGCCATTGAATGTAGCGATCTCTCAATGAACAGAGTGCTCTAGTCACTCGGTTACGATAGGTAGTCGCCGTGCCGTACCCAATTGAGAAGGTGTGTCGTTGATTTGCATTGGAAGCGCCATTTCCTTCTGTTCCAACATATTTAAGAAATACCATTAGTTGGTGGGAAACGGGAGCTTGTTTCCTGCCGTTAGAGGTAGACTGAAACACAGGATGCTGTTCAATCTCCTTCAGAACCCTGTCGAAACTTTGTCGACTCATTCTATACTTTTGTAGGAATTCTTCGTCTGTCAACCACGGCAGATTTTCAGCCTTGCCCCCATCACTACAACTATCATCGCCACTTTCAGAACTATCATCGCCGCCATCTAGATCAGCAGAGAACCGATCACATCCTTTCCGGTAGGATGCTTTCCGAAAAATATACCTGCGAGATTCAACTTTCTTCACCTTAGCAGCAAAGTACAAATCCGAAGAATCCTCGAAAGAGTCGTCGTCATCGTCTTCAATTCTGATGGCTCTCCGTAGAATTCTGCCTTTCAGTATCTTGCGTAGACCACGGAGGTACTGATGTTTTTTTGAAAAACGAGGCATGTTGTTGGTGATGTTGATGTTGGCGGTGTTAAGATGTTGTTGTTGTTGTTATTATTGTTGTTGTTGTTGTTGTTGTTGTTGTCTGTAGTTGGTGCTAGCAGAGAACGTACCAGGTACATGGTACTCTACTACCGGGTAGGTAGGGAGAAGTGTGTCGCGCCAAAATGAGGCGGAGAGGAGAAACTTGAAAAAAACGAAAGAAACGTCATCAGCGATCTGAAAAGATATCTGAAAGGGGTGTTCAAATACAAAGAAAAATGGAGTGATGTGATTGGTTGGAATGGTGGCGCAAGAAGAGTTTCCCTTTCCTGCTGATTTTGTTCGAGAATCAATTTTGACAACCCCTATAGAAGGTCTTTCATCTTTTACGGTCCGACACAGCGAACAAACATCCACGTTAGTACATATCGATTGTACCTACTTCATCTTGGTACTTCCTACGGTCACTTTATCACGACGTGGATATACATTAATATGGATCTGTTTCGAAGCGAACTTCAACCAAAACGTTTTGTTTTTGTGTGTGCGTTTTCTTCCCAACCATCGATCGTTCGAATCCATCAACCTCAGCGAAACTACACCTGATGATGACGCATAAAGGATAGTTCGACACGGCCATCTTTGTCGTTGTCGTTGTTGCATCTTTGCCAGACTCTAGCTCTACTAAGTAGAGAGTACTATTACTATATTCACAGTCAGGACGTCGAATTTAAAACATACACAGAAACTAGCAGCATCTTTTGACAATGATGATGATGAGGAGTATGATGATGGTGCCGAAACCAATGTTGGAACGAGTGATTCTTCTTGCCGTATGGATGTTCTTGTTCCTCGTTTTGGGTGTGGAAGGATTTTCTAAACAATCGGCTCTGTCCAAGAAGAAACAGTCGTATTGTGATCAACATCATCATCAACAACAACAACAACAACAACGACAACAACGGCATTATCACCATTGGAACGATGCAAAACAGTTATTACTTCACACCAACACTGTACTATCATCCACATCATCATCAACAACATCAACATCCATTGTCGAAAATGCATCATCATCATCATCGTCGTCATCGTCGTCGTCGTCGACAAACGGAACTCCCTTTCTCTCTAATACACGTCTGTATGAACGTATTGCAGATCAAATTTTGGACATTATATTATTGGATTTGGAAGCAACCGACCAAAATAATGGAATACAATCAACAGCAACAGCAGCAGCAGACACAGCAGCAACAGCAGCAGTAGTACTGTCGCAAAGTGTCAGCAACAATAACAACAACAAAAGCAGTAGCAGTAGTAGCAGTACCACCCATACCAAACGCAAAATCCAACAAAAGCAGCAACAGAAACGATACTTTCAAGAACAGCAGGCATTATGGATCGAACAGCTTTCCAAAATTATGACCGTCAATGGGAAAACCTTATGGTCACAAGCGCGGTTCCGATCGGGTGTTTTACCCAGTGGACGTACGGTTCTCGGAACGATTGTAGATCCATTGGGTATCTTTTTGAAAGAGGAGATGACGACCAACAACAACAGTAGCAACAGCAACAAGTTGTATCAGTATTCTTGGAATGTTGCACCCTCCCGTCAAGCACCACCACCACAACAAAAACAAACACAAGAAGATCGGACTGTCGTCTTGACAAGACAACTCCTCGAATTGATCTTTCGGAACCGATATACCGATGATGACAACGTCAAAGACAGCGACGAATCGATCGTCGTGTCTTTGAATAAGAGCAATCCACTCCGTCAAGTGGCGGATGCGTTACCATGTTCCTGTCCGTCGGAAATGACTCATTCTCAACTGGTCACATTTTCACGTGTGTTGAGTGCCAAGATTTGGGACCGTCGTGTCGAGTTGGTTCAATCCTCCAATCGATTTTGGAAACAAATGGTCACGTTACAGGCATACCGATCCACCAAACAGTTGGCAATCGTTAGTGGACAACGTCTACTACAAACCGTACCTAGTCGTACCACCACCAGCAACCAACAACAACATGATTCAGCTAATGACCAACAGCAACAAGAAACGGAACGATTACAAGCGGCACGAAACTTTTTACAGTATTATCAATCGGATGATGCCCAAGACCGATCAACAAGTTCCGTCCGTACAACCTTGTAATGTGATGACAACAAAACAACAGCAACAGAAACCACATGTGAAAAGGATTTTTCTTTTTTCTCTTCTCGATTTTTTTTCCCCAAGGTGGTATAATATCAGTAAACTGTTGCCAACCTACAAGCCAGGCCGGACTGCAGTAAAGATCATCGACTAGTTGAATCGAATGAGTATCTATTTTCCAAATGCTCTGTCGCAGCACACGGAGCGAGAACCGAAGGTTGAACGAATTCATCCATTAGCCGATGCCCTTCCCAACCCAAAGTCTGACCCACTCAATTCAATATTTATATAAAAGAACAAGACGCAGTTTTCTTTTCTGCAGACCATGCTTGTAGCTATCGACGTCTTCCCAAATCCAAATCCGATAAATACTCTTCTGCCCCAGACATGCTCAAAATAATATTACTCTTCTGCCCCAGACATGCTCAAAATAATATTGATAAATACTCTTCTGCCCCAGACATGCTAAAAATAATATTTATATTTATTCCCTCATCTTGCACCTTGGAATAAAGTATTCCACTACTCGTATTGAAAAAATAAGCCATAAAGTAAGGTCCCTGGAATAAAATTATGCAATATTCATTTTAAAAATGAATTATTCTTCAACTTGAAAATATTAAATAATTCTCTACAAACAAATTATTCCTTATCTCTACAATTTTTTTTTACTCTACTAGCTAGCTACTAGCTAGAGGTATCGTTATTCTCGTCGTCTTTTTCCTGTGTCACGAAACGGTTTATATCTGCCATACCCCCCTGAGTGGATCACCTTGTCGTGCTAGGGGGGCTTAACCCAGGTTTGTCAGAGCCTGGGGAACTAAGAATCCACAGACGATCTGTCAGTGCAACGGAAGAGATCGTCCCGGCGGTAGTACAAACTACTGCTGTCTTATGCATGGCATCATGCAGAACCGGTGGCCGACCGGAAAGATTGTGTTTCTCTTATTAAGTCGGAAGGGGGCTAAAGGAGAGGAGGAAGAGTGCTAAATGCATCATTCCTGATAGAGTTGTGAAGGGCACTGACATTTCTGTGGAAGAAATGGCATCATAACTCAGCCGAGTGTCAAGTGCAGAGGGACGGGAATGTTTCATTGGAAATATTACTGGTGCTTGGCATAGAAGGCTTCTTTTACACGTACAATCCGCCCTATTGGGTTACAACACTTGTTCGAAATTGGTCCAACGAAAGGAAGAAATGTATCGGATATCGACTCGGTTCGCATAAATATCTTGACGGGGTGGGAAATCGCTTTTTGACGATGTTTTCTCCACAATCTTTGTCAAAAATGTTACAAATGATCTATTCTATATCCAAAAGACACAGACTTGTTCGAAATTGGTCCGACGAAAGGCAGAAACACATCAGATATCGACTCGATATATTGTGGTAGGGAAAATACCCCTTTTCGCGCGTATACGGTTCGCATAAATATCTTGACGGGGTGGGAAAACGCTTTTCGACATTGTAGTCTCCACAATCTTTGTCAAAAACGTTACAAATGATCTATTCTATATCCAAAAGACACAGACTTGATCGAAATTGGTCCAACGAAAAGAGAATGGATCGGATATCGACTCGATATATTGTGGTAGGGAAAATACCCCTTCTCGCGCGTAAACGGTTCGCATAAATATCTTGACGGGGTGGGAAATCGCTTTTTGACGATGTTTTCTCCACAATCTTTGTCAAAAACGTTACAAATCATCTATTCTATATTCAAATTACACAGACTTGTTTGAGATTGGTCCAACGAAAAGAAGAATCACATCAGATATCGACTCGATATATTGTGGTAGGAAAAATACCCCTTTTCGCGCGTAGACGGTTCGCATAATTATCTTGACGGGGTGGGAAAACGCTTTTCGACGATGTTTTCTCCACAATCTTTGTCAAAAACGTTACAAACCATCTATTCTATATCCAAAAGACACAGACTTGTTCGAAATGGGTCCAACCAAAGGAAGAAATGTATCGGTTATTGACTCGATATATTGTGGTAGGGAAAATACCCCTTTTCGCGCGTAAACGGTTCGCATAAATATCTTGACGGGGTGGGAAAACGCTTTTCGACATTGTAGTCTCCAAAATCTTTAACAAAAACGTTACGAATCATCTATTCTATATTAAAACGACACAGACTTGATCGAAATTTGTCTGACGAAAGGAAGAAAGGTATCGGATATCGACTCGATATATTGTGGTTGGGAAAATACCCCTTTTCGCGCGTAGACGGTTCGAATAAATATTTTGACGGGGTGGGAAAACGCTTTTCGACATTGTAGTCTCCACAATCTTTGTCAAAAACGTTACAAATCATCTATTCTATATTCAAACGACACAGACTTGTTCGAAATTGGTCCAACGAAAGGAAGAAACACATCAGATATCGACTCGATATAATGTGGTTGGGAAAATACCCCTTTTTTCGGTTCGCATAAATATCTTGACGGGGTGGGAAAACGCTTTTCGACATTGTAGTCTCCACAATCTTACGTTACAAATCATCTATTCTATATCCAAAAGACACAGACTGGTTCGAAATTGGTCCAGCGAAAGGAAGAAATGTATCGGATATCGACTCGATATATTGTGGTAGGGAAAATACCCCTTTTTTCGGTTCGCATAAATATCTTGACGGGGTGGGAAAACGCTTTTCGACATTGTAGTCTCCACAATCTTTGTCAAAAACGTTACAAATCATCTATTCTATATTCAAACGACACAGACTTGATCGAAATTGGTCCAACGAAAGGAAGAAATGTATCGGATATCGACTCGATATATTGTGGTAGGGAAAATACCCCTTTTCGCGCGTAGACGGTTCGCATAAATATCTTGACGGGGTGGGAAATCGCTTTTCGACATTGTTTTCTCTACAATCTCTGTCAATAATGTTACAAATCATCTATTCTATATCCAACCAACAAAGATTTGTTCGAGATTGGTCCAACGAAAGGCAGAAACACATCAGATATCGACTCTACTCATTGGGGTTGGAAAAATACCCCTTTTCGCGCGTAGACATTTCGCATAAATATCTTGACGGGGAGGGAAATCGCTTTTCGACGATGTTTTCTCTACAATCTCTGTCAAAAATGTTACAAATCATATATATTCTATATCCAACCAACAAAGATTTGTTCGAGATTGGTCCAACGAAAGGCAGGAACACATCAGATATCGACTCGATATACTGTTGAAGGGAAAAAACCCCTTTTCGCGCGTAGACGGTTCGCATAAATATCTTGACGGGGTGTGAAATTGCTTTTAGACGATGTTTTTTACACAATCTTCCTCAAAAACGTTACGAAGCTTCTTATCCATATCCAATCGACACAGATTCGTTCGAAATTGGTCCAACGAAAGGCAGAAATATATCGGATATCGACTCTACTCATTGGGATTGGAAAAATATCACCTCTCGCGTGTCAAGGGTTCGTCTATTTATCTTGACGTAGTGGTAAAGAAGAATGATGATGAGGCCACCTGTTATTCTTCTGACGATTGTCGGAACACTGTTAGGGTGTGTGACCAATTTATTTTTTTTCCCTCTCGAAGATGCTTGAGTCCAACCCATTTAGTGGACGCCATTCCGCTTCGATAGGACTGCTTCAACACTTCTTGGTAGAGCTTGTCTAGTGGTCGTTCGTTAGGTACATTCGCTGCATTTGGCACGTCTCATCCCAAGGGACGTTCATAGTGATGATTCCCTGGTCTCTTGGAGGATTTGAGTAATCGCAGCTGTCTCCCGAATTTCCTCCTTGGTTTCTTCTGCAACCATGATCAGGGCTGTGGCGACTGCGTTTCCCCCTCCTGCCAGTCGAGATTGCAAATTTTGTCTCTTGTTCGGCCTTGCACTCCTCGAGTGATTCTACCTGGGGAATTTCGTGCTTTCTGGGATTTCGGAATCGATGGCAGTCTCGAAATGAATGGAATTGGATGGACATTGTCGAACTATTCGAGTCGTTTTCGGACGTTGTAGTATGACGGCCAAAAGGACATAAATATATAGAATCGTTTGAAGGGGGTTGGACTGTTTGTAGATAACTGTAATATAAACCCATCATCACACATGAGAAGATGTAGGATTCAGATAGTAGTGTTGTTACGTAGTATTAATACTTTTTTTTTGTCAATTGTCCCTTCATCGTCTTCGTCTTCGAAAGTTGGTTGTTGATGATGATGGTGATGATGATGATCCAGATACGACAATCCCATTCTGTGTTGTGGGATTTGTGGGCGTGAGGGGACCTTCGGTTACTCCCTCGATGGAACGTTGTCGTCGCAATCGTCCATCCACAAGAGTAGTGGTGGTAGTTCTTGTTGTTGTTTCAGTTCCAACATCATCACCAGTAGTACCTACTGTTATGTCCGTTCCTCGTTGTCGTATGGAGTATTGCTGTCGCAATTGGTCAGTCGGAAACATGACTTTACCGGTTATGACTCCGACAATGACACACAGAAACAATTCGATACTAAACATCATGGAAATTAGCATGAGTGCCCAACCCAAACATTCTTGTATCCCATACAACAATGTCATGACCCATTTGCGAACTTTGGGTCGAGTTTGAAGATTCGGTACCAAACGAACCTTGCCTTGAAGGTACGACATGCCTTCGCATAACACGGCCAAAAGAAATGTGTACACTTTGTAAAGAAGGAAGAAGAAGAAAACAACAACAACAACAACAACAACAACAACAACAACAACAGAAATAGAACTGTCAGGATTTTTAATGATCAATACAGATCGACATATATTCTCCGTTCTCACATCTTTTTTTTTCTCTTTCTCTTACCCATGGCACCTTGAAATTTTCCTGACGTGTCGAGTCTCCAATTTCGAAACAGATACGTTAAACAATCGGCAGTATTGTTGTTGTCGGAGGATGATCCGGATGACGACGACCAGAACAGTGACGACTGAAACCCGGACATGGACATGATCATGGACATGCCATTACAAAAGGTAGTTCTCATTGTTTTTGCTACTGCTACTGTTGTGGAATCCTCATCATTGTCGCCATTGTAAGAGTGGTCGTTGTCCATGTTGGTTTATATATAATATATTCTATAATTTTATGTGTATCTTGACACAAACCTGCTACAACAACAGCTTGTTGTATCATACACAACAACAACAACAACAACAACAACAACAACAACAACAACAACAACAACAACAACAACAACAACAACAACAACAGCAACAACAACAACAACACAGCGTAAACTACCGGTAGGTATGTAGCGTCATAATTTGAAACAAGTTAGTATGTTAGTATACGTTGTATGATATGGTCGTATGTAGTAATGTGTAGACCATACTATGGTACATAATCCATTCCAACGTGGACGGACGACCGAGGACCGACGACCACCCAAAAGCGAATCAAGGTCTATCCGTTTAAGAAAGGCTATCATCCAACATCGTGAATGCATTCATATTCCCTTGGCAAGTTGCCAAACAACTACCGTAGACTACAGTGATACTAGGTAGTAGAGTGTCATTGGCGCAGGGGGGAAACCCAACCTTGATGTCGTAGTGTTGGAAGATGCTACAAGCGAATGATCGAACGACGACGACGACGAGGACAAGAAGGCGCAGAGAAAGAGGTCATGACCAAACAGAACCAGCACATCAATTGGATTCTTCTCTACAACACGGTTCTTCAACAAGCGAAATATTCCACGAAGAAAAATCAGTTTTGGAAGTACAACAAGACAATAATGATGATCGACGCAAAAAACGTCGTAACAGAGTAAAGAAGGGCAATCGACAACGAAAGAAACCAAAATTACAAGAACTCGATTCGTCACAACAATCAAACGTAAACAACAAGGATCCATCGACGAATCCTAACAGCGACTGTCCGTCCCGAAATGTTTCGAAAAATAAACCATTGAGTGGAATGACAATTTCGGTTTCCACACTTCAAACTTCGGCTCTATCAACAGAAACAACGACAACAACATCAACATCAACAACAACAACATCAACAGTACCATCACCATCATCGTATCAGCAGGTTTGTGAGATTTGTCGAGAATTGGGTGCGACCATTAGTAAACTGGTGAGCAAACGAATTGATGTGGTCGTTTGTTCTCCAGAGGCTGTCCAAAAAGCAACACAACGCGTCCGAAAGGCTATCAAACGGAACAAACCCATCGTCTCTCTCGATTGGATTTATGCATGTCGTCGAAACAATACGGACGGTCGTTATTGTAAAGTCGACATGACACCCTATCGACTCGAAAAGGAGGCATTAAACGCAATGGAACATAGACTTGACAACAGCAGCACAAACCACAACAACCAGCACAACACAAATACCACAAGCAGTAACGGACAATCGACGTCTCAAGAAAATTTTATGGAACGAACTCTCGATTTGGGGTGTTGCTGTGTATGTCATGAACAAGGAACCACAAACGATTGCCCATGGTGTCAAGATTGTCCAAAATAAATCTCAATAGAAAATCTATTGTAGGGATGGACCAGCTACCTGCTACGATCGGTTCCGCATCTGAGCAGTACTGGAAAGGCGAAAAAAAACCTCACGAATGAGAAAAAGTCCAAACCAGCGAGCGTCAGATATGGCATGGTCTTCCAAAAACAATGCTGGGAAGGCAGCAATCAACCACATGAAACCACATTAAATGTGTTGGGTGTGTTGATATTTTTTTACCTGTTGCAACCCAATAGGGCGGATTGCAAGTGTAAAAGAATCCTTGCATGACAAGCACTGCCTAGTAATATTTCCAATGAAATAGTACCGTCCCTCTGCACTACCTACCTAGACACTCGGCTGAGTTTCCATAATATCATCATAGAAATAAAGTCAGTGCACATCAGAACTGTATCTGGAATTCATGCATGAAGCAGTCTTCCTCCTCTCTCCTCTCCCTTAGTGCTCTTATTAGCCCCCTTCCGTCTAACTGTAAATTAAGGAAGGAAACACAATCTTTCCGGTCGGATACGACAGCAGTAGTTTGTGCTACCGCTGGCACGATCTTTTCCGTTGCACTGATAGATCGTCTGTGGATACTTGGTTCCCCCCAGGCTCTGACAAAACTGGGTTACCCCTACCACGACAAGGTGGTCCACTCAGGGGGGCGAAATTGTCGAAATCAAAAAAACCACTGGAGTAGTCTACAACTTGTGAAAATAATTTCCATTTTTATTAGAGTTACATCGAAGGCAATTTTCAACCGCTACTACTTGATCGTGACGTGTCGGAGTACGTCATTATTCAAGAATCAGTTTATTATTCGAAATTGTTTGTCCAATGAATGGAGAGCACCTCTTTTATTCTTTAATGATCGTGTGTCATGACAATTGATGATATAACATGGGAGGGAAGAATAGAAACGCCTGTTGTTCTGTTGTTCATTCGGATTGGACGGGATACCATTGTTCTTGCTTTCTGGTCAAGGACTGAGGAATGTCGACTGTGCTTCGTTAGAACGTTTTGGAACATTGACATTTGGTATCAACTGTCAACCGGAGATGTACTATGTACACGGAGAATATAACCGCTCTCGTCTGTCTATCTTTAGCTATTTTCTCTATGATTCAGCCGCCAAGTTAATCCGGCAGGACATAATAGCTCCTCTCAACGTATAAATATTGGTAAATACTCAAGTAGTTATTTCAAAATGTTGATGTCGTTCCTTGGAACTACAGGACACTCTGCATGATACACGCTATTACCAGCGTGTTTGCTCTGCTGGTAGCTACTTCCTAATAAGTGGCACTTTTTCTCCGAGGTGGGAGCATGGCAAAATTGAGATTGCTGCTTTGTTCACTGTCATCAGGATGATAGGAAGAAGGGAAAAGACCAAACCAAACAGCCAGTCATAAAACACGCAATACAATAACAAATTTACACCCTGTCTGTCACCGAAACTTTCAGAAGGAAAAAAAAAAATCCAAACACCCAAAGAAAAACTCTAACGCTCCGCACCAGAAGAAACTATGCGTCTCTTTGCTTCCATCGGTCAGCGTTTCAATCGCAACAAGAAGAACAGCAAAAAGACAAAACATGAGAATCCTTCCATCGTTGATTTTGTCGATAAATCGACACTGGCAGCTGCAATGGGTGGGAAAAAAAGTACGCACAGTATCGACGGTTCTTCTGTTCGTTCTTTAGGATCGGAAGAATCCTCCATGTCGTCATTTGGAGATTCGGTCGAAATTTCTCCTGTGGAATGGACATTGCCCCTAGTCGACGAGACTACGACCGACCCACAGACCATGGAAGAAGAAATGAAACGTTTGCAAGTTCTCAACTCGTATTTCGTGTTGGATTCCGACGGAGAAGAAGCGTTTGATCGAATCACCGAACTAGGAGCAACCATGTTCAACGTACCCATTTGTCTCATTTCTCTAGTCGATTTAGGACGACAATGGTTTCTCAGTAAGGTTGGATTGGATGCTGCAGAAACGGCTCGAAAGCATGCCTTCTGTGCTCACGTCATTCTCAACAAGTACAAGATGCTCGTCATCCCCGATGCCACAAAGGACTTTCGGTTCAAGGACAATCCACTTGTCACTGATGGTCTCAAGATTCGTTTTTATGCTGGTGCTGCTCTTGTATCCAAAGAAGGGTACAAACTTGGAACGGTCTGTATCATTTCTCCCAACGTCCGACCTCAAGGTTTGACGGACACGGAATCCAAAATGTTGCACAATTTAGCTGCCATGACCATCGGTGCCATGGAGGCTCGTCGCAACCGATTGCTCAAGGAAGAATACGAGACCAAATTCCATTCTTTGGCAAGAACATTCCTCGATACGACGCATCATTTGGAAGAAGCCAAGGATTGTGTCGAAAAGGCGATGGTCTTGAACTCTTGGGGTGGAACCGAAGAGGAATACAAAACTCTTAACACCGCCGTGGAAATTTTGGAAGTGCAATCGAAAATGTGCTCGGCAGCCATGAAATCTACGTTACAAGATATCACAGTTTCCGATACCAATACCAACAACAACAACAACAAAACCACCAAAGATACTTCCAGTGAGGGTGATGACGATGATGGGTGTTTGGATAGAGAAATCATGGAAAATCCCGAGGACATGGACAATCCGATCACCGACATGAAAAAGCTCTTTGATAATATCAATTCCATCATTGGCAATTTCCCACGTCAGGATGTTGTGTCTGTCGAGATTGAAAAGACCATCCCCAAGACGATTGTTTGTGACGATTTGCTGTTATTCCGTGCCGTCCTTAACACTTTGACTCATTGCATGGGAGCATCTGCCAAAGGTACACCCTGTGGGATCCGAATCCGACGTATGAAACGCGACGACAATGAATTGTTAGTCCAATGTCTCCTGGGAGGAAAACCCATTTCGAAAAAGGAAGCCAAACTTTTGTTTGAAAATCGAGAAACGTTACTGGCACCAGTGGCATCGATCGTTCGAAGTATGGGCGGGCATTACGGCATGTACGAAGCCAAATGGGATCCGACCATTTCCAAGTCAGAGGTACAAAGCATCTTTTGGTTCCAAGTTCCGTACGACACACCCGAAAAAATCGAAAAGTTGTCTCGCAATCTGATCAAGATTCATCCCAAGCCAGATGGTGCCAAGACTGCTGGTGAATCGTCTACCAACAAGAATGGCATCGATCCTTTCCAACAAGCGTTGCTAGCTGGAGGTTGTGGCCAAGCCCGCTAAAATCTCTTTTGTTTACTGTTAGATTATTCAGGCAGAAAAATAATTGTTTTGATAATATATTCTTACTTATTGAATCAGGCCGACAAAAGTCAGAAGCAAGACAAACAAACAACAGGACATGAACAGTGGCTGTTAAAATGGTAGAGCGAGCAAAAAATCATACGTGTAGAATCTTAGCATTCAAGATTACAACAAAATAGAAATGCGAGAAACGAAGCAGAGTGGAAATTGAGTGGTGCTGACAATATTGGGAATTCCGTGGTGGTATGACCGTCAGAAGGACATAGGATGTGGATTCGTGTCAAACGACAGAAAATCAATCGTTTGGGGTGTCCCAAAATGGCTCGAGAAAAATCTCTCGGCCGATGGGTGGGATGACATGAAAAACCAAGACTGGAAGCCGTCGAAGCTACAAGCAAAGTCACAAAGAGCCTATGATTTTTGTGTTGGACCGCTTGCATGATGGGGGTATTGCTGACAATGTCGGGAATTCGGTGGAAGTATGACCGTCAGAGGAAAACCTTAACCCTTCTTTGCGATGAAGGTGGTTCCAATATTCCAAGTGAAGCCATGTCCAGAGTCCAGAGTTACCCGTATTTTTATTCTCCTCTATCCCCCAGTGTCCTGTACCCCCCTTGCGTAGAAAATGGTACAAAAGTGATTCTGGTCCGTCTGTGCTTCGCTACCTTCCTGGATAGCGGCCCGGCGCTCTACTTCGTGCCCATTTTTTTTTCAATTTGCTGAACAGCAAAGATTCCGTCGTCTGTCGTCTCCCCGTACCCGGGACTCCTTTTTCAACGGCATCATCTTCCCTGTCACAAGTGTTTCGTCGTCTCCACATGAAAAATGAAAATGCCGCCAAGACCTTGTGGTGCTACAGTCCTTGTTGTTGGTATACAAAGTGGTGATTTAAACTGTTCCTGCGGTTTCCATGACATATGTGGAGACCAAGTGAAAGAGAATTCGCTCCTTCGGTTTGAAAAAAGAGCAGTGGAGACAGGTAAATACGTTACTTTTGATGTCCGAAAATTCAAACATTCTCTCACCGTTTTCTGTACTCCATTTCCAGATAAAAGCGAATACGTATGGCATGGTGTCGCCTTTTTGGTGTTGGATGGAGGCATTGCATGTTGCGTTGGACGTCTGGCTCCCATATACGACAAGACTCTTGACCACTTAGACGGACGGCTAGCTCAAGCTCAAGTGACGCTCCTTTTTTCCGACAGCTCATGTCCGGAAAAAATCGAATATAGCCGCAGCAACAACGGCGTCTGCCTCGCAACACTTGTGGACACTACTATTCCGGGTGATCGGGCACTAAATTCATTGTTACGTAGCATCGAAGGGAACTACGGCGATTAGCGAAGATCAAAATAAAAATATAAATGAAAAAATCAATGACACAAGTTTTATTTTTATTCCATCCTACAATGACACAAGTTTTATTTTTTCCATCTTTCATGTTCTTGTTCCACGCTCTTATACAAACCAACTCAGGTTACTCTTCTTCCAGCTGTTCCGGACAATATCTTCTGGCAATTCCTGCCAAGTGTCATTCACCCACTTTTGAATTTCGTCCGATAAATTAGAAAACCTGTCGTTTGACGGTGATTGGCATTTTGCTTGGAAAATTAAACCACTGTGAATAGAGTCATATCATAGCACCTACTAAAACTACTATTGTTGCCTTTAGTAACTATGTATCACAGCCATGAAGAACGATTGTCGCATGTCTCTCGTCAACGACAACGGACATCGGCGAAGAAGGACAACAAACAAAAGATGCGGTACAGCAGCAACATCCATCACAAGAACTACCACCAACGCGAAGGTTTACTATTTTTACTTACTGTTAACATACTTTTTTCTTCAAAGAGAATGTGACACGGCCATTTGGGATTTGACGATGTTGTAGGGATTTTCATCACTACCTTCTCTTGGAGTGAGAGTGCCAGCCCTCGCAGATAGTATCGTGTATTGTGGATCCATCATCTTGTAGCTTACACGTCTTCCGGTATTGATTTGCTCGGCCGAGCCGTATGGCTCAACGTTTTGGAGCGTTCGATACCACTACCACCCATTCGATAGGCTTTCCACAATCCTGCGGAACGACTCCATATCCGATGTCCTGCTGGCCAACTTCGGCAATTTCGGAACAACTCTTCGAATTCGGTTCCAACACTTTTGGTGACAATACTTGTAGCTTACACGTCTTCCGGCATTGATTTGCTCGGCCGAGACGTAGAGGACAGCTCGTGAGATGTTGCATTGGATTTTCAGAACCCAACTGATGTGACTCGAGAACGGATGCAGATTGTTCTGTACCTATATTGTACTCTCAGACATTTAATTGTCGTTCCAGAACAAATTGCGACGCGTTGATTCCGCATACCATTGAAGATTGATATGAAAGGATCCAAATTGGTTGGAGTACGATGTTTCGTTGTGTTGCCCGGTCGAGTGCCAGATGGAGCATCAGCTCTTTCTGTCTGCGGCAGAGGACTTTTCCTTCTTTACCTTTCAATGGAACGTTGTCGGTGATTCACCACCCCATCTTCGGATTGTTGAGAGATAACGTTGTCACACCAATCACCGGATTGAGAGATCCATCACCGTTGAACTTTTATCATCCATTTCGACTCCTCGTAATCAACATCCGCTGTCAAATTCCGAAATCACCACAAACAAATAAGTTGAAAATTGCAAAGAGTGGGAACAAATACCAACACAGCATCACCATTACCATTATTGACACTATTCTAGAACAAGCTTGTGGTTTTGAATAGTCGTCGTCGTCCTCGTCCTCCTCCTCTTCATCATCAGTCCCAAAATAAAAGTGATAGTCCTTTGAATGGGCAAACAGTCCAATCATATTGTTCACATTCGAAACATCCCAGGAACCAATATCGTGGTTAAAATGAATTGCACCCTTAAACATGCACTTCATATCTCTCACACTGGATTCATCCCAGGTACCAATATCTTGGTCAAAGTCATATGCATCGTAAAACATGCCACTCATGTCTTGAACATTGCTAACATTCCACGTTCCAATAGCTTTGTCAAAGACAGACGCACAACCGAACATTCGCCCCATATTTTTAACGTTGGAAACATCCCACCGCCCAATGTGTTGGTTGAATTCTTCTGCGCATTCAAACATTCTATACATGGTAGTTACATTGGAAGTGTTCCATTTTCCGATATCTTGATTGAATAGCAGTGCATTACAAAACATCCCACTCATGTCTGTAATATTGGAGACGTCCCACTGTCCAATGTCATGGTTGAATCTGCTGGCGTACTTGAACATGCAGCCCATGTTGGTAAGATTGGAAACATCCCACTGGCCAATGTCTTGGTTGAATTTTCTTGCACATCGGAACATGCCACGCATGTTTGTAACATTGGAAACATCCCACCGCCCAATGTCTTGGTTGAATTCGTTTGCATATGCAAAACATTGATTTCATCGTCTTCACTTTGGATGTGTCCCACTGTCCAATGTTTTGATTTGAATTTCGGTGCAAAGCCGAACATTTCTGTCATGTCTGTCACGATGGAAACATCCCACCCTCTAATGTCTTGATTGAATTCTTTCTCCTAATATTCCTGACGTTAGACACATCCCACCTCCCAATATCTTGGTTAAACCGGATGGCAGGACAAAACATAGAGCTCATGTCGATAACATTGGATATGTCCCAGGATCCAATAAATTCATCAAACAATGTCTCTGGAGGGAAAAGCGCTGACATGTCAGTCACTTGAGACACATTCCATGAATCAATCGGAAAGTCATACGTGCATGCAATCTTTTCCATATCTTCTTTGTTTGAATCGTCTTCGTACATGATTTCACAGAACTGTATAATCGCTTCTTGCAATTGTATATTCGAGAGAGGTTTAGGACCATCTTTTCCACATTTGGCTGTAATTGCTTTGTTGCAAAGTTCCTTGAAGTGCTTGGATACTACTTGTTTTCGCAACAAACAGACCACATCCAAATAGGAAAGAGCATGGATCATGAGTCGGCCAAAATCGTGTCCCATCAATTGATGTTGCCTCGCATTCATCTGTTGAAGAGAGTTGTTTTTAATAATTTCGTTGGTCTGATTGTCCGTTCGTCGTTTCTTGTTGCAATGCCGAAATGGCGACGGATATGAAGCTGCTGGATTGGATGCCATGAATATACACGGATTCTTGCCAGGAGAAAATGATTAGACGACGTTGTATCGTTGCAACTTCGTTGGAATGGCCCGCAAGATAAAAGCATCGATTGTCCAAATAGATATATTATAATCTTCTTTCTGTAGTAACGGAATGGAATCGACTGCTCTCCGCCGAGCTACTCTGGGTAAGTACCGTAGTATTACTTGCGAAGTGCTGACGATGGATGATGGTAGTGTTGATGTGTTTCGGTGTACCGGTATCATCGAGGTACGTAGTAGGGTGCGTTATAATTGTAATATAATATAATAATACTATCACTTCGTATTCCCTCTTTGATATCATATTCTATATTCTTTGATGTTTTCTGACTCCCCCCGTTTTCTTCCGTTCACGAAGGTACCAAGGGGAGCACGACTTGGATATTAATCGTGTATCGGCCAAGACGACATCATGACTCACAGCTTTCACCATGTCATAAATGGTGAGAGCAGCGACGGTAGCACCCGTCAAGGCTTCCATTTCGACACCCGTCTTGTGGGTGACCCGACAGGTACAATCAATGATAATGGTATTACGTTGTAATACAATATCAATGATAATCTGATCAATGGGTAAGGGATGACAGAGTGGAACTAAATTGGAAGTTTGTTTGGCGGCCATGATACCAGCAATCTTGGCAGTGGCAAAAATGGGTCCCTTGGGTCCAATGAGTTCATTCTGTACTTTCGAAGTTGAAGTAGTAGTAGTCGACTGTAATGGTGGTGTCAAAGAAAAGGCTTGAAGGACAGCGCCTGGTAATATGACTTTGGATTGAGCATGTGCCGTTCGTTGTGTAACGGCCTTGTTTCCAACATCGACCATCTGAACGCTGTTCCCGTCCGAACTGACGTTGTTGATGTTGATGTTACTGGAACTATCGGTCATGGAAGATTGTGTAGATGTAGATTGTATCGTTTCTGTCTCAGTAGTCGAAGTGGATGCAAAAAAGGAGGTCCGCTCGGCTTCTAATTCCAAGAGTTGTTCTTGAAAGAATGTACGTTGATCTTTTGGATCGATTTTGTAATTGTTGTTTGTGAAATATCCATCATTATTGTCACCGTTGCCTCCTCTCGATGGGGATGAGGTTGCACCCAACAATCGGATTTGTTGTCGTTGCCGTTGACGTTGGTTTGGTGTAAGTATGGCATAAAGTGAATGGTAGTTGCGGCAGAGGGAATGAGAAATGTTGTTGCCCTGTCATTGATTGCATCTTGTTATTGAAAGAAGAGCATGACACTGACAGAAGTTGGGACAGAGACGGCGACGATGCCGTTGTTGTTGCCCATCGTTCGATCAGATATGTTGCTGCTGTTGCAGTTGAAGTCGAAGTACCACGCATGATTCCTTTTTTCACAGTTTTCTCTCTCTCTGTATGCCTTTGTCTCTGTTAACTTGCGAGGGATGATACTGTCATCGCTCGGAGGTCATTCTTGATGATGAGATTGGATAGAGAGGGTGATGAATGAATGGTGGATGGTTGCATTTTTGTACAATTCAGTTTTCGGTCGATGGAAGATTGAAGATACACGAAGAAGAAAAGAAAAATACATTCGTACTCAAGTCCGCATACCGGATGTGTCGAGGCGAAGGTCTGGTGGACGCATGGAGCGACAAGTGGAACCTACAGAGAACCGTAGTGAGTGTGACTGTGACTGTGAATACGGAATTTCATTCGACCTGACCGTGTATCATAGATGAGGCGAAGGTCACCTCTCACGGAGCGTCACGCGGCACGAACATTCAAGAAAGCCGACCTTATTACAGTACAATTAATGATGTGAGGCGAAGGTCGACGCACGGAGCGACACGTGGAATCTACATGGAACAATCAAGACAAGGGTATGATACGAGGGTATGATACGACCTCGTTTCTCCAATCCACTACTACTTTCGCTAGCTAGAGTAGCTAGCAATTACGGTAGCTACCAGCAACATGAGTGAAGCAGCAGCATAAGATGATTATGTATCCGTAGTATGTTATTGGAATAAAAATGTATCATTTCATTTATTCGGTTGTATTTTTACAGTACTGTCGAAAAGAAAACTGCTGCGAGACCCAACTGCCAAAATGTATCCTTATTCTCTTTGTGATGATGCCAAAGTCGTAGCCGATGAAAAGGGAAAACGAATCGGAACGCAAGATTTGTAGGAAAAAGCAATGGGAAACCTGTCATCAATGGTGAATCGACTTGCATGTTCCAATGTACAGCCATTCATGACGAACATACGCATCCCCCGTCCAATTCTAATACGCCACTGTCGCTGGAACTTGTCCAGACACCAACCGCCTTCCATGACTGTCGGTCACGAATCTTCGAAATGTCACCGTTGCTTTGGCCGTAGTTTGTGGCAGGGTCCGAATAGTATACAACTGTCCCGTCGAGTCGAGTCATCCAATCCAGCAACAGACATCGCATATGTTCTGCTTGGATGATGGTAGCATCCGTCGCATTCATTGCATTGAATCCCAAGATACTGTTCATCTCGAACGGGTCGGTATCCAAACCGAGCATCATATCAAATCTCTTGGATATGGCAAAAGCTTTTGCTTCATGAGTTTTCGTTGTGAACAAACCAAAAAAAGAAGAGGAAAAAGAAAGTTCAACAAGAGAATGCATCCACAGCAAAAAGACAATACACATAGTTTTGCCATGGCCATGTAGTTTTGTACAACGCCAAATTTTCTACGTACATTGCCTTTGCGAACCAAAAATGCAGGTCGATCGTTAATTTCTCGATCCAATTCGTCGGCATCTTCCAGCTCCAACAATTTCCGATATTCCCATCCAGTGGGTGGTTTGGGATGGAGTCGTATCGTTGTTGATCTGTCATGAGGAATAAAATATTCGGACGTTTTGAATTGTTGCTATTGTTGGCACCATAGTGTTGTTGATATTCGATAGAAAATAGAACAGTCATTGTGGCACAACCACATTCCATTGAATCGAAGGACGTTGGTGAGATTCCAAACAGAGACATCGACGTCAATGTTTGTTCAATCGAGGAACATACCAATGAGTGATTCAGCATTAGATACATCCCATTGTGACAAATCCAAAGTAATGGTAGCAGCCTTTGGGTTACGTTTGGCATTGAACAAGTTGGAAAAGTCACGAACACGTTGTGTCTTCCATTGTTCGATAGGGCCATATGTTTGTAACAGTGTTTCCATGGCAGTCGTCTGTGTTGTGACGACATCAATAGTATCAACAATTGTTATGCTAATGCTATTCAATTCATCATCGCCTCGTTCGATGGCAGCAGTTTGGATGTATGATGTATGGATAATTGTCCAGGTAGAAGTTGACAGCATCTTGCAATTCACTGGTCGAGAAAAAGGTTGCATGAAATGTAGGAGTAGTTGTAGTAGTTGTTGTGATCTCTTGAGCAGTTGCTGTCATTGTGGTGGAAAAGATGGATGAAGCAGCAAGAAACGACCAAAGAAAGAACGAAAAGAGAACTACCGATATTGTTTTGTGGTTTCGTCATCTTTACTCTGGAGGAAGCGACCGAAGAATTCTTTGGAATTTGGGATCTGTAGCAATTGATGGCACCGGTACTGTGTTTTTGCAGTAGCAGCAGTAGTAGCAGTACTCGTAGTAATGGCAAGAGAAGCAGGAGAAAGATGATTCACAGTACCAATAGAGTAATGTTGTTGTTGTTGTTGTTGTTGTTGTTGTTGTGAAAACAGACTACGGTAGACTACCGGTCAGTACCAGTAGTTCTAATAGATAATGTCACAACAATATGATACAACATACCGGTAGAGGGGAGTGACTGTGAGTATGTAATGAGAGCATCTTTCAGTCTTGACAGTACAACCTATTTTATTCTTGTTGAAATTGTCGTTCGTCGGACGCTGTCATCCGTTCGCCGTCTGACTATGACTCTCATCTTCTATGTTTCCCCCCAAGAAACGGGTCGAACTGACCTAGATGACGTCAGCGTCATTGACCCTGCCGACTTGCCCTGCCGACTTGCTAATCGACATTCAAATATTTTATGTATCGTAAAATCGATTCCGCTCACTGCCATAGCTGCTATTGTCATATCCTCTGCCATTGCCATTGCGATGCGGCCGCCATTGCCACCGCCATTGCTTGTCGTTATACATCGTTTATACATCGCAAATCCAGTCTACCGCCATTGCTACTGTCATTCCCTGTCATTATACATCACAAACCGATTTTGCCATTGTCATTCGCCATTCACTGCCATTGCTTATCAATGTACGTCGTCTTTACCATGGCTAATACAAACCACCTCTTAGATGAAATAGATGTCGCCGTTGCTGCATTGAAAGTGCAGAAATGGACAGCAACGTTGCCTTTCAGCGGATTCTTGTGCAAGCCTACCGACGACGTGCTAATGGTATCCTTCCAAGACCGCCATGATTTGTTTTCACTCACTCAGACCATCTACAAGGGTTTTATCGTACGATTTGATCCCCAAACGTTCCCTGTTGTTCCCGGTGGTGTTGCAAAGAATAAAGATTCGATCAAGAAACTGTTTGATGCACTTATGTGTGCGTCCCATCATCATGGCTTTTGTCAACTGGTCTCCCACAACCAAAACACAGCTGGAAGATGTGTCAGCCAGAGATGACAAGCATGTGCTCATCTCACTTGTATGGGCAATGCCTATTGGTAAGCGCTGTCTACACGCTTTTCCTGAGCTTCTTTTCTCCGATGCTACCCACAAAACCAACCAGGAAAACCAACCACTGATCACGTTTGGAGTGAAAGACGCAGTTTGTAATTCGGGCATGGGCGCCAAATGAAAGGGCGTGGATGTTTCGGTGGTTGTCCCAGACGGCTGTGCCCGCAATAATTGGAAAGGCAACCTGTGAAAGATTAAGGCTTGTTCTTACTGATGGTGATTCCCAGGAGCTGACACAGCTGGATGCTGCCATCTCATCGGTTTTCACGAAGTGTGTTCGCCGTCGTTGTGGTTGGCGCATTATTCACCAAGGATGGAAGCAGCATGTAGGTTCTGTCGGCAGAACTGAGGAAGCCAAAGAAATTGCCAAAAGAATCAGGAGTTGGCTATATTCCTTCATGAAGTCCGTCGATACACAAGTTCACCCAAAACCGGAAGAAAGCTTCGGACGCTTTCCACAAGACACCGTTGCAAGCCAGGACAAACACCAGTGCACATGTTTTACAAACGGCAGAGAGTATGTTGCAGCAAGCAATGGTTGCGTCGGAGAGTTACATTTCTTACCGTGTCTGTGAACGCAAGTGGTGGGTTCTGTATTCCGGCCACCGTAATTTGCCTGTACGTCTGTTACCAGTCTTTGAACGCGTAAGGACTGTGTCCATAGACAAAAATAACAGGATGAATTGCAGCTGCTATGAATATGAAAGGAACGGCATTCCTTGTGGGCATATTTGCCATGTCGCCTCAAAGTTTGGGACAAACTTTGAATCGTTCACACACCATTCGGTTGATATTCGATTCTGGACTGCTTTTTCGTTGTATGCGGTAGTGCTCGACCCGTCAGAATTGAATGAAGATGAGCTTAACATACGCAACAAGTTGGTAACTGCACGTTGGAAATCCCCACAAACTCCCACAGCTCCAGCGTCTATGAAGTCCATGGATGAGGGGCGATACCCAGTTGGTTCCAAATCCGAGGACAAATTCATGAGTATGACTGGTGAGGATCTGTTTCTTTATTTTCAAGCATTGATAATGAATAAGCTCCATGATCTATCGATAGTCATTACAATTTTGACGACCGGTTTGAGAGCACTGTTTTGAGAATTGGAATCGTACAGTTTTGGAATAAAAGCGTACAAACACAACAACAGCAACAACGACGACGACTTTGTCATCGAATGTCCACAGCAATCGATGGATGCCATTCGAGCAGCATTGGCCATACCAACCCAGCCACTCTTTTTAGAAGAGGAAGGCGTTTATTATTGCTTCGATACTCATTGACCAACTACGTTTCAATGAGAGGTGCTGATGACTGAAACAACAACATGGGCAGTGGCGGCAGACGACTCAATCGTATGATTAATTCGATCCGTGGGAAACGAATTCATATTCTGCAATGTGTTTCAGAAGGGAACTATGACATACATTCAAGGTGATGTATACGTAGTGGTTCCGTGTCGAGGATGGAATGGGGGAGTCCGCATCTTCCACAATCCAACGTCGTCGAAAGACCATCCCATAAGACAATTTTCCAACCATTTTCAGCCTTTTACATGTTTCGTTTCTTGTCCAACTGTTTATAAAGTGCTATAGGAAAGAAATGGCCGTCAAAGATATCATGTATTATGGTAGGTGCGGAACCATGTCGAGGCCTGAAGGGTGATATAACGCGTATTTCGACATCGTCGAACGACGCATCCTCCAAAACGACAACTATCACCATTTTTTTTTGCCCTTTACGATTGGTTTCTTTTCTACTTTACTGTTATTAATATTATAGTAAATATCAAAGAGGACAGTAAAGAGATGAAGCGGCCGTGAAAGATAAAATGTAATACGGTAGACTTGGTAGATTTGGCACCATGGTAAGGCTGGAAGAAAACGGTGGAACTGCCATCACAAGACAAAAGATACATTAGGATGATGTAAGGAAGATATCATTATTTTATTTTATATTCTGCAGTGCATCTTGATATAATATATATTTCTCGAATATGAATTCATTCTAAGACTTACTGTCAGACTAAACGACGAGATGAGCTTGTCCAACCCTAAGCCTTCTCATCGAAGGCTTACGTACGGTATTTTAATTATATTTAGAGAGAGTTGCCTTAAGCGCTTTTTGCTCGTCGAAGGCTTGAGAACGCGAACGATTAATTTTCGTCGAAGGCTTCAGACCCTAAGCGAAAAATTCTCGTCGAAGGATTTAGAACGCGAACGATTAATTCCCGTCGAAGGCTTCAGGCCCTAAGCGAGAAATTCTCGTCGAAGGCTTGAGAACGCGAACGAGTCATTTCCGTCGAAGGCTTCAGACCCTACGACGTATCATACCGTAGTTGGTGCCAACTGTAAAGCATTGACTGTGACTGTGAATAACGAATGCAGCTTGTTTCTCAGACGTGTTCATTTGTCACCACATGCGAATGTCTCTCCAGTCAACAACATAGAGTGATCGGCGAAGGACAACAACGGTGAAAGGCATAGCAGTTGCATCCATCACAAAAACAACCACCAACGTGACGGTTTACTGCTATTATTACGTAACACGCTCATCCCATTTGGGATCTGACAATGATGTTGGGATTGACATTACGAGATTCTCTTGGAGTGAATAGTGAATGCCAGCCCTCCAAGCAAGACGGTATTGTGGATTGTGGATTCATCATCAACGGGTCAACTTTGATCTCCTGAATGCTTGTTGTGAGTTGAACACTCATGGGATACCCATCACCTATCATATGGCACCCCCAAAGAATTCTGCAGCTGGTGATGTCGAATCTGTCAACACAGCAAACATTATCGTCAAAACCATCATCATTGTCATCATCATCACTGCAACTCAATGGATCTGTTTGCGACCCACTGATTGTGCCTTTATCGGCATTTCCAAAATTGAATCGATTGGACAAGAAACGACTCGAATCCTTAACCACAACAATTTCAGATAAGCACCCACCCGAGTGGATGAATTGATGAATCACCTCTACACCTGCAGCAATCGTCGTGACAGCAGTAGCAGCAATAACATCAAGGGAAACAACCGACATGATTCCTTGCTCCTGTCACTTGATGTCATATGATACCATCATGACGAATTGTTTCGATATCCTCCAATTCTTGCTGTCACAAACCAATACCAGCAGAACATGTAGTCATTATACCGTATGCAGACATTGAATATGGCAGCAGCAGCAGCAGCAACATCAACATGCTTGGCATTCAAAGTATTCGATTCGACGTGTTTTTGTTAGTCATCCATGGTTGGAAGTTTCGCCATAAGTTGGGGAATAGCTGAGTGTTTTTCTATTAAACATTGTGAAAAGAAAAGAAAGGAAGAGTGCTGATAATGATCCAGATGCTTGTCCTTTTGAAATGGCCGTTAGACAATCTGTCGTTTGGTCTTGGTCGGCAAAGTAATACCATGTCTTTACTTCTCTGGTTGTAATTCGACAACAAAGTCGGTTTGTCGATTGTTTTTTCGGAACCATGGAAATTTGGAACACAGAAACCAGTGAATTGTCCGAACTACAATCCATATACCAATATAAAACAAGCCATCCAAATGGTTGCTTTTTATATGCGAAGATAACAACAACGACAACACGAAACAGCCAGTGGTCTCAACCAACGCTATGACAATGCAATAAACAGGACGATGTTTCCTCTGGCCATGGACGCTCCCTCGCTCACAAACTGCCAATGGATATTACCAAGAATGCAATTTTTCGTGGAACGGTGTCCTCCTTGCTTTTTGAGAGCAATCGCTCCATGGAAAGGAAGAGGAGGTACTACCAATTTGGATCCGAATGCTGGTTCGGGAGAAGATTCTCTTATAATTTGACCATACATGGAGTCAAAGATGTACCCATGGGAAAAGCAACGAAATCCTGTCGTATCGGCCAGCTCTTTTGTTGTCGGTTCCTTCGTTATTCCCCCGAAACGACGACAACTTTCGAGTGCAAGCCTTTCAAACAACGTCACTTCATTGGCAAAACATTTGGTATGCAAGATGAGTTTGTCGACAGTGGATTCCAAAGAATGGTTAAAAACAACCCATCATCCAAAGATAAAATCGTGGTGAACTTGGAACAACTTCTGCGGTAAAGAAAGGTATGGGCATTCTTCCTGAATTCTTGGAATCGCCGATGTTATCATCATCATCCTGTTTGGTTGTTGTTGTACTTGTTTTTGCACTTGGATGGTGGATACGACAACATTGGATAGATAATCCATTCCAAGCGAATGAAGTGCTACCAATTGGACTTTGAATTGTTTCTCTGCTTCAAGTTCGATTCGTCGTTGTTGTGGATCCCATCCCTGTCGTCCAAAGTGATGATTGATATCCAATAATGATTCGAGTCGTTTCTTGTCCACACGACTCAATTGTTGAAATGCCGATTTTGGTGAAATCAATTGTTGAACTTGAGGGGGACGTAAACCGATCCATTGGAGTTGCAACTGAGATGAATGCTGTTGTTGCCATTGATGTATGTCCGTCCTCAGCTGTACCAACCTTGCTTTCGTTTGCCAAGGTGTATTGTTGTTTATGTTGTTGTTTGGCTGATTTTGTTAGTCATGAAAAATATTGACTCCTCAACTATCCTGGGACATTATTTGGATAAAAGAATTCTTGTCAAATATCTACAAAGAAATTCATTGTGCAAACGACAATCCCAAAAGGACGAATACCTCGATCATTTTCACCGTCTCGTTTCTTGTCCAAATGTTATAACAGGCAGAATAATACGATAGATGTGGTTCCATGTCGAGGATGGAATGGGTGAGTCCGCATGTTCCACAATCCAACGTCGTCCAAAGACAATCCAAAAGACAATTTTCCAACCATTTTTAGCTTTTTACATGTTTCGTTTCTTGTCCAACTGTTTACAAAGTGCTATAGGAAAGAAATGGCCGTCAAAGATATCATGTATTATGGTAGGTGTGGTACAATGTCGAGGCCTGAAGGGTGATATAACGCGTATTTCGACATCGTCGAACGACGCATCCTCCAAAACGACAACTATCACCATTTTTTTTTGCCCTTTACGATTGGTTTCTTTTCTACTTTACTGTTATTAATATTATAGAGTAAATATCAAAGAGGACAGTAAAGAGAAAAAGCGGCCGTGAAAGATAAAATGCAATCCGGTAGATTTGGTAGATTTGGCACCAAAAAATCTTTTGGGGTTTACTTCAAAGCGTTGATCGTATAAAAATAAGAACACTTTTCCGAAACAAGTTTACACGAAAAAAAGGGTGTAAAATTTTCTACCACCACTTAACTGTAAAAAAAGTGTCCTGTCTTTATTACACAAAATTATTTATACTACCACTTGAACGAATTAACTGTAATCATCGCGTGAGTTTACCTTGTTGTTCGTTTTTTACCCAGGTTCCGAAACGAGTTACACGGGGAAATGACGTGATATTGTCCTTTACACTACAAACTATGATATCTGCCATTTTTTACTGTACTT
The DNA here is from genome assembly GCA_019154785.2 of Nitzschia inconspicua. Classification (NCBI taxonomy): domain Eukaryota; phylum Bacillariophyta; class Bacillariophyceae; order Bacillariales; family Bacillariaceae; genus Nitzschia; species Nitzschia inconspicua. The sequence goes on from JAGRRH010000004.1 coordinate 3,089,323, forward strand.
CCATCTCCAACAACATCATTCTTTTATCTCGTTGGATTTGCCATTCTTTTCCAGTACCAATGCGAACTCATATCTCCGTCAACCCTCAAACAAAATTGGATCCAATGTCGAGTTGGGGAACGTGGAATTACGACCCCAGTGCATTACGATGATGGACAAAATATTATTGGGATGATTACCGGTGCCAAACGATACATCTTGTTACCACTCAATCAACGTTCCAAATTATCCATCTTTACCGATCGAGATCATTTCCTATTTTAACATTCAAAGTTGAATTCGGGACGGATGGGAAACCAACAACAACAACAACAAGACGAACAGCAACAAGGTGACAACAATAATTACAATATGCTTGGGGATTTGGGATGATACCATTATCGAGACAAATGAACAGGAACGGTATGCATTGGACATTGCCAAAGTTGCCTTGGCCGTGGAGACGGTACTTTTGGCCGATGCTTCCATCTTATTGGTTCCATGATGTCATCGGATTGCAAAAAATGATCCATGCGATGTCCGCAGTGGAATATGAAAAACTCCTGCCAATACAACGTTTGGAAGCAAATCTAATGTGACCATTGGATATAGTATACCAGAGAGAGAGAAAAGCAAAGCGTTTTCTACGAAAACATGAAAAAACCACCAAACCATCTTGTTCCATTATAGGATCCATCAGTCGAAGGTATATTTTACGAATCGTATAAACTGTATCCATTCGACACGGAATTGTTCCAAATTTGTCAATGGAAGGTGCTGAATAACATCAGATATCGATTTGATCCATAGGGGTTGGAAATTATCCAAAACTCTTCATTCTAGGCAGTCCGGCCACACTCGATTGGATTTCCTTATTCTATTCATAGACAAGCATAGTATGCTAAGGAGACAGAAGAATCTAGGCGTATGGTGGAGATTCCTGTCGTTTGGTCTTGGTCGGCATAGGTCAAAATACCGGCGCGGCATATAATGCCAAATTCGTGCAACGGCAATAGAAGAATGATATTTTATCTCATTCCTTTTCAGCCATTTACGTGTGTTCCCTTTTCGACATTACGACAGCCAGTTACGTTTGCTTCTTTGTCAAATTGCTATAATGTACAAAGATTATCCGTTGGCGGTCAAAGTTTTCAGATAGCACGGTGGTTGGAAGGGCATGTCGACACTGGGAGGGATGAACAACGGATAAAATGCCAAACTTCTGTATCTGCAAAGGCCATCCAACAAAGATTGGTCTCACTCATTTTAAGCCAGTTTCGTTCGAATCCTTTCAAAGTGGTATATTGAACAAAGATTATCCGTTGGCTGTCAAGGTAATCGGGTAGTACCGTGGCTGGAGTGCCCTGTCGACAATGAGAGAGAGAGAGATAACTTCCGCAGAAATCCTAACATCGTCCAACGGCCATTGAAAAATGGGTCAGTTTCGTTTGATTCCTTGTCAAATTGTTATAATGAGCAATGGAAAGCAAGGTGCCGTCAAAGTTATCAAATAGTACCGTGATTGGAGTGTCCTGTCAACAAGTGTCATGTCGACACCGAGAGGGATCACTTCCGCAGAATTCCTAACATTGTTGTAAAAAACCAACATAATCCATTGGCCGTCATAGTTGTCAGATCGAACGGTGGCTGGAAGGCCCTCTCTGTCGACACTGGTGGGACGTACAAGGACAAGTCAAAATAATATATTTCAATCCTTTTCAGCCAGTTTTGTTTGCTTCTCCGTAAATGCTATGATGGTCAATGGAAAACCAACGGCCGTCAAAGCCAACAGTTAGTATAGTGGTTCAAGTGTCCAGTCGACACTGAGAGAGATGATTTCCGAATAAATATCCAAAATCGTACGATTGCCATCGGCCATCCCAAAAGTATCTGAATGATTTCCAGCCACTTTGGTTTCGTTCCTCGTCCAAACTGAATGAGCAATGTTAAACGAATGGCCGTCCAAGGCAGCAGTTAGTAGAGTGGTTGAGGTGCGTGCAATTTCATTGTTGCAACCAGATGACCATTGCTTTTACTGCCCATCCTCCAACTCCCACCTCGTACTCCAAAAGTTGCTTGACATACATTCGTGTGCTGCTGCAAACTCGTGATGACGATTCCTCGAAGCGAGCAATGGATGGATTATTGGTTGCCAATTGATGAATGATGTAATTTGTCTCCATGACAGGCCCGAAGAACCCTTTCCACCAAACGCAAAACAAAAAATAGACCATGAAGTGGCTCCGGAATCCATGGTTTCCGCATTGTATCAGCGATGCATCGTATTCCGAACAATATACAATATGCTGAATGACAAGTGAAAACCCTAACACTTCCTCCCGTCCATCCCATGTCCTATAGAAAAGCCATCCCAACACGATGCCAAATCCAGAAAGGCAATACAATCGCCGCAAAGAACAAAAAAACAATCTCCAGAAAACCAACGTCCAGCCAAATCCTCGATGCGTCGTTGGAGCCTTTTGTTGGGAATCATAGTCTAGCTGTCATGTTAGCTGTGACATGATGTAAATAAGGTTGGACTGTGACGGATATTGGTAATTGTAATAAGATATTCATCAATAGGAACCAAGGTGGAATGTTCTGTTTTGTTCAATTCAAAGATGCGTTTTTGGTTTGGGGATGCTGTGTCAATTCCCTCCGACATTTTTCATCTTCGCCGTTTTGTTGTTGTTGTGAAGAGTGATGGGGAAGCGGTGGACGACGTCTTGACGTCATACGTACGTACGTAATCATCGATACTCGATACTGTTCACATACCAGCCGACAGGTTTCGACATCGTACCCCCAGGGAAAGGTTCCCAAATGGGCCAATCCATCTTCCAACCAAATTTTGAGATAATACGGAAACACTGTATATCGCTGTTGAAGGAGTAAGTGGTAAGTGTTATGCCACGGACGAATCAACCCCACTAGAAAGTAACAATGCAACTGTTGGAGCTGCTGTTGATGTTTGGTTGTGACGGTTAGTCTCTGTAGTACTTATATTCGACACCTGGTTAAGTGGTGGATGTTGTTGTTGTTGTTGTTGATCTCTTGTTCGTTGGTTTCGTCGCAAGATCGTGTTCGGTTGATGCTATGGCTTGTTAGGGTTACATAATGGAGGAAGTGTACTACTCTGTTTTGTCTCTTGTAGTAGCAACAATAATAAAATCATATTGAAATGGATATCTCATGGATGTGATATCAATTGAACAGAGAGTATGGTGAACTACCGGGAGTCTAGCGTCTACCGTAGCTACCTCGCGAGTAAAGTAGCACGTCGTTCCTTCCAAAATAAAAAGGTGAGATTGACAGAGATGTGGATGAAGGGTTGGTATTGAAAAGAAGAGAAATGTAGATGATGATAATCCAGATTATAGGAAGTTACATTTCTAGTGAAAAGATGAAAAACACAAAGATGAAAGATGGCAACGAGAATCAAGAGATGAAATCTGACCGAATGACGTAAGAGGTGACGTAAGAGGTGGATCTGAAGTAAAGAGGTAAAGGGATCGTGAATCAAAGATATCACGGGACTGACTCTCAACTGACACCGATACACCTCAACACTCCCTCTCAAGCGTAGATGCAGAAGGACTGAGACAATCACCACCAGAAAAACTGCTACCAAAAGATGGCATGGAAGCAGAAAAAGAAAGGTAGAACTGTAGCGTGATAGGAAAAAGTCCTGCTGTAGCAAGCTTGCAGTGAAGCAAAAGCAAGAAAAAGGAGCAGGGCAGGCCAAAAGGGCATAGGCACACAGGGGGCAACTAACGCAAGAGGAGGGTAGACCAAAGAAGCAGATATGTCATGGGGGCAAAGGTAATCGTTGACTGCAGTAGCAAGAAGTATGGGGTAGGTGATCCCAGAAAACAGAGGATCGTCAAATGGCCAAAAACATGGCGGTTCTTGGAGGAGCAATGCTGAAGGAGAAGGTTGACGTGAACATTCTCGCAGAGAGGGTAGAATAAAACCAAAAGAAAGTTCCTGCCAATGAGCAGAGACAGGACCCAAGAACAGCAGTAGAGGAGGAAGCAAAGAATGCTCCCTCTGGAACAGAAGCTGAGTGAGGGGCAAGTAGGGGCTGAAAGATGAAGAATGCTCTTTTGGAGGGATGAATCTTAAAGGAGATAGCCATGGAGGAGCAACAGTAGGAACATGCTCCCTCTGTAGCACAAGTCCAGCAGTGGACGGCCAAGGAGGAGCAACAAGGAGATGCTCCCTCTGGGACCAGAGAGTAGCAAGCAAGGCAAGGGCAACTCGTAGCATGGAGTCGAGATCAAAAGTAGGACAGGGCCGCAGATGGGGCCAGGAAGGGGGGAGATCAATGACAAGCTTAGCAGAAGTGAGAGGCTGAAGTGATGCAAATGTAGAAACTCTCGAGGGCTGAATTGACCAAAGGATGGCAACTTGTGCTGTAGGCAAAGGACTGGTGCAGGAGAACAAGCACCACCACATGGGATAGACTTGGGGGGAGGGAAAGTGGAGGTAAGGTGGTAGAAGTGATCGATCATGCAAGGTGTAGGCAGAACCCAAAGTCCGGACGGAGGGACAAGGGTGGAAGAACATGAGGTACTCAGAGAGAAGCAGGGGCAAGGCGCTGGCAACACTCAGAGTCCAGACGGGGGGACAATGGTGGCAGCACATGAAACAGTCAAAGAGAAACAGGAGCGAAACAGAAAACAGACCGATGAATGGGAGAACAGTGTCCAGAGGCGACCAAGGACCAGGAGAAAACCAAGAGGAAAAACACCAGGGCGGAGCAGGAGCCAAAGGGAAAACAAAGGAGTAATCCCAGGGCGGAGCAAAAGGAGGCCATGGAAGGAAGGCAAGGGAAGGACAAAGGTTCATAGTTGGGTGGCAAGAAATATCAGAGGAAACTGCGGAGGAGCACAGAAGAAGAGGCCCGGTATGGAAAGGACAGTGTGCAAGGGCAGACTGACCAAACTCAGAAGGCAACTCAAAAGGCTGGTAGGCAGAAACAGAGTAGTCAGAAGAAGGGCAGGAAGAGGAAGCAAGAGTGGTGGGATCATGAAAACACAAAACTGGAGCAGCAGTAGCAGCAGCTGTATCAACAAGAGAAGGTGCATCTGTGGCAGTAGACGCCGGAGGCTGGGACGTAGAATGAGGAGCCGATAGGGCAGGGCCAGACTCAATGGAGGAGTCAGCAGACGGCTGTAGATGGTGTGCAAGAACAGTGGATGTGAACGAGGACACAGATGCAAGTGCAGCTCGAAGATCACCACTAGTTTGGGAGGCAAGGATGTTGGAGGCAAACAAGGACACTGCTTCGAGTGCGGCTCGTAGATCTCCATCGCCAGTAGGGGGGATGGCAGATAAAGCAAAGGGGACGTCGCAGCCAATGGAGGCATGAACGTCATCGCCATAGGTGGATGCAGTAGAGACTCGAAGTGTGGAACCATGAGAACACATGGTCGGAGCTGGAGCAGGAGAGTCAGTGGGAGCAGAAGGAGCAGTGAAGGAGGCGGCTTCGAGTGCAGCTGGAAGGTCCGAGAGGGCGGCAGCTTCTAGGACGGCTTGAAGATGAGACACCGTAGGACGGATACCGTCAAGAGCAGAGGCGTCTTCAAACTCGTCATCGGAATCAGTGTCAACGCCAGAGATCAGGACCGAGGGTCCGCGCAAGTCGTCAGCGTTCGTATGATTCATGGTCGCAATTTCTTCGCCTATCGATGAAACCGGGCCGGCTGTCAGAGTCCGGGCACAACTCCTTCAGCACAAGCTTTCTGTCAATCGAAGTCGGGGACAAAGATCAGAAAGGTTGAGCGGTGCCCGGCCCAACTTGATTCCGATACTTGGTCTACACAGAAAGCGTTCGCGAGACGCTTAACTGCTGCAGGCAGGGTGTGGAGCAACACCGAGAAGAACAAAAGATCAAGCGTAATGCTTGGGCTCGTAACCTGAAAAGAAGAGAAATGTAGATGATGATAATCCAGATTATAGGAAGTTACATTTCTAGTGAAAAGATGAAAAACACAAAGATGAAAGATGGCAACGAGAATCAAGAGATGAAATCTGACCGAATGACGTAAGAGGTGACGTAAGAGGTGGATCTGAAGTAAAGAGGTAAAGGGATCGTGAATCAAAGATATCACGGGACTGACTCTCAACTGACACCGATACACCTCAACAGGTATGATACTTCACAGTCGAACGACGACCATTCATTCCCCCCACTCTGTTCCAACCTCTCCTCCCCGTTTCGCCGTCCTCTCGTTTTTCTGTAGGGTTCAAGAACGCGACCAACATCCTCACAATGAAAATATTCCGACACTCGTCGTTACTTTACATGCACCTCAAGAACGACAACGTCCTCTCGTTTTTCTGTAGGGTTCAAGAACGCGACCAACATTAATCGACCTCCAGAACGACGCCGTCTTCTCGTTTTTCTGTAGGTTTCAAAAACGCGACCAACATCCTCACAATGATGAAAATATTCCGACGCTCGTCGTTAATTTATGCACCTCCAGAACGACAACGTCCTCTCGTTTTTCTGTAGGGTTCAAGAACGCGACCAACATTAATCCACCTCCAGAACGACGCCATCTTCTCGTTTTTCTGTAGGGTTCAAGAACGCGACCAACATCATCACATTGAAAATATTCCGACACTCGTCGTTATTTATGCACCTCAAGAACGACGCCGTCTTCTCGTTTTTCTGTAGGGTTCAAGAACGCGACCAACATTAATCCACCTCCAGAACGACGCCGTCTTCTCGTTTTTCTGTAGGGTTCAAAAACGCGACCAACATCCTCACAATGAAAATATTCCGACGCTCGTCGTTAATTTATGCACCTCCAGAACGACAACGTCCTGACAAGACATCTGCTACTACCACAAGAGAAGAGACAACCCTCAAACAAAATTGGATCCAATGTCGAGTTGGGGAACGTGGAATTACGACCCCAGTGCATTACGATGATGGACAAAATATTATTGGGATGATTACCGGTGCCAAACGATACATCTTGTTACCACCCAATCAACGTTCCAAATTATCCATCTTTACCGATCGAGATCATTCCCTCTTTCAACATTCAAAGTTGAATTCGGGACGGATGGGAAACCAACAACAACAACAACAACAAGACGAACAGCAACAAGGTGACAACAATAATTACAATATGCTTGGGGATTCGGGATGATACCATTATCGAGACAAATGAACAGGAACGGTATGCATTGGACATTGCCAAAGTTGCCTTGGCCGTGGAGACGGTACTTTTGGCCGATGAAGCTCGATTCCTTCCATCTTATTGGTTCCATGATGTCATCGGATTGCAAAAAATGATCCATGCGATGTCCGCAGTGGAATATGAAGAACTCCTGCCAATACAACGTTTGGAAGCAAATCTAATGTGACCATTGGATATAGTATACCAGAGAGAGAGAAAAGCAAAGCGTTTTCTACAAAAACATGAAAAAACCACCAAACCATCTTGTTCCATTATAGGATCCATCAGTCGAAGGTATATTTTACGAATCGTATAAACTGTATCCATTCGACACGGAATTGTTCCAAATTTGTCAATGGAAGGTGCTGAATAACATCAGATATCGATTTGATCCATAGGGGTTGGAAATTATCCAAAACTCTTCATTCTAGGCAGTCCGGCCACACTCGATTGGATTTCCTTATTCTATTCATAGACAAGCATAGTATGCTAAGGAGACAGAAGAATCTAGGCGTATGGTGGAGATTCCTGTCGTTTGGTCTTGGTCGGCATAGGTCAAAATACCGGCGCGGCATATAATGCCAAATTCGTGCAACGGCAATAGAAGAATGATATTTTATCTCATTCCTTTTCAGCCATTTATGTGTGTTCCCTTTTCGACATTACGACCGCCAGTTACGTTTGCTTCTTTGTCAAATTGCTATAATGTACAAAGATTATCCGTTGGCGGTCAAAGTTTTCAGATAGCACGGTGGTTGGAAGGGCATGTCGACACTGGGAGGGATGAACAACGGATAAAATGCCAAACTTCTGTATCTGCAAAGGCCATCCAACAAAGATTGGTCTCACTCATTTTAAGCCAGTTTCGTTCGAATCCTTTCAAAGTGGTATATTGAACAAAGATTATCCGTTGGCTGTCAAGGTAATCGGGTAGTACCGTGGCTGGAGTGCCCTGGCGACAATGAGAGAGAGAGAGATAACTTCCGCAGAAATCCTAACATCGTCCAACGGCCATTGAAAAATGGGTCAGTTTCGTTTGATTCCTTGTCAAATTGTTATAATGAGCAATGGAAAGCAAGGTGCCGTCAAAGTTATCAAATAGTACCGTGATTGGAGTGTCCTGTCAACAAGTGTCATGTCGACACCGAGAGGGATCACTTCCGCAGAATTCCTAACATTGTTGTAAAAAACCAACATAATCCATTGGCCGTCATAGTTGTCAGATCGAACGGTGGTTGGAAGGCCCTCTCTGTCGACACTGGTGGGACGTACAAGGACAAGTCAAAATAATATATTTCAATCCTTTTCAGCCAGTTTTGTTTGCTTCTCCGTAAATGCTATGATGGTCAATGGAAAACCAACGGCCGTCAAAGCCAACAGTTAGTATAGTGGTTCAAGTGTCCAGTCGACACTGAGAGAGATGATTTCCGAATAAATATCCAAAATCGTACGATTGCCATCGGCCATCCCAAAAGTATCTGAATGATTTCCAGCCACTTTGGTTTCGTTCCTCGTCCAAACTGAATGAGCAATGTTAAACGAATGGCCGTCCAAGGCAGCAGTTAGTAGAGTGGTTGAGGTGCGTGCAATTTCATTGTTGCAACCAGATGACCATTGCTTTTACTGCCCATCCTCCAACTCCCACCTCGTACTCCAAAAGTTGCTTGACATACATTCGTGTGCTGCTGCAAACTCGTGATGACGATTCCTCGAAGCGAGCAATGGATGGATTATTGGTTGCCAATTGATGAATGATGTAATTTGTCTCCATGACAGGCCCGAAGAACCCTTTCCACCAAACGCAAAACAAAAAATAGACCATGAAGTGGCTCCGGAATCCATGGTTTCCGCATTGTATCAGCGATGCATCGTATTCCGAACAATATACAATATGCTGAATGACAAGTGAAAACCCTAACACTTCCTCCCGTCCATCCCATGTCCTATAGAAAAGCCATCCCAACACGATGCCAAATCCAGAAAGGCAATACAATCGCCGCAAAGAACAAAAAAACAATCTCCAGAAAACCAACGTCCAGCCAAATCCTCGATGCGTCGTTGGAGCCTTTTGTTGGGAATCATAGTCTAGCTGTCATGTTAGCTGTGACATGATGTAAATAAGGTTGGACTGTGACGGATATTGGTAATTGTAATAAGATATTCATCAATAGGAACCAAGGTGGAATGTTCTGTTTTGTTCAATTCAAAGATGCGTTTTTGGTTTGGGGATGCTGTGTCAATTCCCTCCGACATTTTTCATCTTCGCCGTTTTGTTGTTGTTGTGAAGAGTGATGGGGAAGCGGTGGACGACGTCTTGACGTCATACGTACGTACGTAATCATCGATACTCGATACTGTTCACATACCAGCCGACAGGTTTCGACATCGTACCCCCAGGGAAAGGTTCCCAAATGGGCCAATCCATCTTCCAACCAAATTTTGAGATAATACGGAAACACTGTATATCGCTGTTGAAGGAGTAAGTGGTAAGTGTTATGCCACGGACGAATCAACCCCACTAGAAAGTAACAATGCAACTGTTGGAGCTGCTGTTGATGTTTGGTTGTGACGGTTAGTCTCTGTAGTAGTTATATTCGACACCTGGTTAAGTGGTGGATGTTGTTGTTGTTGTTGTTGATCTCTTGTTCGTTGGTTTCGTCGCAAGATCGTGTTCGGTTGATGCTATGGCTTGTTAGGGTTACATAATGGAGGAAGTGTACTACTCTGTTTTGTCTCTTGTAGTAGCAACAATAATAAAATCATATTGAAATGGATATCTCATGGATGTGATATCAATTGAACAGAGAGTATGGTGAACTACCGGGAGTCTAGCGTCTACCGTAGCTACCTCGCGAGTAAAGTAGCACGTCGTTCCTTCCAAAATAAAAAGGTGAGATTGACAGAGATGTGGATGAAGGGTTGGTATGATACTTCACAGTCGAACGACGACCATTCATTCCCCCCACTCTGTTCCAACCTCTCCTCCCCGTTTCGCCGTCCTCTCGTTTTTCTGTAGGGTTCAAGAACGCGACCAACATCCTCACAATGAAAATATTCCGACACTCGTCGTTACTTTACATGCACCTCAAGAACGACAATGTCCTCTCGTTTTTCTGTAGGGTTCAAGAACGCGACCAACATTAATCGACCTCCAGAACGACGCCGTCTTCTCGTTTTTCTGTAGGGTTCAAAAACGCGACCAACATCCTCACAATGATGAAAATATTCCGACGCTCGTCGTTAATTTATGCACCTCCAGAACGACAACGTCCTCTCGTTTTTCTGTAGGGTTCAAGAACGCGACCAACATTAATCCACCTCCAGAACGACGCCATCTTCTCGTTTTTCTGTAGGGTTCAAGAACGCGACCAACATCCTCACAATGAAAATATTCCGACACTCGTCGTTATTTATGCACCTCAAGAACGACGCCGTCTTCTCGTTTTTCTGTAGGGTTCAAGAACGCGACCAACATTAATCCACCTCCAGAACGACGCCGTCTTCTCGTTTTTCTGTAGGGTTCAAAAACGCGACCAACATCCTCACAATGAAAATATTCCGACGCTCGTCGTTAATTTATGCACCTCCAGAACGACAACGTCCTGACAAGACATCTGCTACTACCACAAGAGAAGAGACAACCCTCAAACAAAATTGGATCCAATGTCGAGTTGGGGAACGTGGAATTACGACCCCAGTGCATTACGATGATGGACAAAATATTATTGGGATGATTACCGGTGCCAAACGATACATCTTGTTACCACCCAATCAACGTTCCAAATTATCCATCTTTACCGATCGAGATCATTCCCTCTTTCAACATTCAAAGTTGAATTCGGGACGGATGGGAAACCAACAACAACAACAACAAGACGAACAGCAACAAGGTGACAACAATAATTACAATATGCTTGGGGATTTGGGATGATACCATTATCGAGACAAATGAACAGGAACGGTATGCATTGGACATTGCCAAAGTTGCCTTGGCCGTGGAGACGGTACTTTTGGCCGATGAAGCTCGATTCCTTCCATCTTATTGGTTCCATGATGTCATCGGATTGCAAAAAATGATCCATGCGATGTCCGCAGTGGAATATGAAGAACTCCTGCCAATACAACGTTTGGAAGCAAATCTAATGTGACCATTGGATATAGTATACCAGAGAGAGAGAAAAGCAAAGCGTTTTCTACGAAAACATGAAAAAACCACCAAACCATCTTGTTCCATTATAGGATCCATCAGTCGAAGGTATATTTTACGAATCGTATAAACTGTATCCATTCGACACGGAATTGTTCCAAATTTGTCAATGGAAGGTGCTGAATAACATCAGATATCGATTTGATCCATAGGGGTTGGAAATTATCCAAAACTCTTCATTCTAGGCAGTCCGGCCACACTCGATTGGATTTCCTTATTCTATTCATAGACAAGCATAGTATGCTAAGGAGACAGAAGAATCTAGGCGTATGGTGGAGATTCCTGTCGTTTGGTCTTGGTCGGCATAGGTCAAAATACCGGCGCGGCATATAATGCCAAATTCGTGCAACGGCAATAGAAGAATGATATTTTATCTCATTCCTTTTCAGCCATTTATGTGTGTTCCCTTTTCGACATTACGACAGCCAGTTACGTTTGCTTCTTTGTCAAATTGCTATAATGTACAAAGATTATCCGTTGGCGGTCAAAGTTTTCAGATAGCACGGTGGTTGGAAGGGCATGTCGACACTGGGAGGGATGAACAACGGATAAAATGCCAAACTTCTGTATCTGCAAAGGCCATCCAACAAAGATTGGTCTCACTCATTTTAAGCCAGTTTCGTTCGAATCCTTTCAAAGTGGTATATTGAACAAAGATTATCCGTTGGCTGTCAAGGTAATCGGGTAGTACCGTGGCTGGAGTGCCCTGGCGACAATGAGAGAGAGAGAGATAACTTCCGCAGAAATCCTAACATCGTCCAACGGCAATTGAAAAATGGGTCAGTTTCGTTTGATTCCTTGTCAAATTGTTATAATGAGCAATGGAAAGCAAGGTGCCGTCAAAGTTATCAAATAGTACCGTGATTGGAGTGTCCTGTCAACAAGTGTCATGTCGACACCGAGAGGGATCACTTCCGCAGAATTCCTAACATTGTTGTAAAAAACCAACATAATCCATTGGCCGTCATAGTTGTCAGATCGAACGGTGGTTGGAAGGCCCTCTCTGTCGACACTGGTGGGACGTACAAGGACAAGTCAAAATAATATATTTCAATCCTTTTCAGCCAGTTTTGTTTGCTTCTCCGTAAATGCTATGATGGTCAATGGAAAACCAACGGCCGTCAAAGCCAACAGTTAGTATAGTGGTTCAAGTGTCCAGTCGACACTGAGAGAGATGATTTCCGAATAAATATCCAAAATCGTACGATTGCCATCGGCCATCCCAAAAGTATCTGAATGATTTCCAGCCACTTTGGTTTCGTTCCTCGTCCAAACTGAATGAGCAATGTTAAACGAATGGCCGTCCAAGGCAGCAGTTAGTAGAGTGGTTGAGGTGCGTGCAATTTCATTGTTGCAACCAGATGACCATTGCTTTTACTGCCCATCCTCCAACTCCCACCTCGTACTCCAAAAGTTGCTTGACATACATTCGTGTGCTGCTGCAAACTCGTGATGACGATTCCTCGAAGCGAGCAATGGATGGATTATTGGTTGCCAATTGATGAATGATGTAATTTGTCTCCATGACAGGCCCGAAGAACCCTTTCCACCAAACGCAAAACAAAAAATAGACCATGAAGTGGCTCCGGAATCCATGGTTTCCGCATTGTATCAGCGATGCATCGTATTCCGAACAATATACAATATGCTGAATGACAAGTGAAAACCCTAACACTTCCTCCCGTCCATCCCATGTCCTATAGAAAAGCCATCCCAACACGATGCCAAATCCAGAAAGGCAATACAATCGCCGCAAAGAACAAAAAAACAATCTCCAGAAAACCAACGTCCAGCCAAATCCTCGATGCGTCGTTGGAGCCTTTTGTTGGGAATCATAGTCTAGCTGTCATGTTAGCTGTGACATGATGTAAATAAGGTTGGACTGTGACGGATATTGGTAATTGTAATAAGATATTCATCAATAGGAACCAAGGTGGAATGTTCTGTTTTGTTCAATTCAAAGATGCGTTTTTGGTTTGGGGATGCTGTGTCAATTCCCTCCGACATTTTTCATCTTCGCCGTTTTGTTGTTGTTGTGAAGAGTGATGGGGAAGCGGTGGACGACGTCTTGACGTCATACGTACGTACGTAATCATCGATACTCGATACTGTTCACATACCAGCCGACAGGTTTCGACATCGTACCCCCAGGGAAAGGTTCCCAAATGGGCCAATCCATCTTCCAACCAAATTTTGAGATAATACGGAAACACTGTATATCGCTGTTGAAGGAGTAAGTGGTAAGTGTTATGCCACGGACGAATCAACCCCACTAGAAAGTAACAATGCAACTGTTGGAGCTGCTGTTGATGTTTGGTTGTGACGGTTAGTCTCTGTAGTAGTTATATTCGACACCTGGTTAAGTGGTGGATGTTGTTGTTGTTGTTGTTGATCTCTTGTTCGTTGGTTTCGTCGCAAGATCGTGTTCGGTTGATGCTATGGCTTGTTAGGGTTACATAATGGAGGAAGTGTACTACTCTGTTTTGTCTCTTGTAGTAGCAACAATAATAAAATCATATTGAAATGGATATCTCATGGATGTGATATCAATTGAACAGAGAGTATGGTGAACTACCGGGAGTCTAGCGTCTACCGTAGCTACCTCGCGAGTAAAGTAGCACGTCGTTCCTTCCAAAATAAAAAGGTGAGATTGACAGAGATATGTGGATGAAGGGTTGGTATGATACTTCACAGTCGAACGACGACCATTCATTCCCCCCACTCTGTTCCAACCTCTCCTCCCCGTTTCGCCGTCCTCTCGTTTTTCTGTAGTAGGGTTCAAGAACGCGACCAACATCCTCACAATGAAAATATTCCGACACTCGTCGTTACTTTATGCACCTCAAGAACGACAACGTCCTCTCGTTTTTCTGTAGGGTTCAAGAACGCGACCAACATTAATCGACCTCCAGAACGACGCCGTCTTCTCGTTTTTCTGTAGGGTTCAAAAACGCGACCAACATCCTCACAATGATGAAAATATTCCGACGCTCGTCGTTAATTTATGCACCTCCAGAACGACAACGTCCTCTCGTTTTTCTGTAGGGTTCAAGAACGCGACCAACATTAATCCACCTCCAGAACGACGCCATCTTCTCGTTTTTCTGTAGGGTTCAAAAACGCGACCAACATCATCACAATGAAAATATTCCGACACTCGTCGTTATTTATGCACCTCAAGAACGACGCCGTCTTCTCGTTTTTCTGTAGGGTTCAAGAACGCGACCAACATTAATCCACCTCCAGAACGACGCCGTCTTCTCGTTTTTCTGTAGGGTTCAAAAACGCGACCAACATCCTCACAATGAAAATATTCCGACGCTCGTCGTTAATTTATGCACCTCCAGAACGACAACGTCCTGACAAGACATCTGCTACTACCACAAGAGAAGAGACAACCCTCAAACAAAATTGGATCCAATGTCGAGTTGGGGAACGTGGAATTACGACCCCAGTGCATTACGATGATGGACAAAATATTATTGGGATGATTACCGGTGCCAAACGATACATCTTGTTACCACCCAATCAACGTTCCAAATTATCCATCTTTACCGATCGAGATCATTCCCTCTTTCAACATTCAAAGTTGAATTCGGGACGGATGGGAAACCAACAACAACAACAACAAGACGAACAGCAACAAGGTGACAACAATAATTACAATATGCTTGGGGATTTGGGATGATACCATTATCGAGACAAATGAACAGGAACGGTATGCATTGGGCATTGCCAAAGTTGCCTTGGCCGTGGAGACGGTACTTTTGGCCGATGAAGCTCGATTCCTTCCATCTTATTGGTTCCATGATGTCATCGGATTGCAAAAAATGATCCATGCGATGTCCGCAGTGGAATATGAAAAACTCCTGCCAATACAACGTTTGGAAGCAAATCTAATGTGACCATTGGATATAGTATACCAGAGAGAGAGAAAAGCAAAGCGTTTTCTACGAAAACATGAAAAAACCACCAAACCATCTTGTTCCATTATAGGATCCATCAGTCGAAGGTATATTTTACGAATCGTATAAACTGTATCCATTCGACACGGAATTGTTCCAAATTTGTCAATGGAAGGTGCTGAATAACATCAGATATCGATTTGATCCATAGGGGTTGGAAATTATCCAAAACTCTTCATTCTAGGCAGTCCGGCCACACTCGATTGGATTTCCTTATTCTATTCATAGACAAGCATAGTATGCTAAGGAGACAGAAGAATCTAGGCGTATGGTGGAGATTCCTGTCGTTTGGTCTTGGTCGGCATAGGTCAAAATACCGGCGCGGCATGTAATGCCAAATTCGTGCAACGGCAATAGAAGAATGATATTTTATCTCATTCCTTTTCAGCCATTTATGTGTGTTCCCTTTTCGACATTACGACAGCCAGTTACGTTTGCTTCTTTGTCAAATTGCTATAATGTACAAAGATTATCCGTTGGCGGTCAAAGTTTTCAGATAGCACGGTGGTTGGAAGGGCATGTCGACACTGGGAGGGATGAACAACGGATAAAATGCCAAACTTCTGTATCTGCAAAGGCCATCCAACAAAGATTGGTCTCACTCATTTTAAGCCAGTTTCCTTCGAATCCTTTCAAAGTGGTATATTGAACAAAGATTATCCGTTGGCTGTCAAGGTAATCGGGTAGTACCGTGGCTGGAGTGCCCTGTCGACAATGAGAGAGAGAGAGATAACTTCCGCAGAAATCCTAACATCGTCCAACGGCAATTGAAAAATGGGTCAGTTTCGTTTGATTCCTTGTCAAATTGTTATAATGAGCAATGGAAAGCAAGGTGCCGTCAAAGTTATCAAATAGTACCGTGATTGGAGTGTCCTGTCAACAAGTGTCATGTCGACACCGAGAGGGATCACTTCCGCAGAATTCCTAACATTGTTGTAAAAAACCAACATAATCCATTGGCCGTCATAGTTGTCAGATCGAACGGTGGTTGGAAGGCCCTCTCTGTCGACACTGGTGGGACGTACAAGGACAAGTCAAAATAATATATTTCAATCCTTTTCAGCCAGTTTTGTTTGCTTCTCCGTAAATGCTATGATGGTCAATGGAAAACCAACGGCCGTCAAAGCCAACAGTTAGTATAGTGGTTCAAGTGTCCAGTCGACACTGAGAGAGATGATTTCCGAATAAATATCCAAAATCGTACGATTGCCATCGGCCATCCCAAAGTATCTGAATGATTTCCAGCCACTTTGGTTTCGTTCCTCGTCCAAACTTAATGAGCAATGTTAAACGAATGGCCGTCCAAGGCAGCAGTTAGTAGAGTGGTTGAGGTGCGTGCAATTTCATTGTTGCAAACAGATGACCATTGCTTTTACTGCCCATCCTCCAACTCCCACCTCGTACTCCAAAAGTTGCTTGACATACATTCGTGTGCTGCTGCAAACTCGTGATGACGATTCCTCGAAGCGAGCAATGGCTGGATTATTGGTTGCCAATTGATGAATGATGTAATTTGTCTCCATGACAGGCCCGAAGAACCCTTTCCACCAAACGCAAAACAAAAAATAGACCATGAAGTGGCTCCGGAATCCATGGTTTCCGCATTGTATCAGCGATGCATCGTATTCCGAACAATATACAATATGCTGAATGACAAGTGAAAACCCTAACACTTCCTCCCGTCCATCCCATGTCCTATAGAAAAGCCATCCCAACACGATGCCAAATCCAGAAAGGCAATACAATCGCCGCAAAGAACAAAAAAACAATCTCCAGAAAACCAACGTCCAGCCAAATCCTCGATGCGTCGTTGGAGCCTTTTGTTGGGAATCATAGTCTAGCTGTCATGTTAGCTGTGACATGATGTAAATAAGGTTGGACTGTGACGGATATTGGTAATTGTAATAAGATATTCATCAATAGGAACCAAGGTGGAATGTTCTGTTTTGTTCAATTCAAAGATGCGTTTTTGGTTTGGGGATGCTGTGTCAATTCCCTCCGACATTTTTCATCTTCGCCGTTTTGTTGTTGTTGTGAAGAGTGATGGGGAAGCGGTGGACGACGTCTTGACGTCATACGTACGTACGTAATCATCGATACTCGATACTGTTCACATACCAGCCGACAGGTTTCGACATCGTACCCCCAGGGAAAGGTTCCCAAATGGGCCAATCCATCTTCCAACCAAATTTTGAGATAATACGGAAACACTGTATATCGCTGTTGAAGGAGTAAGTGGTAAGTGTTATGCCACGGACGAATCAACCCCACTAGAAAGTAACAATGCAACTGTTGGAGCTGCTGTTGATGTTTGGTTGTGACGGTTAGTCTCTGTAGTAGTTATATTCGACACCTGGTTAAGTGGTGGATGTTGTTGTTGTTGTTGTTGATCTCTTGTTCGTTGGTTTCGTCGCAAGATCGTGTTCGGTTGATGCTATGGCTTGTTAGGGTTACATAATGGAGGAAGTGTACTACTCTGTTTTGTCTCTTGTAGTAGCAACAATAATAAAATCATATTGAAATGGATATCTCATGGATGTGATATCAATTGAACAGAGAGTATGGTGAACTACCGGGAGTCTAGCGTCTACCGTAGCTACCTCGCGAGTAAAGTAGCACGTCGTTCCTTCCAAAATAAAAAGGTGAGATTGACAGAGATGTGGATGAAGGGTTGGTATGATACTTCACAGTCGAACGACGACCATTCATTCCCCCCACTCTGTTCCAACCTCTCCTCCCCGTTTCGCCGTCCTCTCGTTTTTCTGTAGTAGGGTTCAAGAACGCGACCAACATCCTCACAATGAAAATATTCCGACACTCGTCGTTACTTTATGCACCTCAAGAACGACAACGTCCTCTCGTTTTTCTGTAGGGTTCAAGAACGCGACCAACATTAATCGACCTCCAGAACGACGCCGTCTTCTCGTTTTTCTGTAGGGTTCAATAACGCGACCAACATCCTCACAATGATGAAATATTCCGACGCTCGTCGTTAATTTATGCACCTCCAGAACGACAACGTCCTCTCGTTTTTTCTGTAGGGTTCAAGAACTGTTAGGGTTGGGGTTAGGGTTGGGGTTAGGGTTGGGGTTAGGGTTGGGGTTAGGGTTAGGGTTGGGGTTAGGTTGGGGGTTAGGGTTGGGGTTAGGGTTGGGTTAGGGGTTGGGTTAGGGTCGGGTTTAGGGTTGGGGTTAGGGTTGGGGTTAGGGTTGGGGTTAGGGTTAGGGTTGGGGTTAGGGTTGGGGTTGGGGTTGGGGTTGGGGTTAGGGTTAGGGTTGGGGTTGGGTTGTTAGGGTTGTTAGGGTTAGGGTTGGGGTTGGGGTTGGGGTTGGGGTTAGGGTTGGGGTTAGGGTTGGGGTTAGGGTTGGGGTTTGGGGTTGGGGTTAGGGTTAGGGTTGGG